>CAKJTD010000081.1:202500-926002 GCA_917499995.1 Ichneumon xanthorius | reverse complement strand
TACTCTATAATTCAAAGTAAGCTATTTCATAGATTGCACAAGTAATAGTTGACCTTTGAATAACTTTTTTATTTATTGCAATGTAATCTGATATCATTCCAATGTTTTTTTTTCACATACAGGTTGTACCGGGCAGACCGGGGGCATGCCAGCTATTCGTTGTATACGTTAGACACATGGGGGTCGTACGTATATCTATATGGCAAATACCCTCTGAAAAAAGAATTGTTTGTTGTATACATTGACCATTTGTCTTTTCAGGGCTTTCCTGTAGCGTTTGTTCTGACCGAAAGGCGAACGACTGCTGTGTACGAGGCGGTATTTCGGTTTTTGACAAACGTGGCACCCAACTTAGCGCAACGCTTGAGAATCGTCACCAGCGACTACGAAAGAGCCATCCTCACTGCCGTCCAAAATGTCTTTCCAAACGCGAGGCCTCGAGGATGTTGGTTCCACTACTGTAAGGTAAGATAAAAGTCCTAAGCGAAACTATCATTGCAATAATTGATTTAGTATATATGAGCTTCTCGGCAGCTCAATCGCGATATGATTTTTCTTACTCGGCCTGTGTCACGTGATTCGAATTTTAAGCTATTATTATATTATTCATAAACGTTATGGAAATTTCCACGAACAATAGTAATAGTTTTACTATTGTTCCTTTAAATAATCGTGTGTTGATCTATTGTATTGAATATAGGCGGTGTTAAAAAAATGGCGGAACCTTCTCCGTCGCGAAGCTCCAAAAGACATTCTCTGGCAACTAATGGGAATACCACTCTGGCCCGTTGAGCGGCAAGCGGAAGCTATTGGGATCGTCGAAGCCGCTGGAGACTTAATGGCGGGGCAGTTTCCGGGGATCTTACAAGTACTCCACTACTTCCGCCGTCAGTGGATTCCTCTCGGCGATATAATCGCAGTCGGAAGAGCACCGGCCCGCACAAATAATATTTGTGAAACGTTTAATAAATATATTTGTGGGAGGCTTGGTGGTAATCATCCGAATATATGGATTTTCCTTCGTACGTATTGTTACAGAACGTGAAAGTATAATTTTCTAAGCTTGATTAGACTCGTCGAGTTATTTGTTAAACGGAAAATATTTTTTTACGTTTTAGGCAAGCTTCACACCCTGATTGCTGGTCAAAATATAGATTTTCGACGCGTGCAGCAGGGCGAACGGATCAGACGTGGACGTAGATCCCGCCAACGCCACGACGATGCCCGATTAGCGTATCAGCAAGAGGAATTGGACGCGGGACGGTCCGTACATTTTTTATTCTCTTTAAAAGTTCGACAACAATAAGAGAAAATTGCAAGTACTTCTTGATTGTGTAAAAATCTGAAGAAAATCATCTAAACTAAAGGTACTGAGAAGATTAATTTTGCATAATAATAATTGCAAAATGTTATTAACAAATTCCTCAAAAAATTAATTGGTTAACAAATTACCCGGCGATAAAACTTTTTTTTAATGAAAATGAACCGTTTATTTTTCTGAATACGTATGAATTTTTTCAGATTTTTAAGTAATCGTTGATTTTTGTTCTATAACAAAAAATAAAAATTAACGATTACTTAAAAATCTGAAAAAATTCATACGTATTCAGAAAAATAAACGAATCATTTTCATAAAAAAATAAAGTTTTGTTGCCGGGTAATTTGTTAACCAATTAATTTTTTGATGAATTTGTTAATAACATTTTGCAATTATTATTATGCAAAATTAATCTTCTTAGTACCTTTAGTGTACATGATTTTTTTCAGATTTTTACACCATCAAGAAGTACTTGCAATTTTCTCTTATTGTTGTCGAACTTATGCGAAGTCCGCGCGCAGTGAGACTCCCCCCTTAAAGAGTATAATTTTGATTTTGCGTTCACGCGGAAATGACTGCAACTATAAATTTCAATTATTGTTCTTATAGAATCAGCGTCGAAGAATTTTTAACCATGGCGGTAGTTCCTCGACACAGGCGCGCGATGGAGGCCGTGGATTATATGCTTCAAGGTGTGTATAAAAAAAGCAATGCACTAATGATGTCCATTCTTATAAATTATATAAGAACACTGACTTCGAGCGTGACTTTGACGACACCAAATTTTACAAAGCGTCAATACTTTCAGCCCAGGGTAACGATCCGGATCTCGTTGAACTGCCTGTACGTGCGAACTTCCCTCCGCAAGACAATCCCGGGGTTCGTGAAGTGGAGCGGCATCCAGCGAATGAGTATCAGCGTGAACCGCTCGTAGCACCGAGAGTTGCACCGATAAACGTGGCCGCCGAAATCGGCGCGGGCGAACACGTAGAACTCGGTAAGGGTGGCGAGTACTTGGGCACGCGCCTGTAACGATGTACCGTATCGAAATTGTACAGTTATTTACTCGCAACTTTCTACATTTTCATATTTGATCGAAGCATAATTCTTTCTTTTTTTTTATGTATTCCTAGACTTCGACAAACGCCTGGACTAAAGTCGATATCTCTTTTCACTAAAGAGTTATGAATTTTTCGTAGGAACGCACTATTTGACCGTTGTTCAGCGTTGATTCGGTCAGATAAGATATTCCTATGAAAAATTCGTAACTCAGCTGTTAAGAGAGATATCGAGTTGAATCCAGGCATTTGTCGAAGGGCAAGGACCATGTTACTAGATAAAAAATCGGCATAGTTCTATAAGTGATACCTGAAGATGGACAGACCGAATGAAAATTAGTATGTTCACCTGTTTTGTACGACCTGTGTCCTCTCAGGTATCACTTATAAAACTATGCCGATTTTTTATCTAGTAACATGGTCCTTGCCCTTCGACAAACGCCTGGACTAAAGTCGATATCTCTCTTTTCACTAAAGAGTTATGAATTTTTCGTAGGAACGCACTATTTGACCGTTTTTCAGCGTTAATTCGGTCAGATAAGATATTCTTATGAACAATTTATGTTTCTAGATAATGACGACATTTATCACCCTCCGATAGCGCCTAACAACGTTATTGTCATAGACGACGATGATATCGACGACGATTTTCCGGACGTTGAGGACCACATAATTCTCTCGAGCGATGACGAGGATGACGATTTTCATTTGGGTTTGTTTGTTGCGCATTTATAAAGAGCCCATGCCCGTAAGAATATTTAATCAACGAAATTTCGTTATTGTTTTCAGTCCTCGAGCCCGTCGTCGAAATCGTCGAGCCACCGGTTGTACCGGTGATCGTGCCTGCGCTTGCCGAGCCTGAAGCGCCAGTTGTACCCGAAGATCCACCCGCACCTATCGCCGAGCAGGAGCCGATGCAAGGGCCCGTCGCGGCGGTCGCTCCAGCGCCTCGTCCTCCGATTGTTATCGGCGATCCCGACGAGGAGGAAGCGCCCGATCTTGCGCTCAGAGCATGCTCTATATGCTTGATCCGTCGACCGAACGTGATGTACTTGCGGTGCGGGCATTTGGTTGTATGCTCTCGCTGCGATGACTTGCATCGAGTGTATTCGACGACGTGCCCGGCCTGCCGTGGACACATACAGCAGCGCATTAAAACATATTTTGCGTAGATCGTGTACTTCGCGGGAAAAATTACAGATAAAATAATATTTTTGATAAAATAATATTTAATTGGGCTGAAGGACTCCGGTCGATGGCCTATTGGCAGTGCTAACAAATGCAACATATAGCTACGAATCGATGTATCGATCAATTATGTATTGTTAATAAATACCATTTTACTACTACTACTAATATTTAATTAATTTTTATCAGAGTAGGGCAGTAGTTTAAGTATCTCGGTACTTATTCGGTACTTAAAGTACGTACTCTATGTACTGTAACGTTCTACTTCAGGAGCAGGATAGTAAGCCTCCAAAAGTAGAACGTTACAACTTCTTATCGGGTTCGATGATCCCGTCTCAACGCCCCCCCGAACCAAAGTACGGATTGGTTACTGCAGCTATCTTTGGTTCTTAGATGTCCGCTTTACGCCCGGATTCCGTCTCCCTTTTTTTTTTTTTTTTATATATATAAAACGAGATAGAGACATGTGTGTAATGTAAACCAAAAATTGTCTTTATTTTTGTGTGGAAAATAACGAAAAAGAAAATGTGGATGACGTCGCTTATAACGCACTTGATCGCAAGAGAAATATAGTCCTCTCTTCTTCTCTTTTTTTTTTTTTTTTTTTTTTTTTATAACGTTGTAACCAACAGTATATATATATATATATACATATATCTATTTTTTTTATATAACGCAGTAACACAAAAATAAATTCTTTTCACTCTTTCTTTTTTTTTTTTTTTTTTTTTTTTTTTTGTGGTGGATGTCGGTCTTCTTGGTTTCACCCGAAAAGTTCGTGCAGTCGCTTCTGTCGTTTCCTTTGTCGCATTTTCAGACGAATTCCTTCCTCGGTTGCCGTAGCAGATTTGCCTTCTCCCCAGTGGAACTCGCCCGGTCTCCACGTGTCCATCTGCAGTTCTTCGGTCTGTTCGATACTTCTTGCTATCGATTGCTGAATCTCCAGGGGCTCGAGTAGCGGGGGTATGATGGTCATTTCGGCCATAATTTTTTTTATCTCCGCATCCTCTTGCTGCTGCTGCCGGATTTGCTCTCGGTGGAGGGCCGGGGGCAGCTCTGTCTGAGTTCCTTTCTGTTTACTGCTGGGCTTGCAGGTTTGTGTGTGGATCCCGGTCGTTCCCGTTTTTATTTTTCCGGTATTTCCACTCCATTTTTTCGCGTCTAGCGTCCGTAGCACTTTCGTTACATTGATCTTCTCCCAATGACCGATCTCGCGGGTTTGAACTTTAAAGTTTCGTTTGCCGATACATGGCTCGGTTTGCGTCGAGATATCCATATTCAGCGGTGTTCTGTCTTCCAAATTTTGCGAGATACTGATCTCGGGCACCTCAATCACTCGTTATTCATATCGGCATTGTCCATACCGTGGTTTGTCCCTTGTTTGCGGGTATAATCCTTTGTTGTTGTTCTGGATCGTGATTCTTCGATTATTCCTTAGTTTGTGGATTAGCTGCTTCGTGTTGCGTGATATATCTCTTGAGGTTTGAGGTGTGATACATGCCTCTCTCTACACCGTTGCCGATGCCTTCGAGGATATACGTAGCTACAGCGATTTGTTTCTTAATGCGGTACGGTCCCTCATATATTGAGAAAAATTTTGCGATCATTTTGTTGGTTGGGTCACTGACGTTGCAAGCCTTTGCGAGGACTAAGTCTCCTTCTCTGAAGTGTGTCAGCTGGTGAGAAGCATCGAATCTCTTAGCGCGTAATTTCCCTTTCCACCGTATTCTTTGCGCCGCAAGCATTAATTTTTGCTCGTATTCCTTCCCGGGGTCCTCCCCTTGGGGTTCTCGGAGGGTGTGTATCCATTGTTTCCAAATTCTAACCGGCTTTTGGTTTAACTGTAGTTCAACGGGGGTGAACTCGGTGGTCTCGTGGTATGTTTCATTCATACACTTTTGGATGATTGGGACCCATTTTACCCAAGCCTAGTGTCTGTCGGTCAAGAGAGTCCGAAAGAATCTACCGATTTCTCGGTTTACTCGTTCCACTATGTTGCCTTGTGGGTGGCGGATTGATGAAAAAATTGGCTGGATTCCTTCACTCTCTAGTTTTTTTAACCATTTTTTCGAGGTGAATTGAGTTCCATGGTCAAATTGTAAACTCTCTGGTTTGCCGTATGTTGGTATGTAGTGATTAAAAATCTTGTTTATCGTCGTTGCCGTGGTGGCCGTTCTAAGCGGGTACAGTGTAACATATTTAGAAAAAGCATCTATTGTTACCAGCAAGTATTTCATTCCTCCAGCTCCTGTCGGGAGCGGTCCAAAGAAATCAATAGAAACCAGCTCATTAGGTCTACTCGGGGTCAGATTCTGTTGTGCCGCATATGCGTGTTGGTTCGGCACTTTATTGCGTTGACACGAGTCGCATGTTGCTAGTAGTTTACGGATTGCTTGATAGAGCTTTGGATACGCGAAACTTTCTTGTATGATCTTCCACACCTTTTTTGCTCCTACGTGGCCATAAATGTGGTGGGTTTCCCAGACGAGAGTCCATAAGATGTTCCAAGGAAGCGCCACTCGTTCGTAATTTTTTGCAGACGTTTTTAGTAGGACTCCGTCTTGTAAGCGATACCTACGACATGGTCCCTGGCCTTTCCGAAGGCGAGATATGTATTCTGCCAGCCGTTCGTCACGGGCTTGCCATTCACCCATTCTTTTTAGTTTTTCTTCCAGTTCGCGTGATGGCTGCTCGGCGAGGAGAGTCGCAATGCTAATCTCCTTGCCTTTGTATCCTGTAGGTTCCCGAACGGACAGGCGACTCAGGACGTCCGCGACCACGTTCCTCGTGCCAGGGCAATGCTCGAACGTTAAATTGTAATCCTGGATGGCCAAGACCCAGCGAGTCAGTCTTTCATTTAATAGTTGGCAATTTCTCAAAAAAATAATTGCCTTGTGATCGGTAATTACCCGTATCGTGGCCCCATACAGGTAGGTCCTGAACTTTTTTAGCGCCCAGACGATCGCCAAAAGTTCCTTTTCGGTTGTCGTGTACATAAATTCGGCCCCCTTGAGGGTTCGGACTCCGATTTCCCCTTTCTCATCCATTTGAGCTAATGTCCCTCCGAGGGCATAGTTGCTCGCGTCGGTTTGAAGGATATATTCTTTTGAGGCATCGGGGTGTTGTAATACCACATCCTCGATAAATAGGTTTTTTATCCGGTCGAATGCCGTGCTCTCTTTTTCTTCCCACTTCCACCTTACACCCTTGTGTAAGAGTTCCAACAGTGGTATCGTCTCCTCTGCGTGTCGGTTGGTGAATTTGGTATAATAATTGATAAGGCCTAAAAACCCTCTCAATTGTTTCTGATTTCTCGGGGCTGGAAAGTCCTTTATTGCCCTGATCTTCTCTGGTTGGGGCTTAATGCCATCGACAGTGATGATGTGACCGAGAAAATTTATTTCCCTTCGGAAGAATTGCGCTTTACTTAATTTTAGCGTCATCCCGTGTTCTTCTAATCTCTGTAAGAGTTGGTCGAGGTGGATCATATGCTGATTAAAGTCTCCAGAGACGCACAGCAGGTCGTCTACGAAATTAATGATGTTCTCGCCCATATCCCGTAGGACAATGTCAAGGGCCCTGAGTAGACTCGCAGTGCTGGTCTTCAGCCCAAAGGGGGTTACCAAAAATTCGTAGACCCTTCCTCGATGCCGGAAGGCCGTATATTTCCTTGAGTCCGGGTGGAGCGGGACTTGCCAAAAGCTATTGGTTAAGTCTAGGCTCGTCATCACTCGGACTGAGTGGCATCTTTGAAAAATTTCCTCGATCATTGGAGTACACTCATGATCGCTTACTGACACTTGGTTCAATTTTCGGGCGTCGAGGCAAAGTCGGACTGTTCCATCCTTCTTGTCGACTACGGTGAGGGGGTTGACCCAGTCGCTGGTGGATCTTTGGATAATCTGATGTTTTAAGAGTTTCTCTATCTCTCGATCCACTTTTTCTTTATACCGCATCGGGATCGGGTATGAGTGGGCCACCACTGGTTCTGTTGTGGTTACCCCGATTCGGTGCTGGTACACATTAATTCTTCCCGGGAGTTTTTTAAATACGCCTCGGTGTTTCCACAGTATGCTGTGTAGGATGCTTTTTTCTGTTTCTAGAGCGAGTTCGCTAGCTTTTACGGCCTCTCCTATTTCTCCCTCTTTGACGTTGTAATCTTCTTCCATTTGTCTTTGAGGGTCTTCAATCACTTGGATTTCCAACTCAACCTCTTGCTTATTCTTTTTCGGTTGTGGGCTGAGCCGTTTGTTGGTGTCGATCGAGCCGGCCGCTTCCTGGTCAATCGTGCTATCCTGGATGGATCCCGGTTTTGTCGGTATCGTTTCGGTGAGCTCGTTGTATTTGACCCTTAAGGTTTCCGCGTCAAGGTCTATTAAGCCCTTGAGTGGATGTAATGTATCCACGCCAAAAAGTACATCTCTCACGAGTCCTGGAACCACGATGTATCGTACATATGTTCGGACCGTACCGATTTCTGTGGTCGCCATAATTTGCTTTTTAACTTTGCAAGGTCGGCCCTTTATCGCCCCTTTTACTGTCACCCCTGTGACTGGAAGAATCGGACATTGGGCCAGAATATCTTTGTTCTCTATGAAGAATTCCTCCGATATGGCGGTTACCTTGGATCCGCTGTCGATAAGCACTGTTACGGGAATCCCTTTGATTTTCGCATATATTTCCGGGCATTCTATTATTGGCACTTCTTGTTCATTATTTATTTCATCACCGACCAGAAACTCTCGGGTATCTGATGAGATGGTGTTGATGGGAATACTCCTATTCTCTTGGTTATCTTGTTGTCTCTTGGCATTGCTTGATTCGTTTTCCGTTGTACTCCGCCGATTTTCTCCTTGCCAGCCATTCGATGCGGGTACAACGGCTGTTAGTTTCCCTGTGTTGATGTTGATGGTAATGACGTATTGTCTTGTTGAGCTATCAACTCGATGGTTTGATTGGTCAGTGGTGGAGGTGGTCTGTTTGAATTGAATGTTGTTCGGGCTCCATTTTGTTTTTGAGTTTGCCAGGGTGGTCGTGCCCCTCCACCCGGGTTCTGGTTGGATATCCCTCGTGGTGCCAAGTTGTTACTTCCTGATGTATTGGCTGGTCCTCCTGTCCCTTCAGTCCCTCGGTAGGGTGGTTTTTCTCTTGTGCCCGTGGATCTCTGATCGTTGGTTTCACGTGTTCTTTTTGCATTTATTGGCCCCCCTTGCTCTAGCTTTTCCAGGTATTCCATTAATTCTTCAAGCGACTCCAATCCGCGTCCAATTATGGAGGCTTGAATTTCCTCTGTGAAATGTTGTGCGAGAGCGCTGACGATTTCTTGATCGCTTGGCGGGGGAATTAAGTCGCGTGCGGCTCCGAATATTCGGGTGGCATATTCTACTTTATTAGCTTTATTATCCGTGTCGTAGTATCCAAATTCCAGGTTTCCCCGCACCTTCCTCTGCACCTCATGACTCCAGTATCGCTGCAAAAATTTTTTTTCAAGTTGCGTAGCATTGGTTACTTGTTCTTCCACAAGTAGCCACCACTCTTTGGCAGCCCCTTTGAAGCACTGTCCTAGCAGGTACTTGAATTCTGCCGGCTGTGGCTCCATAACCTTACAATACTGTTTGAACTCACGTAAGAATTTCATCGGTCTGACATTTCCTGACGCGTCGAATGTGGGTGGAATCAGTTTGATGCCGTGGTCGGTTGCTTGTCTCTTACGTTTGGGAATTGTTTCCTCGATTTCAGAGCTTTCTTCTTCGAGTTCCCTTTCGGGGTGCTCATGCGCATCCCCCAGAATGAGTCTGGTACTTTCTGTATTTGGTTTTCCTCGACGGGAGACAATTTCGGATAAGTCCTGAATCTTTTTTTGTATGTTTTCTTGGTCCAGCCGTTGCTGTGCCGTGTTGACCTCCAGGATACTTATCCGTCCACTGTTCTCGGTCACCTGGTTTTCGATGTGTCGAAGTTTGTCGTTGAGTGGTGCTATTGTGTTATGAACCTCTGCGGCGACGCGCGTTTGCATGATTTTCATTTTGTCGACTAGTCGCAACTCGCTTTGTTGTAATCGGCTGTTTACGGCCTGCAATAATCCCTTCTCCATTTGGGATATGGCTCGGCTTGTTTCCGTTCGATGGGACCTAAAGTCCTCATCCATCTCCTTACAGCGATTGGTGATATCTATCGAGACTTTGCCTAGTCCATCCATTTTCATGGAGAGATCGCGGATCGACTCTCTGAGCTCCAACAAGATGTCTTCTGTGAGTGTTGATTTGCGCTGCTGTGGAGTGACGCGGGGTCTCTCCCCTTGCTTTCCTAGCGGTTTGGATTGTTCTCCAAATTTTCAGTGTTCCTCGGCCAAGATGTACTTTGCGGCTTTGGGGGCCATAGTTATATCCTGTGGGCTCATTCCCACGCCGGAGTCAAATAGAGCTTGTATCTCAATCTCTTCCGAAGTTCCTTTGTACGTGGAGGTGTCCTTTGGCGGGTCCTTGGCCTCACCTCCTTCGTTGGCACCGGGTGCCTGATCCTTGTTTTCTCTGCCATCCTCAGGGTTCCCTGAGTCTGCCATTTTTTTTTTTTGTTCTTTTAGCGCACCTGCCCCACGTTGGGCGCCAAGTTGTAACGTTCTACTTTTGGAGGCTTACTATCCTGCTCCTAAAGTGTCGCTAAGTGAGTTTTTTGCTCTATTTTATGTGAGGGCAGGTGCTGAAAGAACAAATTCCAATAAAAATACTATTTATTAATTCATCAGACTTTTCACAAGCACTGAGTGTAGTCATATATTCTGATTGTCAAGGGGTGACGTGAAAGTACCTTCTTCTGGATTTTTATTTGTAGTTTTGCTTTGCGAGGGTTTTCTTTTCTTCAGACTGGCTATCGTCTCGCAACTAGACGAAAGCGGTTGCCGATGTCTCCAAAGGCGGGTGCCGGCGCTGTTGCAAGACGATAGGTCGTGTTCTTTTCTGACGGGATTCTCCCGATCTTGTATCCGTCCACCACGAGACGAAAGCGGTCTCCAATGTCTCCAGAGGATGTTGCCGGCGCTGTGGCAGAGGGATAGATCGGTTTATTAATTACCTAATTGGAGAACCAAGACGAAAGCGATTGCCGAGGTCTCCCAAGGCGGTTGCCGGCGCTGGTTTTTGTGGGTGGAGAGCCCGAGACGAAAGCCGTCACCGAGGTCTCCCAAGGTAGTCGCCGGCGCTCGGGTTCGATCGGAATAGGGTAACCCAGACGAAGGCAGTCGCCAATGTCTCCAAAGGCCGTCGCCTGCGCTGGCGTTCGGAAGGGTTATAAGCTAGAAAGAAAAGATAGATTATGCCTCCAAACAGAAGAAGGGGGTTTAAAGTTCAAGGGTTTCTGCTCCCGATGATCCTCTGTGGATGCGGTTCTCGCTGATCTTCGGTGGATGCTGCTCTACTGGGGTCCCGGATTGCTGAGGAGATCGTCCTGGTCTCTTCTTAGCGACGGGACTCTGTCTACTGAAGCTTGGCTTCAGTAGAGTGTAACAAGAATTATGTTTGCGAAAGAGTTCCTTCGACCCGAAAAGATTTCGTATCGAAGGTGGCAAGTTCGCTCTTCAGGGTCTGCTCGAGCAGAGATTCCCCGTTATTTTAGTTTTGCTCGTACCAAGTTCACGTGCTTGCCGCCGTGCATGGGATAGAGCGTGACTGCTTAGGCCGGAGAGCGGTCCGGTCAAGAGTGCCTTCTTCGGCGTTCGGTGTGGCTTTTATACCCGTCCTTACCGTGTGCGCACGACCCGACTGGGTCCCTCTCCAGGCCTCTGTGACGCACGGGCTTCTTGGCGGCACGATCGGCGGCTCGATCAGCGGCCGTTGACTCGGGTCGATAGCGTGGGACTCCATCGACGTCTTGCGATCGAACCTCGGGCCGGTAAGGAAGGGATCAGGCCTAGAGTCGGCAAGGCAGGGATCGGAGCTTCTTATCGGGTTCGATGATCCCGTCTCAGTACTAAAGTACTTTTGCAAAGTACAAAGTACGAATAGTTTCGATATTCAATGACAAACATGTGATTGTAAGAATTATAAAAAATACTGTTCTTTCAATTAAAGGAATTCATAGAGATGTATTCGTTTATTATTGTAGATATCTACCCGGCGTTCACGCAATTTTTTCTGTTTATTTCATCCTATCTGCCGAGTAACCATCAGCGACTGACACCATCACATTCAATTCGTGTTTTATATATTTTTTATTTTATTTGTAAAACATCGTATTGAAAATCCAATGCGGACGTTCGGTTCTCATGGTGAAATCTCGGCTATATGTATGAACATTTATATGTGAAGTGAAGCACGTTCTCCGTTACTTCTCTCCCTCGCTCCACCGTAAGACCAATGCCGCTATCTCTCTCATACTCCTGGCTCCGTCACGGGACTTTCACTTTACCTTAAACATTGTTTTGCTTCCTCATAGAGAAGGCTTTGTTTTTATGAAAAAATTAATAAATAAAAAATCTCGTAATTTTAATAAATCGTGTTCAGAAGCGATGCCCACATTGAATTCGTATTTACTTTGCGTCTCCATAGCGTTGGCTCGAATATTCAAGAAACTACTGTACCAAAATTCTGGTAGCCGAGAGTCCAGAGTACGATGCGCTCGTGCTAATTCTTGTCATAATCAAAGTATCTGCAAATCGAGCTTCGGACGTGCGGTTAGAACGAAATTAAAACCGGGTAGCCCACACTGATAGAAGCGCGTGAGAACCTCTGTCTCCGAGCCGAACCGCTCCGAGCTCTACCTTACCTACGGGAGATATTCGTGTCAGTCGATACCGACAACGGTAATGTGTACAAACGAAATGTGTTGGAAAACTTTGTGGTGGATCGAATGTGATGGAACGAAATGCGCTGGAACGCCGTTGTGCATTATAGGGTTGTATTGTAAAGAGCGTGTGTAGTAACGGGTAGGTGTAGAGAAGAATGTGTGGAATTTATTTGCGTTGAAATAAAAAGCGCGGTAAAATTCGTGCGTTCAAACGATTTGTACGCTAAGTCGTGCGCATAATCGTAATGTGTACAATCGAAATGTCTTGGATAACGCATGTGATAATTAAAAATGTGTAGGAATTGCAGTGTGTACGATCAGGTTTGTGGAGAAATAAATGTGTTGACTCGAGACTGTCGCGTATCGAGTTGCGCGGTAAAACTAGTGTATTCAAATGGTTTGAGCGGCAAGCAACGTGTTTAATCGAAATGTGTAGTATCGAAATGTCGTGGAAAACACGTGTGCACGTTAAAAATGTGAAGGAAAGTCCGCGTGAACGACTGGATTTGTGGAGAAATAAATGTGTTGGTTCGAGACCGTGGCGTATTGGTTTGCGCGGTATACTAAGCGTGTCCAAACGGTTTGTGTAGAAAGCAATGTGTAGAATCGAATTGTGTGCAAACGAAATGTCGTGAAAAACACATGTGAAGATTAAAAATGTGCAGGAAAAGCCGTGTGTGCTATAGAGTTCGTGCAGAAACAAATGTGTTGGATCGGTGCTGTGGTGAAAAGAATTGTGCCGAAAAGAAGGGCTGCCTATGGATCGTCCCAAAGAAGGCCGACTCCCAAGGGAACAAAAGGTGGCGAATGGTACTTGACTACTGCGCCCTAAACGAAAAAACTATTAGCGACGCATACCCGCTACCACTTATAAATGAAATACTAGATCAGCTAGGAGGAGCTGTGTATTTCTCCACATTCGATCTCGCATCTGGTTTTCATCAGATCGAGATGCACCCGGAAGACAGGCACAAAACAGCCTACTCCACACCATACGGCCATTACGAGTTCGCTCGAATGACGTTCGAATTGAAGAACGCCCCAGCGACGTTCCAACGACTCATGAATCAGGTACTTACCGGAGTTCAGGGCTCCGACGCATTCGTGTACCTAGATGACATAGTCATATATGCTTCTACACTAGAAGAACATGAGTTAAAAATCGAGAGACTCATGAAGCGATTGAGAAACGCACACTTGAAGCTACAGCCTGACAAATGTGAGTTCTTGCGACGAGAAGTCGCGTACCTAGGCCACATAATAGGAAGAGACGGGGTCAGACCCGATCCAGCCAAGCTATCAGCCGTAAAGAATTTTCCGAGACCAAGAAACGTGAAAAATATTCGGCAATTCCTCGGACTAGCAGGCTACTACAGGCGCTTCATAGACAATTTTTCTCAAATAGCCAGACCCTTGACAATCCTGTTAAAAAAGGACGCCGCGTTCAAGTGGTCCCAGCCGCAGCAAGCCGCGTTCGAGACGCTGCGAGACAAGTTACGCGAGGAGCCAGTGCTGCAGTACCCTGACTTTAGTAAACCGTTTATTGTTACAACGGATGCCTCAGGGACAGCAGTCGGAGGCATATTAAGCCAGGGAACCTTAGGAAAGGATCGTCCCATCGCATATACGTCCAGAGTACTAAATTATACAGAACAAAAATATAGTACTTACGAAAAAGAGGCAGATGCAATATTACACTCGGTCTCCCAGTTCAGACCCTATCTCTACGGTAGACCTTTCAAGCTAGTAACTGACCATAAGCCTTTGGCTTGGATACATACTTCGAAAGACCCAACATCGCGTTTGACACGTTGGCGTCTACGACTCGAGGAATACGAGTACGAAGTCATTCACAAAGCAGGAAAAATGAATGTGAACGCTGATGCACTATCTCGCAACCCTTGCGAGGACGCCTCGAGCGAGAACGGACTCGATAGCGAAACGTGCGAAGGCATCTACAGAGAGGGAAGAATTGGACGAAGAAGACGAGTCTATAGCTAGACGACTTCGGAAAAGACCCCAAGGAACGGCACCAAAGCCGCCTGCTAAGCCAGTCTTCAAACGAGCCGTTAAGCAATCTCAAGAGGTTGCATCGGGATCCCGTAAGGAGGGAACCCTCGAGGAGCAGATCACGGACGATGCACCCATCGCATCGCGACTACGAAGTTGAGAGGAAAAACAAATTTCAAGCACTACTCAGAAAAAACCTGTCGTCAGAGCGACTCGACGGAAAGCTAAACGACAAGAATCACCCATCCTACCTGGTGTTATGCCGCAGAACCTCAGGTATTTAATCTGGGTTCCGTGCGCGAGCCGTTGGCTCGTAAGGTTGGGGATGTACTCAGTAACGGGTTGGAACCCAAGTGAAGTACAAACGTATTATTTATTTAGACAGTATTTAACAATGCTTGTTTAGCACTATAATTAATAGGTTTAACAATATATTAATATTATCGGAGATTATTTAATAATGTTTATTTAGCACTATATTTAATATGTTTTACAGTATGTTAATACTCTTAAAAAAAAATAATAAAAAAGTAAATGATATTCTAAAAATAAAAAAATCTGCCAAAACAGATGTTTATCAAAACAATCTAAAAAAGAAAAATACAAGATGCAAAAAATCTTGACAAAAAAACCTTGACGTGCCAGTTTTTTTTTTACAATAGCTGTCGTACATGGTTCATTCAAATCATCAAGGGAGAGGCAAAGTAACTGCAATAACTGCAGTAACTGTAATTGTAAAAAAACTGGCACGCCAAGTTTTTTTTTGTCAAGATTGAAAGTACTTGGCGTCGAGACGCTACCCCGTCTCTTGATGCAATACCGAAAAGTTTTCCCCAAAGCTGACTCTTTAAATGTATTTTTAAAGCGTCTTACGGCTATAAACGAGTTTGTTCGCTCGCATGGAGATGTGGGCTGGCCGGTAGCATGCCGAGAAAATTCTGAAAATCCTAAATATTAATAGTGACCTAGTATGGTGTCAATCGGTTCATATTTTATAATGCATTCTTTAAACATCGTTTAAACAATATTCGGTAAACATTTATTTTACCAAAAAATTGTTCCATTGCTGCAATAACAATATTGACCAAACTTAGTGTCAATCAGTTTATATTTGATAGAAAAATACTCCCCAGGTCCATCGTGAAGATTTCCAAAGAATCCGAAGAATTTTTGCGTATAGCACGTATCACCTCACACCCGTGTTTCAGGTTCACCTCATCATATCTCGGGAACCGCTGGACGATTATGATCGTAATTAGGCCCATTGAAAAGCTTGGGTCCGAATTATATCATAAAAGTGTCCTTGAAAATTCGATCCGATGCTTTGTTGCCGAGATCGAGCCGTCCGAAAATTATCGCGTTAACTCACGCACAATCGAACAATTTTGGATCGATTGCTGATCGCGATCATCGTACACAAGAATCCACCGAACGAATGTGTTCGGAATTAAGCGAACTGGAAAGCTTGGATAGACATTCTATAGTAAAAATCTTATTATCATTTCGATCCGATGATTTATTTGTGAGATAACGTAGAGCAAAGAAATACTTCCGGCATTTTGGAGTATAACTACTTGGTAGCGTCCTTCGCTCGCTTAAATTTTTTTTTTAAGTACTTGGCGTCGAGACGCTACCGCGTCTCTTGATATCAGTGATTTACGAGGGTAACATTGTTATATCTATTATATAATAATGTCTACCGAAAGCGAGGGAAAATCGGCCCCGCTGATTGGATAGAAATAACGACACTCCCTTTGCACACGGCACCGACCGAGCACACTATTAGCTCAACGGATAACACCGGAAGACCGTCACTAACATACCGACCCGGGATTGGAGGGCAGAGAAGGAACAAGGCTTTTAGCCAATCAGAAAATTAATAATCGGGCGACCGCACGCAGACGCGAGTCCGCCAGAAATCTGCCAAACCGACGGAGTGGGAGTCCAAAATCGGGGTATAAAGGACGGCGATTTCGGCAGTCGATCATGAGTTCATCGGATCTACCTTACCAGCGGACAACTCTCAAGGAATAAAAGTGAAAAGTGAAAGTGAAACGTGAAAAGTGAAAGTGAAACGTGAAAAGTGAAAGTGAAACGTGAAACGTGAAACGTGAAACGTGAAACGTGAAACGTGAAACGTGAAACGTGAAACGTGAAACGTGAAACGTGAAACGTGAAACGTGAAACGTGAAACGTGAAACGTGAAACGTGAAACGTGAAACGTGAAACGTGAAACGTGAAACGTGAAACGTGAAACGTGAAACGTGAAACGTGAAACGTGAAACGTGAAACGTGAAACGTGAAACGTGAAACGTGAAACGTGAAACGTGAAACGTGAAACGTGAAACGTGAAACGTGAAACGTGAAACGTGAAACGTGAAACGTGAAACGTGAAACGTGAAACGTGAAACGTGAAACGTGAAACGTGAAACGTGAAAAGTGAAACGTGAAAAGTGAAAGTGAAACGTGAAAAGTGAAACGTGAAAAGTGAAACGTGAAAAGTGAAACGTGAAAAGTGAAACGTGAAAAGTGAAACGTGAAAAGTGAAACGTGAAAAGTGAAACGTGAAAAGTGAAACGTGAAAAGTGAAACGTGAAAAGTGAAACGTGAAAAGTGAAACGTGAAAAGTGAAACGTGAAAAGTGAAACGTGAAAAGTGAAACGTGAAAAGTGAAACGTGAAAAGTGAAACGTGAAAAGTGAAACGTGAAAAGTGAAACGTGAAAAGTGAAACGTGAAAAGTGAAACGTGAAAAGTGAAACGTGAAAAGTAAAACGTGAAAAGTGAAACGTGAAAAGTGAAACGTGAAAAGTGAAACGTGAAAAGTGAAACGTGAAAAGTGAAACGTGAAAAGTGAAACGTGAAAAGTGAAACGTGAAAAGTGAAACGTGAAAAGTGAAACGTGAAAAGTGAAACGTGAAAAGTGAAACGTGAAAAGTGAAACGTGAAAAGTGAAACGTGAAAAGTGAAAGTGAAACGTGAAAAGTGAAATAAGTGAAATAGTCGTGAAACAGTGCCAAAAAGGACTTAAAATTTTGTGCTACCGTGGACTTATAAATTTTGTGCCGTTCGGACTTATAAAATTTGTGCCGTTCGGACTTGTAAAATTCTGTGCCGATTTGGACTTATAAAATCGGTGAACATTGGACTTATAAACTTTCGTGCAGAGTGAACTTATAAAATTCGTGCCGAAAAAGGACTTATAAATTTTCGTGCCGAGCGAACTTAAAAATTGTGCACCGAAAAGGGACTTATAAAATTGATGACAATTTGGACTTATAAATCCGTGCCGATTTGAATTGGTGAAAATTGTACCGGCTCGAACTTATAAAAATCGGGGACGATTTAGACTTATAAAATTTGCGACACTTCTCCGTATAACTTCTCGTGCCAAGGGAACATATAATGAAGGTGTAAAGTCGGACTTAGACATTTGTGCCGAGTGGGAACTTAGGACAGTACGAGTGTGCAAGACTGACTAAGACTCGCAAGTGACGTGAGCCAAGGAAAGTGTCAATTGGAGTGAGCGGTAAAGTGACCAAAGTGACCGGTCAGGACGCTGCAATGTTGGATCAGACGCATGTTACGACTCCAAGGATCCGAAAAAGTCATGTCCAGGGTTTAGTTCACTTCCCCTGAAGGCTTCTAGACCATCAAAATAAGGTAAAAACGTCCAAGTCACAAATTAACGCCAATTGCAAATCGCGAGGCGATCAAGCTGTCACAGGCGATCGCCGTGCCGTGACGTCACCGCGAGACAGCCGAGCACAGCGGCCAGCTGGACTTCGCGTCGACCGAGACGCTGCCCGCGCATTCGTGGTGCGGTTCACGCGAAATAAATAATTTTCGATTAAAGATCTCTACTTGAAGCCATAAAATAATACGATAAATAGAGACAATAAGCGAAGGAGAAACCAGTGCTTGAACGAGATTGATATTCATTGTTCATTCTTTCCGAAAGAACAACTTCTGTAATTGCTCCGAATATAGATTGTGATGATACTTTATTCTTTTTAATCTGAAAATCGGGGCAATCCGGGAGATATAGGGCGAGGGAAAAGGGGGAAATAACATACCAAAGTTTTGTGTAGAAAACGTGGAAAAATAACTTTTAATGATAACTTTGTTCAGTGAATCGTAAACAACAAAATAAAATAAACAATCTCAATAATAATCCAGAGGAAAGAAAAGGGTTCGCAATAACAATTATAATAACCAGTAGAAAATAATAACTGAAGGGCAAAGAATTTGAAAATAGAAAAGAAAAGAAAATAATCGATACGCAGGGAAAATAAGAAAGTCGAAAGATAATTAACACGCGGGGAAAAATCTAAAAGTCGAAAAATAAGTAATACGCGGGAGAAACACAAAAAGTCGAAATCTAATTAATAACTTACGGAAATAATAGCACTTATAATAATCGCCGGGACGGCAATTCGCATGGGTCAATCGTAGGGAGGAGGGGAGGGCTGGCCGGTGAATATTCTACACAATACTGGTTGCAATTTGTTAAACTCAGAAAAATATCACGAAGAGAAAATGAACCAAAATGTTATCTGTTTTTATTGGGCGCCAGCTACTTTCACGGTGTAGCACCGTTATTCTCGATTTATAAATCGGACACAACAAAAGAAAAAGAAAGAAGAAACATCTATTGTCCTTCACGGCACTCGGCTAGCGGGAATGGGGGAGGGAGGGGGATGAGACTTCTCAAGCCGCAGGCACTGTCCAGGGATTCTTTACAATATTACCTCGGCACACAAAAAGGGTAGAGATTTCAATACTGACAAACTATGCAAAAATTCGTAACTTATGAGTCTCGGGGAAATTGGGGATAATAATCTTAACGATCGCGCGCTGTAAAGTTCCACGATCGCCACCACTCACGCGCACGTATCGAATTCAGAACAAAGAAATTGTCGGCGCATGTGGCGGCCGGTATTCGACGATCAAAACTTGGTACAATAAAAATCGCTTACAATTACAAAAAAAGGGGTGACGGGTAAATTTTCAGGGGATCGGGAAAGTGGGACAATCAATCAGGTATAAATGGGGGGAAGGGAAACTTAAACTGTATTCACTCAACCGCTCTTTATCAGTCTCTATCGGTTACAATATCTTTCCGATAGTCCGTTCAACCAAATCCTGTCGACAAAATCCGTTCAATATTCCGTGACTTGCCGAGTCGTTATAAATGTCAATATTCGGTCCAATCGTGTCCTTGGACGTACAGAATGGTCGTAATCGGTTCAAATATCTCTCCAAGGAGTCTGGTTCGGGGGGGGGGGGAATATCGTACTAATTAACTTAATTTCGCTCGTTCCTGTCACACACTCGCTCTCTCACACGCCGTGGCCCGAAGTGACGATGGCCTCGCCGCTTCCGGCTTCTTCTCCGACCTTAGGGTCGATCTTGCAAGTGGCGATTCGTCTGGCATAAATCGATTGGTCGATCTCGGGACTAGCTGGAGGTGGGCGTTGTAATTGGCTGCGGCCGATGCGAATATTCGTCGCGACGGAAGACCTGTCGCGACGCTCGGCGCGCGCATCCTCGGCATCGATTGGCCTATCGATCGCCGAACAATTCTCGACGTCGAGAGGTGCTGGTTCCTCGCGGCGCTCGGGCGAAATGTCGCACTGACAGTTCGTGCGGATTTTTACGGTGTTTGCCCGCACGACACAACTCGTCGGTTTATACTCGTTATTTCGAGCCGAGAGTGTGTCGTCGGGTTCCGGGGTGTCCAGGGACGGTCAGCCGAGTGGAATTTCTCCGATGTGGCCTCCCGGAGACGGGACGACGATGGTTTAGCAGTGCACCGGGGTGTCGGACATTTTGGAGGTTAGTGCCGGGATGCTGTACCAGGATTTTATTTACTGACGGTTGTCAATTCTCGTAGGGTCGTTCTGAGCCTGGCAGGGTCAATCTGGTCTGCGATGGGTCTTCGGTGGTCTGCGATGGGTCTTCTGTGGTCGTTGATGAGTGAGTCGAAGGGCTGACGGAGTAACAGGGGATGAGGGTAAGTCGGGAGAGAGGGTTAACAATATTAACAGTCGTCGCTTAAATTGTAGATGTTTAATCCTAATTGATTCCCTAGGTGAGTGGTGGGACGTCGAGCCACGTCGGAGGAGACTTGTGACGCACCACGTCACAAGATATAGGCAGAGAATAACCCGAGTTAAGACAGAACCGAAAAAGGGTTAATGAATATTGAAGCCTGTAACTTGAACAATAAAGCATATTATTTAAACGTCAAAATCGTCTCTGACACACCAGCCCATAATTCCTTAACGCTCGAGTCCACGAATCCTTCCGTTTGAGTGCACTTTCCTCATAAGGAGGCGCACAAATACGGGAATAATTGTACGAGGAATCTGCTCCTGTTACAATATATTACTTAATTAATGTCGTATTACTGCCCCCTTAATAGGGTGCTACTGTTACGTCCTGCCGTAACTTCAATCCCACAAAATTCGAATCCTCATCTCCTAAAGAAAATCGAGTTTTAATTGTGAGTCAGCCGAGGGTAACCTCGGCTGACTCACAATTTTGGGGAAAAATAGCGTTGAGTTAGAAATTTATAAAAACCGATGCGACTCTGTTAGAAATCATGCGAGATGCGGTTAGATAAAGCAGACTTTATCTGTTAAAAAGAAATTAAATAAGATTTACACCAAAAAGCATGGTCGCGAAAGACTTGGGAACGCGTAAACTGAGAAATCTCTGCAACGAATCTCAGATCCCCGCCTTACCCACGACCACCTAATTCAGTCTTTTATCGACCTCCGCCCGTGGATCACGAAGAGGCCCCAAATCTGCAGTACCGCAAGCTCCGCATAGATTAGGAGTCGGTCGAGTCACTACCGTCCTAAGAAAGCGACTGCTGCGCTGACTGATGGACGGGACGCGTGAACCCGCTACCCGGCCCAGTCCCGTGGTACGGCGCACCAAGGGCCCTACAGGGACCTTTGGTCCGAAAGAAATCTAACTGACCCACCTACGGTCCCAAAAATTGCAGGGTAACGTCAGGGAGTAGAACTCGAACAAAATATTACCCTAACAATGATCATTCCCAAAACGTGATAAAAATTGAGCCTAGTTCTGTTAATATCCATCTCGAATTCAAACATGAAGTAATCCATCTAATAAACTTTTGGACTTTCAAAGGAATGTCGCCAAATTGACGGGCAGGGAACTATGATAATTTCTTTCTTCCCCAAAAGGGTAAAAATGTAATAAAAGGTAATTAAAATGGTTTTACTAGCGTTAGTTCGGTACTAATAGTGTAACGGTAGCTAAGGCTCTGTACAATTATTTTCGTATTCGCGCACCTCCTTAAGAGGAACGGGCACTCACACAGAAGGATTCGTGGACTCGAACGTCTAGGAATTCTGGGATGGCGTGTCAGAGACGTTTTTTATATGACCAATAATAATTTTTTTTAAATTTATAATGTGACAATCTCGCATGCGATTACAGCCTTTTCCTCGCTTCGACTTTTTATTCCTCGATTGTCAGAACATTTATTCAATCAAAATGTCGGTC
The DNA here is from genome assembly GCA_917499995.1 of Ichneumon xanthorius. Lineage (NCBI taxonomy): Eukaryota > Metazoa > Arthropoda > Insecta > Hymenoptera > Ichneumonidae > Ichneumon > Ichneumon xanthorius. Next base: position 904,107 of record CAKJTD010000081.1, on the reverse strand, counting down.
ATAACGTCGATACATAGCGAGTATACAAAAACGGATCTTATCTTAGAAATTATATTAGTGTTATTGCATCAATTAAATTCTTGAAGCCTGAATGATTTAATTTATGACATTTATTCGCGTGAAACCGTAGGACGCATGCGCGGGCAGCTACTCGTTCGTCGCTCAATCCAGCTGGTCGTCGCGCTCGGCTACACTAGCTCTGACGTCACACGGCGATCGACGGTGACAGATCGCTCACCTCGCGATTTGCAATTGGTGTTTTTTCAATAATTGGATGCTTTTACCTTGTGATGGTATAGGAGCCTTCAGGAGGAGTGAACTAACCCCTCGATGTGACTTTTTCCGGTCCTTGTAGTTAGAATATTATTCCGTGACTTTTACGGCTTTTCTGACGGTCACTTTGGTCATTTTACCGGTTCACTCCGAATGTCACTTTTATTAGCTCACGTCCCTTGCGAGTCTTTGGCAGTCTTGCTCACTCGTAATTTTCTAAGTTCCCACTCGGCACAAATGTCTAAGTCCGACCTGGCACCTTTGGTATATGTTCACTTGGCACTGGAAGTTATACGTCAAAGTATCACCAATTTTGTAAGCCCAGATCGTCACCGATTTTTATAAGTTCGAGCCGGCACAAATTTCACAAGTTCCAATCGGCACGGATTTTATAAGTCCCTTTTCGGCACGATTTTTATAAGTTCACTCAGGTACTAAGTTTTATAAGTCCGCAGTAGCACCGAAATTATAAGTCCGCAGTAGCACCGAAATTATAAGTCCAGTTTCTTGCACGAATTTTATAAGTCTGATTCGGCACCAATTTTTATAAGTCCACAGTTTCACCAAAATTATAAGTCCAAAGTGGCACAAAATTTATAAGTCCGAATTTGGCACCAAATTTAATAAGTCCACAGTAGCACAAAATTTATAAGTCCTTTTTGGCACTGTTTCACTTTAGTCACTTTTAATTCACTTTTACTTTTCACTGTTCACTTTTACTTTTCACTGTTCACTTTTACTTTTCACTGTTCACTTTTACTTTTCACTGTTCACTTTTACTTTTCACTGTTCACTTTTACTTTTCACTGTTCACTTTTCACTTTTCACTTTTAGTCCTGGAGAGTTGGCCGATGATAAGGTAGATCGTTCACTGATGATCGACTGTCGAAATCGCCGTCTTGTATACCCCGATTTTGGACTCCCACTCCGTCGGTCCGGCAGATTTCTGGCGGACTCGCGTCTGCGTGCGGTCGCCCGATTATTAATTTTCTGATTGGCTACTCGCGGGGAGCTCCCCTCGCCCTCCAATACCGGGTCGATATTGCTGTGACGATCATCCGGTGTTACCCGCTGAGCTAATGGCGTGCTCGGTTGGTGCCGTGTGCAACTCGTCGTGTCGTCACTTTTGGCCAATCATCTGCGCCGGTTTTCCCGCGTTTTCGCCTTTCTTCGACCTTGAGCGTGCTTTCGCCGCAAGCCCGCTCGCCAGCGCCGCGGTGCTTCCGATCTCTCCACTGCGCTTGCGCTCGGTTCGATATCGATTGAGCCACCGCTCGATCCTGACCGATGGCGCCACTTACACGTCGCGCTATCTCACTTGAGTAGTGCCGATCGCAGCTGGTTTGACTCGGCATCGGGTGTTCGCCGATAGTCAACCCGTCTCAATAGATTAAATAATTTTAGCAAACTCTATAATTAACCACTACAGTGAACTGTTTCCTAGTTCAAAGCAAGGATCCATATGCATCAGACCGTATGAAATATTCGACAACCTGAAACCCCGAATAAACAGTAAGAAATACTGATTTCAATCAAACTCCTCTTCAGTCGAGAGGGAAACATAGACAAAGGGATAATGTTTAACGAAAGGTACAAGCTATGCCTCTTGCACATCGATACTTCGCTTGCCACGATAAATGACGTCAAGCCAATACGTAGAATCAACTGCGACACATTCAAATCCGACGAGGAAAGTTTAAAGCAAGAAAGAAAAAAAGAGAGAAGAAAAAAAGAGAGAAAATAAGAGAAGACGCATGAGAGAGTAGAAACAAAAAAAAGAGGGAAGACGCATGTGAGAGCAAGACAGACGATTCCACGGAAACTCCTGGCCAGCCCCCACGCGCGTTGCTACGCTGCCGCCGCTACCAGGAGGGTCCGCGGAAAAAGGGGGAAGGAATCTGCGAAGAACTACTCCATGCGACGTCTCAAGAATAAGGAAATTGATAAAACCCTAAGTCCATTACCATATAAAGTTGCATAAAATTATTAATCAGCCTCCGACAAATGGGTGAGAGAGATCAGACAATAATTAGTTTATAAGAGAATTAATTATTAAGCCACGTAGATTTACGAAAACCGTCAAAAGGCATATTGTACGTGTCCTCATTACAGGTGAGAAGTTTAAAGGCTTAAGTACATTCCTGGAAACCCTCTCTCAGAAACCAACTCTAAGAGTGTCGCCTTAGCAACGAACTCTCGCTACAAATTCTGACCACCAATAAGGGGCCTACTCCTGACCCAAGATTTCCCCACACGACCAGCAAAACGCGTAACCAAGCCACACAGTAGCAACACTTCGAAAATGTAATAGTCTTTAAGCCCACCCACTTGCCGCCATATTTGTAAGGAATGATGGAAGGGAAAACTTGATAAAACGCGGAGCTCATGCACAGGAGAAGCAGAATCAGATCAGAACCAGAACTAGAACCAGAGAGAAGCGACGTCGAGAGTAGAAGTTTAAGAAATGTTGAGACTTATATCGTACCAACCATTTTCGAGATCAGTCTAAGAGAAGTTGCGACCAATTTCAGTCTTTGTAAAAACGAATTATTTGACCACAAAAGTCATTTTTTTGGAATAAATGATAATTTCGGACCAACATCCATCTGAATTTACCAAGTGTTCTACTCCACCATCCCGACGATTGACACCTGCGACTCCAACAGTTCTCACCGTAAGTACATTTCACATTTTATCTGCGATATTATATCGAGGCATCCCGCATGTAGATGCCTCATTTCTATATTATTTTAACCCATTTTGTCCCTTGGATTGTCTTACAACATTTTGCGAGAACCAACAATTATTCTAAATAATTGTCGGTCAAAATTTAAAAGAGATATCTCGGTCATTTCTCCAGCAATCTTTATCGTCCTGTGGTAATAAATCAGGAAGTAATTTCTTTCAAATATAGAAAAAAAATCTCCAAACTGGTCTGGAGCACGAAAGAGCGGTGTAAGGTCGGCGTCATACGTTCGGGTCGGAGCTTAACACGATCATTGTTAGCGACGTCCAAATTGGCCACTTGGATTCCTCGAGTGTCCAGGTCGATTTGTCATAACATTGAACATGAGAATCCGTCAAACCGAAACGTCCCTCGCGTCCGATTCATATAGGCGCTCGTTCCGCAGTTTGGACGTAACACTACTACCCTATCCGGGGTACAACACTGGAATAAGAGGTGAACCGCTTATGCCAAGGGATGCCGGGAATCGAGTCTCAACCTTCGCGAATCTCGACGAAGATGAAACTTTCAGCATCTCCGGAGAATCGGAAGAATACATATTCGATCGATCAGATACGGATTCAATCAATAATTATCAGCCACGCGAAACCGAAGAGAGGCCAGCGAGAACCAAAATCAGCCTCAAAATAACAAACAACGAGCAGTTGTTTATGCGAAAGGATAATTATTTGTATTTTCTCTCGGAAACTGGAGAGCCCTGTGACGAAGGCTCCAGAATGCTAATCGAACGACGCGCCGTACCACAATTCCGCGGTCTCGTTCTCGGTAGCATCAGTACCATCAAACATAATTTGAAAGACCATATCGCTATAGTCGTGAAAGGGAAAAATGGAACAATCATCGACCGCAACTCTTTTCATTTAATGCATAAAGGATTAAAAAAGACTCTCATGGGACTTGACTTGCGCTCGATTAGCGTAGCAAAGACAAAAGAGATTAACCGGATACCATGGGAATATATATTAACTACTTTAAAGAAGGCATTCGAGGGTATATCGACGAAATTAATAATCTGCTTGGGGATGATAAAATACCCAGCGCCAGAAGAACGAAAGCAAATTATGGGCGAGGCACACGCCTCAGCATTAGAAGGACACAAGGGTGTAACAAAGACGTACAACCGAATCTGCCAACGATATTACTGGGAGAATATGAAGGACGATATTCAAGAGTACATTCAGCACTGCCTTCCCTGCCATCTAAAAAAAATAGTACGCGTAAAAATTCGGCAGCCAATGATCATCACGGACACACCGGACTCGGCGTTCGACAAGATCTCGATGGACATAGTCGGACCCCTGCCGCGCCCCGAAAAGGGCAACGAATATATCCTTACCATGCAGGATCTCCTCACGAAGTACTCCCTCGCAGTAACACTCCCAAGAGCCACTTCAGCCAACATCGCTGACGCTCTCATTATACATTGTATATGTACTTTCGGCGCTCCAAAAATTATCCTCACTGACCAAGGAGCAAATTTCCTAAGCTCGCTAATGAAAAGCGTTGCCATGAAATTAAAAATCAAGCAATGCCGTACCACAGCATTCCACCCTCAGTCTAATGGATCGCTGGAGAGATCCCATCACTCTTTGGTCGAATACTTGAAGCAATACGTGAGTAGTGATGAGGAATGGAATGAGTGGCTAGAGCTTGCCACTTTTTCCTACAAAACAAGTGTACACGAGGGTACGAAACATACGTCCTTTGAACTCGTGTTTGGAAGACTCGCGCGCCAGCCCTCCTACGAGGCACCAGCCGGAGAAGAAGAGGGACGAACATATGCTAACTATCTCGTCGAGCTAGCAACCAAGCTCCACGATATACAAGGGATAAAGAACCACTTAGTAACCTCCAAAAAACGGTCAAAAAAATATTACGACCGCAAGGTGCACGCACACAACTTCCATCTGGGCGACTGTGTATACTTGCAAAGAGGAAAAAAGCTAGGAAAATTCGGAGACCATTACACTGGTCCTCACGAAATAATGTACGTTATGAGAGATAGAAATATAAAAATTAAAATCGGTCGTGAAACCCGTATCGTACACCCCAATCGACTGCGCTACTCTCACATTAACCTGGAGAATAGTTGCGAGGAAGATTAAATTTTTAAAAAATAATAAAAAAAGGAAAAATATATATATATATATTTAAAAACCTGAATAAAAAAAATATATTATAAAAAAAAACATAACTATACTGAAACGTTTCGATATTCCGTGGGAGCGGAATATCGAACTCACGATTTTTTAGATCGTCTTCTTCCAAATGGAAGGTAAGAGTTCGGTACTGGACCGGCTGGATAAGGTGTGGAGGAAGGGATTCCCGCATATGCTTCGAGGTAGAGGGAGGCAGCTGGATTGCTGGCCCCCTTGATAACGCACTGAGTGCGTTATCAGACCGCTCTCCCATATATGCGAGAGAGAACAAGGAAAGAGGAGTTCTTCGGTCTTGCAATTCGGGGACTATGAAGTCAACCCGACGTTCAAGGCCGAATACTCTCACTCTGTGAGCCTACTCTGCTCTGAGACACGTATGCCGAAACATACGTGCTTACACAATCTACAAACTAATACAACGAGGCCCCATTCTGGGGTTACCTCGACGAGGTAGTGGTCAATTCTTTTAAGGATGGGAAAGGACCTGGAGGATAGGATGGGTAGAGCTTATATAGCGGCCACGTACTGATCCGCTTGCGCGAACGTTCCGGCAGCTCGCTATCTCGCGGCCAAACGCGAGACTCTACCTGGGGGTAGGGGCGTCCCGTTACAATACCTATATACAAAATATTACATATATAAAATCGCATACATACAAATTATTTAAGGAAACGTGTACAAGAAAACTCTAACTTTCCTATAGTTCAATCATGGGAGACCACCCCATTGGCAAGGACGTCTTTATCATCGATATAGAGGGATTTCGCAACGACGATGGCAGCCTCCTTCCAAAGGAAGTCGCTGTAGTCTCGCTATTTGACGAAAGCTCAGATCATTGGATCCTGGACGCTCCGTTTTACCAGCACAGCTTGAGAAGAAGGACCCAAGAACGGAACGAATGGATTACGCAAAGACACGGGCTAAAATGATACACTGGAGATGTCCCATATTCCTGGCTATTCGAGCGGCTGAAACGCATCACCAAGAACACCAGGACGCTCTACGTTCATGGAGGAAATGTAGCAAGTTTCCTGCAGGATTTTTTAACCTGCAGAGTAGTCAACATGGAAGACATCTCTCCACCGATCGAGGAGATGCCAGAACGTCAAGAATATTGCATTTGCCACGGATTAATAATGGACAAAAGGCGATGCTGTGCCCGTAACAACGGTATGAAACTAAAAGATTATGTCCTAAACCTGTTAAAGGTCGAAAGCGTAACTTCGTCCTCTCCAGATACGGCTGAGGAAGAGTCTATTCGCAGTGGAGACGCAGCCCCGAGAGAGCCCGAAGTCGAGAAAGACGAACAAAATAATGAACCGAATGATGAGCCAAGGACTTCTGACAACACCAGCATCACTAAACAACTGAAAAAACGGAAAATCAGAGATAATAAAATTTCTAGAGCAATAATAGCGCTTCTGACCCTCGCTATGGTAAATCGAACGGAAGCTGTAATTGGATACGATTGCGGGTCCAGCCGGCTGAATATTACCACCTTGTCACTACTGGATGTGGAACCCTGCGACATACCAAAGATTGAACCAACCGTCAGCGACACGTTCGTGCAACTGCTGCAGATTAGTGAATTTACAAAAACTCGGGTTATGCAGTGTAAGGTCTTGATGAAACGCACGATATACCACTACGGCATGAGTTCACACAATTCAGTAATTGCGCAAGGAACCATGGAATATATCAACGACATTGAATATGAAGAGTGTAAAAAGATGCACCAGACTGGGATACTCCGACTTACACCCTCTTCACTATTCGTCGCGATCAAACTGAACACAACGAACATACGCGGCGCAACGCTAGCCGGACACATAAGGCAAGATAGCTCATGTGAAGGGTCCCAATATTCTGACTCTTACGGTACATGGGACGACGTTGTAGTGCAAGCTGTAATCTACATAACACTGCAAGATTACTTCGGCACCGTAAACTTAAATACTAACCAATTGATCCTGCGCTCAGGAATAACTTGCAGCGTATCCGACGCCGAATGCATTGATTTGTATGGAGAATTTACATTCTGGAAAACTCTCCCCGAAGACAGCTGCAACTATAATAAATATGATGTACTGTACGAAGGATTCGCCAAGAAGCTAACAAACACACAAGGAAACCATCCTCTCACTATATATACAGTAACCCAGGGTGATATAACATTCGCATTAACAAAAAAACAAGAACTAATGGTATGTGGATCACCGGTTTATCGCACCGAACACCCAAAATCTCTTATTTTCGAAACGCACACAGACGCGGTTCAAAATGCAAGAAGGAAGATGAGAACAGAAAATTTGGACTTATTTACACACGTAAATGCAAAATTCGTATATCTCGAAAAACATATAAGAACCGAGATGCGCAGACTGTACTACGATGTACTGGAACAAAATTGTAATCTCGAACGCCAAGTACTGAAAAACACTCTCACGATGGCCACTCAAGCACCCGATGAATTGGCTTTCCAACTTATGAAGGGGCCAGGATACATGGCCGTCGTCGCGGGAGAAGTCGTGCATGTGATAAAATGCATTCCCACCGAAGTCAAGGTTCGTCACACTGAACACTGTTATCATCATGTGCCAGTGTCAAGAGGCAACGAAAGTCTATTCCTGTCACCGCGTACACGCATACTGTTCCAAACAGGGACACGGATCACTTGTAACCCAATGGTACCATCAATGTACCAGCTGCAAGGGTCATGGTACATACAATATATATATACATACATATATACAAACTAGCACCTACACCAATGACCTCGGCGGCACCGCCTCAGATAAAACCACTGACGCAACCTACATGGAAGTACTCGAGCCCCGCAGAGCTAGCTACTAGTGGGATCTACACTCAAGCGGATCTCGACAACATGAGAGACCACATCATATTCCCCGCTGAAAGGACAGCTATACTGAACACCCTTGCTCGGAGCCTCACAGGACACCCCACACAAAACCAGGGGGCGTCTTTCATAAATTTATTAGACGAAGCCGTACTTGAGAGAATCTCTCAAAACACATGGGATAGAATGTGGAATAGTTTCCTCACTTTCGGGACTGCTAGTGCTGGAGTACTGGGGATCATCCTCATAGTTCGAGGAGGCAAGCTCATTGCCGACACTATCATACATGGCTATGCATTACATGGCTTATGGATGGTCTGTGCATATCTTCGGTGCTCTGTGGAGCTCAGTCACGCATTTGCTAATGCACCTTGGTCAAGATAAAGCAAGGGCCAAGTCTAAAGAGACCGACATAACGGAGTAATACGACGTTGAAAAAGCCCAAGACCAGACGCTTGGCGCAACCAGTGCTGCTACATCACCTCTGTACCCTACACTGGGAACAGCCCCAAAAATCTCTTTTGACGGTCCCACCGTACATTACTCCCCACCTAAAAATTAAGGGTCCAGGACACTTATATAGAGCGCTAACCAACTTTCCACATCACTTTTTTCGGAAAATTCAACGCGACAAGGTCTTCACCGTCATCATCACCTCGGCATAACATCCTAAATGAAGCCACCAGCAGAGCCAACAAGGGAAATCGACGGAATAGTATCGACGACCGAATACTACGAAACTTTGTTCGAGTCGTACTGCATCATCGGTGTCTCCTACATCAGCGACGCAAATAACCGCTTGTATTGCGTCGACTGCTACAACAGACGACTAAATCAAGCACCGGAGTACCGACTAGTGCTACACCACACCATCTTTCATCACCGAGGAAATTTGATCTTGCCGTGCCGAGGCTGTGGAAAGGCACATTTTCGAATTCGAAAAGCCAATTGTGCAAAAAGTGCATAGAGGCGTACCTCGACGTCAAGGACCAATTACAAGCCAATAAAATTGTCCACATCGACTTAAACCGCCAACATCAATGAATCCATTTCGCATTCCCCCGTTTACCACGCAGTGGGTAGCGGAAAATATTGCGCAAGTCGCGAAATTTCGAAACATAATAAAGGAATGCCGGACGAACGCAGTAGTGGAGCACAGCCTGTACGGGGGAGAAATCGCCGACATCTGGCAACAACGACATGGCGAAGCGGTCGAAAAGGGATATCAGGCGCTCATCGCGAGACTAATAGATTCCGCCCAGAAACCACCAGAATCCTCGGACGACGAGGAAGTAGCCAGAATCAACAACGCCAGCTTACCGAGCCAGCCACCGCGAGCGGGCGTCATGCCATGGGAAGCCAATCATGATCAAGGACTGCATACACCACCGCTCTACCATGACATGGACACTGCTAACGCTCAGGGAGCGAATACTTCACAACCTGCAACCAATGCAGCAGAACGGGATCTATATACCAGCCCTCAAGATTGGATGTTGCTTGACGACGCTCTTACCCACGTAGCCGTGGGAGCTACCTTGTCTGGGGAGGTCGTCACCGAGTACTTCCGCGAACTCAACAATGGCAGCGAGGAACCGACGTATCCCATCACCAATACCGTGACATGGCTGAGCACGATGTTGGACCGAGTCAACGACGAGGAATTCTTGGCAGAATATATTAATCCACTCGTGGAATTCATAGATTCAACATAAAAAAGTGTATCAGTGCAATACCAAGTGCCAAAATTCAAAAAAAAGAGTTACATTACTAAGAACTTTACGTGCAAAAAAAAAAATTACGTAAGCCATACAAATGTAACCACATATATTACTTACTCACATATATTACCTACTATATATTCATTACTTGTAACACGCCTTATCAATACAAACACTCTAAGCAAATTTTATTTTACTCTACATATTCTATTAATCTACATTATATCCTCGTGTTAGGTCACTTATACTCCCTAACACTCGTCTTAAGGAGGGAGGTGTTACGTGCTCCGTAATATATGTTTGTAGAACGGAAACATAGGCATACACATATAGGCTCTCCCGAGCAGCATCCCCACGCACCCGGATAGTGCGTCTTGAATGAATGAACCTCGTAGGCTCTCCCGAGCAGCATCCATGCGTCCCGTGCGGCGTACGCTAGCCCAAACTTGGAAACGCATTTGCTCTAGCCACGCGTCTAGCCACTTAGCGGGCCCTCATAACTAACCGCCTACGTGCGACACTTGCCACCGCGGCACGCTTTTAATTTGCCGCAGCACTCCGGGCAGAGGCTCCAGTAGCCTAAATATTAATTACTCTATCAGCAGAGACTAGATGCACCACGCACGCTCCTTTATAAAATATTATTTTTCGACCATAAGTTGTCGCCTACGCGTGACACTTATTACCACAGTATTAAGTGATATGCTCTAAATTCCTACCTTAAAAGGGGCAACGCTGCCGAAAAATCTAATAATTCCTTCACACCATAGATACCGCTAAAAGCACATCTATGCATTTTTCTTTTTATTAAACTAATATTCAGACGTCACATTAACCCCACCACATTACACGTTCAACCATAGGGACCAACCAGTATATAAGGTAAGTCTTTTTCGGCTAGAAATCAGTTATTTCACCAGCGTCAGAAGCTGCAGCACCTCGACTGTACTCTACGGAGCGAGCAAAGCTCTGTTCGATGGAAGTCCTGCGCGGCTAAGTTTCGACGACGCTCTTGCGGAGTAAGAACTAATCGAGAAGTATTCGCAACGATTGTAACAACGCTCATCAACAATTAAATAAATATTTATCGTGAATACTTAAACGATATTCTACACTCTTCGTATACCCTTGCTAACTCTCCACCATGTGCTACAGGACTCTCAGTCCCGGGCACTCTACCAGCGCATCATATATCTCGGGCAGTAACGGGCGAGGTCTCCGTCCCTGATGTAAAGGGCCAACACCTTGACTCGAAAGTGAGACCGCCGTTACGTTCACCCAGCGCGAACTCAGCATGAGTTCGCCCGGACGTAACAGAGTCATTCGTCGCGGGATGGAACATCCTGAAGGAGCGCTACGACAACAAGCGGGTGCACGTTCAGGCTCACCTGAACGCAGTGTACGGACCCTGCTCAACATCCACGCGACCGTCACCAAAGTGCATCAGGGGTTGCGCGCACTCGGGGTGGGGCCTAATTTGTGGGAGTACCTGCTCGTTTACCACATGGCTCACCTGCTGGACCGCTCAACAAAGGAGGCGTGGGAGAACGCGATCAGCTCGGCCCAGGAATATCCGTCGTACGATCAGATGATGGAGTTCCTGTTCAACCGAACACGCGCTCAAGAGCAGGTGCTGGAGGACGCGGCTCATGCACAGGCGGCAAAAAACAAAAGTGCGTCGAAGAAGACAGCTCATCAGGCATCAGCTCAACAGAAGGGTACTCAGGTGAAGTCGGGGGACAACCCCAACCTTGCATGGTCGTAGGGGTAGGCATCCCTACGACCATGCAAGGCCAAGCACTTTATCGTGGCGTGCCCGAAGTTCCGGGAGTTGAGTGCCCGCGACCGTCGACAGGCGATCGTCGACAAGCGGTTGTGTTTCAACTGTTTCGGACGGCACAACGCGAACATGTGCCGCTCTAGGGCGACGTGCAAGGAGGGCTCGGCAAAGCATCACACGATGCTGCACGCAGCATCAGCTCGTGTAGCTCTTGCGGCTTCCACGGACGCCGCAGCGACTCAACCGACCAGCTCATTCAACACCCAATGAAGTCTCGGTGCAATCGGTCGCTTATCACCACGGTCGGGCTCATCTTTTTCGTCGCTGCTCGCGACAGCACTCGCCCACATAGACAACGCGGTGACCACTCACGAGGTTCGGCTTCTGGTTGATCCAGGGTCGGAACGTACATTCGTGTCGGAACAGCTCATCGGTCTACTCCGTCTTCCGCGTCAGCGGTCGTCGATTCCAATCTACGGCATCGGCGGATCATGGTCTACTCAAACCAAAGGTACAGCTCAACTTACATTACGGTCTACTCATTCCTCGCGCTGAGTTGCAGTGACAGCTCACATCCTGAGGACGGTCACCTCGATACTACCATCATTCGAGGCTCCAATGCAGGCGGGGCCTCACCCGGCTAAGATTTGGCTTGCCGACCCGGACTTTCTCACGCCACGGCCTGTAGACCTCATCATCGATGCAGATCACTACGGCCAAATTATCAACCGCAACATCATTCGAGGGGCTCCGACGGAGCCGATGGCTCAACTCTCGATTTTTGACGGGCTGGTGCTCGGTCCGGTGCAAGCTGCTCACGCAGTCACGTGTACAGCACGCACGGCCACCACACAGCCGGAAGACGCTCTTCTCCAGGAGCTTCTCACGAAGTTCTGGACTCAGGAAGAACGGCCGTCGGATACACCAGGTCAGCTCACCCCCGAATAAGAGGAGTGTGAGGCTCACTTCCGGTCAACTCATACGAGGGACTCATCAGGAAAATACGTCGTGCGAGTTCCTCTCAAGTCAGCGGTCACGCTGCTGGGAGACTCGTACCGTACAGCTCATCGGTGCCTGCAGCAGACGCTCAGGCGACTCACCCGGGATGACAGTTTCCGGACACTCTGCCACCGGTTCATGGAAGAATACGAGAAGCTCGGTCATATGGTGATCGCACCGACCGACTCTCCTGCCGGTGAGGTGCACTATTATCTGCCGCACCGTGGAGTTCTCAGGCCGGACAGGGAAACAACGAAACTGAGGGTGGTGTTCAACGGCTCTGCCGCGACCACCTCAGGCCTGTCATTCAACGACCTCTCGCACACGGGTGCGAAGTTGCAACGCGACATCCCGGACGTACTCATTTGGATTCGACTTCATCACTGCCTCTTCGCAACTGACATCACGAAGATGTTCCGGCAGATCAACGTGCATCCGGACGACTGGAAGCTACAACGAATATTGTGGACCGACAGCCAGTCCAACCCGATGCCATTTCAACTCACCACCGTTACCTACGGAACGAAGGCAGCGCCATTTCTTGCCGTTCGTGCTCTGCTGCAGTTGGCGGAGGACGAAGGTCATCGGTTTCCGTTGGGATTGCCAGCGCTATGGCTTGGAAGATATGTCGATGACATATTTGGAGGTGCGGATACATTGGAACAGCTCATCGAGGTCGCTCATCAACTGAAGGGGTTATGCCAGGCGGGCGGTTTTCCACTAGCCAAGTGGCACTCCACTCATCAGGATCTGCTCACGTCAGTTTGTTGCGGCGACATCGCCGCATGATAATTCAAATTATCCACTTTCGTGCGAAAACTGGCAACACGGTACCCCCCTGAAATCTTCGGGAGTACGGCTCGCTTTCCGACTATCGCGTCAATCTATACCAGTCTAAACGGGGTCTTCGTACGATTTACCTCGAACGTACGAAGCCTATTGTCTTGTCGCTAAGCCGCTTATTATTTATTCTTCGTCAAAGTTAATCGGTGGAATTGATTTTCTTCGCCTCGGTTCTCCTTTCCCTTCCGGTCGATCTGAATCCCCTCGTGCCTGTACGAACATTTGGTCCTTCGAGCCGGATTGGTCGGCAAGGAGTAAATGCAGTGACCTTTGTGAGGAAGAGAGATCGGCTTTGGCAAACGAGTCGAATCTCTCGGTCGAGTGCAGTGTATTCGTGACGTGCGCGTCTCCATGAAACATCATAGAGCAAAGCTTCTCGATTTCGGCCTGCGATAGTCTATTCATACAACGGCAAGCGCTCAACCGTCACGGCCTTCTCTTATCGCCCGCGGATTAGCCTCCCGGCGTAAACACCACGGACAATTGTGTACAGAGCCGCCGACGTTTCGAGAGCTTCCTTGAGGTTTGGAAATCATAATCTAAACTATTAGCGCAAGCAGCAGACTGATTTCTCGTTGAGACCCCCGTATCAGCCGAAAGGGCTTGATCTCGTTCTCTCGCGCGCATCCTAGCAGTTACTCGCGTGCGGTCTTACCCGCACCGATCGATTGAGTGACGTGTCATTCTCTTACGAAGAAATAACATTCGCCCTTTCGCTCGCGCTCGGTCAAATTGACGCGCGTGAACTCTCATCCGCGTCTCGCCTCCCGTATTTCCTCAGAATGGACGACCTCCTCGCAACGCTCGACGCCACAGCGGATCTCATATTAAAATTCGGTGTTAATCTAAAAAAAACCTCGCGCGACAAACGAACCATCGCGTACCTCATAGCTCGCCTCGAGCTTCTTGAGCAGTATTGGTCACAGTATTTCGCGATTTACATGAACTTATCGAAGATTCCCGAAGCCAGTGGCCACGAGTATTTTGAAGCCAATGCGTTCCAGGACGTGCAGGAAAATTATCTCGAGGCAAAAGCTCTCATTGCTGCCTGGAGGCCGGTGGAAGCCGCTGCCGTAGTACCACCCGTCGAACCAGCTGCGCGGGGAGTCCCGGTCCACGGCAAGCTTCCGACTCTCGATCTTCCTCGCTTCTCAGGAGATCTGCACGAGTGGGAGTCATTTCGCGACCTGTTCAAAGGTGGACGAATATCCTGGCCTCAGTGACGCAGTTAAATTTCAGTATTTGAAAGCTAATGTTTCCGGCGAAGCAGATCAACTGATCCGAAACTTAGCCGTTACGAATTCAAATTATACCGTTGCTTGGGATGCGTTAGTTGCGCGATACGATAATCCACGCATATTAATTCAAAGTCACATTAAAACGCTACTCTCGATCTCCGCGATCGGCAAGGAGACCGCGACAGGCATTAAAAAACTGCTGGATTCAACAAACGAGTGCATTCGCGCATTGCGCAATCTGGAGGAACCGGGTGACCACTGGAACACCATACTGGTGCGTCTTACGTGTCAACGCCTCGATCAGCATACCCGCAAGGATTGGGAAACCTCCTTGGGACATGCGCGTGACTCTCCTACCTGCAACGCTCTCTCGACCTTCCTCGAGACACGCACCCGCGCTCTAGAGGCCGCTAATCCGTCGGCGTATACATCCAACAACAACAATAACACGTCGACCTCGAGTCAAGGTAATAAACCCGGCAAATCGTCGGTATCCACACACACCGTGACGACGGGAGACAACGCCGGCAATGGGGAAAGCGCGAAGGGAGGCAGCGGGAAGAATAAAACTCGAAAATGCCCTCTGTGTTCCGAACATAGGAAGCTGCGCACAATACAAGGGCCTTACTCCTCCGCAACGCGAAGAACAAGTTCGTCGCCTACGACTCTGCCGTCCATCGGCAAAGAGATGCAACGCGTGTTGCGTGTAACACCACGCAAGGAAGATTTAGCCATAGGGATAGTTCGTATGAACATTTAATATTACATTTATTATATCCATCAAAAACCCGAGGGCGACGCGGCAGGTAAGAGCATCCATCTCTCTCCTGACGAGTCACCAAAAAAGGGTCTATAATCCTCCGGGCGAGCTCGCGTTGGAAAACGTCCGGCGTCTGGCCGCCACATGGTCAACTCATAAAAATTATTAATCAGTGAACGTGACTTTTCTTCACTCTTTTTGAACGGTTAGCCTTGCTGTTTACAACCTTTTTAATACAAAGGGATTTCTTTTGCACAAGCTAGACGGATCCCCGTATTCAATATACCGACGAAAGCAAGGGTACCTAGCCGCAATAAAATAATCGAACCGCCTCACGCTCGACTATTCGAGCGCGAGAATTATTTCTTCGCCGAAATTAGAAAAATCCAAAAATAAAATGAGTCATGCGACTCACAAAGAAAAAGGGGATCTTCTCTGATTGGTGATGAGAAAAAACGCCTACTGCAGTTTTACCAATCGGAATTTACAAAATTAAATGCATCCCCTCTCAGAGCTGCAAGCCAAGTCACCGATCACAGAAGAGTCTCTACACAAATCAGTCTAAGACTTAACGCCAACATCGACAGATCGGCAGCAACTGACTCTTCTAGCTCAGTTCGCAATCACATTTTCGTCAACGTCACCTCGCAATCCACGTGCTATACGCCACAACATAAATAATTTCTATCCTAATACTAATCAAAGTGTATATCCGTTGTTATTTGTTTTTTTCTCAGTGAAATATATATTGTATTAAAAATAAAATCAGTGCTCAACCCTTTTTCCAAAACACTAGCCGCACAAGATTAAGTTGGCGTGCAGTGTTGTCATCCAGCGTATCGTCTCTACGCACAGAGTAACGGGATTTACAACCCCGGAGATTAAACGCGAATCGCGGTACCGGCGGTACAACATTTTATGGTCCTTCGAGCCGGATATATACCAACTGGATAGATCCACGGACAGAAGTGAAAGTTAACAAAATAAGCATTAGACTCCGGTAAATCACCGTCGATAACATTACCGTAACTCATAACGTTGTATCACTTCGCGAAGTGTATAATAGACAAGTGCAAGTGAAACAAAAAACAATTTAACGCGATCACGCATATCGCGGCAGCACGCTGCACAACACGTTCAAGGACGTCAACGTCGAAGTTCCACAACAGCACCAACACTGGGAAACTAAGACGCACCAGCCTCCTCAAGCCAGGATCCTGCAACGTCGGGACATCTCGCAACGGAGCATCACGCCCAGCCAACGCGGCTGGAATCTCGCAGTCCACAGCAAGGGCACCGAGACTCTGATCAGCGAAAGGTAAGCTCGTTTTTTGACTAGCCAATTTCCTCTGATCCTTCCGCAAAAAATCACATAACGCGATACAATGCCGAGAGAAAATCCAAGCGCGTCTAACGCAGAAATCGCGCGTATAGCAGCCGAGTTAAAAAACTGTCGCGGGAGACGACGAGTTATCAAGACACAAATCACAAACGTTCACACATTTCTCGATACACAACAAGACGATCCAGACTATGAGCACATACAAGCTCGCATGGATGGTCTGAAGGAATATTTGGAAGAATTTAAACTCGTCCAAATGCAGATGGAAGAGCATGAACCGGACAATGAGGAGCACGATCAAACCCGAACAGAGGTGGAAGCGAATTATTATCGTGCAGTCGGTCGCGCACGAACGCTGTTGAAAAAATTAGCTGGTCCTGTAGAATCACAGTCCGGAAATAGTAGTAGTAGCGTCCATGGCAACTCCGACGCGCAAATAGTGCATACGTCAATCTACAAAAGGCTCCCAGAGTTGAATCCGCCAAAGTTTGATGGGCAGTTGGAAAATTGGGCAGGCTTCAAATCGCGCTTCACGTCAATGATCAGCAACAATCGACACCTGCAAAACTCCGATAAACTACAATACCTTCAGTCATCGCTGACAGGCCGCGCAGCAAAAGCGATCGAATCGTTGGAAGTAACCGACGCTAACTACGAGGACGCCTGGCAACTATTGACGGAAAAATACAACAACAAGCGAAAGGCGATAATACGCCACGGCAACGTATTGGAAGACATCGAGCCACTGAAGAATGACAGCGCAGAAGCAATTGAAGAACTGGTAGACACCGTTCAACAGCACTGAAAAATCTGGGGCAGTCAATAGTACACGCGGATTGGTACATCATCGTACTTCTCACCAGAAAGATCGGCAGCAAGCTCACTCGCGAATGGGAATTGACTCTGCCAGACAACGAACTGCCAAAATACACTTCACTGATCGATTTCTTAGCGAAACGTGCGAATTGCTCAGGCGCCAAACCAATGGGCTCGGAGCGGCCCGCGGCTGCGAAGGGTCACTCGGGCAACAGGAGCAACGGCACCAACCGAAGAGGCAACGCACATCAACCCTTCGCCACAGACACAAAGCCGTATGAATGTCCTCTTTGCAACGAGAAACACACAATTTACCAATGTCCAAAATTCATTGAGCTAAGCATCGACGGCAGAATCAAGGCAGCACAGCAAGCACAGTTGTGTCTCAACTGCCTGCGAGGCCAACACAAAACCAAGACGTGCAAATCGAAGGGAAGATGCCGCACGTGCGAGAAACAACATCACACGATGTTACATCTGACGCGGGATGAAAGCACCGCGCAAACCAGCTCCTGACTAGACGGGGCAAACGACGAAACCAAGGAGCTCACCAGCTTTGTAATCGACGCATCGCTGAATATGCTCATGGTGACGGCCGTAATCAACGCTACTGACCGTCAAAATCGTCCGACCCCGTGTCGCATACTCATCGACACGTGTTCAACCGCGAATTTTATCACCGAAGATTTTGCGAACAGTTTGCGCCTGGAAAAAAGAAAGTGCAACATGTCCATCGGGGCTCTTAATGGGTTAGCTACGCTATCCAGTTATCGAGTCAGGACAACAATAAAATCAAGATTTAACGGGTACAGCAGGACATTAGATTTCCTCACCGTTCCACGCATCTCCTCGGAAGTACCGGACACACAGATAGATCGCACATCGATAGCCATCCCCGCGAACATCCGACTTGCAGATCCGGACTTCCACAAACCAGCACCAGTGCAAATGCTCATTAGTGCTGGAACTGCTCTCTCACTGCTATCAGTGGGGCAGATAAGTCTATCGTCGCCAGGAAAACCGGATCTATTTCTGCAGAAAACGCAACTTGGATGGGTCATCGGCGGCAGCGTGGCATCAATCAACCAAGAAAACGATCACGTGGAGTGTCATCTCACAGAACCAGCGCTGGACTTTTCTAGATTCTGGGAAATTGAAGAAGACGCATCAATCAAACATTTCTCCAAGGAGGAACAGGCCTGTGAAGAACACTTCGCAGCACACACAACACGCACACCAGAAGGACGATACGTCGTCGCCTTGCCATTCAAGGACAATCAAGGTGCGCTCGGGAACTCTTATTCCACAGCCTTAAAACGTCTCCATGGACTAGAAAGGAAATTCAAGAGTGACCCGAATCTACGACTACAATATTCGGCAGTGATAACCGAATACCTAAAGCTAGGATACCTGACTAAGGTCAGCAATCTAAAGGAAGAGGGCTTCTATTTACCTCATTACGCCGTCGTCAAGGCTACCAGCTTCACTACAAAAACTCGAGTAGTCTTCGATGGATCCGCAGCTTCTAGCACGGGAATCTCGCTCAACCAAACGCTAATGGTCGGGCCAACCATACAGGACGATATATTCTCAATCATCTTACGTTTTCGCACACACAATTACGTGCTCACTGGGGACGTGGAGAAAATGTATCTTCAAGTACTCATCCGTCCCGAAGATCGTAAGTATCAGCGAATTATCTGGCGAGACGAGAGCAACACCGTCAACACGTACGAGCTGAACACCGTTACGTTCGGACTATCGGCATCGCCGTTTCTAGCCATTCGCAGCCTCCATCAACTCGCCGAGGACGAAGGGCATCGCTACCCTTTAGCATCGCCAATATTGAAAAAGGATTTATATGTCGACGACATGCTCACTGGAGCCTCGACCCTTCAAGAAGCTCTTCGACTGCGAGACGAAATGTTCGCCCTCTTAAGTAGCGGCGGATTTAATCTTCGCCAATGCGCATCGAACGCGCCGGAACTGCTCAATGGACTTGCAGATCAATCTGTCAACATGCAATTGCAATCCTCAGACGATCAGACGTTGAAGACACTAGGCATCTACTGGAACTCGCAGCACGACGTCATCATTTACACCGTGAAAGAAATCGAAAATCCACAGAAAATCACGAAGAGGACAGTCCTGTCTAAAATCGCGAAAATATTCGATCCACTCGGACTTCTTCAACCAATAATCATCAACGCGCGACTCATCATGCAAGAGCTTTGGAAGCTAGAACTCGGGTGGGATGAATCTGTACCACACAGCATCCACACGCTCTGGACCAATTTCTGTTCACAGCTTCCACAATTACACAATGTACCATTTCCGCGAAAAATGATTCTCTCCGATGCAACAGAGATACATCTTCACGGATTCTGCGACGCCAGCGAAAAGGCGTACGGAGCTTGTATCTACTTGCGGTCCACTAATTCAGCTGGGAACATTGAGGCTCATCTTCTCTCTGCGAAGTCAAGAGTAGCACCCATAAAAAAGGTGCAATCAATACCGCGTCTCGAACTCTGCGCCGCTCTTCTTCTGACGCAACTGTATCAGTCAGTCAAGGCAGCCATCGACGTAAGAATTGATCGTTCTGTATTTTGGAGCGATTCCACCGTAACGTTGCACTGGATCAACACAGAGCCTCACACGCTAAAAACTTTCGTCGCGAACCGCGTGGCTGAGATACGAGCAAATAGCAACCCACAAGATTGGCGACACGTGAGGACGAACGACAATCCAGCCGACCAAATTTCGAGAGGGCAAACACCGAGTGAATTTTTACACAACGATCTCTGGAAAACTGGCCCATCATGGCTAACACAGGGAGAAGAAACGTGGCCATACTTAAAAATTCAGCGTCTGCAAGAGGACAACGAAAAACGGCAGAATATATCCTGTCTAATCACCGAGGTCTACAACGAAAAATTCTTCGAGGACTATTCATCGATCTGGAAGTTGCGACGAATCGTCTCTTACTGCCTGAGATTCAAGGTAAACAACCACTTCAAGGGGATTCCAGGTGTGATCGAGATGAGACTAGCGGACACGTGCCTCATAAGAACGGCCCAAGCCTCCGCCTTCACTCAGGAAATCCTCGATCTAAAAAACGGAAGACCACTGAACGCAAAAAACAGACTCTTGTCATTGAACCCTTTTCTCGACGAAGTCGGGATACTGCGCGTGGGAGGAAGGCTGCAACAAGCCAACGTTTCCAACGATCGGAAGCATCCAATTTTATTGCCGAATCACATCATCTGACGAGACTCCTCATCGAGAACGAGCACCAAAGCCATGGTCACGCAGGGGTACAGACAACGTTATACTGTCTTAGGCGACGATATTGGATCACCGATGGACGCAATCAGGTGCGAAAAATCGTGCTTCGATGCATCAAATGCGTGAGAGCTAAAGCACCGACACCGGACTACCTGATGGGTCAACTTCCGAAGGATCGAATCACCCCCGCCCCACCGTTTAGCCACGTGGGAATCGATTATTGTGGACCGTTCTACATAAAGGAACGTCGCTTTCGCAATCGAGCAAAAACCAAAGTGTATGTTGCGGTCTTCGTTTGCTTAGTGGTAAAGGCCGTACACTTAGAAATTGTCAGCGATATGACTACCGAAGCCTTCATCGCAGCGCTGCGAAGATTCATCGCGAGACGCGGACGGCCGCGGACAATTAGCAGCGACAACGGAACGAATTTCGTGGGAGCACGAAATGAGATAAAGGAAATTCAAACTCTTTTAAGTTCACACCAGCACAACAACAAGGTTCAAGAGTTCCTCACAAAAAAGGAAATTGTCTGGAAATTTATCCCGCCGCTATCGCCTCATTTTGGTGGCATATGGGAAGCAGCTGTAAAATCATTTAAGCATCATGTACGACGAGTCATCGGCAACGAATTACTGTGCTTTGAAGATATGAACACGTTCGTAATCGAAATTGAGAGCATTCTCAATTCACGACCGATTTCTCCCATGTCATTCGATCCTAACGACCCACTCGCCCTCACTCCTGGTCATTTCCTAATTGGCAAGTCTTTAACGAACGCACCTGAGCATGATTTCACAGAGACACCGTCGAATCAACTCTCGACCTGGCAACACGTTCAGAAGTTGAAACAGGACTTTTGGTCCAGGTGGCACAAAGAATATATCAATGAGCTCAACATACGACGCAAGTGGGCAAAGGGGGCTCATGACATCGACATCGGTTCCATTGTCGTAATTCGCGACGACAATCTACCACCACTACGCTGGCTGCTGGGAAGAGTCGTGGAGACACATCCTGGACCTGATGGCATCATCCGAACGGTTCGGGTCAAAACCGCCATGGGACATCTTGACAGGAATGTAAAAAGGCTCCATTGCCAATCGAGGTCCCAAGAGAAATCCAAACCACCAGTGCTAGTGAAAACGAGCAATTAAAGGACAATTAAAAAATAGAACTAGATAATATCGTTGATCCGTAACCCTCTCAACGGGGGGAGCATGTTGCGTGTAACACCACGCAAGGAAGATTTAGCCATAGGGATAGTTCGTATGAACATTTAATATTACATTTATTATATCCATCAAAAACCCGAGGGCGACGCGGCAGGTAAGAGCATCCATCTCTCTCCTGACGAGTCACCAAAAAAGGGTCTATAATCCTCTGGGCGAGCTCGCGCTGGAAAACGTCCGGCGTCTGGCCGCCACATGGTCAACTCATAAAAATTATTAATCAGTGAACGTGACTTTTCTTCACTCTTTTTGAACGGTTAGCCTTGCTGTTTACAACCTTTTTAATACAAAGGGATTTCTTTTGCACAAGCTAGACGGATCCCCGTAATCAATATACCGACGAAAGCAAGGGTACCTAGCCGCAATAAAATAATCGAACCGCCTCACGCTCGACTATTCGAGCGCGAGAATTATTTCTTCGCCGAAATTAGAAAAACCCAAAAATAAAATGAGTCATGCGACTCACAAAGAAAAAGGGGATCTTCTCTGATTGGTGATGAGAAAAAACGCCTACTGCAGTTTTACCAATCGGAATTTACAAAATTAAATGCATCCCCTCTCAGAGCTGCAAGCCAAGTCACCGATCACAGAAGAGTCTCTACACAAATCAGTCTAAGACTTAACGCCAACATCGACAGATCGGCAGCAACTGACTCTTCTAGCTCAGTTCGCAATCACATTTTCGTTAACGTCACCTCGCAATCCACGTGCTATACGCCACAACATAAATAATTTCTATCCTAATACTAATCAAAGTGTATATCCGTTGTTATTTGTTTTTTTCTCAGTGAAATATATATTGTATTAAAAATAAAATCAGTGTTCAACCCTTTTTCCAAAACACTAGCCGCACAAGATTAAGTTGGCGTGCGGTGTTGTCATCCAGCGTATCGTCTCTACGCACAGAGTAACGGGATTTACAACCCCGGAGATTAAACGCGAATCGCGGTACCGGCGGTACAACAACGCGTGTGCAGCGAATCACCATTCCACCTTGCACAGCACGGGCCAACGCCAGACTCCATCAGCCGACAATCCGACGCTCCCCGCGGCAAAGGTTGCTTCCGAACAACCTTCGACTTCTACCACGATTCACGCAAATCATGCGAACAGCACGTCGACCCATTCGCGCCCGATCTTGCTTGGAACAGCGCGAGTGTTACTGTCCTCGGAGTCCGGACGACAAGTTCCGGCCCGCATCCTGATCGACCCCTGCGCCGAAGGGTGCTTTACCAGCGAAGCCAAGGCTCAGGCTCTTCGAGCTCCGCGTACTCCGGCTGTTGTACCGGTAAGTGAAAGGGAAAGCCGGCGTGTCTAAAAGCATAGTTACCATCGAAGTCAGCTCTTGCACAGACCCGTCGGTGAAGATTTCCGTAGTCGCGTGCGTGCTTCCGCGTGTAACCGCGGACTTGCCGTCTCGTGCCGTTCCTGCGGCTGACTGGCCACACCTCTCAGGTTTGCAGCTCGCTGATTCCAAGTTCCATCGCTCCGGCAAAATCGATATGATTCTGGGAGCCGATGTATACCGCGATCTGCTGCTGACTGGAGTGCTGTTGGGACCTCCGGGATCCCCCATCGCCCAAGAAACAATTTTGGGTAGATACTCACGGGAGTTGGATCACCCAGCCCGCGATCAACGAGAACAGAACAACATGGGGTGAGCGCTCATCATTGCGCAACAGACCATGACCTGTTGGCGCTTGTTCGAAGATTCTGGGAACTTGAGGAGTCCCCTGTCCAGCGTCACCTCACAGACGAAGAGGAGAAATGCGAGAAACTCTTTCGCGATACTCACTGACACGACAACACGGGACGTTACGTCGTTCGTTTGCCTTTTCGTAAAGAACCGACCGGAAACCTTGGTAACTCGCGGGAGTTCGCGTGTCGCGCTCTCGTCCGGGGCGAGCGTCGCCGCGAGAAGCAACCCGATCTTGAGGCCGAATATTCGCGATTTCTAAACGAATACCTCGCTCTCGGTCATATGGAGTCGGCACCAGTCGGCGCGATCGCCGATTCCCGTGCAACGTGCTATTATATGCCTCACCACTCGGTCGTGCGCGAACTAGGTGGTCAATCGAAAATTCATGTTTAGTGCATGTTTAGTGCATCACACGCATCGTCCACCGGTCACTCACTCAACGGTCTTCTCGCGCCTGGCCCGAAACTCCAGGCGGATCTCGTCGCAATACTGATAAGATGGCGGAGACATCGAATCGTCTTCGCGGCGGACATCGTAAAAATGTTTCGCCAAATTCGAGTCGACCCGCGGGATTGCGATTTTCAACGTATCGTATGGCGCGAGTCACCGCAGTCGCCCATGCAAGACATAAGGCTTTTGACTGTAACCTACGGGGCCGCATGCGCGCCATACCTCGCTATACGCACTCTTCAACAACTGGCCAGTGACGAGTCACTTCGCTTTCCGGCCGCCGCAAAAGCAGTTCGCCATGACACCTACGTCGATGACACTCTGACCGGCGCCGACGATATGTAAGCAGCTGCAGCGCTGAAGAGCTATCTCATTGAGATGCTTCGATGTGGTGGCTTCGAGCTCGGTAAATGGACTTCGAACACTCCCGAACTGCTCCGGGATTCCACGGACAGCACGTCGCCTGATCTTCCCGTGCGTCTATTCGAGCCGGAAGAGTGGGTTCGGACCTTAGGAGTCGTCTGGAGACCGTCCACCGACACCTTCAGGTTCAAAATGAATCTGAACCTCGACGATAAGGCGCCGACCAAGAGAACGCTTCTCTCCGAACTCGCCCGCCAATTCGATCCTCTCGGCTGGGCTGCGCCTGTGCTCGTGCGCGCGAAAATCCTATTTCAGAATTCTTGGATTTCTGTAGTATCCTGGGACGAATCTCTGCCGTCGGAATTGTCAGCATTGTGGCAACAGCTTCGAACATCGCTACCTACACTGGAAGACATCGCTATACCGCGCTGGCTTGGTCCGACATCGTCTCCGCGCCGGTATGAATTACATGGGTTCTCAGATGCGTCGGAACGAACTTTCGCCTGTGCGGTCTATGCTCGCGTTACGAGTGAGGGCGGAACCACGACTGTTTCTCTTCTGTGCGCCTAGAGCAAAGTCGCGCCGGTAAAGACCGTCAGTCTTCCGCGACTCGAATTATGTGGCGCAGTCTTACTCGCGCGCGTTATGACAGCCATTAAAGATGCCCTACCAACCGATCTCGCAGACACTTCCTTCGCGTGGTCGGACTCTACCGTCGTACTTGCATGGCTACGTGGCCATCCCTCGCGTTGGGCAACCTTCGTAGCAAATCGCGTGTCTGAGATTCGTACATTGTTGCCGGAGACGGAATGGCGGCACGTGCGTTCAGCACAAAACCGGCAGACCTTGCCACTCGCGGGTTATCACCACAGGAGCTCTGTCAAGCTCGTCTGTGGTGGGAAGGGCCACCATGGCTTCGGCAGCCCGTATCCGACTGGCCATCTCCCTCATTTATCTCCTTTGCCGACAACGGAACTTGAACGACGAGCCAAACGTCACGTTCATACCATCGTGAGTCCTGGGGAGAACGGTTTTCTCAACCGCTTCTCCTCCCTGCAGAAGCTTCTACGTGTCACCGCATGGTGTCTTAGATTTCGACAACGGAACAGCCTCATGACTCGGGCCGATAAACGCGAGATACTTCCGCTTCGCGCTAACGAGATCTCAACTGCAAGGCAACGGTGGTTCACTATCACGCAGGAACTCCTATTTTCAGGTGAGATAGAGGCTCTTCGAGACCGGCGTCCGTTGTCACCGCGCAGCCCGCTCACACGCTTAACGCCGTTTCTCGATGAAGCCGGTGCACTGCGCCTTGACGGGCGGCTCCATCAGGCAGTACTCAGCTTCGAGGAACTCCATCCAGTAATATTACCAGTCTCCGGAAAATTGGTCAAGTTGCTCCTTCGTCACGCTCACCAAGTCACGCTGCACGTAGGACCTCAGGTATTGTTGAGCTATCTCTTACGGTTTGTATGGATTATCGGAGCGCGTAAACTGGTGCGCTCCACAGTGCATCACTGCGTCGAGTGCACGAGACAACGAGCCGCCATACCACAACAACACATGGGACAACTTCCGCCTTGTCGGGTCAACAAACCGCCCGGGCCTTCGCGAAGACCGGGCTGGTCTACGCGGGGCCCTTCCTACTACACGCGAGTGCCGGAAGAGGCCGAACCACTTACAAGGCTTACGTAGCGTTGTTCGTTTGCCTCGCGAGCAAAGCAGTTCACATCGAAGTCGTAGGAAGCTACGACACGAATTCATTCCTCGCCGCCTTCAAACGCTTCGCGGCTCGAAGAGGAATATGTGCCGAATTATTCAGCGATAACGGCACAAACTTTCGAGGAGCTGACCAGGAACTGCGATCCATGTTCCTCGCGGCTTCGACCGCGTCGAAGGAAATCGCCGCAGCCCTGGCTAATGACGGTACTCGATGGCATTTCATCCCTCCACACGCTCCGCACTTCGGTGGATTCTGGGAGGCAGGCATCAAATCTGCGAAGTATCACCTTCGACGGGTAATAGGTGAGACAATTCTTCCTATGAAGAGCTGACGACAATCACGACACAGGTCGAGAGTTGCCTGAACTCTCGATAAATATGTCCTCTAAGCTCTGACCCCTCGGACCTCGTCGCGCTCACGCCAGGACATTTACTAATCGGGGGTGCTCCGACCACGCCGCCCGAGCCCAGCACGTTCCATCTTACCATTGGAAGGATGAAACCCTGGCAGCTTACGACCCATATGCTCGAGAGCTTCTGGGCAAGATGGTCGTCAGAATACCTACATCACCTCCAGCAACGAAACAAGTGGACTAGAACGTCATCCAACGTCACTACGGGCGATCTCGTGCTCCTTCGAGACGATCGATTCCCACCATCAAAATGGCCCCTCGCTCGAGTAAAGGCGACTCACCCAGGACCTGACGGGCTCACTCGAGTCGTCACGGTGAGAACGGCCGCTTCCACCTTCCGACGCCCGAACGTCAAACTCGTGCGCCTGCCGGTACGCGACCCTGAAGCTCCGACGGACGAAGCCGAAGTTGACCACGGATCCCAGCAGTCGCTTACGGCGGGCGGAGTGTAATAAAAAAACTGGCAACACGATACCCCCGTGAAATCTTCGGGAGTACGGCTCGCTTTTCGACTATCGCGTCAATCTATACCAGTCTAAACGGGGTCTTCGTACGATTCGCCTCGAACGTACGAAGCCTCGCGCTAAGCCGCTTATCTCGCGCCGAATACGTTAACGCGCACCGAACTCTATAGTATCTCCTTAGAAATAAATATATTCATTCTTCGTCAAAGTTAATCGGTGGAATTGATTTTCTTCCCCTCGGTTCTCCTTTCCCTTCCGGTCGATCTGAATCCCTTCGTGCCTGCTCGAACACAGTCTCATCGGCGATCACAAAGGATCACCTCTCACTAGACGATTGCGCTACCAAGATTCTCGGAATTACGTGGCTTCCACACGACGACAAGTTCGTGTTCTCATCGGGATTCTCACTATCATCGGGAAAGCTCACGAAACCGATCGTGCTGTCGGAAGTCGCTCAGATTTTCGACCCACTTGGCGTCATCTCACCGGTGACGATCCGCGCCAAGATGCTCCTGCAGGAGCTCTGGCTACACAAGGTTGTGTAACGGCCCCAGCCTCTTCGAAATCGCGAGCGCTATTATTTTCCGCCGCATCTTAATTCAGAGAAGCCCTGCAGGTTATCTGCATCCGGTCCCGCGGCTTAGAGCCGTGAGACTGGCCTTATCACCGCGTCGCGACACTCTGTCGCGACTTTGTCCCTTTGTGAAGCGCGCGTCAGGCCCTCGGCTTCACGCCCGCTTCACGTCAGTCCAGCTCGAGCCTTCAACCGGTACACTCTCCCGAATATTATGCTGCGACCAATAAATTACCGAACATATATTTTACATCTCCGACTCTCATCAATCATTCATACCCGCATCAAAGCCATTCTGTTACAGTTGGCTGGGACGACGCCTTGCCGGCTCCGCTCTCAGCTAAATGGCTCAATCTCCGAGAAGATCTCACCTGCCTGGCCAGGCTTTCCATACCCAGATGGCTCAACACACGGGCCGACACAGCAGTGGCAATACATGGCTTTTCGGATGCGTCTCAACTGGCGATGTCAGCGGTAATCCACATCGTAGCCAGCTCACCGTCCACAGCCGCTCAGGCGGCACTGGTGTGCTCCAAAACTAAGGTAGCACCTCTCAAGCGGCTCACCATCCCTCGGCTGGAACTTACTGCAGCGCTGCTCTTGGCGAAACTCGTCAAGTACGTCCAGGCTGCACTGCACCTGGATATTCAATAAACTCATCTGTGGACGGACTCAGCGATTACGCTCATGTGGATTCGCTCACATTCCTCACGGTGGAAAGACTACGTGCAAAACAGGGTCGCACAAATTCAGGAGCTAACAGCAGACGCTCACTGGCGGCATGTCCCGGGAGTAGCTAACCCGGCTGACTGTGCCTCTAGAGGCGTTACCACCGCTCAGCTCGAAAGTCACTCGCTGTGGTGGAATGGACCGCCTTGGCTCACCCAAGGCGAAGACTCATGGCCGGCTCAACCTACAATATCGGTCTCGGATGGTCTCTGTGCACAAGAGGCTCGCCCGGGAATCTCACTCGTCGTCGCCGTTCCACGCGTCGACTATCACTGGGATCTGATTTACCAGGTGTCGACCCTGGTTAAATTATTTCGACTCACGTCTGTTTCAGAATCGCTCTCAAACTTAGGAAGAAGTTCATCGACCCACCGATCGCGGTCATCTTATCGGAAGCCATGGAAGAAGCAAAGCGATTCTGGATGAAGGCAACTCAAGCGGCATATTTCTCATCGGAGCTGCGCGCGCTGCTTTCGGGCTCCGCGCTGGCTCGCACTCACCCTTTCACTCGGCTGACTGCCTATGTCGACGGGCATGGAATCATTCGAGTTGGAGGGCGACTCAACCAGTCTACGCTCAGCGAAGAGGGAAAGCGGCCTGCTATCCTGCCTCGTCAAGCTCGACTCACGGACCTACTCCCCAGCGATGCACATCGGCGCACATTTCACGGAGGCACCCAGCGCACCCTGGCGCAACCTGCGTCAGGCATACTGGATCATCGGAGGAAGAGCGCCTGTAAAGTCCCACATCTTGCGGTGTGTGGTGTGCGCCCGGCAGAGGGGGATCCGTGCCCATCAACTGATGGGCCAACTACCTCTCTCTCGGTCGTCACCCTCACCTGCTTTTAGTCACACCGGTGTGGATTACGCAGGACCGCTCACGCTCAAAACCTGGAAGGGACGGGGATCCAAGGCACACAAGGGCTGGCTCTGTATCTTCATGTGCTTCTCAACCTCGGCTATTCATTTGGAGGTCGTCAGCGACTATGCGACGACTGGGTTCATCGCAGCGTACCGGAGATTCGCAGCTCGACGGGGAATTCCAACATCCCTCTACTCAGACTGCGGCACCAACTTTATCGGAGCGGATGCCGCTCGCCGTCGACTGTTCGATCGGAGCACGCACGAGCATCGAGACATCGCCGCGGTACTCTCATCAGATCAGACGCAATGGCGATTCAACCCGCCAGCGGCACCGCACATGGGCGGAAAATGGGAAGAGGTCGTAAAGTCGACGAAGTTCCATCTCCGTCGCACCATGGGCGACACGCTGCTCACCTTCGAGGAGCTCACCACCCTGCTCACGCAGATAGAGGCCATCCTCAACTCAAGACCGCTGGAACCGCTCACCGACGACCCGCAGGACGTTTCGGGGCTCACTCCGGGTCACTTTCTCATCAGCCGAGCTCTCACCACATTACCCGAGCCAACGCTGCCGGTTCTGGGAACCTCGCAGCTGGCTCATTGGCAGCTCATCCAGCAACGTGTGCAGGCATTTTGGTCTCAATGGTCGGCTCATTATCTGCAACGCAGATAATGAGCAGTCCATCTCCAAGTGGCACCATCCGTCGAATCAGCTCAAGGTCGGTTCGTTGGTGCTGATCACAGACGAGCGGTTTCCACCATGCAAATGGCGGCTCGCCAGGATCTTTCAACTCCATCCGGGGAAGGATGGACTCGCCAGGGTGGCGACGCTGAAGACGGCCGTCACCACGCTCACCAGGCCCATTGCCAAGCTCGCTCTTCTGCCAACATCACCATCGTCGGATTCATCGGAGACGAACGAGGGATAACATCATCAACGCCGTCGCTAATGGCAGGCGGAATGTTCGAGAATCCGACGCCTCGCCTGAGTTGAGGCAGTGTTACATACTATGAAATTTTGTATTAAATATCCCTCCGATACTTCCCAAGAACCTCTGGCAACGCTGCAACGCTGCAACGCGCTGCCACCGAGAGTCCCCCCAGCATCTCACACACAGACGCACACGCGTACGGCTCCGCTCCCTCGCGCGTCCCACTCCAAGATTTATGGCGAGGTCCCCTAATTTTCCTAATATGCTCTGCTGTCTAAATTGCCTTCCTTTTAAATACTGAAACCCTTCCACTTCTTCCGGTTCCCCGAAAAGTTCTATTTTTAACTTGTTTACACTCTGGACTCTATTTTTACTTACTAACACTAGCGTTAATATAGGAGTAGATCTAGTATAAATAGGCCACGATTTTCCGTATCAAATCAGTTATTCTACGACCAGCGAAGCATCAACATCTCCGAAATCTCCACAGAGCGAGCAAGGCTCTGCATCGAAAGACTCTAGCCCTGCGTGGCAGAGCACTGCGACGATAATTGGAGCTCTCCGACAATTGTCGGAGTTCGCTGCCAAATTATCCAGTACGAGAAAATTTGTTTAAAATATTATTTGCATGCATCGCCGGGGCCTACTGGCAGTTACTCAGAGGCTCATTACCTCCACCCGTCAACCATCCTTCATAAATCCGCAGCGGTACGGCGAGGTCTCCGTCCCTGGGTAAAGAGCTAACGCCTTGACCCGAAAGCGAAACCACTAGTTTTATGATCGTCACCGAATAAATTCACTATTTGCTCGTCCGGACGTAACATAAAATAAAATTTGGTGTCAGAAGTGGGATATGAACGCCCACACTGCTGTAGGATGAAGGATGACGGCGAGAACTCCTCAGAAAGGCACTGATGCACCAAATACAGCTGATCCGCGTATGAGTGGTGCTCATTTTTCAAATAACCCAACTGAAGACAATAACCAACAAGGCACATCTCCAAGTGCGAGTGGTCAAGTAGATAACTCAAATAATTCGAATACTTCAGCGACTCAAAATCAACCACAGCTGATCGCCCTGACTCTCCGTTAATAAGTTTCGATAATCAACAGACTTGGTCTCGGTAGACAAGCATTACAACAACCGAACCAACTTAATAACGCTATAGATAATCTAGCATTTAACGTCATGGCACAACCAGCCCCACCGGCACCACCGGTGTCGATTAAATATGCTCTCGAAGCGGTTCCCATCTTCGATGCACACAATATACCGCTATCACATTTCATCGAGGGATGTGAAGAAGCTCAACAAATGATGCCTGCCGACTCGCAGCGGCATTTAGCTTTAATACTACGTAACAAACTAAAAGGCGAAGCACGACGCGCTGTACACGGCGTGGAACTGAATACAATTCCAGCATTTATGGACTTCTTGAAATCATTATATTTACCTTCAAAGTCAGTCTACCAACTGCAGGGAGAGCTAGGACGAATCTTTCAAGGGGATAACGAAGGCGTTTTGGCTTTTTCAAACCGCACCAAGGACATCGGCAACAAAATTGCCGAGGCTTATAAGCAAGCACACGGGGGAACTCTCGATGAAGCATTTAAAAATTCTCTCGACACAGATCTGGTCGAATGTTTCAATCGCGGTCTCAAACCCGAAATTGAAATGAAAATAACTCGCGATCAGAATTTTAACAATACGATGAAACAAGCAATAGACATCGAGAGACAAACGCTCGCTAAAGATATTCTACGAAATCGCCGTCCTCCCAAAAACAACGACTGGGGTCAACAATCAGATAGGAATTTTCGCCGAGACAGAGTTCATTATATTCAGCAAAACACAAATTGTCAGATCTGTAAAAGACCGGGTCATAACGCTGACAATTGCCGATCCCGAGAACGCAATTTTCAGCAATCATCGCAGCAACAACAGCAGAGACGTTACGATCGTAATTCATACGCAGGAGGAAACAACGTGTCACGTTATCCACAAAATAATAACAATCGTTATCAAGATTCCAGGAGAATGGGACAAGGACAATCTCGCCCCTTCATATCAAAGAGCCCAACAGGTCAACAAACGTGTCGATTCTGTAAAAATATCGGACATACGATAGACGAATGCCGAAAACTACAGTATTGGACTTCACAAAGGAACCGACAAGGACCATCTCAGGCTCAAGAACCGTACCGCCCGCTGAGCAACCAAGCGGTTGAGCCGCAGGGAAATGGTCAGCCACGCTCCGTGCGATACACGCGCCCCGAGGAAGGAAATAATCAACCAACACGAGTCGCCACAGCTCTGTTGAATCGTGGAAGCAATGTACCCGTAATTCAGGTAATATCGGAAGACTTTTTGAAGCCTACTCTCCTCATGATTGATACAGGTTCATCCCTAAACCTAATTAAAAGCAAGCAAATCGCACCTCACGTACATATCGATGCTTCAGACATCGTGAAAATTAGTGGCATATCCAAGAATTATGTATACACGCTTGGACGAACGGAAATACGTATACTAGACTCCGAGGTTACGTTCCACCTGGTAGAGAACGATTTCCCTATCGAAGATGATGGGTTGATCGGTACCGAATTCTTTCGGACTTATAACGCCGACGTTTCATACTCAGACCGATGCCTAAGATGGGGACTCAACTCAATTCCGTTCATGAAATTGGAAACGATCGTCGTTCCAGCAAGGACAAAAGGGAATTTTTATATTCGCATCGCTAATCCCGAGGTAAAAGTTGGTTATGTACCACGACAATACATCTCGGACGGAGTTTTTCTAGGCGAAGCCCTCGTCACGAACAATCACGGTACGGCTCATCTTTACGTTATAAATACTACGGAAGAGGAAATCGAAGTAGCCGTGCCAGTGCTATCAATTCAGCCCTTTGAAGAAATTACTTCCAAAAACCCTTACAAGGAAACGGAATCAAACGATTACGAATCAACGGCCACGCAAGCTCTACTTCAGGTTACCGACGGGTCATGCCGATCGGTAGCCGAAGCCAACGAGACGTCAGCGCCTTCACACGCTGAGGCCAGGTCAGAGGCCAGGCCAGCTCTACTTCGACCACCCGCTGGGTCATGCCGGCTGATGCTCGGAGCCAAGGAGACACCAGCGCCTGAAGAATACAACAGATGTTGCGCACAGTGCGAGGACGATCACGAAGTGCCTTCATATAAAAATTACGCAAATACGGAATGTTACGCAATTCCAGAAAATTATACGGGCTTACATCAAAATAATCCCCACAACGCGGGACAAAAACAAATCACCCAAAATCGCGGTGACAATCACGAAACTAAAGTAGCAACAACGTATGTTATAAAAGATAACAGCGATCGCATATCAAAAATACGCAGTCTCCTGCGCCTGGACCACTTAAATCCAGAAGAACAAGAGAGCCTACAGACGCATCTCGAAGAATTTCACGACAGGTATCATCTACCAGGTGAAAAATTAATGGCCACATACGTGCTAAAGCACCGAATAATTACGACCGACGAGGTCCCAATAAACTCTCGGCAGTACCGATACCCGCCGACGCTGAAGGAAGAAATAAACCGTCAGGTCAACGACCTGCTTGAAGGAGGAGTTATACGGCCTTCCAAATCACCATATAACTCACCCATATGGATAGTCCCTAAGAAAGCGGACTCCAAGGGAAACAAGAGGTGGCGAATGGTACTTGACTACCGCGCCCTAAACGAGAAAACTGTAAGTTATGGTTACCCGCTACCGTTGATAAACGTGATCCTGGACCAACTGGGAGGTGCTGTGTATTTCTCCACCTTCGACCTGACATCTGGATTCCACCAGATTGAGATGCATCCGGAGGACAGCCACAAGACAGCCTTCTCAACACCATACGGGCACTACGAGTTCGCCCGAATGCCGTTCGGACTCAAAAATGCTCCGGCCACTTTTCAACGGCTAATGAACCAAGTACTCACGGGAGTACAGGGTTCCGATGCTTTTGTATACTTAGATGATATAGTCATCTACGCTACAAACCTCGAAGAACACGAATTGAAGC
This sequence comes from Ichneumon xanthorius, assembly GCA_917499995.1. NCBI lineage: Eukaryota > Metazoa > Arthropoda > Insecta > Hymenoptera > Ichneumonidae > Ichneumon > Ichneumon xanthorius. The sequence continues at coordinate 869,792 of CAKJTD010000081.1, read as the reverse complement.
TGGAGAGGCTTATGAAACGACTGAAAGAAGATCAGCTCAAATTACAGCCCGATAAATGCGAGTTTCTACGACGAGAGGTCGCGTATCTCGGCCACGTTATTGGAAGAGATGGAGAGAAACCTGACCCGGCCAAGCTCGCGGCAGTTCGAAATTTTCCGAGGCCTAAGAACACGAAGAATAGTCGACAATTCATCGGTCTCGCAGGATATTATCGTCGATTTATTGACAACTTCTCGAAAATCGCTCGCCCTCTAAACGTTCTCTTGAAAAAGGACGCTGCGTTCGAGTGGCGAGAAGCACAGCAAGAGGCTTTTGAAACACTACGCGACAAGTTATGCGAGAAGCCAGTCCTACAGTATCCAGACTTCTCACAACCATTCATTGTGACAACTGATGCATCCGGCTCAGCCGTAGGAGACATTTTAAGTCAAGGCCCCCTGGGGAAGGACCGCCCGATAGCATACACCTCGCGAGCACTGACGGACACAGAACAAAAGTACAGCACATACGAAAAAGAAGCTGTTGCAATCCTACACTCCGTCTCACAGTTTCGGCCATATCTCTATGGTAAACCATTTAAGTTAGTGACGGAACATAAACCACTGGTCTGGCTCCATACGGCCAAGGATCCTACGTCTCGACTAACACGTTGGCGTTTACGACTCGAGGAATACGAGTACAAGGTAATCCACAAAGCAGGAAAAACTAACGTGAACGCGGATGCCTTGTCTCGAAATCCATGCAAAGAACAAGCCAGTGAAGAGCAAACAGATGCGGCAAACCCCGTCTATCCCATAAAACGGACCATAGATACGACGGAGAAAGCAGTTCTAGAAGACGAACACGAACTGATAGCGAAATGCCTTCGAAAAAGGCCAGAACGCGCTACGCCTTCACCGAAAAAACCAAGCGCACCCGCATCGCAACCCCGCGCTCCCTCGCCGGACGACCGCGCTGTAGCGTCACGACTGAGAAACCGTAATAAAACAAATGACACCCCGAGCACTTCTCAAGCGAGAAAAACTAAACCATCCACCACGACGACTCGTCGAGTTAACAAAAGGAAACAAGAACCACTTGTCACTGGCGAGCAAGAGTGGAAATTTCCAGAAAACGAATCTGTCATAAAATCATCTGTACTTGCTAATCTGGACGATGATGAAACGTTTAGTATCTCCGGAGCCTCTGACGAATATTATATTGACAAGATCGAGGACGAGGACAGTGTAAAGGAAATCACAGAAAAATATACATCATCCAGAGGATCACCTCCGATCACGTGCAACGAACAGCTGTTCATGCGTAAGGATAACTATCTTTACTTCCTTATAGAAACCGGAGAGCCTTGCGATGAAGGATCAAAATCCCTAGCAGAAAAATCGAGATTACCCAGATTCCGCAATCTCAGTTTCGGTACCGTCTGTACCATTAAACACAATCTGAAAACGCATATCGCCATGGTAATAAAGAAGAAAAATGGGACGATAATCGCCCGAGATGCCTTTCCATCCATGTGTAAGCAGCTAGGGAAATTACTCGAAGGATCAGGATTACGCTCAGTCAGTATGGCAAAAACTATGCTCATTGATAACATGTCATGGGAATTTGTCATAGGCACGATTTAACAGGCAACCAAGGCCTCGCCCACAAGACTAATCATCTGTCTCGGGTTGATACGTTATCCTACGACGGAAGAACGAAAACTTATACTGAGCGAAGCACATGCTTCAGCCGTCGGAGGACACAAAGGAGTCACTAAAACATATAATCGTATTAGACAAAGATATTACTGGGAAGATATGAAGAATTGTATTCGCGAATACATTCAACACTGTCTTCCGTGCCACCTGAAAAAACTCGTGCGCGTCAAGACTCGCCAGCCGATGCTAATCACGGATACGCCGGACTTGGCCTTCGACAAAATCGCAATGGATATTGTCGGCCCTCTGCCTGAGACACAAAAAAGAAATGGGTATATACTCACGATGCAAGACCTTTTGACAAAATATTCTATAGCCGTGGCACTAACAAGGGCTACATCTGCAAATATCGCAGACGCTCTCGTCAAAAACTTCATATATGTACCTTCGGCGCACCCAAGACGATTCTAACAGATCAAGGTGCAAATTTTCTAAGCGCGCTTATGAAAGGCGTCGCAAAGAAATTCAAAATTAAACAATGCCGTACAACCGCTGTCCACCCTCAGTCCAACGGCTCGTTGAAAAGATCGCATCACTCACTCATCGAATACTTAAAACAATACGTAAGCAAGGATGAGGAATGGGACGAATGGCTCGAGCTCGCTACCTTCTCATATAACACTAGTGTGTACGAGGGAACGAAGCACACGCCATACGAATTAGTGTTTGGGAAAATCGCCCGTCAACCGTCCTATGCACCGACCACCGACGAAGAGCATAGCCGCACATATGGAAGCTATCTCACCGACTTAGCGACGAGACTGCACGACGTCCAAGCTCTGGCACGCGACCACCTCATAGCCTCGAAAGAAATATCGAAAACATATTATGACCGAAAGATGAACCCACACACTTTTAACCTCGGGGACTGTGTCTATCTTCAGCGAGGGAAAAAGCAAGGAAAACTGGGAGACCATTATAGAGGTCCCCACGAGATCACCGAAGTAATGCGAGACGGAAATTTGAGAATTAACATCGGGCGTGAAACCCGCATAGTACACCCAAATCGCCTCCGCTACTCGCATATACTGATGGATATTAGTAGCGAGGAAGATTAAAAGAAAGGGGAGAAAAACAAAAACGAAAATATAATATATATATATATATCGTATATACATTATAATAATATTAATGCAAGAAAATTAATCCAACAAAATATATATATCAACTAACAAATAAAAATGAGCATTATTTTTAATAATGATTCGTACATATTCACACGACCGTAACCCTTTTCTATAGAACAACCACATTTAAAATGGGTGGACAGAGCTATGTCATAGACATAGAAGGATTCTTTGACGATAAAGGGAAGCTCATACCAAAGGAAATCGGCATAGTCTCGCTATACAACGCATACTCCGATCACTGGATCCTCGAACCACCCCGATGGGACCGTTGTCGCAACGAAGAGACCAGAGACTCGAACCTTTGCAGTACAATGTGCGCCCATGGATTATTCTAGGACGAAGGAGATGTCCCCTACTCCTGGATGTTTTCAAGGCTAAAAACAACTTTTAAAACAGCCAAAACAATATACGTCTACGGCCAACACGTCTATGACTTTATAATCGACATCGCAGGCGTTAAGGTTGTGAACCTCCATGGGTTTATACCAGCTCTTCACGAGCTATCCGGACCGAGTCACTATTGTCTTCACCACGGGGTATTTTTAAACCGAGGGCATTATTGTGCCCTTAATAATGCAACGAAAATGAAAGAATATTTGCGGACATTGCGTAAGGTCGCCGACACACACGATGTACAATCGATCAATCCTCACGAGGTTCCGTGTCTCCTCTGCGATGAAATATTAGAGACTATGGAAGCAGAAGAAAAGACAATAACGGAAGAACCCATGAAAGCACATCCAACACGGGAGACGAAGAGAAGAAGGACCAAGTCGAACAAGGTCAAGGCTTTTCTTCTAACGCTACTGACTTTCGGGCTAATGAGTCGAACGGAAGCACTCGTCGGATTCGATTGCGGTTCAAAGCAATTAAACATCACAACACTGTCTCTAATTGATGTCGAGGAATGCGATATACCTCATATTAAACCGAACATTACAGAAAAATATGTTCAACTCATGCAAATCAGCAAATTCACTACGACCTATCTGAGGCAGTGTAAAATATCCATTCAGCGACAGATATTCCACTGCGGAATGCATTCACACACGTCACCTGTCGCCCATGGAGTAATGGAATACTTGCGGGACGTAAGCTTTAGAGAATGCGAATCCCTAATATAAACCGGGACTCTCAAGATCTCTGAAAACTCGATAATAACCGGACTCAAAAGAAATGCGACAGTAACGAGTAGTGTCACTCTAACCGGAAAGATTGAGCAGGATGGCACTTGCGCCGGAACACAATTTTCGGACCCGTACGGAAGCTGGAATAATGTAGTTGTATTGGGCGTAGTACGCGTCACGATGCAAGAGTATCTAGCACGTGTAAATATTAATATGGATCAAGTCCACCTACGGTCCGGAATTACTTGTAAATTGTCGGAAGGAGGTTGCATCGACATCGAAGGTGGAAATTCATATTGGAATCAACTACCGCCCGACAGGTGTCAATTCACTCTCTACGATATACTGTACGAGGGTATGACGAATACAATCTCCACCGAGGAAGATAACGACGCACATGTCATTTATACCGTATCGAAAGGCGAGAAAACTGTTGCATTGGCAAAAAAGGGACAAGTGTCAACTTGTGGATACACTCTCATCCGCACAGAACATCCTAAATTATTTATCTTTGATGGGCACAAGGACGCCACACCAGGAGCAAAGAGGGGCGTAACACCGGAAAATTTGGACTTATTTACGTACGTCAATGCCAAGTTCGTTTACATAGAAAAACATATCCAAACCGAACTCAGCAACCTTTATTACGATGTACTTTTAAAAAGTTGTAATTTGGAAAGACAAGTCCTCAAAAATACCCTTACGCTAGCCGCCCAGGCACCTGACGAGTTCGCCTACCAGCTTATGAAAGGCCCAGGTTATATGGCCGTCGTCGCCGGAGAGGTAGCGCACCTCATAAAATGCATTCCGGTCGAAGTAACGATACGAAGAACTGAAGAGTGTTATCACCATTGTGACGTGGTGCGCCACAAGTCTCCTCCGACGTGGCTCGACGTCCCACCACTCACCTAGGGAATAACATAGATTTAAAACATTTAATGTAAGCATCGACTCGTACTATTGTCAGCCCTTTTCCCTCGACTTACCCTCATCCTCCGTTACCCTGTCAGTCCCTCGACTCACTCACCGAAGCCCATAGCAGACTCGTCGAAGACTCATCGCAGACCATCGAAGCCCACCGAAGACTCATCGCAGACCATCGAAGACCATCGAAGACCATCGCAGACCATCGAAGACCATCGCAGCCCGCCAAAGACCCTTCCACCAACTGGATAGACCTGCCGAAGACCGCCAACTCCGACTGACCCTGAGGGAAACACGAAATCGTCCAGCAAAATACCATTGAAAACAACCTCCCAGCACTAACCTCCAAACGGCCGACACACCCGGTGCACTGCCAAACCACCGTCGTCCCGTCTCCGGGAGGCCACACCGAAAAACACTCCACTCGGCTGACCCGTCCCGGACAGCCCGGAACCCGACGACACACTCTCGGCTCGAAATATCGAGTGTAAACCGACGAGTCGTGTCGTGCGGGCAAACACCGTAAAAATCCACCTGGGCTGTCAGATGCGATATTTCACCAGCCCGCCGCGAGGAACCAGCACCTCTCGACGTCGAGAATTGTTCGGCGATCGATAAGCCAATCGATGCCGAGGAAGCACGCGCCTAGCGTCGCGACTAGTCTTCCGTCGCTAAGGACATTCGCAACGACCCGCGACCAATCCCGACGCCCACCGCCAGCTAGTCCCCAAATGGGCCAATCAGAATTGCGACACCTGTCGCTCCAGTACAAGACCGACCCTAAGATCGAGGAAGAAGCCGGAAGCGGCGAGGCCATCGTCACTTCGAGCCACGGCGTGTGCGAGAGCGATTGTGTGTGAAAGGAACGAGCGAGATAAGAGTAAAGTTATCGGATATTACGACAACTCAGCGATATTCCCCCGGACCAGACTCCTTCTTGGAGAGATATTTAACATAATTACGACGATGCTGTACGTCCAAGGACACGATTGGACTGAATATTGGGATTTATAACGACTCGGCAAACCAAGGCATATCGAACGGATTTTGCCGAGAGGATTTTGTTGAACGGACTATCGGAAAGATATTGTAACCGATAGAGATTGGTAAAGACGAGCGGTTGAGTGAGTACAATTTAAGTTTCCCTTCCCCCGCTGCCATCGTATTGATTTTTCCCATTTTTCCGACCCCCTGAAAATTTACCCGCAGCCTTTCTCTTGTAATTTTAAGCAATTTTCTTTGTGTAAAATTTTGATCGTCGAGTAACGGCCGCCACGTGGGCCGGCATTTTTCTCATTATTCTCCACGTGCGCTGGAGTGGTGGTGTTCGCGGGAATTTCAGCGCGCATTATCGTTATTATTATTTTTCCTTCCTCCCCGAGACTCATTTATTGCACTTTTGCCCTATTTTTATTATTGTGATTTTTATTAGTTTTTTTTTTGCGTGCCGAGGTAATATTATAAAGAAGCCCTGGACAGTGCCCTTGGCCTGAGAAGTCTCATCCCCCTCCCTCCCCCCAGTTCCGCTGGCCGAGTACCGTAAAAGACAATAGATTTTTCTTCTTTTTTTTTCTTTCCTTTTGTTGTGTCCGATTTATAAATCGAGAGTCGCGGTGCTACACCGATACAGTAGCTGGCGCCCAATAAAACAGATAACATTTTGGTTCATTTTCTCGCTTTGAGATATTTTTCTGAGTTTAGCAAATTATCACCAGTACTGTGTAGAATATTCACCGGCCAGCCCTCCCCTCCTCCCTACGATCGACCCATGCGTATATTATTTTCGTAAGTTTTGTTATTAATTATTTTCCGATTTTCTTATTTTTCCCCGAGTATTAATTATTTTGCTATTTTCTTATTTTTCCCCGAGTATTAATTATTTTGCTATTTTCTTATTTTTCCCCGAGTATTAATTATTTTGCTATTTTCTTATTTTTCCCTGAGTATTGATTATTTTGCTATTTTCTTATTCTCCCTGCGTATTGATTATTCTCTTTTTGTTATTTTTGAATTCTTTGCCCCCTTTCTCTTATTTTCGATTGGTTATTATAATTGTTATTGCGAACCCTTTTCTTTCTTTTGGATTATTATTGAGATTGTTTATTTTATTTTGTTGTTTACCATTCGCCGAGCAAAGTTATTATTAAAAGTTATTTTTCCATATTTTCTACACAAAACTTTGGTGTGTTATTTCCCCCTTTTCCCTCGCCCTAGATTTCCCGGATTGCCCCGATTTTCAGATTGGAGAAAGTAAAGTATCATCACACCATATACCAGTGACACGAGCGGAAAAAGATTTCTTTTTATCACCACGAACTCACATTATTCTTCGGACAGGAACTCAGATTACTTGTAACCCGATGGTACCTCCTATGTATCAGCTACAAGATTCATGGTACAAATTTACACCGACGCCTATCGAAGCTCTATCACCACCAATGATAAAGCCCCTTACCAAATCTACATGGAAATACACAAATCCAGGTCAGTTAGCAACCAGCGGAATATATACACAACAAGATTTGGAAAATCTCCGGGATCACATAATGTTCCCCGCTGACTCAACACCATTGCAAGAAGTATAACCGGACACCCGACTCTTCCGCAGGGTACGTCTTTAATGAATTTATTGGACGAAGACATTCTAGAAAAAATCTCCCAAAATGCTGGGAACAAAATGTGGAGTTCCTTCCTCACGTTCGGCACTGCCAGCGCAGGGATACTCGGCATCATAATTTTTGCAAGAGGAGTCAAGCTGATCGCGGACACCGTTATCCCCGGGTACACGCTACACTCAATTTATGGCTGGTCGCTGCACATGCTAGGGGCTCTTTGGAGCTCCGTAACCCACTCGCTGCTGCATCTCGCTCATACCAGGCTTAAAGAAGAACCCGAACCCGAGACGCAGAACGCCAAAAGTCAACCCTTGTTAGGCGACACCGAGCCAGGGCCTTCGATGTACCCAACGCTCGCTACTGCCCCGAAGATATCCTTCGAAGGACCAGTAGTACACTATGCCCCACAAACATAAAAAAATAGGAGGCAGAAAAGTCATGTGTTTAGCAGAAAATTATAAAAGCCAAAGAAAGTGGATGGAAACGCTCATTCTCGAAAAGTCTCTCAGTGAAAGCACAGTAACGTTTTTAAATGCGACTGCCGTTCGAACTCTCAGTAGAGGAAGAGAACGAGTTTGACGGACCTATCGACGGAGTGTTACCAATTACCGATTTTTACTCCACAATTAGACACTCTCTGTGTATTGTCGGTACATCTTACATTTGTGACAACACCTCCAGAGTGATCTGTCCCGCGTGTTTCTTTGGACCACTCGGAAGACCGGTAAGCTATCAGCGAATCCATCAGCACACTCTAATTTTTCCACGAGGACCCTTGTTGCTACCGTGCCGATTCTGTGGATCAAATTGTCTAACGGTGAAGATCACTGCCAATTGTCGCGATTGTTTAGAAGCGTACCTCGACAATAACGCACTGGTATTAGCCGGTACTCCTATCTACATGGTCACTTTGTGGTGAAAAATAAATAAATAAATAAATAATAAATAAATAAACAAATAAATAAATTTAAAAAAAACTTTACAATGACGAACATACTGTTCACCGATGAATGGGTGTTTATTGGACGATTGAACGAACTTACCTTAAGTGAAGTTCGATCGCAATTGTGTGAGCCGTCTCGTCCGAAGTAGATCAATTTGTAGTAGCGTTAGCTGCTAGATCCTACACAGTTCGTCCCCAGTCAAAACTCGCTAGAGGGCCCTATGTACCCCTTCCCACAGTCTCCCATACCGGTGCTCCCGCCAACGACGCCATTCCTCCCAAAGTTTTCAAATTCCAATAAGGACCAGCAATCCAAATATGCTGGCCCACTGGGGCGTAAGCCGGGGATATGCCACAACGTGGCCTCCGGGTGGGATTGATGTGCTTCGGACGAGACGGCTCACACAATTGCGATCGAACTGCACTTAAGGTAAGTTCGTTCAATCGTCCAATTGTATTTCGCCGTCTCGTCCTCCGTAGATCAATTTGTAGTTATTTAAAGCGGTTGCGAATTTGACCATATTTATTTGTAGCTGAACACTGTTAATCCAAACATTTTACACCTTGACTTTATACTCAGAGATAAACTTAATATCCTTTACTTATATTAAAAATAAACTTAATATCCTTAACTCTTTAATAGGAACTTTTTTTTTCTTGGTGTATCACTGCACGCGCAAACTGTCGCTCGTCGACTATTGGTTGGTGGTAAAACCTCGCAAACACCGAAGATGTCTCGGTCCATCCCGCTGTTTTCCGAATCATCTCCACGTCGACTCCTTTTAAGGCTGCCGTCGACGTTGACGCGTGCCTCGTGCTATGCGCCGAGAAAACGCTTGTATCTATGCCGCTCTCCGAGAGCACCCCCCTTTATCCATCGGCTAATCGTTTGCGAAGTGGCTGAGTGATGTGGTTTTTTAAACGTTAGAATCGCCATCTCGTCGATATTCGACTTTAAGTCTTTTGTACGATCTAAGTAAATCAATAAAGCCGATGCTGCACAGAGCAACGGATTTTCGTCGAAAAAGGGCAAGTTTAGAAGTGGCTGATTTCGGTTTCGCGCTGTCGTTTTTAATCTGTCCGTAATCTTTATTTGAATCCTCTCTCGTGAAATGATTATATTTTCCATCCGTATCTTCGCCAGAGTTTGTACTCGTTGTGCGGTCACAAGAGCGAGGAGGGTAACAAGTTTCTTCGACAATCTTTCCAACGACATTTCGCTATTTGTACCCCAGGATTCTAGCAATGTTAGTACTGGCGCTGGGTCCCACATGTACTAATATTTTGGCTTCTGTGGGCGCATATTGCCGATTCCCTTAAAGAATCTACGTACCGACGGTTCGTTGCCTAGATCGTAACTCGTTATCAAGGACAATGCCGAACGATAACAGTTCAGAGTGCTATACGATTGCACTTTCTCGAACAAGCCACTCAAGAACCTTAATACTTGCCCTACCGGGGCCTCGAACACCGGTATCTCGTTCTCCTGACAATAAAACCACCAAAGTTGTAGAGTTCTGTCGTATTGGCTCAGTGTTGCTTTTGATATTGACGCGATGATCATCGGTTCCGCCTCGTCCAGCATTCCTCGCTCCTTGAACGCCTTCCAGATAAGAGCCCCGCCACCAGGGTAAGGCTGTCTCGAAGCGGGTGCGTCTCCCTGTAAGGGGACACCAATAAGTACTCTTGAGGTCTGAAATAAATCGGTTCTTTAACTAGCATGGATGTAAACAGGGGAAACTAGGTCTGCGCGGCCCACAGAGGAACCACCAGTACTCCCTCTGCTTGATCGGTCCTAATCTTTCTCAAAACCCGTGCAACTAACGCAAAGGGGGGAAAGGCGTAGAAAAAATAACGCGTCCATGATACCGTAAAAGCGTCCACCGCTATGGACTCCGGGTCCCTGTGCCATGAAATAAAATCTAGGCACTTCTTATTTGCCGCCGAGGCAAACAGGTCTATATCAAAGTCCCCAAACACACTCGTGATTCTGAGAAACGCTTCATCCGAGAGACTCCATTCCGTTTCCGCCGGTAGACGGCGTGACTCTCTATCGGCCTCGGTATTTTCTTCTGAACAAATATACGACGCGTGTAACCATAATCCCCGCGTCTCGCACCATTGCCAGATTTCTCTACTCAAATTTGCCAACTTCGGATATTGTATTCCCCCCATCCTATTGACATATGCTATCGCTGTCGTATTATCGATCCTAAGTAGGATACTACAATTTCTTAGACATTTCGCGAAACATTTCAAACCATACAACACAGCTTGCAATTCTAGAAAGTTTATGTGTTCTTCCTGCTCTCGTGAAGACCACCAACCGTTCGTGCTTGTACCTTCCGAGTACGCTCCCCAGCCGGTACGAGAGGCATCTGTAAAAATCGTCGTCTCGAAAATCCCTTCGTGTATCGGGTTCTTTGCCGTCTCGATACTCTGAATCCACCAATTTATGTCCGGGAATACCGACCGCGGTAACGACATCGTGGCATCGAAGTCCCCCTGTGCTGCGCTGAGGGCTAAAAACTTTTCGCGCTCCAACCGTTTCGTATATAGAAACCCGTATCTCACCCCTCGCGCCGTCGACACTAACGTCCCCACGAACTGCGCGAGCTCTCTGATTTTACATTTTTTTTTTGCGAGAAACGACAACGCTAACTTCTTCGTCTTTTCTCGTTTTTCGTCCGTCGGTTCCAAACAAAACTGGTGACTGTCGATAATGAAACCGAGGAATCTACATCTCCTCGAAGGTATCAACTGACACTTGTCCATATTCAGCACGAAACCCAAGGATTCAACTAACGCTCTTGTCTCTTGAATATTCTCTAAACAATCATCTACCGATTGCCCTAGTAATAAAATATCGTCGAGATACATCACCGACATGAATCCTCTCGACCTCAAAGCGTGCGCTACCGGCTTAAGTAATTTTGTGAAAACTCGGGGTCCCGTGCATAACCCGAAGGGCAAACAATTGAACTCGAATGTCTTCCCCTCGAACATGAAACGCAAGTATTTTTTATGACTCCTCGATATCGGTATCAGGAAATATGAGTCTTTAAAGTCCATCGTTGCCATGAAGCAATTTCTGGAAGTCAACGATAAGGCTGTTTTAATCTCTTCCATTTCAAAATGCTGCGTTTCGATGAAAGCATTTAATTTTTTCAAATTAAAAACGAATCGTTTTTTACCAGAGGACTTGTCAATTAAAAAATATGTAGATATGAACTGATCCTCTACTGGGTCGCACTCGGAGATCGCCCCTATATCTACCAGTTGTTCGATTAGCTCTTTTACGATTTTCCGCTCGTCGGGAGAAAACTGAGGTTCTTTTGGAACCTTATCTTGTTTCACCTCTGCAGCAAACGGTATTTTATACCCTTTGACGATTTGTAGAATCGTTCGGTTCGCCGTTAGGCTTACCCAGGCTGGCGTGAAAAACTTTAGCCTGCCAGCGAATTTACTTACGCTTATCGCTGGTATCGTCGGTTGCTGTTGTTGTTGCTGCTGCTGCTGCTCTGGCGAGGCTTCGATGGCCCCCCCCCCCTGGCGAGAGTTCCCGAACCCCCTCCTGGAAGGGCCCTTCCAGTTTCCCCGATTGCCATCACTGGTCCTCGTCGTCGTTGCTGGTCTTGTAGACGACCCTGGACGCTTCTGGGTTGAAGCCGGCTTGGCCACCGCCTTGGACGCTTTCTCGAGCGACTGCGCCGACTTAAATTGTTCCGAAAATCCAGCTCCGACCGATTTTACGAGGGGATTTACTGTGGGAATAATACCCGCTCTTCTTGCGACAGATAGCGTGTGTTGCAGATCGGTCAGGATCATTCCGATGTCTCCCAGAGCCTGCACCACTTTCTCCTTGTCGTCCGATCCTTGTGACAATACCTCTGAGAGTGTCGAGCCCGTTGCGGCGATAGCTGCCGCCAGCTGATTTTGAGCTGCCACTTGATAGTACTCTTTCTTTATCAAGTGCGGTGACAGAGTCCGTTTTACTTCGGCGTTCAGCGCCGGAGCTCGCATCTGCACACAGTTCTCGGTCACCGGGTACTTCTTCAGCAATTCTTATCGGGTACCCTTATCGAGACCCCTCTGCAAAATATTCGTCCAACGATCTGCTATCTAAGTAAGGATTTTTGGGCCCGTCTCGTTCTTGGCTACTTCGCCCAACAATGCTAGCGTAGCCTCGTCGATCACCAGCTCCGCTTCCACACCTTTTTTGTCCTGGGATTCCTGACAATTATTGGGGGGATCCGGAGGCAATTCCCTTTGCCGAGATCCTCTATCTCTTTGTTGAGATACTTCGTGCGAGTTTCGTGCGCCTCGCCGGGTATTACGAACCCGATAAACTCGAGAACTCCTTGACAGGCTTCGTACGTCCTGTCTAGAGTGTCGATATCTGGAATAACGACTTTTTCCCGAACATTGGCTGTCGCAGCTCGATGAGCGGTAACTCGACGAGCTTCGTGCGTCTCGTCGGTTATATCTGGACGTCGGCGAACGATGAGATCGATGTCTCTTTTTGTCGCGCGATTTGCTTCTACTACGTGAACGCCGCACGTGCTTCCTAACCTCCGCTGTTAGTTCATCCAATTTTTTCCATAATTCGCTGCTGCAACTCTTCTCTCTGGACTGGCGATGATCGCCTCCCGATGCTGACATCCTTCCTTCGTAAATCTTCTCTTCTTCGCTACAAATATTTTGTTTCTTGTGCGGACGATGCTTATCGGATCGCACAGAAACACGTAATGGCGTCGTTGGCGGGAGCACCGGTATGGGAGACGGTGGGAAGGGGTACATAGGGCCCTCTGGCGAGTTTTGACTGGGGACGAACTGTGTAGGATCTAGCAGCTAACGCTACTACAAATTGATCTACGGAGGACGAGACGGCGAAATACAATCAATATTAAAAAGGTGTCTAACTTCTTGAACGGCGTGTTCGCAACTCGGACCCAGGTGACCACAGACCATCTAATAACACCGGAAGTTTTAAGGAGTGATACCGGATTGATATACTCAAAATGTGTGGACGGAGGATTCGTCTACCTTCTGAATCAATTAGGAGTTGACTACAGCCCAGTGGTTCCGTCCATATCTATCTCGGAAAATCGGCCGGATAATACTAACAACGTTGAAGTATTAGCAGTCTGAGGGCTCCAACCTTTGGCCGCAATCAACTCGGCCGTACAAGTATTCGACGTCCATCATCACGAGATCCAGCACACCCACTCTTATGCATCATGATATGGATACTGGGGACATTCGGGCCGCCGGAATAGATCATTCGGGTATGGGAACCCCAACGTTCGAGGACGTTAAAATCGATGTACCATCGATTTTAACGTACTACATGAAATCACGTACAACGAGCGTGAACCAATCGAACCGGTATACCGAGGAATGGATACCTGGGACCGCCAGTCAGCAGAAATTATACGATTAGCAGCTGCTGAAGGACGAAACATTTACGCTCAGCCAGCTAATTCTAACGTCGAAACAACCATCGCGGAAGCCATGGAGGACGTGGACCCAACCAACGAGGACCTTTTAGATGCCGAAGTTGCGGCCATAAATAGCAATGCCGCGGTTGCTCAAGGGAATATTCCGAATAATAATATTGCACTGGAAAACCACGACGAGGATGACGATGACATCTTGATTGACGTCGAAGGACTCGATATCGAGGAAGCTGACGACTCTATTCGGGTGCATCTCGAAGGGCTTGCGCGGGACCCCCGCTTACTCACCGGAAGAGTACCCGTCGGCAACCTACCTGGGGTCGAACGCTGGCTACACCAGTTCCAGCATGAATTAGCCGACAACGAAGTGTTACAAGGACTCTTCAACCCTTTGGTTCGTTACCTCGAGGCGCCCCGTGAAGAATAGAAGTGAAAGTGCAGCGAAATATATATCTGATATAAATATTATAAAGGACCCATAGGAATAATAAACATCGTGTCGTTAGTGAAAAAATATATATATTATTATTAAGAGTGACCACTAGTCTGCCGTTTACACTGTGAGTATCTCCGGAAAGGAGCAGAAAGCTTATCAAATTTTTTCACACATATAATTTTTACATTTATAGAATAAGATGTTTTTCCACAAATTTAAAAAAAAAACACATCCAGATTTTAATTCTTATTTAGTCATATTTTTCTCGCGTTAGTTATTTTTTCTCGCTTCTCTCCTACTAACGCTCGGTCTAAGGGGGGGAAGTGTTACATACTATGAAATTTTGTATTAAATATCCCTCCGATACTTCCCAAGAACCTCTGGCAACGCTGCAACGCGCTGCCACCGAGAGTCTCCCCAGCATCTCACACACAGACGCACACGCGTACGGCTCCGCTCCCTCACGCGTGCCACTTCAAGATTTATAGCGAGGTCCCCTAACTTTCATAATACGCTCTGCTCTCTAAATTCCCTTCCTTTTAAATACTGAAACCCCTCCACTTCTTCCGGTTCCCCGAAAAGTTCTATTTTGAACTTGTTTACACTCTGGACTCTATTTTTACTTACTAACACTAGCGTTAATATAGGAGTAGATCTAGTATAAATAGGCCACGAATTTCCGTATCAAATTAGTTATTCTACGACTAGCGAAGCATCAACATCTCCGAAATCTCCACAGAGCGAGCAAGGCTCTGCATCGAAAGACTCTAGCCCTGCGTGGCAGAGCACTGCGACGATAATTGGAGCTCTCCGACAATTGTCGGAGTTCGCTGCCAAATTATCCAGTACGAGAAAATTGTCTCAACACAGTACATAAAATTGTATTTCGAAATCACCGATTTAATACATTGTGAGTATCACCATTTAAAACAAATGTTTAAAATATTATTTGCATGCATCGCCGGGGCCTACTGGCAGTTACTCAGAGGCTCATTACCTCCACCCGTCAACCATCCTTCATAAATCCGCAGCAGTACGGCGAGGTCTCCGTCCCTGGGTAAAGGGCTAACGCCTTGACCCGAAAGCGAGACCACTAGTTTTATAATCGTCACCGAGTAAATTCACTATTTGCTCGGTGTAACAGTAGCCGGGCAGCGATCGAGTGGTAGCACCTTCCGGGCGCTCTCGCTCGAGCTCATGCGCGTCGCTCGCGCACGTGCGGCGGGGGAAGATGCCACCTTCTTCCACCTTCTTTGTTAATGGCCGCGATCTAAGCACACGTGCTAACGTCTCGCTCATTTTACATTCGGTTTTTCTCACGGTTTTGCTCATAAAAAGTGGTACATCAACACGGGAACAGTTTATCTGCGATTTCGGGATAGTGTTCAATTCATTCGGTTAACAGCGCGAGTTCCTTTTCACGGCAAAGTGCATAGTGCCTTTACGCGGGAAACTCGCGCTCTCAACAGGTGTGCGACGCGTCGAGTCGCACACGGTTCAGCTCACCCGGTTGCTTCGCGAATTTATACAATTGTGACGGTTCAGCTCGGAATTGATTTCGACACTCATTTTCGGTTCAGCTCACTGCACAGCGTTCTGTGCAACTGTGTGTACATACTGTGGTTTAGAAAATATATTTGTTTTCTTTATTATCATTTTTGTGACCATCTTTATTTTCTCCGCACCCGCTTCGCTATATCTCATCACGGCATTTCTCAAACAATTGCCTTTTTTCCAAATTGTGCACTGGATTACTGTGTTTAGACAAAACAAATTATCTGTGCAGCTTCTACTCTCTCTGAACCCGCATTGACTTTCCGGTAGAAGATGTTCATGTTCTGCCCAGAATTGGAGTCTTTTCGTTAAAATTTGTGTAAACATTTTTTACACATTGTTAAAAAGAAATATGGGCCTATAATTGTTTGGGTCGTCCCTGATACCTTTTTTGTGTAGCACTTAACCTCTCCCCACTGCGACGGCACAATTCCCGTCTGCAATATATGGTTTAACATGGAAAGAAAAAATGTTTGCCAGTTTTGGGGGCGGGCTTTAAAAAATTCATTTGTGACGCCATCTGGGCCAGGTGCTTTATCGTTTTTTAGTAGCAGAATGCAATGCGTTAGTTCGAGAGTGTCGATTCTTCTGTCCAGAAAGAAATGGGGATTTGTGTGAGGGAGAGTGTAAGATAATTACCTATAGTTACCGTGCACCGTTTGCGGTAAAATACCGTTCCCAGGTTTCGATCTCTATCGGACATGGTAATTGTTGTTTTCTATTATAGCTATTTATAGTCTGCCAAAAAGTTTTCGCGTCTTATGTGTTTGATACTTTTTCAATTTGATTTCTATAGTATGGATTCTGTTTTTGGTTAGGTTCTTGAATTTCTGTTTCGCTTCTATGTATTCGAACAGCTCTGCTCGCTTAAAATCTACTGCTTTGGCTAGGGTAAAACTTTTTATCATACTGTTTTTTGACTGACGTACCTCCATATCTATCCAGGGTTTTTGTAGTGCGCGAATATTTGAACCCGATTAATAGTTTTATACATGTTGCAATTTATTGCTGCTACTTTTATCGCTATCATAAGTTTATTGTTTTGTGTATCTACTGGTTGATCTGGATCATAGATTGCTGAGGAGGAGCAAAGGCACGATTGGTACAGTTCTATTAAATTACCTTTCCACGTAATTTTTTCCTCTGGGCTTCGGCGCGTTGGTTTTTGAGTCGTCGAGTTTTGTATCTCCACAGATAGTGTTATTTGTTGAATTAAATGGTCTGATTTTTCTGTACGATGTGGTATGACGCTATCGTAGCACAGTTCGAGGGCCGCGAAATTTATCCAAGATAGGTCAATCGTGCTTTTGCCCACCGGTCCAATAAATGTATAGTGCGCTGGGTAGTCTAACTTCGTTCTCCCGTTTATTAATATGAACCCGGATGCTTCGAGTTCGCTTACGAGTAGCCTACTTCGGCGGTTTATTACATCATCCATATTTCGGCGATTTTCTGTCAAATTTGTATTTTCTATTGAATTTATTTCTAGTTGGTTTAAGTTACCTACTCTCGCGTTATAATGGCCTCCTATGATAGTTGGTATTCCCACTTCATTTCGATTTAGTTCCTCAATACTGTAGCGCGGCTAATTTTCGGGCCGGAATTTTCGGCTCACTCGGGCTCACACGAGGCGACACCGCAGGGCCTAGTTGCTAAGTCAGGATAGTGTGTAATTTATTCGATAATATTTTCATGTATCGCCGGGACGAGAGCGCCGTGCGAGAGGAGCGACGGACGGGAAGGTCGTAGCGGAGCGTCGAGCCGAGGGAAGATCGGGAATGGAACATCGAGCTCGCAAGTCCTACCTCCCTGCTGTCGGAATCGCGGACATCGGGACGGTGCGGATTGTCATATTTTCGTCATATTCATCGCATTTCGTCATATTCATCGCATCATCATATTCATCGCAGTCATAGCATGGATTGCACAGCCGTCCGGAGTCTCGGGCTGTGCGAAAGAAGATTCACCGGGAGTCTCCCGGCAGGGGGAACTGAATACCTCTGGGGAGCTCTGTTGTGCGCCGTTAACGAATATTGTTAAAATTGCGGAAGCGAAAGTCGCTCGAAGAATCTCGAGCGCGCGGTAATCGATGTGCGAGTCGATGGGCGAGGCGTTTCGGTTGAGGCGAAAAGGGCCGAGTGATGCCCGGAAACGGCCGAATTTGTCGTAGCGATTAGGCAGGGGGGTAGGTGGACGGTAACGAGAGCGATCGCGAATCGATGCTCGAGGAACTTCTCCGTTGTGAGTCCGAGCGAGCGGATCGATTGACGGCTGCGGGCCGAGGAAAGACTTTTGGAAAGAAAGGAAGGAAGGAAGATATCGCAGTCACGGCAAATAATATCAGGACCGATCCTTCTCACGTGCTGTCTCTCGTTACGGTGAGCTTTTTGTCCAAGGGACGTTCTGTTGTAATAAAACGGCGAGATTTTGTGTATTGGAATATTGTGATCCCGTGCGAGGGAAAAAATTAACTTTGTAATACCGACGGCGTGCTTCGTTCGGCCGTGCCGGAGGGAACGGGACCGCCGGGTTTCGGCAGGTGTGTGTGGCGTCGCGTACGGGTACTTTTTCGTAATTTTTGTCTTTGTTTTGCGCCGCGTGGACGGACCGGGAAACCGTACTCGGCCTTACTCGAAGCCGTCGTGAGTTTTTGGGGAAATTAGCAGAGTAAAGTCAAGTATTAATTATAATAATTTCCGGGAATTATTGTGTCGCCTTGGGAATCTTTCACGGGGAAGTGTGTTATTTGTCGAGTCGTCGTTTGCGAATCTCCGAGCGCGTGATCCCGGGTGCGTGTGTGTTAAGTATTGCCGCGTCGAACGGGCGGGTGAATGTTTAAAGAAACGCCGCGATTAATCGGGCGAGGTGTATGAGAGCGCTGGAACTTGTGCCGCGCTGCGTGTGTATGAATTTTGGGATTTTAATGATCACGCGTGAGATAACAAGGGGATTCGGGAGAGCGCGACCGTCTGTGTGTGGGTGAGCGTATGTGTGTGAGCGTCGAAGCGAGCGAGTCCCGTGAGTCGGGAATTTTCTTTGTGATTCGTTCTGCGAAATTGATTTTGTCAATTGATACTTAATCTACGGGACGAGGGTTTTACTCCGGGTTCTCCGGTTTTGCCCCTCATTAGCGTTTGTCTTTAATTAATAAATTCGAGTCTTTGGTTCCCGTATTTCCGTATTTGCGTAATTTATTTTTTTGGTGTTATTTATTCTTGTGCCGTCCGAACAATAGTCGCCTATCCAGCCACTCTGCCCTCGAGAAGACCGCAGCGAAGCCGGGAAGGTTCTCTTGTCGATTTTTCCCCGGTGCGTTTCGACGTACCTGGCGCCCATCCCTGATCGAGGGAGAAATTAAGGGGAAAGGTCGTGGGTGTTTGAGTGTAGGCTTTTGCCCATCCGGGAAAAGCGCTACAATACTTTCCGCAAACTTACTTAGCACTATATCGAAGTCTAAATCAAGTTTAAAATAGATTAATCCTAGTATTAAAATAATGTCCTTTAATTTCAATTTTATAAAAATCCACATGCTCGTTATTTCCAGAATACTTACGATTTGGATGTTTTTTCGGATAAGGAACATGAGCTCTCCGCTGGCTCTACCCGTGCTGTGTTCTCGCGTCGCTGTGCTTTGCACACATTTGTATTCGTTCAAGTAAGCAGGGAGCCTCGTGATTTCCGATGTTGCCCACGTCTCGGTAACACCTAGCACGGCGTGCGATGACAGTAATTGTTGTGTTTCTTCGTCCGCTGAAGTGAGGTTTCTATATCCATTGATGTTCCAGAAAGCAATTGTAGCGGATGCTGTGTTGTTTGCAGTGGGAGATTCTACGTCTCTCGCCGTGTATCTAGTAGTTATCTGCCGGGAGTCTACCTCCTGTCGGTAATTCGCCTTGCTGGTTGATGATGATACCGACGCCGTTGCCGGGCGTTTGCTCGATGCGGCGAAAATAATCTTCGATGAGTTTGGACTCCGGACTTGTTTTCTTTTGCGGCTGGTTAAAGTTACTGGCTTGACTCTTTTCCGGAGAGTTGTCCGTTCCGATGTCATTAGTATCTCCGTCTTCACGTCGGATTCTTTTTCTTGTTGTCTGTTTCTATAGGATTAAGTTTTTTGCGCTCTCGGTGGTCAGTGATTTCCCATCTGCGCTAATATTCGATCCAGTTAGCCGCGCCCGATGTCCGGCCTCACGTAGGTCTTTAATTAGGGGTTGAAGATTTCTCCGCTTCTCCATAGTATCTTTGTTGAAGTCTTTGAGATGTAGATTTTTGTGCCTTTCAATGTGTGGCAGTTGTTTAATATTTCTGTTTTCTTGTCGAATGATATTAGCGCCAATAGAATCGGTCTGATTTGTTTGGGTTTGTTGTTGTTTATTCTTCCGAGTTTGTGAGTGTAGTTGATATCGTGGCTTTCAAGAGAAACTTCAAGCTTTTTTACCACAAAATCCATAATTTCTAGTTTTAGGTGTGTTTTATCTTTTTTTTTTAACCTTGTAGTTGTTCTGACAGCTGATTGTTCTTTTCTTGCAGGTCCGCTATCTTCTCACCACACTTTTGTAGCTCATCGCCAACCGGTTTTAACTCTGCGGCGATTGATTCTTTAATTTTGGATCCATTTTGTCCACGATGGATTTCGAGATCTCCTGATTAATTTCGAGGAGCATACACTTGAAGTCGAGGACGGACATCGAGCCAATGGTGTTGTTGCTCGGTGTGTTTACGCCCGGCATGGTCGTATGTTATTCGAGACCTGGCGTGTTGGTGTGCGTGTGTAACGCGACAGTGATATTACGGTTATGTCGTTGTGTTGTGTTTGCCGTACCACCTGGGCGGTGCTGTATGTCGCGCTGCTTTCCTTCGCTAGACGATCCGAGTGATTTCGGTTTCGATTTACAGTTTTCCTTGGACGAACGGTGCACTAATTTTTGGTTACACAGCTTCACTCCAACACGCCACTTGATATATACTTTCACGGGATAAGAATTTTGCGTTTTGTACGTATAAAAATCGTTTTTGCGAGAAGCTACAGTAAACACGTCTGGCTTGATCGATCGCCGGTGGCGCCCCCCGTCAAATTTAGTCATTTAAATGAAAAATGTAAAATACTTAATATCTTTGAGGGAAAAAGTCAAATCGGTATATATTTTTAAGATTATTATTCGGAATACTTTACGCAAGAAGACGTTGAGTCAACGATAATTAATTATCTTCGCGGAGATGGATTTGCGATCGATGAGCCCGGTCGTCAAATACTGTCAAGGCCAATCGTTGCGTACAAGGGGACACGTACTGCTCTGGAGAAGGATCTCTTGAATAACATTAAATTCCGATCGTTCGATTTGGAATTGTTGGGTTGTCCAAAATATGAGGAACTCTTAGCAGATTCGAGATGCAACTCGATAAAACAATTAAATTGTCGTCTTCATCGAATAATACCAAAAGCAAATCAAATTTTTCAATGTTCCGGCGATGAGGTTCAAATATTTAACAATTGGTTGAAGATCAATTGTTAAATATTCAGGAACAACGACGATGTCATCAACAGCAACGGCAACAAAAACAGCTGCAAAAGTAACAACAGTACGAGTGAGAATGATGACCACGACGATGATATCAACAGTAACGGCACAACAGTGACAATAGTTAAAATGAAACTAACAGTAATGGGTCGATGAATAGTATAAACTAAAAGTGGATATTTTTTATTTTTATATCATCATTGTTGTTACAATGTTATTGTAAAAATTAAGAACGATATAAATTAGTGTTCAATAAAATTAATAACGACCCGATGCAAAATGACATCGAAGCATACGATTCAAACATTTCACATTCTTTTTGATTGAAAGAAAATAGATGTCGATAAGTTCACTAAACGCGAAGAAAGATAGAGTCAGCGGCGACGGTGTGTTCGTAATTAACGCGGATCGAATTTTTTTTTTTTTTTTGCAAGTTGTCAGCTCTTTCTTTAAATATATTGGCTGTGTGGAACTGAATAATATTATTAATTATGAAAGATGTGATAGTCACATTGTTAGGTACAACATCTTCAGTTTGAATTATTGCGTCGAAGGTTCCGAGCGCTCTTAACAAACGTCGTTCACGTTCGCAATGGAGAGTCAATTCGACAGTCGCGTCTAATGTAAATTTGAAACGACCGGAACTACCGAAATGATTGATCAAATGCTCCATGGGAAGAATGACTGACTCATATACTTGTGAAAGCACGAGACATCGATATTGCGTTAGTTTTTTGAGCTCGAATACATACTCCGAAAATGTTACAATGCGAAACTTTTCTGGATTATCGCTTTGTGATATGCAAAAACGATGATAAATAGAATTAATAATTGGATCGTCGCACGAATAATCAGAATCATTACTGCTGCTACTTTCGTCTGTATCACGATCTTCATTGGGCCGTTCCGCCTCCAGTGGTTCCATAACTTCGTCATACAACAAATCATTCGTTGGTATTGTTTCTCCATTTATTGGACCTTCGTCAGAAATCAAATTATTCGTTGTTATGTCTCCATTTATTGGAACATCATCTGTTATCTTCACAATCAGATCTCCGTCCATGAACCGATCGATGACGTTGTCTTTATTCGACCCGTCTTTCACAACAATGATGTCTCGACCGTCTCCGTCTCCGTCTCCGTCTCCGTCTCCGTCTCCGTCTCCGTCTCCGTCTCCGTCTCCGTCTCCGTCTCCGTCTCCGTCTCCGTCTCCGTCTCCGTCTCCGTCTCCGTCTCCGTCTCCGTCTCCGTCTCCGTCTCCGTCTCCGTCTCCGTCTCCGTCTCCGTCTCCGTCTCCGTCTCCGTCTCCGTCTCCGTCTTCGTCTCCGTCTCCGTCTCCGTCTCCGTCTCCGTCTCCGTCTCCGTCTCCGTCTCCGTCTCCGTCTCCGTCTCCGCCTCCGTCTCCGTCTCCGTCTCCGTCTCCGTCTCCGTCTCCGTCTCCGTCTCCGTCTCCGTCTCCGTCTCCGTCTCCGTCTCCGTCTCCGTCTCCGTCTCCGTCTCCGTCTCCGTCTCCGTCTCCGTCTCCGTCTCCGTCTCCGTCTCCGTCTCCGTCTCCGTCTCCGTCTCCGTCTCCGTCTCCGTCTCCGTCTCCGTCTCCGTCTCCGTCTCCGTCTCCGTCTCCGTCTCCGTCTCCGTCTCCGTCTCCGTCTCCGTCTCCGTCTCCGT
This sequence comes from Ichneumon xanthorius, assembly GCA_917499995.1. NCBI lineage: Eukaryota > Metazoa > Arthropoda > Insecta > Hymenoptera > Ichneumonidae > Ichneumon > Ichneumon xanthorius. Next base: position 846,720 of record CAKJTD010000081.1, on the reverse strand, counting down.
CTCCGTCTCCGTCTCCGTCTCCGTCTCCGTCTCCGTCTCCGTCTCCGTCTCCGTCTCCGTCTCCGTCTCCGCCTCCGTCTCCGTCTCCGTCTCCGTCTCCGTCTCCGTCTCCGTCTCCGTCTCCGTCTCCGTCTCCGTCTCCGTCTCCGTCTCCGTCTCCGTCTCCGTCTCCGTCTCCGTCTCCGTCTCCGTCTCCGTCTCCGTCTCCGTCTCCGTCTCCGTCTCCGTCTCCGTCTCCGTCTCCGTCTCCGTCTCCGTCTCCGTCTCCGTCTCCGTCTCCGTCTCCGTCTCCGTCTCCGTCTCCGTCTCCGTCTCCGTCTCCGTCTCCGTCTCCGTCTCCGTCTCCGTCTCCGTCTCCGTCTCCGTCTCCGTCTCCGTCTCCGTCTCCGTCTCCGTCTCCGTCTCCGTCTCCGTCTCCGTCTCCGTCTCCGTCTCCGTCTCCGTCTCCGTCTCCGTCTCCGTCTCCGTCTCCGTCTCCGTCTCCGTCTCCGTCTCCGTCTCCGTCTCCGTCTCCGTCTCCGTCTCCGTCTCCGTCTCCGTCTCCGTCTCCGTCTCCGTCTCCGTCTCCGTCTCCGTCTCCGTCTCCGTCTCCGTCTCCGTCTCCGTCTCCGTCTCCGTCTCCGTCTCCGTCTCCGTCTCCGTCTCCGTCTCCGTCTCCGTCTCCGTCTCCGTCTCCGTCTCCGTCTCCGTCTCCGTCTCCGTCTCCGTCTCCGTCTCCGTCTCCGTCTCCGTCTCCGTCTCCGTCTCCGTCTCCGTCTCCGTCTCCGTCTCCGTCTCCGTCTCCGTCTCCGTCTCCGTCTCCGTCTCCGTCTCCGTCTCCGTCTCCGTCTCCGTCTCCGTCTCCGTCTCCGTCTCCGTCTCCGTCTCCGTCTCCGTCTCCGTCTCCGTCTCCGTCTCCGTCTCCGTCTCCGTCTCCGTCTCCGTCTCCGTCTCCGTCTCCGTCTCCGTCTCCGTCTCCGTCTCCGTCTCCGTCTCCGTCTCCGTCTCCGTCTCCGTCTCCGTCTCCGTCTCCGTCTCCGTCTCCGTCTCCGTCTCCGTCTCCGTCTCCGTCTCCGTCTCCGTCTCCGTCTCCGTCTCCGTCTCCGTCTCCGTCTCCGTCTCCGTCTCCGTCTCCGTCTCCGTCTCCGTCTCCGTCTCCGTCTCCGTCTCCGTCTCCGTCTCCGTCTCCGTCTCCGTCTCCGTCTCCGTCTCCGTCTCCGTCTCCGTCTCCGTCTCCGTCTCCGTCTCCGTCTCCGTCTCCGTCTCCGTCTCCGTCTCCGTCTCCGTCTCCGTCTCCGTCTCCGTCTCCGTCTCCGTCTCCGTCTCCGTCTCCGTCTCCGTCTCCGTCTCCGTCTCCGTCTCCGTCTCCATCTCCATCTCCATCTCCATCTCCATCTCCATCTCCATCTCCATCTCCGTCTCCGTCTCCGTCTCCGTCTCCGTCTCCGTCTCCGTCTCCGTCTCCGTCTCCGTCTCCGTCTCCGTCTCCGTCTCCGTCTCCGTCTCCGTCTCCGTCTCCGTCTCCGTCTCCGTCTCCGTCTCCGTCTCCGTCTCCGTCTCCGTCTCCGTCTCCGTCTCCGTCTCCGTCTCCGTCTCCGTCTCCGTCTCCGTCTCCGTCTCCGTCTCCGTCTCCGTCTCCGTCTCCGTCTCCGTCTCCGTCTCCGTCTCCGTCTCCGTCTCCGTCTCCGTCTCCGTCTCCGTCTCCGTCTCCGTCTCCGTCTCCGTCTCCGTCTCCGTCTCCGTCTCCGTCTCCGTCTCCGTCTCCGTCTCCGTCTCCGTCTCCGTCTCCGTCTCCGTCTCCGTCTCCGTCTCCGTCTCCGTCTCCGTCTCCGTCTCCGTCTCCGTCTCCGTCTCCGTCTCCGTCTCCGTCTCCGTCTCCGTCTCCGTCTCCGTCTCCGTCTCCGTCTCCGTCTCCGTCTCCGTCTCCGTCTCCGTCTCCGTCTCCGTCTCCGTCTCCGTCTCCGTCTCCGTCTCCGTCTCCGTCTCCGTCTCCGTCTCCGTCTCCGTCTCCGTCTCCGTCTCCGTCTCCGTCTCCGTCTCCGTCTCCGTCTCCGTCTCCGTCTCCGTCTCCGTCTCCGTCTCCGTCTCCGTCTCCGTCTCCGTCTCCGTCTCCGTCTCCGTCTCCGTCTCCGTCTCCGTCTCCGTCTCCGTCTCCGTCTCCGTCTCCGTCTCCGTCTCCGTCTCCGTCTCCGTCTCCGTCTCCGTCTCCGTCTCCGTCTCCGTCTCCGTCTCCGTCTCCGTCTCCGTCTCCGTCTCCGTCTCCGTCTCCGTCTCCGTCTCCGTCTCCGTCTCCGTCTCCGTCTCCGTCTCCGTCTCCGTCTCCGTCTCCGTCTCCGTCTCCGTCTCCGTCTCCGTCTCCGTCTCCGTCTCCGTCTCCGTCTCCGTCTCCGTCTCCGTCTCCGTCTCCGTCTCCGTCTCCGTCTCCGTCTCCGTCTCCGTCTCCGTCTCCGTCTCCGTCTCCGTCTCCGTCTCCGTCTCCGTCTCCGTCTCCGTCTCCGTCTCCGTCTCCGTCTCCGTCTCCGTCTCCGTCTCCGTCTCCGTCTCCGTCTCCGTCTCCGTCTCCGTCTCCGTCTCCGTCTCCGTCTCCGTCTCCGTCTCCGTCTCCGTCTCCGTCTCCGTCTCCGTCTCCGTCTCCGTCTCCGTCTCCGTCTCCGTCTCCGTCTCCGTCTCCGTCTCCGTCTCCGTCTCCGTCTCCGTCTCCGTCTCCGTCTCCGTCTCCGTCTCCGTCTCCGTCTCCGTCTCCGTCTCCGTCTCCGTCTCCGTCTCCGTCTCCGTCTCCGTCTCCGTCTCCGTCTCCGTCTCCGTCTCCGTCTCCGTCTCCGTCTCCGTCTCCGTCTCCGTCTCCGTCTCCGTCTCCGTCTCCGTCTCCGTCTCCGTCTCCGTCTCCGTCTCCGTCTCCGTCTCCGTCTCCGTCTCCGTCTCCGTCTCCGTCTCCGTCTCCGTCTCCGTCTCCGTCTCCGTCTCCGTCTCCGTCTCCGTCTCCGTCTCCGTCTCCGTCTCCGTCTCCGTCTCCGTCTCCGTCTCCGTCTCCGTCTCCGTCTCCGTCTCCGTCTCCGTCTCCGTCTCCGTCTCCGTCTCCGTCTCCGTCTCCGTCTCCGTCTCCGTCTCCGTCTCCGTCTCCGTCTCCGTCTCCGTCTCCGTCTCCGTCTCCGTCTCCGTCTCCGTCTCCGTCTCCGTCTCCGTCTCCGTCTCCGTCTCCGTCTCCGTCTCCGTCTCCGTCTCCGTCTCCGTCTCCGTCTCCGTCTCCGTCTCCGTCTCCGTCTCCGTCTCCGTCTCCGTCTCCGTCTCCGTCTCCGTCTCCGTCTCCGTCTCCGTCTCCGTCTCCGTCTCCGTCTCCGTCTCCGTCTCCGTCTCCGTCTCCGTCTCCGTCTCCGTCTCCGTCTCCGTCTCCGTCTCCGTCTCCGTCTCCGTCTCCGTCTCCGTCTCCGTCTCCGTCTCCGTCTCCGTCTCCGTCTCCGTCTCCGTCTCCGTCTCCGTCTCCGTCTCCGTCTCCGTCTCCGTCTCCGTCTCCGTCTCCGTCTCCGTCTCCGTCTCCGTCTCCGTCTCCGTCTCCGTCTCCGTCTCCGTCTCCGTCTCCGTCTCCGTCTCCGTCTCCGTCTCCGTCTCCGTCTCCGTCTCCGTCTCCGTCTCCGTCTCCGTCTCCGTCTCCGTCTCCGTCTCCGTCTCCGTCTCCGTCTCCGTCTCCGTCTCCGTCTCCGTCTCCGTCTCCGTCTCCGTCTCCGTCTCCGTCTCCGTCTCCGTCTCCGTCTCCGTCTCCGTCTCCGTCTCCGTCTCCGTCTCCGTCTCCGTCTCCGTCTCCGTCTCCGTCTCCGTCTCCGTCTCCGTCTCCGTCTCCGTCTCCGTCTCCGTCTCCGTCTCCGTCTCCGTCTCCGTCTCCGTCTCCGTCTCCGTCTCCGTCTCCGTCTCCGTCTCCGTCTCCGTCTCCGTCTCCGTCTCCGTCTCCGTCTCCGTCTCCGTCTCCGTCTCCGTCTCCGTCTCCGTCTCCGTCTCCGTCTCCGTCTCCGTCTCCGTCTCCGTCTCCGTCTCCGTCTCCGTCTCCGTCTCCGTCTCCGTCTCCGTCTCCGTCTCCGTCTCCGTCTCCGTCTCCGTCTCCGTCTCCGTCTCCGTCTCCGTCTCCGTCTCCGTCTCCGTCTCCGTCTCCGTCTCCGTCTCCGTCTCCGTCTCCGTCTCCGTCTCCGTCTCCGTCTCCGTCTCCGTCTCCGTCTCCGTCTCCGTCTCCGTCTCCGTCTCCGTCTCCGTCTCCGTCTCCGTCTCCGTCTCCGTCTCCGTCTCCGTCTCCGTCTCCGTCTCCGTCTCCGTCTCCGTCTCCGTCTCCGTCTCCGTCTCCGTCTCCGTCTCCGTCTCCGTCTCCGTCTCCGTCTCCGTCTCCGTCTCCGTCTCCGTCTCCGTCTCCGTCTCCGTCTCCGTCTCCGTCTCCGTCTCCGTCTCCGTCTCCGTCTCCGTCTCCGTCTCCGTCTCCGTCTCCGTCTCCGTCTCCGTCTCCGTCTCCGTCTCCGTCTCCGTCTCCGTCTCCGTCTCCGTCTCCGTCTCCGTCTCCGTCTCCGTCTCCGTCTCCGTCTCCGTCTCCGTCTCCGTCTCCGTCTCCGTCTCCGTCTCCGTCTCCGTCTCCGTCTCCGTCTCCGTCTCCGTCTCCGTCTCCGTCTCCGTCTCCGTCTCCGTCTCCGTCTCCGTCTCCGTCTCCGTCTCCGTCTCCGTCTCCGTCTCCGTCTCCGTCTCCGTCTCCGTCTCCGTCTCCGTCTCCGTCTCCGTCTCCGTCTCCGTCTCCGTCTCCGTCTCCGTCTCCGTCTCCGTCTCCGTCTCCGTCTCCGTCTCCGTCTCCGTCTCCGTCTCCGTCTCCGTCTCCGTCTCCGTCTCCGTCTCCGTCTCCGTCTCCGTCTCCGTCTCCGTCTCCGTCTCCGTCTCCGTCTCCGTCTCCGTCTCCGTCTCCGTCTCCGTCTCCGTCTCCGTCTCCGTCTCCGTCTCCGTCTCCGTCTCCGTCTCCGTCTCCGTCTCCGTCTCCGTCTCCGTCTCCGTCTCCGTCTCCGTCTCCGTCTCCGTCTCCGTCTCCGTCTCCGTCTCCGTCTCCGTCTCCGTCTCCGTCTCCGTCTCCGTCTCCGTCTCCGTCTCCGTCTCCGTCTCCGTCTCCGTCTCCGTCTCCGTCTCCGTCTCCGTCTCCGTCTCCGTCTCCGTCTCCGTCTCCGTCTCCGTCTCCGTCTCCGTCTCCGTCTCCGTCTCCGTCTCCGTCTCCGTCTCCGTCTCCGTCTCCGTCTCCGTCTCCGTCTCCGTCTCCGTCTCCGTCTCCGTCTCCGTCTCCGTCTCCGTCTCCGTCTCCGTCTCCGTCTCCGTCTCCGTCTCCGTCTCCGTCTCCGTCTCCGTCTCCGTCTCCGTCTCCGTCTCCGTCTCCGTCTCCGTCTCCGTCTCCGTCTCCGTCTCCGTCTCCGTCTCCGTCTCCGTCTCCGTCTCCGTCTCCGTCTCCGTCTCCGTCTCCGTCTCCGTCTCCGTCTCCGTCTCCGTCTCCGTCTCCGTCTCCGTCTCCGTCTCCGTCTCCGTCTCCGTCTCCGTCTCCGTCTCCGTCTCCGTCTCCGTCTCCGTCTCCGTCTCCGTCTCCGTCTCCGTCTCCGTCTCCGTCTCCGTCTCCGTCTCCGTCTCCGTCTCCGTCTCCGTCTCCGTCTCCGTCTCCGTCTCCGTCTCCGTCTCCGTCTCCGTCTCCGTCTCCGTCTCCGTCTCCGTCTCCGTCTCCGTCTCCGTCTCCGTCTCCGTCTCCGTCTCCGTCTCCGTCTCCGTCTCCGTCTCCGTCTCCGTCTCCGTCTCCGTCTCCGTCTCCGTCTCCGTCTCCGTCTCCGTCTCCGTCTCCGTCTCCGTCTCCGTCTCCGTCTCCGTCTCCGTCTCCGTCTCCGTCTCCGTCTCCGTCTCCGTCTCCGTCTCCGTCTCCGTCTCCGTCTCCGTCTCCGTCTCCGTCTCCGTCTCCGTCTCCGTCTCCGTCTCCGTCTCCGTCTCCGTCTCCGTCTCCGTCTCCGTCTCCGTCTCCGTCTCCGTCTCCGTCTCCGTCTCCGTCTCCGTCTCCGTCTCCGTCTCCGTCTCCGTCTCCGTCTCCGTCTCCGTCTCCGTCTCCGTCTCCGTCTCCGTCTCCGTCTCCGTCTCCGTCTCCGTCTCCGTCTCCGTCTCCGTCTCCGTCTCCGTCTCCGTCTCCGTCTCCGTCTCCGTCTCCGTCTCCGTCTCCGTCTCCGTCTCCGTCTCCGTCTCCGTCTCCGTCTCCGTCTCCGTCTCCGTCTCCGTCTCCGTCTCCGTCTCCGTCTCCGTCTCCGTCTCCGTCTCCGTCTCCGTCTCCGTCTCCGTCTCCGTCTCCGTCTCCGTCTCCGTCTCCGTCTCCGTCTCCGTCTCCGTCTCCGTCTCCGTCTCCGTCTCCGTCTCCGTCTCCGTCTCCGTCTCCGTCTCCGTCTCCGTCTCCGTCTCCGTCTCCGTCTCCGTCTCCGTCTCCGTCTCCGTCTCCGTCTCCGTCTCCGTCTCCGTCTCCGTCTCCGTCTCCGTCTCCGTCTCCGTCTCCGTCTCCGTCTCCGTCTCCGTCTCCGTCTCCGTCTCCGTCTCCGTCTCCGTCTCCGTCTCCGTCTCCGTCTCCGTCTCCGTCTCCGTCTCCGTCTCCGTCTCCGTCTCCGTCTCCGTCTCCGTCTCCGTCTCCGTCTCCGTCTCCGTCTCCGTCTCCGTCTCCGTCTCCGTCTCCGTCTCCGTCTCCGTCTCCGTCTCCGTCTCCGTCTCCGTCTCCGTCTCCGTCTCCGTCTCCGTCTCCGTCTCCGTCTCCGTCTCCGTCTCCGTCTCCGTCTCCGTCTCCGTCTCCGTCTCCGTCTCCGTCTCCGTCTCCGTCTCCGTCTCCGTCTCCGTCTCCGTCTCCGTCTCCGTCTCCGTCTCCGTCTCCGTCTCCGTCTCCGTCTCCGTCTCCGTCTCCGTCTCCGTCTCCGTCTCCGTCTCCGTCTCCGTCTCCGTCTCCGTCTCCGTCTCCGTCTCCGTCTCCGTCTCCGTCTCCGTCTCCGTCTCCGTCTCCGTCTCCGTCTCCGTCTCCGTCTCCGTCTCCGTCTCCGTCTCCGTCTCCGTCTCCGTCTCCGTCTCCGTCTCCGTCTCCGTCTCCGTCTCCGTCTCCGTCTCCGTCTCCGTCTCCGTCTCCGTCTCCGTCTCCGTCTCCGTCTCCGTCTCCGTCTCCGTCTCCGTCTCCGTCTCCGTCTCCGTCTCCGTCTCCGTCTCCGTCTCCGTCTCCGTCTCCGTCTCCGTCTCCGTCTCCGTCTCCGTCTCCGTCTCCGTCTCCGTCTCCGTCTCCGTCTCCGTCTCCGTCTCCGTCTCCGTCTCCGTCTCCGTCTCCGTCTCCGTCTCCGTCTCCGTCTCCGTCTCCGTCTCCGTCTCCGTCTCCGTCTCCGTCTCCGTCTCCGTCTCCGTCTCCGTCTCCGTCTCCGTCTCCGTCTCCGTCTCCGTCTCCGTCTCCGTCACCGTCTCCGTCTCCGTCTCCGTCTCCGTCTCCGTCTCCGTCACCGTCACCGTCTCCGTCTCCGTCTCCGTCTCCGTCTCCGTCTCCGTCTCCGTCTCCGTCTCCGTCTCCGTCTCCGTCTCCGTCTCCGTCTCCGTCTCCGTCTCCGTCTCCGTCTCCGTCTCCGTCTCCGTCTCCGTCTCCGTCTCCGTCTCCGTCTCCGTCTCCGTCTCCGTCTCCGTCTCCGTCTCCGTCTCCGTCTCCGTCTCCGTCTCCGTCTCCGTCTCCGTCTCCGTCTCCGTCTCCGTCTCCGTCACCGTCTCCGTCTCCGTCTCCGTCTCCGTCTCCGTCACCGTCACCGTCTCCGTCTCCGTCTCCGTCTCCGTCTCCGTCTCCGTCTCCGTCACCGTCTCCGTCTCCGTCTCCGTCTCCGTCTCCGTCTCCGTCTCCGTCTCCGTCTCCGTCTCCGTCTCCGTCTCCGTCTCCGTCTCCGTCTCCGTCAAATCAAACATCTATCAAATACCACGAGCAGGACAAATTCAGTAGAACGTATCTACAAGCGACAAGCATCGTTGTCAAGGACAGGCGTGGACCGATAACTGTTGCAGCGACCTACTGTCCGCTAAACCACATAGTCAAGAAGGAACAATTTGAAGAACTATTCTGCACGCTGGGACCGCGCTTTATAGCGGCAGGCGACTACAATGCGAAACACCAACAATGGGGGTCGAGACTTGCCACGCCAAGGGGTAGAGAGCTTCTCAAAGCCATGGAAGCGAAGAATCTACAATCCCTATCCACAGGACAACCAACTCACTGGCCTACGGACAGAAGAAAAGTCGCAGACGTCATTGACTTCGGAGTGACTGGGGGGAGCTCTCGTAACTACCTGAACATCACCTCAAGCCTGGACTTATCATCGGACCATTCACCAATTATTATAACACTCAGTTCGCAGATTATAAGAGAGCAGAAACCAGCTTCCTTATGTAATAAAAGAACAGACTGGGACGACTTCAGACACCTACTGGACGCCAAGATCACTCTAAACATAACGCTAAAAACAGAAGAGGAAGTTGATTCAGCAGTTGAGTTATTAAACCGAGCAATACAGGAAGCAGCATGGGAATCTACACCTACTCAAACGCCAAAAGAAAAGTCGGAACAACTTCCGAGAGCAGTTAAACGAGCAATTGAAGAAAAACGCAGAATTAGGAAAAAACGGCAGACTACCCGATACGCAGAGGACAAAAACCACTTAAATCGAGCGACGAGGGAGGTCAAACGCTTGCTAGAACAACTCAAGAACAAGGGCATTCAAAATTACCTAGAAAATTTAACAGCAACGGAAGCCACGGACTACTCGTTGTGGAAGGCAACGAAGCGAATAGGCCAACCGAGACAACCGGTCCCACCAATTCGAAAACAGGATAACAGCTGGGCTCGAAGCGACCGAGAAAAAGCTGAAGTGTTCGCACAACACCTCGCCAACGTCTTTCAACCGTTTCCGGCAGAAGAACTAGATAAAGAGGAAGAGTTTAAACATTTCTTAGACTCTCCACACCAGCTGAATCTGCCAATAAACACAATTGCAATCAGCGAAGTAAAAGACACACTGAGAAAAGGCTTAAATCCGAAAAAAGCCCCCGGGTATGACCTAATCACTGCGACCGTACTTAAAGAGCTCTCCGACAAGGGAATGAAATTAACTACTTTCATCATGAATGCTATTCTGAGGCTGGGATATTTCCCATCCCAGTGGAAAGTGGCCCAAATAATATTGATTCCCAAGCCAGGAAAAGCGCCGGAGGAAGCAACATCGTATAGACCCATCAGCCTACTACCGATACTATCCAAAGTATTCGAGAAACTCTTCCTTAAAAGATTACGTCCAATCCTACAGCGAGAAGAACTCATCCCCGATCATCAATTTGGCTTCAGAAAGGAACACGCCACGGTAGAACAAGTACACAGAGTAGCAAACATCATCAACCAAGACCTTGAAGAAAAGAGGTACTGTTCGGCTGCTTTCCTAGACGTCACACAAGCCTTCGACAAAGTTTGGCATGTTGGCCTTAAGTACAAATTAAAGCGAAAACTACCAGATAGCTTCTACCAGGTTCTGAAGTCATACCTGAAAGACCGACACTTTCGCGTAAAATTTGGGGAAGAATACACAACGGTATTTCCAATTAACTCAGGAGTACCTCAAGGAAGCGTATTAGGACCTATTCTGTATGTATTGTACACAGCAGACCTGCCAACTACGCGATACACAAGGGTAGCAACATTTGCAGACGATACCGTCGTATTAGCCTCACATCGGAGCCCGATAACAGCATCACGACACCTACAGGGTAATCTCGATCAAATTCAAGATTGGTTGAGGGAATGGTGAATCAAGGCCAATGAGGCGAAATCCATCCAGGTCACGTTCACTATGCGACGAGAAACGTGCCCAACAGTCACCCTGAACGAACACGAGTTACCAGAAGCAGAAGACGCAAAGTATCTTGGGATGCACCTCGATAGGCGACTAACGTGGCGGAAACACATCTGGACGAAACGGAAACAACTTGGGCTAAAATTCCGCAAATACTACTGGCTATTGGGGAGAAAATCGCAACTATCCTTGGAGAATAAACTACGAATCTACAAAACTATTGTAAAGCCGGTATGGACCTACGGCATACAACTCTGGGGCGCGAGTAGTAACTCAAACATCGAAATCCTCGAGCGATTCCAATCAAAAACGCTCAGAACTATCACCGATGCACCGTGGTTCGTGCCTAACGAGACGATCCGACAAGACCTCAATATGAACACGATAAAAACAGAAATAAAATCCTATAGCAAGAAATACCACCAAAGACTCGAAGTGCATCCAAACACTCTTGCCCTATCTTTACTAGATAATTGTAACGAAACAAGAAGACTGAATAGATTTAAACCTCTAGACTTGCCAGACAGATTCTGAGCGAGTATACGATTCTATGTACCTATCAAAACTAAGCAGATAGTCTAATGTTATTGCGGCCCACTGTCGCTGGACAGTCTGCCTCCCATGTTATATTAATTCTAAACAACTACTTTACTGAATGTTAACGATGTAACAGATGGTAAAAATAAAAAGAGAAAAAAAAACATGATGTTCACCAACTCAGTTACCATGGCAACCCACGTGTTGAAATTGTTTACATCATGATTATCCACGTGGTGTTACCATCTTGTTTACACCGCCATCTTGTTTAAACCGCCATCTTGTTTAAACCGCCATCTTATTTAAATCGCCATCTTGGTTGCTATGGTAACAGAAGTAGTGCCGCCATCTTGGTTAAGACGTAATGATAACTCACGTGGTACAGTATTATCGCGGTGCTGCCGTGCTGCGGTTTGCGGTTACCGATGCTGCAGCTATCATTAGTGTGGTTATCATGGTTTTGCGGTTTTTTGTGTTCTGAAATCGGCTTTGCTATACTACTTACAACTAATCGTAGTGGATCTTTGAGAAATAAATTCCGAAGAAATGCTCACGTACTACTCAGAAGAATTTACAAATCATTTTCAATTCGAAAACAAGTTGGTTTGCCGGGAGATTTCTTGAACTTTTTTTAAATTCATTAATAAATAACATTTTTATATTATTATTATGCAAAATCGTTCTTTTTGGCACGTCCCATATGCTCGATTTTTTAAAAATAAATTCTCTGAATCTCACTTTTGGTTAGAACCAATGATACACCCTCCTTAAGAGGAGGCTAAACCCCCTCTCGCTCGCTCTCACAGAATTCCCATGGCGCTGTCTCTCTCACACCCAAGCAACTGCCGGCTGGGTTTAGCCTCCTCTTAAGGGAAGGCTAAACACTTATCAGTGCGAAAGAGACAGAGCTAAAATTTTGAATCCATTTTTCTTCGAAACGATTCCATAACATGAAAAACGAAATGCGGGGCGCACTGCGTATTTGATGAACGCAGTGCGCCCCGCAATTCGTTTTTTACTTTGCAGAATCGCTTCGAAGAATAATGGATTTTTAATATTTGGAGGTTATTTTGATCTTTAGCCTCACCTTGAGAGGAGGCTAAACCCGGCCGGCGGTTGCTTGGGTGTGAGAGAGACAACGCCATGGGAATTCTGTGAGAGCGAGAGAGAGGAGTTTAGACTCGCCTTAAGGCGAGGCTAAACACGTGCGGCGAGCGGCTGAGTGCGTGAGAGACAGCGCCAGAGGGTTCGTGTGAGAGCGAGCGAGAGGGGTTTAGTCTCCTCTTAAGAGAAAGAAAGTCGTACTTACCTTGATCTGTCGGCGAAACGAGGAATCTTTGCCGAACGAACGTGAGATGGTCCTGCTTCTACTTCGTCCTCATCGATTCTATTTTTCTCGCGATCCTTTAAGTAATAATATATCCCCACAGGAGAAAGCTCGTCGAACGATTTATGACTCATGTTGGACACGTAGAAACACTGATGAACATTTTTTCACAAACAAGATCGTTTCTCAGGACAATGTATTCTCTATTATTTTCCGCCACAGGTGTCGTAAATGATAATGACTTGGCTGATAAACATAGAATCGTGTGCATTTTACTGGCACCCGAGGTATCCGGTGTGCCACAGATATAATTACCTATAATTTGTGGACGATTGTGCGAATTATATTGTTCGCGAAAATGCCGACAAAAGTCAAAGGGCAATACGCCCTCGTGGTATACGAAAAATCGGAGAAATCTTCGAGAAAAAAAGACCCCCGAGGATCGAAAGGTTCGCAAACGTGCTACGACGTTTTAGATCTTGCGGTAATACCAAATAATCACCGTGGGGTCGATCAAGCGACGAAGAAAAGCTCATGGCATTACGTAGTCGTAAAAAAAATCAGTGGTAAGTAAGAGATCGGAACGCCGGTAGTAAATATAACCAAAGTCGTAAACACGCGTGGATCGATCGTTTTTCAGGGAATCGAGATGAATTGTTGAGCATGTGTCCCGTTGATGCTGCGACAAGAGAAGTAGCCAGTGCGGAAACAAGGATTTTCATGGGAGAAGTTCACGATCAGCGAAAAGATCTGCAGACAGCGAAAAAGCTGATAAGATTGCTCGTAGCGTTGCTCGAGAAGAGGTCGAGGAGCTGATTGCAAAGGATTGTAGCATATGGAACAATGCTGTACCTATTAATCACTTATAACGTTCCACTTTTAGGCCTAGCTTTATTTGCGAGGGGACTTGTGGACGTTAGGGTTCGGGACAAGCGAGAAATTATTTGTAGGCAGTCGGTTGAAATATAAAATTAATCGTTTATTGAAATATTAGGAAATGTGATACAAAAACAAAATGATGAAATTTCTTCTTCGCGTCGTTTTATTAACAAGGGAGAGACAGAGGGTAGATCCGTTTTTATGAGATTTCCAGTGCAAACAACAACGCTAAATTCTTATTTACTTGTGATCGTAATTTACCTTGCTCCTCCTTGTATTCTGATTCTTTATTTCGTGCCTCTAATTCTGCATTGTTGCTAAATCTTATATAATTTGCTCGTTGTTATACCTTGTGACGTGATTTTTCGATCACCGTCACAAAAATACAACTAAATTCAAATTTTACGGATACGGCTATCGATTTAGTTCGGTTAGCCCGTTAGTTCCCGCTATACTGCCCTTCAGCTGTCCATGTACCGTCCAGCTCTCGTTAAATTAAGGTTCGTAAAGTTGCGATCCGGTTTCGATTTTTGTTGGTGAGCTTGGGTATGAGATCCGCTTTAAGATAAGCTCAAAAGATTCAGTTCAGGTCGGGATCCTCAAATCTATTCGGTGGAGAGAATCTCGAAGAAGTGAGAAACCCGAGATTTCGTCGCGAATACGTCAAAGTCCGGTGAAAACCCTGCACTCCGTTTAGATGATAATGCAGGACGTTGGAGAACAAGCGGAGGTACGGTTTTTGGTCTAGACAAGGGTGGAATACCTTGTGCTGCGTTTTAGTTGAGAGGGAGAGCCTTGTTTTCACGTCCTGAATTAGGAGTAGCGATCGCGAAGAATCTCTAAGTTACCGCGTTACAGTTTCGGCTCTCGTATAGATGACGTCACGAAATAGTTCAAGAGGGCAGTAGCTGTCGGCTAAGGATCTCGCAATAATCATAACGCGTCGTTAGAATATCGTCGTAGGCTTATCAGTGTTCCAAGAGTCGTCCTCGAGGCAGCTCGGACCGCTCGGGCTATCGGTGTTTACGTTCGGCCTATTGTTTCGCGCTGAGTCACTCGTTCTCGCTCGCGCTACCGTAGACTCCGGCTATCGCTCTCGCTTCGGTTCGCGTACCTCGCTCACGCTACCTGTCACTTCGCGCGTTCGCTAGTTGACTCGTGTGTTGCTTGTTTCGTGCGGATTCGGTTCCGAATTCTTTACCGATTTTTCTGTGATCGCGATGCGTTCTGAGGGATGTTCTTGAGGTGCAGTGATTGTGTTTAATTTCTCGGGGTGTCGCAAGATGCAGTTCCCGCAACTTATTGGATTAAATTACGCTGATTCGGTGAGTTTTGTCGTTTCGATAATTGTTCGATCGCGTATGGATCCGCTCTCGTTACGCTCGCTCCGACCCTCAGGTCAGCTGAGCGCTCCCGATGCACCCACGTGCGCACCGGTGGCTTACTAGCCTACAATTAATTGCTCGCGTTATTAAAAATTTGGGGATTCCGAGATTTTAGATTTCGCGTTGTTTTATTGGCGAAGGATCGCGACCCTTCTACCACAACCCGCATCCTGAGCAACCGTGCATTTCCGCAACCGTTCGCTTTCGCGAATGCATCGGCGTTAGTTCTCGTTACCGTAAGTTCTCGTTCGTGTGATCTCGTATTTTGTTCTGTTTTCGTGTATTTCGGTTGCGGAGGTCGACCGTTCCATCGACCTCCAGTTTAGTCCGGCTTGACGATTCCGGCGAAACAAAAATCGACCCTGCGGAGGTCGACCGTTCCATCGACCTCCAGATTAGACCAGCTTGGCGATTCCGGCGAAACAAAAATCGGCCCTGCGGAGGTCGGCCGTTCCACCGATCTCCAGTTTAGCCCGGTTGTTAATACCGGCGAAACAAAAATTAACTGGCGCCCACCGGGACGTCGATGCATCCGTAGAAGCGGACGGCCGAAGGTGACGTTTTTGAGTTTTCGGTCTCGCGTTTGCTCCCATTTGGTTTGAGCTTCGATTTTCGCGTTTTCGGTTTTGGTTTTTCGTTGTGTGTTTTTATTAACGTTGAGATCCAGGAAAATACGTCACAACGTCTAATCTTCCAGACCTGGAATTGGCACCGTAAGTGCGGACCTCCGGCCGTGACCTCAGTCGAAACTTTCGCTTCCACGAGAGCTGCGTGGTCCGTGATGTCACCACCACCCCACCGGTACTCGCTTCCGGGTCAGTTCCGTCGGGTTACCTGGCTAATTGTTCTAGCTACGGGGATGAGCACGCTAGGATGGCCGACTTCACCACCGGTTACTCCTAGCCTCTCGGATGGTACACTGTCTATGCTAATGTCACCAAAAGCTGACAGGACCGGTAGGAAAGGGGGTTCCGAATTACCTTCTCTTCGTCACCGTCGAGAAATAATAATTGCTTTTCGCGTGCTGTGCACCGCCTTATATACCGGCTGCCGGCGTTGCGCCCGGCACTCTTGCTCTCCCTACCGCGCGCGAGTCCCCACTGGAGGCTCCTCCACGGCGGTGTACTTTCGGCGCGCGCCGCGAGCGCTCGCGTGGGGCGACGCTCTCGAACGTTCTAGAACGTTCTATCATCAGCGTGTCAAGTGGGGGCCCTTCGGTGCCCTGTGTCGGTTGCTCAGGACCGGCTCTAGCCCGGGGGACGACAGGCACGTCTCACACTCTTTGATAAATCCAGTTGATCTCAGTTCGTTCGGTCGCAGTGAAGAAGCTGCGCTGGCCACAGAGTCTTCAACGTGTAACGCAGCTTCAATTCCCACATTGCTGTCTACGAAGAATGCAATGGAATCTTCGACCTGTAAGATATCTTCAATTCCCCCATCGTTGTCGACGAAGAACCCACTAGAATAAGCTTCAGGTGACGAGACTTACAAGATGGATAACGAGGGAAAAATAACAAAGCCGAACAATGCAATATTTTGGGCTTCGATGAAAAACCTCGCTGCTGTTGGTAAGTTTTACCCATGACGGAACACGCTGTTTGCCCTGACGTTGAAAAAAACTTTTTTTTGTTGTTACTGAAATTTTGTACCTTTTGTAAAGAAATTATTTATTGCAAATCAGTCTACAGAGGCATTCTTTCGAGTTCTACGGTTGTTACAGAAATATTTGCCGTCGGGGCTAACTATTTGTACTCCTTTTTACTTTTAGCTACGTCGGACAATATTTCTTTCCTGGATTCGGTGATGCCATCACTCAAGGCATCAATAATTTCTTCGTCAACAGTCTGTAGTCTTGAAAGAGTGAAACCTTCGTATGAGGTATAAAATATCGTCTGAGAATTTTTTTATTGTTAGTGTATTTAAAAAATTTGATTTCGTTGCAATCCCATTTTCCATGTTTTGTATCATTTTTCAGATTCCTGAATGGCACAAAAAGCCCGCCAAGGAGAAGGTGACTTTTATATCTTCATATTTGAGCAAATTCAAACAAATCACGTTGAAAAAATTATATTCTTATCGCTTGCAATCATTGGGAATAACGAATAATATTCGGATCTAATATAGCTTTAAGAAATTATTGAATAGATCTGATAATGAAATTCGTAAAATAATTGCATTTTTTTCAAGCTGGGTTGTTTTTACTTTCATCGGACAGTTCTATACGTTTTATT
Organism: Ichneumon xanthorius; assembly: GCA_917499995.1. Taxonomy (NCBI): domain Eukaryota; kingdom Metazoa; phylum Arthropoda; class Insecta; order Hymenoptera; family Ichneumonidae; genus Ichneumon; species Ichneumon xanthorius. The sequence continues at coordinate 830,510 of CAKJTD010000081.1, read as the reverse complement.
TATATACTGTCGATTAAAAAAAAATGCTTCGACGCCATGAAAGGAAAGATTTTATATCAAACAACTCATTAGCACTCAAATTCCTTTGCGAATTTTCAACAAACTCTGATATAATCTTGAATCGATTGAACAGACGGAATCTTATAACTGTTTAAAGACCATGTTTTTCTGATCCGTCTCAAATTCAACTTTTGCCTACTTACGAACCGCTTCCCTTGGCCACTATATCATAGTTTAAAATATTTTTCAGGCACCCATTTTTGACGGGATCGACTTCTATTTATTGTTCAGAGTTAAAAGTGCTATACAGACAAGATCGTAATAAAGTCACTCGAAACCGCGAGAAGAGCTGGAAGCTGTTGATGCGACAGTGTCTACTCGAAGTGTACGGCAGTCATCTGGGAGAGTACTCTGCGAAAGGAACGAAGGAAAATCAACGTCCAGCCATCGACGCCGACTGCATTTCCTTATCCATCTTTGAATTTACCTTTTTCTCACTATGATTATTTTTCATGATTGCTACTCTCACATCCTGTAACTCCCCTGCATGAGAGAATCTCCCGTGTGGCCCCGGTGACGTCACACCGCGAGAACCCGGGAGACACGATCAGCCGAGAGACATGCAGAACAGTCGTCGGACCAGCCCGCTGAGAGACAAGTGGCGCCATCCGACGGGATCAAGCGGCGGCTCGATCGATGTCAAGCGACGCGCACGTGCAATCACCAACACCAGCGAGGATTCGGAAGCACAGCGGCGCTGCCGAGCGGGCTTGCGGCGAAAGCACGCTCAAGGTCGGAGAAAGGCGAAAGCGAGGGAAAATCGGCCTCGCCGATTCTACAGAAATGGCGACACTCCCGTTGCACACGGCACCGACCGAGCACATTATTAGCTCAACGGATAACACCGGAAGATCGTCACTATCATACCGACCCGGGATTGGAGGGTAGAGGAAGATCAATGTTTCTAGCCAATCAGAAAATTAACAATTGGGCGACCGCACGCAGACGCGAGTCCGCCAGAAATCTGCCAAACCGACGGAGTGGGAGTCCAAAATCGGGGTATAAAGGACGGCGATTTCGGCAGTCGATCATCAGTGTATTGGATCTACCTTATCATCGGCCAGCTCTCCAAAGTGAAAAGTGAAAAGTGAAAGTAAGAAAAGTGCGCTAAAAGTGAAACAGTGCCAAAAAGGACTTATAAATTTTGTACCGAATTGGACTTCTAAGATTCGTGCCACTGTGAACTTATAAATTTTGTGCCGAATGGGACTTATAAAATTCGTGCCACTGTAAACTTATAAACTTTGTGCCGAATCGGACTTACAAAATTCGTGCCAAAATCAGACATATTAAAAATAGTGTGCCGACTCGGACTTAGAAAATGCGTGCCACTATCGGACTCATAAAAAGTTGTTACTGCGGACTTGTAAAATTCAGTGCCGGTGTGGACTTATAAAAATCGTGCGGCTCCGAACTTATAAATTTTGTGGAGTCGTGACTCAGATAAACTGTGCCGAAAACGAACTCGTGAAATCTTGCCGAACAAAACTTAAAAAGGCTTCATAACTGGTTAAAGTGGTGTCAAACCACCACAAGTGTGAATAAAAGAATTCACAACGGGGCAACTGGTGCAACGATTGGAGTGAGCGGTAAAGTGACCAATGTGACCGGCCAGAAGGCTGCAAAGTCGGATCAACCTCATTTTACGACACCAAGGGCCCGAAAAAGTCACATACAGGGTTTAGTTCACTTCCCCTGCAGGCACTTCCACCCTCGAAACCAGTTAAAAACGTCAAATTCTCAATTTATCACCAATTGCAAATCGCGAGGCGAGCGAGCTGTCACAGACGATCGCCGTGCCGTGACGTCACAGCAAGACAACAGAGCACAGCGGACAGCTGGACTTCGCGTCGACCGAGCAGCTGCCCGCGCATGCGTGGTGCGGTTCACGCGAAAAATAAACATTTTTCGATTAAAGATCTCCACTTGAAGCAGTAAAATAATACGATAAATAGAGACAATAATCGAAAGAGAAACCGGTGATTGAATTAGATTGATATTCATAGTTAATTCTTTTATTGCCGAAGAACAGCTTCTGTAATCGCTCCGAATATAGATATAGGCATAGAATAACCCAAGTGAAATAGGCATATAATAACCCGAGTTAATCCGTTATAAACGATTCACAAACGGTCCCCAATGGTCGTGCGCAGACGTCGGTTGAGCCATATCCACAAAACGCATTTCAATAACAGTTTCAACAGTACGACGGAACACGTTCTGCTGGATCACTGACACAACTCTCGGAACAATCACACAACCAGACATTGTTTAAGCCATCGGAGAAAAGAACTTATCCAGTGTCATCTGATCGGCCTCCACCAGGCTCCGTAAGCTTTGATCCTCACAATCAATATTATCAAAATCCGTGGAGTTCTTCGTATTCCTCGAACGCTCAATATTTTAATAACTTTTATCCGACACATTGGGAGAATCCTCAATATTTTCAATACCCGTCGAATCAACAAATTCATTATCCTCTTCGAAATCGAGGACACTTCGAAAAGCATCCGATCGAGGAACATTTCAAGACTGTTCAAAGCTCTATAAACGCTGGGAAAGGCCAAACATCAAAGAGTTCTCAATCTCGCTATTCCGACCAAATGGACTATACGAATTTGTAACGGAATATCGAAGCGCAAAAAAAAATCTCTACAACAATTAGAAAGATAACGAGCGGAGAGATGATTTTTTTCAATTGATATTTCTTATCAAAAGAGTTGAAAAGAACGTACGTAACGTTCCTTTAAATATAAGAAAAATAAATGTTCTTCAAGAGGGAAGATACTTCTATGCGGGAAAGGATTATTGATTTTTTTACAAAAAAATACATTGTCATAGTCGAAAGTCATAAAAAAAAATAAACGCAAAGTTTTGGAGGTATTGACGAAATCTTTCCTTTTACGAAAAAATCATCAAAATCAGTCTGTTTGAGAATTGCCAGGATGAGATATAGCGGAACCTGGGTTAAATAATTTCACACAATAACGATGGTAAACAGTGAAATAAACTCTTTTATTTAGCAACAAAAACGATGGTAAAATGCGCGAAAAACACTGTATAAATGAGCGAACCGTTGAGCATGTACCGAATAACAATAATGAGAATAATAATGAGCAGTCCAGTGTGAGTACTCCCGATGAGCCAATTTAATTATATTAATCGTCTTAGCTGTCGGGTGAGAAAATCTACCCGCAGCGCTATATCGCTGCGAGGTAGCCGGTGAGAACGTGAGTCTTTCCGGTGCGATTACGCATGTTGCGTGCCCGAGAAAATCACTCGCATTACGCTCCGAGTGAGCGCAAACGATATCACGAAACGATGATACGTTTTACCACATAAGATATACCGAACTTATGAGCAGACGTGAGAAACCTGTTGCACGCGGCACGTAACCCGTACCGCCTCGGATGAGAGCCATATATTTATATGGCTCTCTAGTTTATAGAGAGTGCGCGTGCGTCGGCGGCGCGCGAGAGCCTCGCCAGACTCGGCCGGGAGGTGCTGCCGAACAGCGGCCGCTCGAGCTAGCGCACGTAGCCGCGCTGATTCTCGAACACAGTAATTTTTTTCCTCGCATAAAGTATCTCTCCCCTTAAGTATCGTGTATTTGAGGTGTAGTCTCAGGATCTGCTAACATATCATTTTATTATCGAAAACTTGTGATAAACGTACGGTAAAGACACATGAGGTAGTTGATCCAAAGATAAAAATAATCGATAAGCAAATATTATGTTTATGTTCGAATTTTTATCTATATCTTGTAAGATATTATTAGATGTATGTTATTATTAGAAGGACAATAATTTTCAATAACCTAACAGAGTCTTTTTATCTAATGTAACTTTCGATACGTATTAGATGTATGATTTTAAAAAAATTAATGATTTATGTGTTAAACATTTTTTTCATTGGCATATCGTAGGCTGAACGGAGAGTATGGAGGGTTCGCATAGCGTTCACAGAATAACCTACAAGCAGGCTCTGGAGGTTACACAGCACCACCTCAGTAGGCTAAACGGAGGTTTTGTAGGTTCCGTACAAACTCCAACAATCTGCTTAGAGCGAAAATGTTCAATTTGTGACACTTTGCAGGCTGTACGGATGTTGCGCCATATAACCGTCCCGTGTATCGGAACCTCGGTTGAATCCTTCGTTACCTACACGACTCGTCTGACTTGATCGATTCACGAAGCGGTTGTTAGGTTGTGAGGAGGTCGAGAAAATTTCGACTCGGGTTGTGACGTATTTTTCGGTAACTCAACGCGAATCGGTAACTAAAATCGGAAACACGAAAAAAACACGAAATCAAGAACTCAAAAACGTCACCTTCGGCTGTCCACCCTCGGTACTAACAACTGGCCGGTATTAACAACTGGACTATTCCGGGAGTGAGAGGAACGGGCTCAACTCCACCAGCTTATTTTTTTATTTCACCGGAAATTACAAAACCGGACTAATCTGGAGGTCGATGGAACGGGTCAACCTCCGCAAAGACGAAACACAACCACGACAAAACGAAAACTAAACCGTATCGGGATCTACGAACGCAAAAGCGCGAGCATCGATAACACCGGATACACACGCGAAAGCGAACGGTTATGTAACGGCCGCAGCCTAACTATTTCGACTTTAACCTTTCGACTTTAATATTTATTCGAGGGTATCGATACGGAGCGTTTCCGTTCGATTCGCTCTTCAAAGAAGCCCTTAAGGCTATCGAAGCATCCGGACCGCCGTGAGCGTCCACTTATCTAGCTTAGACTAAACATCCTTCGACTCTTTATTCCTTTGTAACAGCGAGCGCGAAGCCCTCAGCTTCACGCCCGCTTCAATCAGTTCAGCTCCGACGACCGACCAGTGCGGTACACCTCCGATATTACACTCCAATTATACTCCGAACAATTACACTCTTGCTACGACCAATAAAAGACTTATATTATTTAACCGATTTAAAGTTACTCGATACATCCTAAGACCCAAGCGGCCATCCGTCACAGTTACGAAAATGCACGGTTGCTCAGGATGCGGGTTATGGTAGAAGGGTCGCGATCCTTTGCCAATAATATAGCGTACGAGAGTGCGAAACGAAATCTCAAAATGATTCAAACCGAGAGCAATTAAATTTGGTTTGCTGTAAGCCACGAGATCGCCCTCACGTGCATCGGGAAACGTTCAGCTCATCGGAGGATCGAATCGAGCAGAGCGAGAACGAATTTCCATACGCGATCGAGGAATTATCTAAACGACGAAACTCATCGGAACAGCATAATTTAATCCAATAATGGGCGAGAACAGCATCTTACGATCCAATATGCAATCCAATATGCCTCGAGAACTTAATCACGATCACCGCACCTCAAGATCATTATTTATAACGCATCTCGATCATAAAGTAATCGGGGAAGAATTCATATCAGAATTCACACGAAACACACAGCGACATGACATGAGTCGACACGAGTCGAACGACAAACGCGTGAAGTGACAGGTAGCGAGAGAGACGGACTAACCAAAGCGAGAGCGATAGGCTGGAGTCCACGGCAGAGTGAGCGAGACACACCGAACACCTGAATCACGACGCGAGCGGGAGAACAATAGGCCGAAGCCGTAAACACCGAGAGGGCGAGAGAGGCCCGAGCGGCCTGGAGGACGGCTCTCGGTAAACTGATAAGCCTACGACAATACTCTAACGAGGCGTTATGAGACCGATAACTACTGCCCTCTCAAACAAGTCCAGAGCGTCATTTAAACGGAAACCGAAACTATAACGCGGTAACTTTGAGATTCTTCGCGATCGCTACTTTTAATTCAGGGGGTGAAAACAAGGCTCTTTCTCCACCCAAACACAGCACAAGGTGTTCTACCCTTGTCCGGACCAAAATAATACCTCCACCTGTTCTCCAACACCCTACATCGCCTAACGAGAGTGCCGAGTTTGCACCGGACTTTTGCGAGTAGTTAGCGGTGCACTATGGCGACCCCCATTCCTATCCCCACTCCCATCCCCACTCTTTTCCCCACTCCGCAGCAGGCCGAAATTGTTCGAGCAGCCGCGTGGAGGGTAAGAGGTGTGGGGGGGGCGGGAGGGGGGATAGAGTTTCTGGAGTCGTCATAGCGCACCGCCGTATATTAAAAAAATTGTGGCCAATAATGGACGTGGCCAATAGCTGTATATATAACCAACCACTGTCCGGTGAAGGAAAAGTGTGGCACAGTGACTGGCACACCGTAAAAATTAATTAAATTAAATTAAAAATCATTAAATTTAAAGAATTTTTTATGAAATGAAAAAATTCAAATTTAGAAACAATTTATTTAAAAAAAATAACAATTTAGTTTTAAAAAATTAACTTTACCTTTATTCGTTGCTGCGGAGTCGAAGGCTCTGAACGCACTGAAGGCTCTCGACAGTCTATAATAACCTTATATTCTACACTCCTGTTTTTCGCACTCACTGATGTTTTTCTCGCGATCACTTTGACGTTAACGCTCGGCGTCCTCGTCACTGCCGTCAGCGTCGTCGTCACTTGCGTCGATTATTTCTTCGACGAAGCCCTCATCGATATACCCGCCGTTGTCGAAACCATTATTGTCGTCTGCGTTATACTGTTGGATGACGAGAGCAGCGATATCACGTCGTTGACGATCTAAGAGCTTAATCGCGTATGGCCGATTGCCGCGACGACGAGCGACCACGATGGCCAACAGTCCGTCACCCGCGCACACCTCCTCCACCATCGACTCAACGCCGGCGAAATTGAGATGATCGAGGCCGTACAGGTGGCACTCAATGATTAGGGCAGGCATGGCGGAGCAAAGAGAGTTCGGATGGTATAGATAAAAGAGCTCGAAAAAATCCGAGCGTCCCTCGTCTATCAAAAGTACCTCGGAGTACCCATCCTCCTCGTCGAAATAAACTATTTCGCCGCGCACAGCACTACCGTGACGAACCACAACACATGACATATCGATGCCTAACTCTCCTAAAGTGATTCGCGAGCCCGCACCGTCGATGTTATAATATTGCTGCAGAAGTTTTTGCAGCTGCTCGTACGCACTCTGCATCTCAGCCGAGCGTACTTGCAAACTGTTTGCACACGCGACTTCAATCACAGAGCATAAAAACTCATCGCCCACAATACTGTCTGCGTATCGCTGATACATTTTTTTTTCGAAAAACTTCGGTGCACTACGATGACACAAAAAATTTTACCGATTAGAGATGCATGCGACACGATCTCTGAAGAGTTACTAAAGACACACACGGGATGTTGCATCTGCCAGGCGAGCACAGATCCGTGAATGCACCGTCAGCACATTTTTGCAGCCCTCCTTCCTCACCCCGAGAGCGCAGGTGGAGACACGGTGAGCGCGATGGCTCGTGCCGTCGGACGATAGCAACAGATGCACACGTCGCGAGGACACCTGCAAATGCAGCATCAGCAGTACGCCGTCGACGAAGGTCGCGCGCTCGACGGCACGTGTCCCCAAACGCGAGCCGCTCGCCCCCTGCGAGCGCGCAGGAAGTCGCGAATGCACCGTCTGCAGTATTGCAGGCGTTCTTTCAGGTTCACGGTCAAGCGTGATGCGATGCATGTGTATAGGTAATGGATGAGTTTAGACAACCGGATGAAGCGTTCATACGAGAACGGGATGAGGCATTCATATGATACCACGGAATCAAACCGTGGGTAAATCTTTTATACGGACCTGTCTATACCCGTATCATATATCTCGCGGAATATCGTGAGAAATTTTATTTGCACGCTCGCGATCACGCATTATTATAGGTATGAAAAAAGTGCAAATCAATAAAATTTTGAACATAAGTCTTTATGCTACGGAACCGTCACATATCACTCGGAAATATAGAATTGAGTCAATCGGTCAGTCAGTCATAAGACAACCAACGAGAGCTTTACATCGCCGATTGATAATGACAGATTACGCAGTTCGCGCGAGTATTCGCGGTTTATTAAAATTAGTTAAGTTACGCAGTATTCATCTCAGACGCCACTGCAATGATCAGTGGTGCAAGGAGTTACGGAATTTATCGGGCGAGAGACTTTTAACTCGTCTACGATATATTATATGGTGGTCACCTCTACGTGCTATCACCATAGCATATAATAGAGGTATTTTAAACGGACAGTGCGTGGTAATGTGCGTGTTTAAGGAGTTGCAGCGCCGCGGCCTAGAAGATGCCCCATGCATCAGGGAACTTGTTACTGAAGCCAGAGGTAGGTGTTTCATGTACAATAGATAAATAGAAAAATCAGCTTTATATAAAAAGAAAAAAAAAGTCCCGGTGCGGGATTCGAACCTACGTCTCCTGGCGTAGGTTCGTTCGTAAAAACGTCTAAGACCGTCACAGCAAATTGAAGGTAAAATTAAAAGAAAATGATTTTACAATACTAAAAATGAAAAAAAGATTTTTTGCTGAATTGAAAAATTATTCTAATTATGGTAAAATAATAAATCATTTTTTATTTAAAAAAATATTTTTTAGTTAATTAAAATTTTATTAATTTTATTAATTTTCATTATTTGATTTTGATTTTAATTTACTTTCAAACAAATATTAAAAAAATGATTTTTAATAAAAATTTTATTAATTTTTAATTGACTCGCCTCGGTGAATAATCGGTGTGCCAATCACTGTGCCCTAAAGCGCACGTCACACAGCGGTTGACCATCCGCACAGTCGTTGGCAACCCGGTTATTGGTCGGGTGCCAATGACTGTGCCATGTGATTATTATTACCGCACAGTTATTGGCCATCCAATCCAGTCGTTGGCCACCCAGTTATTGGCAGGGTGCCAATGACTGTGCCACGCGATTATTATTACCGCGCAGTTATTGGCCATACAATTCAGTCGTTGGCCGCCCCAATTATTGGCCACATTTTTATATACACTCAGCGGTGCGCTATGACCGCTAAACATTCAAAAAGTATACTTTTAACCTCAAAGCAATTTGACTTTTCGGTAAATAATTTTAAAATATAAAATAAAAAAGTCTTGGCGCAGGATTCGAACCCGCGTCTCCTGGCGAACGCCGCTTAAATCAGATTTCACTATATTATACGCGAAATATTCGAAAATTTTTGTTCTTTTTCGAAAATTCTTTGTGCAGCGATTAACGTTTATATTATCACATAATTATAGCCTATCGTGAGCTTATGGATGCAACAAACGAAGAAGAAGAAACTCTCAATGAAGCAACTCGTGCTATTGAGGAGGCGGAGGCGTTGGATCTTCGCATGCAGACAGTCCTCGACGAAGCAACGTGTGCTATAGAAGAAGTGGAGATAGCTCTTCACGCACAGAGAACCGTACATCGTAAGTATGCAAAAAAAATTATTCGCATCTGAGATGGGGACATTACATTAAAAAAAAATTGCAGGTCCGCTGTCAGGGAATGGCGTCGATATTGCTCGTACTGTGGACGTGATAGAACAGCCACAGCAAATACAAGATATCCCGTTAAACCGTAAGTGTTCGACAATAGATATAATTTGTACCACACAAAACGGCTATTTATACTGATAGTTTTTATTTTTTCAGCACCGGTAATAGGGAATTGCGAAGTAGCCGATTCGACGATAACGCTTTCCAGCGCAACCGACAACGAGCCTCAGACTGGCTCTATAGCAGATGATGGGGAGGAGACTGTGTCGGGATCATCAGGTCTAGAGGGTACCCCCGAGGAGACCGTGTCGGGATTGTCTAATAACATCGCTGATGAATCATTAGAAGCCAGTCAGTCCGCGAGCGTGGATCTACAACAGGTTATAGATCTTCCCGAAAATCAACTAGGCCTCCATGGAGGGTTGTGGCCGGTTGAAGGAGAAGAAGAGGAGCAATATTTTCAGAGAATCGGTTGCTGGATTCAGCAACTCCCGGATGATAACTCAGATAATCATTTTTTACTCTGATCCTAAGATTTTAAAAAGTAAGTAGAGTATTTTTTGTGATACAGGGACTTCAGCAACCCGCTTTATTGATGAAGATACTTTATAACCGTATCAGATCTCAATCGAGGTACTACTGACAACTATCTCTAATTTTCAATAGCGTTTTACCTCGACAAATTCCAGATGCTCATATGTGTTTTCTTTTTGCAGAAACGCAGGTAGGAGCTGGAAGACCACGAAATGCTGCTAGGAACGAGCCGTTTGGAGACGTACAACCACCCGGGGGTCGCTTAGAAATACTTCAAAATATCTCACGTTATTTTAGACGCTTTAAGCTTAGGGGTCGCGAACTGACAATACGTGTTCGCCAACCACCCTCAGGAATAAACGTTATGGACTGGCTTCAAGGAGCTTTTCACGATTTATTGACACAAATAACGACCAATTGCGAGGGTGGCGATTATGCAGGCATTTCGTTCACATCAAGCAGCCTGACGCAGGGGCCTGCATGTCTTTCTTTCCGGCCTGTTCCCGACTATACGTTCAAAGACATATGGGGATTAATAGCTAGCGTCGCTCAAAGCGCAGCATCTATGAATATCGATGATACGTGTAATATTAAAGCGTGCATTGTCAAGGGTGTCGAGGGTAGGGGCAGAAAAGGTCTTACGTACGAGGGTGTCGCGAAAAAATCTATTCTAACGATCTGAAACGACGATCGGTTGTGTTTGCCTCGCTCATTAGCAGCAGCTCTAGTATACGCTGAACGTGGTGAGATACGATCAGGAGATTTACACTCCGAGTGGCAGCGCATTAGGCAGACAAACGGTTCATTACAAAGAGAGAGAGCGCTCGAACTTACCAGAGCTGCACATGTCAATATGCCGAGAGACGGATGCGGCGTACATGAGATCGCGCTCTACCAAGATCATCTGGCGCAGGACGGTATCGCGATTGTAGTTTTTGAGTTTCTGACTTTAGGCCGTCGTAAGAAAACAGCTCTATTCAATGGCACACAAAAAGTTTTAGAGTCTGCAGGAGAAATTCGGCATACTCTGTACATCTTATATTACGAACGCTCGCATCATTTCGAGACAATTCGATTTCAATTCTCAATCTCAGGGCAGCCATCGGTAGCTCGGGGTTTTGCACCGTTTGCAACACATTATGTCGCGTGTTTAATCATCGATGCTCGAAAGCACAATGTTCGCGGTGCGGAGCAACACCACCGTGTGACGCAAGTTCAAGCGAGGCAATCAGGTGTGTTGCATGCAATCGCCACTTTTTCGGAGAGGAATGCTTGCGAAATCATAGAACGGGTAATGTAAATATGAACGGTGGCCTCGGTAGAAAACCTTCTGTTTGTGAATCCCTTCATCGCTGTCGCAAGTGCTTCCAGACAGTAAGACCTTTGGAAAAAAAGGAAGCATGTGTGTGGCATAGGCTTCTGCAAAATATGTAGAACGGTGCAACCGTTTAATCATCTGTGTTTTATCCAACCAATACGGGGCGGCTCTACAGATTCGAAAAATATCTTTATTTTCTATGATTTTGAAACGCTGCAGTGCACATCTGTGAAAGGCGACGCGAGCACATTCGTTCACGAACCGAGTCTCTGTGTTGCCCAACGCGTTTGTTCAATGTGTTGTAACAATGATTCTATAGCCGATCCGTGCGAACATTGCGGCATCCACGAATTCGTATTCAAACATAATCCCGTGGGTCAGCTTGTGGAGTTAGCTATGCAGACTGTAGGGGGGTTTTCGCGCACGATTGTAATCGCTCATAACGCAGGAGGGTTTGACGCGCAATTCATTCTACGCTATCTAATTGAGGAGAAAAAAACGCGACTTCCCTCGCTGATAATGAATGGCACGAAGATTATTACAATGAGGCTTGGACAATTAGTGTTTCTTGACAGCTTGCACTACTTTCATATGCCTTTGAGCGCACTACCCAAGGCCTTTGGGCTAACAGGTACGATTGTGAAAGGAACTTTCCCACATCTGTTCAATATTCCGGAAAATCAAAATTATGTGGGGCCCCTGCCTCCTCTAGAGTTTTATTCTCCCGACACCATGCGCACAGCGGAGCGCGAGAAATTACGTGCATGGCATCGCGAGTTGCAAGACGCCAATTATCTGTTCGATTTTGCGAAAGAAATTGTCAGCTACTGTTCGATGAATGTTACTATAGTGAGACGCGCGTGTATGGCTTTTCGTGATATGTTCATAACCAGTGGCGGTGTTTGCCCTTTCAACGAGAGCACGACGATAGCATCAGCCTGTTTTCGTATTTTTCGAAAAAAATTTCTGAACAAAGATACGATCGGTATTATTCCGACAATAGGGTACAGATGGGCTTACAATCAATCACAAAAAGCAGTGTCGTGGCTCGTGTGGATGGAGCACTCGCTCGGTCATAATATTATTCACGCAGGTCGGTCGCGCGAATTTAAACTACCGCAGAATCTATTGGTAGACGGCTACTACGAGACCCCTGACAATGCACATGTATTACAGTTCCACGGCTGCTACTGGCACGGGTGTCAGCGCTGATTCCTCGTGAATAGGCATCGTCGGCAAAGCGACGGAGTGTCAATGGACGAGCGTCTAGAGAAAACTATCGCAATAAGTAATAGAATCCGAGCGTCTGGTTACATGCTAACGGAAATTTGGGAATGCGAATTTGACGGTATGATAAAACAAAATGAGGAAATGCGCGCATTTGTGGAGAATCACGCTTTAGTTACACCACAGCCCCTCAACCCTCGCGATGTGTTCTTCGGTGGCCGTACAGAAAACATGGTAACGCTCTACGACATAAAAGATACAGAGCAGATAAGATACGTGGACGTTTGCTCGTTATACCCATACATTTGTAAGTATGGTAAATACCCCGTAGGCCATCCGAAAGTTTATGTGGGTGATGAATGTATGGAGCTGACGGGTCCTGATAACACTGATCTCACGCGTATCGAAGGGCTTGTCAAATGTACTGTATTGCCGCCGAGGAATCTTTATCACCCTGTACTGCCAGTGCGTATGCATCATCGTCTGTTATTCGCTCTGTGTCGTAGTTGTAGCGAGGCTATGAGTCTGGTAGAGTGTACACACGACGATCCTGCAGAGAGGGTATTCGAGGGTACGTTGGCGAATTGCGAAAAGCTGTGTCATGTGGGTACGAAATCACGTGCATCTCTGAAATCTGGCAATACGAGATAACACAATATAATAGAGATACGAGGGAGGGGGGCCTTTTTGTAGAGTACATTAACACGTTTTTAAAAATCAAACAAGAAGCCAGCGGATGGCCCGAAAGCAATATGGAGGAGGACTCTGTCGCGCAAGAACGATATCTCACTGATTTCGAGCAGTCTGAAGGTATTAAGCTGTATCGTGGGTCTATAGCGAAAAATCCGGGGTTATGATCGGTGGCTAAGCTCTGCCTGAATTCATTTTGGGGAAAGTTTGGGCAGCGGGAAAATCTACCGCAGACTGTGATAGTTTCATCGCGTGAAAAACTCATGGAGTTGTTGACGAACCCCGAATACGAGATCACGGGTATTCTCCCTGTAAATAATCAAATACTATATGTGAATTATATTAAAAGTGACGATGCTGTGATACCTTCCGGTATACCGAACACTGTTGTCGCGGCGTATACGACAGCTCAGGCCCGCTTAAAGCTGTACAGTTACCTCGAGCGCTTGGGTCGTCGTGCATTGTACTGTGATACGGACTCTGTAATTTACGTGACAAAGAATGAACCGGGCGAATACGAACCGCCTATTGGGCAGCTTTTAGGAGATTTAACCGATGAACTGAGTTCTTACGGTACCGGTAGCTATATCAAGTCATTTATTTCGGGTGGCCCTAAATTTTACTCGTTTATAGTACGTGCTTCTGACGGTACGGAGAGCGAGGTTTGTAAAGTCAAAGGCATAACACTAAATTTTGCAAATAACTCACTGATCAATTATCAGTCGATACGCTCCTTTGTAATGGGCGAGAGAGAAGAACCAATTGTACTGCACTACAATGCGATTAGGCGTACGGCGTTTCATCACGTGGTCACACGGCCGGAAATAAAATCTTGTAAACCATCGAGCGTCAAGCGAAGACGCGACGGCGAATACGGCTCTCTACCTTATGGCTACAAAAGTTAAAAATATTTTATCTTCATGTAAAAAAATATATAACTGGGAAATAAAGGCTTTATCATCAACAGCAGTATCGAAATTTGATTCAATCATCGATATGGACGTGAGGTGGAAACATCCCTGGACGGCTATGGTTTGTGGTCCGACCGGTTGCGGTAAAACATATTTTGTGAAAAAGTTTTTAAAACTCATTTCGCGTATGAACAGCGAGCCGTTCGAGAGAATTATTTTCTACTATTCCGAATGGCAGCCAGCATACGCGGAGTATGGAGCATCGATCGAATTTCATGAAGGTTTGCCGCAATCTGCTGATTACGCGAATGATCCGCGTGCCAAGCTCATAGTTATCGACGATTTAATGCTTGAGGCATCGAACAACAGTGTTATTGACTTATTCACCAAAGGCAGTCATCATAAAAATTTGAGCGTTATTTTCATAACGCAAAACTTATTCCACCAAGGTCACGGCCAACGAGATATCTCACTGAACGCTAATTATATCGTTGTCTTTAAAAACCCTCGTGATCGCGCGCAAATACAGCACCTGGCGCGTCAGGTATATCCGGAAAATCCCCGTTTTTTGCAAGAGGTTTATCATGACGCGACGTCGAAGCCACACGGTTATTTGTTGCTGGATTTGAAACAAGCAACACCTGATAATTGTAGATTTCGCACCTGCATCTTTCCCGACGATCCCCATCATTTTGTGTACGTGCCGCGAAAGAAATTAAAACGCAGCTGTACTTCCGGGGAGCTACCAGTTTTGCGTTTATGATGACGAATAACGGATCGCTACGCTACAAAAAGAACGTTGCGATATCGACTGCCCTTCGGTATTCCAGCAAGGAGCAATGTAAACCAGATTCAAACGTTAATCGCTATATTGTCAATTGCGTATTGTATATTCTTCGTAACAACGCGTCTCTAAAGGCTTCGGGGGCGCCACGTAGAAAAGCAGTGATTTGCCCAAATAATTATCAGTCAACCTCTTGTAATGGCCCGTGACGGATCACCACTCTGCAAGAAGCACATTGCGATATTGCGAGCCCTTCAACATTTCAACAAGGGTCAACGTGAAGCCTTTTTACGTAAAGCAGATCCTCATATAATACGGTGCATCTGCGAGTGCGCATTGAACATTCTTCATGGTAATGTACCTCTGAAGTCGAACCAGAGGAAAAAACTACGTCGACACGCGTCTGTTCTTCGTCGCTTAGCTGCAAGAAAAGGCTGTTGGAAGAGTAAAAAGCGAATCGTCGTTCAGAGTGGTGGATTCCTGCCTCTTTTGCTTGCACCAATTTTGGGCACCGTCCTGTCAAATTTGATTGGTGGGCGCTGATAATGGAACACGCAAGAAAAATTGTATTAGTGCCGGAGGAGAATCTATTACAGATGAGCACACAAAGTATCCGACAACCTGTTTTTGGCGCTGACGTGACGCATTCGTCAGAGGCACAAGCTATTGGAGCCACCTTGAGTAGATTGGACGTTGAAATGAACGAAATCTTGAATTCTAATAAATATAAAGATGAGAGAGAAAAGTGGACCGCATATCTGACTGTACTACAACGCTATCTTCATTTTGTCGATGGTGAGCGATTTCATCAGCAGCTTGATCTCATGAAAACGAAAGTACCCACTTTGAAGGAGGAGGAGGTGGTGGTGGGTGAAAAAAAAGACTCCTCTCCAGGCATGAATGATTCCATCATAATTGAAAGTGTACCACAAAAATTTCGGCACAAAGCGAAACTTCTACTGCGTCGCTTGCGCGATGCACCGTCGTCAGTATTTTCCTGGAATTCCGCGGGAACCGTTTCTATCGAGGGAAAACCAATCAAGGATTCGAATATTGTTGATCTCGTGAACGATGCTATGCGAACAAGAAAAGTCCCAAAACCAGCGGGACGCAAAACCTTCGCAAATTTTTTAAGAACGATACAAACACCTCGAGAATTTGTGGGAAACGAGGAGCTGTGGGCGGAATCAAGGGCCAATTCAACATTACGGGCGCATCCAAGTGGCAGCAGTGTAGCCGAGGATATCAACGATACCAGCGAACAGTCTTCGTACTACAGCGACGATAAGAGCACCGACGGTGGACACAGTGTGCAGAGGGGCTCTGGTAGTTATAGCAAGAAAAGACGTGTAACCTGGGCTAGACTTAAATTATAAACATGAAAATATTGGAAAAAGTGTACTTTGACCCCTCACACGAAGCATCATTTTCGGGCAGTGCCAAATTGCTGCACGCGACTCGGAAGAAAAAAATCTCCGGCAAAAAGACACGACAGTGGCTCGAGTCTCAGGATGCTTACACAAAGCACAGACCTGTGAGGCGCCACTTTCCTCGGCGTTTTTACAATGTGCGTAACATTGACGATGTTTGGGAGGTTGATCTTGTAGATCTTCGCTCTATCAAGGATTACAACGATGGTTATGTTTATCTTCTCGTAGTCATAGATGTTCTTACAAGGAAACATTCCCAAGTGTCCGACCCCGATTTCGATAATTTTGATATATGTTGTAGAACTCGGAAATTTAAGGGACACGTATTTTTTTTTATCATCCCTCGTTGATATATAAGGGGTGAAACAGCCCCTCAAAGTTTGGCAGAAAAACAATAATTTTTTTTTTTCATAGAAGCACTTGACGATTATGAATGAAATTTGGTATACATATATCTCGAGCCATCAGGACTCAGAAATGGTAGTGTGCATCACGGACGCACCCCTTTAAGGGGGTAAACCACCCCTATCTAAATCTTTTTTTCTTTTTTTTCGGCGAAAAATAATCGAACTGGAATACAAATAGCATCGTTTTGAAGCTAAAATGACATTACAGTTTACGTGTTTTTGGTTTTTTCCGAAAAACCACTGTTTGACCAGGTATATATATTTCAAGGCTTTCAATATTTCCCATAGAAGCACCCGACGGATTTCAATAAAATTTGGCAAGCATATATTTCAGAGCAACAGAATTGAAAAATGATGCCGTCCGACACGCGCCCACCCCTTTGTGGGGGTGAACCACCTTGATAATTTATTTTTTTTCAGGATAAAAGAACCGATAAAAATATAAATTGTATACAGCGGATGCTTGCATAAAAAAAACTCCCTTTTTCGCTTGGAGGGCAGTCAGAAGTTCAATGAGAGTTTACAGGATTTTATTTTCATATCAAGAACCATAATTTAGCACACGGCATATATTCGAAATATAGGTAATATGTGGATTTGATAATATAACATGAAACTACATATGAAACTATTTGGATCGCAATTTTATTCATTTCATTAGAAACGAATAAAATTACAATAAAATAAAAAAATATATAAAAATAAATGCATTAGCATTTATTTTTATTCAGTTCACACATGTAAAGCTTATTCTACCGAATCTGCCTCATGGCAGATTCTACGATGCGGTAATCGTTTCATTATGAGTCTACTCATAATTCTGGAAAAATAAAGATAAGATCAGTTCTTCGACTTCATAAAATAAAAATAACCGATCACATATTTTTTTCATGCGTATTTTCGTGACGCCAAAAATATAAATGGATCTCGAAGTTTCCGGAAAACTTCGGGCGGCAGGCCTGTAAACAATTCGGAACGAAAATAGACAAATGTTATCCCAAGTAGTCGTGCGGCTCTTTATAAAGTCTGAGCGTGCATTACTCCTCATCATTCGGTGTTGAAAATTTCGCGTTCGGAGCCTGCCGTGTTATCAGTGCGTTCCGATATTTTAAACATGTTTGTGAATCCAATGAACGTGCTTAATTTATTACTTGCAACATTTCAAACAATGTATCTACCAACGACTGAAGTCAATCGGCAAGAAATCATTCTGAAAGAATCAATTCAAAAGATTCTTCTGGACAGTATATGGGACTTCAACACTTTAGAAGTATCTGAAGAATCTACATTGGGATTCGTAGACGACTTTCCCGGAACAGACGCAGAATACGTCGAAGACGCCGAAGATTGGAGTGAGGAAAGAGTGGCTGGACCTTCTTCATCTGTGTGCCCTAGTCCTGTGAACGATGAAATCCCATTTCATTACAAAAAAAGGGCAGTAGAGTACTGGCGGAGTGGAAAAAAAAGCTATCTCAAGTTTTCTACTGTACAAAAGTCATTTGCGAGACTTACTAATCCTCGTCAATTAACGAGATGGGCAAAGCAAGTGGACGAAGGAGGAACGCGGAAAGTAAAATCGATGCATATCGCCGAATTTACATTAAACAAATTACGAAACGCTATAGAAGCTGGATTAATAGTCCATACTTCGGACATCAAAAAATGGGCTCTGGAAGCATGGGGAGAGCAGGGGAGTGGCGATAGGCCTTTCGTGGCCTCTTCAAAATGGATATACAATTTCAAAAAAGCCCATCGGATCGTTTCAAGAAAAATCACAAAGTTTGTCTCAAGAAAGACGATAGAAGACAGTGCTAATTTGAAAAAATCAGCTGATGAGTTTGTTGCTTCTGTCAAGCCTTTTATAGCAGAATACGGGCCTGAAAACGTATATAATTCTGATCAAAGTGGATTCCAGCTTGAAATACATTCAGGACGTACGTTGACGTATGCAGGAACGGAAAAAGTCGAGTGTTCTGCTCAATCCATATCATCTACAACTCATAGTTATACTATTCAGCCAATTGTCTCCTGTGATGGGCGACTACTATCTCCTCTATTGATAGTATTAAAAGAAGCAGTCGGTCGCTTTGGTCCTCTAGTAGAAAAAACATTAATCCGTCCTCCGAATGTATACCTCCTCCCTTCGTCATCTGGCAAAATGACAAAAGGTAATGATGTATTGCAATGATCATTTTCTTTTTATTACTGCAATGTGCATGAATATTACTGGTAGCAATGTTTTGCAATTACAGACCACTTCAAAACATGGCTAAAAGAGGTGTTCTTTCCTAACGTTGGAAGAAGAAGCCTACTTTTACTGGACTCCTGGAGCGGTCACTGCAGCAATATTATCGCAGAAACGAAGCCTGCAGATAAAGATGTTGTGTTGATGACTATACCAAAAGGAACTACCGGAAGAATTCAACCTTTAGACGTTTATGGTTTTAGGGTGTGGAAAAACTTTGTGAAGCGTTTCTCTGACAATGCGATCCTACACAATTACGATGTCAATCTTCATTTACGGAACAATATTATAAAACTACAATCACTTGTACATAATCAACTATCTTCGCCTAGGTATCGATCCCTTTTTCAATATGCTTGGTATAAAAGTGGCTATGTAGACGACAGATTAGAATGTTTTCCAAATCCTGTCGAATTTGCTTTCGAAAAATCTTCCGTTATGAAATGTGCTGTTTGCGGTGCACTACCTATAATACGATGCTCATGGTGTAAGAAAGCATTCTGCTTCGAACAATTTTTCCACGATCATCACTACTGTCATGAATAGGAGCCATAATTTTTTGTTACAAAAATTTTTGGTGAACATTACTTTTATCATACAGAATTTTCTGAAATTTTCAGCCCCAAGATTTTTTTGCTTTCCAGAATTAATATTCTTGGAGTATTCCCATATATCCCATATTCCATACATGTATTGGAACGAATAAATTTGGAATGAAAATAGTATCATCTGCAGAAATGTTATATTATCAAATTTATATATTACCTATGCTTCGAATATATATCCCGTGTGCTAAGTTATGGTTTTTGAAAGTAGAATAAAATCCTGTAAACTCTCATTGAGAGTTTACAGGATTTTAGGAATTCGCCCTCCAAGCGGAAACGGGAGTTTTTTTATGCAAGTATCGGCTGTATACGATTTATATTTTTTTCGGTTCTTTTATCCTGAAAAAAATTATCAGGGTGGTTTACCCCCCCAAAGGGGTGGGCGCGTGTCGGACGGTATCATTTTTTAATTCTGTTGCTCTGAAATATATGCTTGCCAAATTTGATTGAAATCCGTCGGGTGCTTCTATGGGAAATATTGAAAGCCTTGAAATATATATACCTGGTCAAACAGTGGTTTTTCGGAAAAAACCAATAACACGTAAACTGTAATATCATTTTAGCTTCAAAACGATGCTATTTGTATTCCAGTTCGATTATTTTTCGCCGAAAAAAAAAGAAAAAAAGATTTAGATAGGGGTAGTTTACCCCCTTAAAGGGGTGCGTCCGTGATGCACACTACCATTTCTGAGTCCTGTTGGCTCGAGATATATGTATACCAAATTTCATTCATAATCGTCAAGTGCTTCTATGAAAAAAAAAAATATATTGTTTTTCTGCCAAACTTTGAGGGGCTGTTTCACCCCTTATATATCAACGAGGGATGATTAAAAAAATACGTGTCCCTTAAATTTCCGAGTTCTACAACATATATCAAAATTATCGAAATCGCGGTCGGACACTTGGGAATGTTTCCTTAGTAAATACGCATGGGTGGAACCTCTACACGATAAGACAGCTACGACTGTGACTAAAGCATTTACACGTATATTATCACAAAAAGCCAGTAATGGTAGATCACCGATTTGTCTCCAGTCGGATAGAGGTAAGGAGTTTATAGGTTCCGCATTCCAGGCTTTCTTGAAGAAGAAGAACATTCAGTTTCGCGCTGCAAGAAACCCCGATATAAAAGCCGCTGTCGTGGAGCGGTTTAATAGAACTCTAAAAGAAAGAATGTGGCGGTATTTCACGTACTCTAGAGAGAAACGTTACATTGACGTTCTGCAAGATATCGTCTCGGCATACAATCATGCGCAACATAGCAGTATAAAAATGGCTCCAGCCTCTGTGACGCTTGCTACAGCCGCTAGGGCTCGGGCTAATCTGGCGGAACGATACAAGGAGCCGGAACATCCCAGGCCTCCTAAATACAGTGTAGGTGATATTGTACGCATCAGTAGTGCAAAGGCAGCCTTTGCAAAAGGTTACGAGAGTGGCTGGAGCAGCGAACTATTTAAAATACACCGTGTATCATACACCAGACACCCTGTGGTATACATCTTGCGTGATCTTCAGGACGAGGATATCGACGGCATCTTTTACGAGTCGGAATTATCGAGAGTGCGAACGACCCCTCAGTCCAAGAAAAATAAGAAAGGAAAATCAAAATGAAAAACGAATTTTATATTGTTTTACCTAGCAACAGCAGTATGGGATATTACCCTGATAATAAGACAACGCGATACACTACGCATTTACCGCAGTGCTTGACTTTGCACGGTGACTGGACTGTTTCTTTAGCTGAAATACAAATACCCCTGACGATGATGCATGTACCACCTGAGGGTGAGCAGAATTTTATCAGCTTTATAACTAACGCGGTGACGCCTGGCACGGGTGTTGACACTGACTATAAAGAAGATCGAGTCTCCATACCTCCGGGTGTGTACCGTAGTGTAGATGAATTACTCGAAACAATTAACGATATACCATGTGTGTCCGACCACTTGAAGTTTCAATGTGGGCGCAATGGATACGTGACAGTAACCCGCATTTGCAATAGGTGTACGAATTTGAAACACTCTTTCTTTTTTTCCGACGTATTGAACAAGATTTTAGGATTCTCCCATAACCATGGCGTCGTCGTTCGAAGTGACACGAAGTACATTGACCAGCGACCGGCCGGTCTAACGAACGGGCTTCCTAATACGCTCTTCGTTTATACCGATATCTGCGAACCATACATCACCGGAGATGTGCACACACCTCTGCTGCGTGTCGTTCCGACCGCCGTCACGGATAATTACGATTACGGGTCTGTCAAAATTAGAAACTTTTCACCACCGCGCTTCATACCGTTATTGCGCACGAGTTTTCAAACGATAACTATCGATATAAGGGATGAGTTTGGTGAGCCGATACCATTTGAGTACGGGACGTTGACGGCGACATAACACTTTCGGCGCGTAGATTGACCCGTGAAATGGATTATTACGACGCATACTTTGACCCCCAGACGTGTGGAGGTGGGAGGACGGGTTATGGCGGTATCAGTCATGTTTACATTGGGTCGCCGAACCAACGAGGTCACGGTATTGGTAGCTTCCTCGGAGGTCTCTTTCGCCGTATCATACCGCTCTTGAAACAAGGAGCTCGAACCGTAGGCAAAGAAGCGCTACGTTCTGGTATTAATGCAACCAATGACATATTGGATAGGGGTGTTCATCCACGAGAGGTCTTTAAAACACGCATGCGTGAATCGGCCACAAATGTAAAGCGAAAAGCCGAGGAAAAAATTAATAACCTTATGCAAGGCTCAGGCTATAAAGCGGCTAAAATTAACAAACTGCTGCATTCGATTGGCGGTAGCGCAACACGTCGTGTCGGTGTGAAAAAAATAAAGAAACCGTTAACGTCGAGAAAACGTTCTGCGCGCGTGACGAAGAGGAGAGCAAAGAAAAGGACAGTGAAAAGACGGAAGACAAAGACGACTGACAAGAAGAAGAAGAGGAGGAAAAAACCGATGACTGTATCTGATATTTTTGCCTAGACAGACAGGGTTGAGAAAAAATGGCGTTCTTACATGCTCATTCGTGTGAGTGTCTAAAGTCGGAGCTTGAGCTATTTACGCTGCCACCTACCCAAACCACGATTGAGGGAACACAATGGGTGTACTATAAGCCAATTTCATCGCTGACAGATAACTCACCTATCGAATTTGTAGTGCCTGGCCAAGGCGATGAGTACATTGATCTTGCGCATACTATGCTGAGTATGCGCGTTGAAATAATACCACCTGGGAAACCTAAAGAGGGCGATGCACCTAAGGCTGGTCCCGTTAATAATTTACGGCATTCAATGTTCAATCAGATTGACGTATTCTTGAATCAGAAACTTGTATCACCACCCAATAACGCTTACGCATACAGAGCATACATTGAAACACTCTTGAATTATGGAGATGACGCGAAGGCCTCTCATCTCACAAGTGTTCTCTGGTATAACGATTCACTGCGACATCTTCAATCAGGAGAGATTTTTGATAAACGGCGTTGAGATGCGTATACGTCTCGTGCGCACCAACGATGCTTTCTGCCTTATGAGCTCTTCGAAAGACTGCAGCATGAAGATCGTCGAAGCATCGCTCCTTGTACGTCGTGCCAAGATAGCACCCGGTATACTCCTAGCCCACGCAAGGGCTCTCTCCAAATCTACGGCAAAGTATCCAATGACCCGCGTAGAAGTTAAAGCAGTATCGCTGCATGCAGGTGTTCACGGTGATACTCTGGATAATGTCATACTAGGGCAGCTGCCTAAGCGCATAA
The DNA here is from genome assembly GCA_917499995.1 of Ichneumon xanthorius. NCBI lineage: Eukaryota > Metazoa > Arthropoda > Insecta > Hymenoptera > Ichneumonidae > Ichneumon > Ichneumon xanthorius. The sequence goes on along the minus strand of CAKJTD010000081.1, from coordinate 807,122 downwards.
TTATCGGATTTGTCGATAATAGAGCCTTTAACGGTGATCGCACACTGAACCCCTTTAACTTTCAAAATTATAAAATAAATTATCTTTCTTTGTATGCTGACGGCGTGCAGATACCGTCAAAGCCTCTGCAGCCCGACTTTGGTACGAGAGAGCAATACGTGGATGTATATCACACATTATTCTCCGGCACGGGTATTCACTTTCTCAACCAGGGTAATTGTATTTCCCGTACAACCTACCCTAATGGTTATTGTCTATTTGCATTTGACCTAACACCTGATCTTTCGGCAAATAGTAATACTCATTGAAATTTGGTGAAACACGGCAGTGTCAGAATAGAGGTCCGTTTCGAAGAAGCTCTAAATTCAACGGTTAACTGTATTGTGTATGCAGAATATGATAATGTGTTGGAGATTGACTCGTCCCGACAAGGGATTGTAGATTTCAGCGGATAGTGAACTATTTCGGCTGAGTCTTCAGTATTCTCCGAGAACTCGAGGCGACAGGTCGTATCATGGCTGTTGTAATTGATATACAGAGTCTAAAGGATAAATTCAATCATTTTACACCGAAAGAAGTGGCTGTCACCTCCGTGCATTCAACATACTTTGGTCACTGGATAGTAAAACAGCCCTATGCCCATGACGACCTGTCACCTGCTATAAAAAGGCAAAATACGTGGCTGCGGAGCAACCATCACGGTATTGCATGGTCTGAAGGCGATACATCTGTGCAAGCGGTCGAGCTTATTCTGAAGAAAATTGCTTCAGAAGTTGATCGAATATTCACCAGAGGCTCCGACAAAGCATCATACCTGGCAAGACTCACAGGATGTTTTATCATAAATTTGGAAGAAGACGACGAAGTACCATCATTCCATAGCCTACCGACGGGTAATACACGCTGTATATATCACGGACTGTTGCGCAAAAACCACACATATAAGTGTGCTCTAGACAACGCAACAAAGATCAAAGCGTGCCTTTGTCATAGTGATCGTTTCGATTCATTGTGGGAATATCGCACTACTACTAGCTGGAGGGTTGGCTTGTCAGAGTGTGCTACTGAAGAAAAACCTTCTGTTGCTGTCCGCTGTTATGAACAGCCTTCAAATTTTACAGTCTCTCCGGAACATAAAGGATCATACAGTAGGCGTGTATCCGGCAGATCGTATCCCGAAGGTGTGGACGAAACCGACAGCCATCGTTGTTAATACCGATGGACACAAGCTACCCGGGACCCACTGCGTCGCCATGTACGTCGATCGAAATGGCCATGGATGGTTCTTCGACAGCTACGGTCTCCCGCCAATCATCCCACAGCACCTCATACGGCTCCGAAGAAACTGCAAATTCTTCCGATGCAACATTATTCAACTTCAAGGTCCGGATTCGCAATGCTGCGGACAGTATTGCGTTATGTTTCTTCATTATATGTGTACTGGCCTCGGCTTTAATAAGTTTAGAAACGTATTTTCAAATAATTTGTCAAGAAACGATTCAATAGTCTATGATTATTATAATGCATTCATCAATAATCGCGAATTTAAGCCGCAGGGTAAAACTTTCAGTATGGGGGCTGCCGTAGGTGGCGGCTACAAAATAAACAGCTTTAGTGATAAGTGTTTGCATTGCATACAGGGCTGTTGGCCCCGTGCTCGAGTATTGTGAATATTATGCTTATAAAATAAAAATAAAAAATAAAAAATTCTGTTTTCTCTACCCACTCTGTTTCCCCGATACCACTCAAAAAATTTATTTCAGCAGATATTATATTTCTTCTTGGAATCGGTTTTCGGGCTGCTGAAAAAGCTGATTTCAACAGATATTATATTTCTTCTTGGAATTCTTGGAATCGGTTTTCGGGCTGCTAAAAAAGCTGATTTCAACAGATATTATATTTCTTCCTGGAATCGGATCTGTATCCCGATATCACAAAAGACACACGCAACCAGAGACCTTTTCGAGTTGCTGAAAAAGCTGATTTCAGCAGATATCATATTTCTTTTTGGGCTCGATGTGAGAAAGCGTCATGAATCGCGAATTACCTGCGGGGGAAGCGGAAACATTGCTCATTCCCGAACAGACCAGTGAGCAGACATCAGTCGTTATCGAGCAGCGAAAGAAGTCTCGTGCAAACTATCTGTCTCCGTTGACGTTACTGCAAAGGAAACGAATCGAGCTAAAAGTGCACATAGAAAGACACTTGCGCGATATTGCAAAATTAAAATCACTGATACGTGTGATACGACGGCTAGAAGAACGCAATCTCCATCTGTTTCCATTGCCGTTAATGCAAAGGAAACGAATCGAGCTAAAAGTGCGCATAGAAACACATTTGCACGATATTGCAAATTAGAAATCAGTGATACGTGCAAGATCAGAGTTTCGACGTGTGATACGACGGCTAGAAGAACTCAATCTCCATAATGGATCTTACGCAAATAAAAAAAGTGGGCATGCTCGCGTCGTTTCTGCCAATCAAAAAACTATCCGAGTTGGCTCTCGAGAGAAACTACGGCGTCACTGACATAAGGTGTGTAAAAACATCATTCGGCCCGAGGATTACCATCGACATTGAGGAAACATTTACTTGCTACCTCCCAGCGAGATTCGCCAAGGCCTTCGAGGATGACGCCAATCTGCTGCACCAGATGACTGCTGCTGCGCATGAGAAAAAACTGCTCATGCAGTACTACGGGACAAGGTATAATAACCTGGAGTTCAAGCCCGTCCGCCCAACGGAGAGCTCATAGTTATTGAGTATGAGCTGCTGTGGTCAATCTTATTCTTGGGAGTTGGATAATTCAACAGTACCGGGAGAAGAAGAAGAAGAAGACGTTGCTCCAGTCATAGCTAACAACATCCATAATAGTTAAAATAGCGCCGATTGTCCATCACTCGATGTTCCGCCGTCGAAGAGAGCAAAAGTGTGTCCGTGGAATAGTTCCCTAGAGACGGAGTACAGAGGCGCTCAGTGTGCTCTACGGAACGTTAAAAAACTCCAGCGTTACCTTAACGAGGTCCCACTTCGAAGATCGTCTTCTTTTCGTTAAATCGTAATGTGAATTATGTATTTGAAAAAATTGTCGAAGCTCAATGACACCGGTCGCGTGCCGTCCCACCTACCATATAAAAGGATTGAAGAACTGGAACTTCAGAAGATATATAGAATCTCAAGAATGAGGATGGTCAACACCAAACACGGGAGACAAGTGATTGCCGATATAGGGCTGGATTTCAGTATCTTCATGCCCCTAAGGGTTAGTTTCTTTCTGAACCATAATGACGAAGTGTTCGACGAAATAGCAGAACTTTGAAAAAAAGAGTGTAGGGCTGCGATATTTGGGTACTGTATATAATCGTGTTGAATTCATCGATCTAAACTGTACATGAAACCTAGCTTTAAGAAATATGTAACTCTGCATATTAATAATAAAAAAAAGCGGTGCACTATGGCGACAGCTCACACGCACACCCTCTCACTCTCACACCCACAACCTCCAACACTCTGTGCTGGAGGAGTAGGGGTAAGAGTGGGACTGCTGCGGAACCTATCCCCACTCTTACCCCCCACCATCACCTCGAACTACGCTCTCAGCGCGGCTCGAGGAGTGGGGATAGGAGTGGGGATAGGAGTGGGGGTCGCCATAGTGCACCGCTAACTACTTTTGCGTATTCGCGACGAAATCTCGTCGGGCTCTCCTCTATTCGTGTTTCTCATTCTTTCGAGATTCTCTCCACCGAATAGATACGAAAATTCCGACCTTAACTAAATATTTAAGCTTACCCTCAAGCTTATCTCAGCACAATACTAAACAGGATCGCAAAACCTCATGAACCTTATCTGAACGAGGGCTGGACGGTACCGTGAACAGCTGAGGAGCAGTAAATCGGGAACTATAACAAACTAAATCGGTAGCCGTATCCGAAAAATACTAATAATTTGTATTTTGTTATGGTGATCGGAAAATCACATCACAGTATTTAAACCAAATCAATATGTATTTGCGGAGCGCCCGTCAAATAAATTATTTTTTTCCCGACTTCGCTAAAATAGCCACATTTCTTGCGTGCAATACGGGCGGAAAATGGCCTATTATTGACCGATGATCATTATTAACCTGTGCGCATGCGCAGTAAAATTTAATTACTCCCTAGGGAGTAATGGGGCTCATTACTCCCTCTGGAAGCTCTATTACTCCCCGGGCAGAAATGGTCATTGGCGAATATGACGATTTTGCGACGCAAGAAATGTTGTTATTTTAACGAAGGCGAAAAAAAAATATCGTATGGCACAAGGGAGGAAGTGCATTTCACCTCGTGTGAATTTCTGCCCTCGCTTCGCTCGGGCATCAAACTTCACACTCGGTGAAAACACGCACTTTCCTCCCTTGTGGCATAATATACTAATTTCTCGGTGTACAATTCGCGTAAATAATATAACTCGTCGTAAATCATGTGATGTTGGGCTAGATCAGGGTTGCCAGATTTGGCGACTTATCGCCAAATTGGCGACTTATCGCCAAATTGGCGACTCTGGACGACCATTCGGCGACGAAAAATTTCGATTGGCGACTTGGCGACATTTTGGCAACTTCATTCCTCCAACCGCGCGATTTTTTGCGATTTTCCGATCTCTATTTGTTTTTTTTTTAATTTTTGGCTGTAAGCCAGAACTGCCAAGCGCAGGAATTTTTCACATACGCTTGAATCAATATAATGAAGTAATCTAAAAAAATAATGAATATCTGTGAAGAAAAAGGATATTTGACAAAGTAGCAGGTTAATCGATTGATTTTTCGTTTATGACCATGTAAAACATCTCCGTCCCCGTTCATCCCGGGGTCAGTCGGTATCAAAAACTGTAATCAACTTTTCTCACAGGTTCTCGAGTATACGGTCAAAAGAAATGTCTCATTGGAAGCGGATATCATCTCGGCTTCCGATGAGCTTTCTTTTCTCCGTCCATGCCACAAGCCATGAGAAAAGTTGATTACAGTTTTTATTTCCGACCGTGGTATTGCACATGCTCTTAGCTTTACTTCATCATTGTAGACCCTTCGGCAGGTTGACGAATGCCAATGAGATTATGCGTGTAACACGCAGTGGAGACGTGCGGAGATCTTTTTCGAGTTAAGACATGATAGTAAGTTAGACCGTGAACGACTGAACAAGCATGAGCATAAGGTAGGTATCGGTACGGTAGGTTTAATGAATAACCTGTTGAGTAGAAACATAGATGTTTTTGTGTCGCTAACTTGTCAGCTTTGGTTATGTGGTTCATGATTCAACGTTTCTTGTCTCATTGTAAACATCAGATTTAAATCGTTGCATTGTACAAAGTAAGAAGCTGCTGCGAAGACAAAGATATTCAGGCATATTCGTATCGAATAATCGAATATTGTATGATGCAGAATGGGCAAACACGAGAAAGATAAAAGAAAATATCCCACCGATTCGGAATTCGCCGAATGGGCCAAAGGTTAGCATAAAAATTATTCGTGTTTCGTGTCCGAAATTCATCATTTTTCTGAAATCCGAAAATCAATTTCGGGTTTTATAGGTGTATTTGTTTTCAATATTGCGCACCGTCTCTAAAATTTCGAGATCAAAATCTTTTAGGCTGGCTGCAACATAGCGATTCGGCGAAGCACAAAAATCCCAATTGATTTAAACGAAGCATATTGTAAAATCTGCGAGAAGACTTTGAGAAGTCACGTCACGGATCTTCAAAAATATGCACGTTCGAAGAACCACCAGGAGAACGCTGCAGTTCACAACAAATCAAAATATAAATCGTTGGTGCAACACGGTGAGTAAAAGTTGTTAAATTTGTTTGCTCTACCTTCATTAGATTTTTCTCGTTAGAAATACTGCAATAGTACTCTGACAAAATTACAATAGAACGTTTTCTTGACCTGTCCCCGCCATTTTGAAAAAATCAGTTTTCTGCAAGTAGACTGTAAACAGATATTGAATGTCTTTTCACATAACTTTTAAAAAGGTTTCTCACCCAATAATATACAGTAGAATACTATATATTATTTTATACGTTCTAAGAGGTACAAATCACGTGTCAGAACCGGCCGTAGTCGGCCGATTACTGGTCTACCATTCCTCTTCTTCCACACTCGCGCCGTGCCGTGATTACGGATCGCATCGCTATTCGCCGACCTCGTACGCTACGAGGGGTTCCACTGTAGATTGTAGCTCAATGCATGTATACATGTATCTGATTATTTTTTAATTGTTTAAAGGGTATCAGGCTCCGATCACAACTGAGAAGAAAGTCACCGACATTAAGCCGGCATTGTACATCGCAATGCATGCCTCGGTTCGCTCGGTAGATCATCTGTGTGAACTTCTGTCGACGTTAGGAAAAGGAAGCCAGCTGGAGAAACTCCGTTTAGATCGAAAAAAATGATGTAACTTAATTATACACATAATTAAACACACATCGCATCGGTTCTCCTGACTAAGATGGTTTAAAGCCATTGGCGATAAAGCGTTTTTGCTTATCATCGACGAAAATACCGATGTATCGGTAACAAAATACCTCTGCATGTGTATCAAATATTTTGATACCGCAGAAAACCGCATGGTGACCGATTTCTTGGGTCTATTGGAAGTCGAAAAAGCAATGGTCAACAACCTATACATTAGTATTGTAGAATACTTTCAGTAAATCGGGATACCCTTAAGATAGCTGGAGCGAGTGGTGTTCATTTCGCCTAAATTCGAGAAATTCGGGCAAGAATTGCAAACACTTCCCGATGTTATAAAAATCTGAAAAAATTCATACTTATTATAGGCACTGAAAAAACTAATTTTGCATAATAATAATTTCAAAATGTTATTAACAAATTGTTGAAAAAAAAATTGTTCATCAAAATATGCGGTACCTCAACTTTTTTTTTAATGCAAATGATTCGTTCATTTTTCGGAACCCGTATGAATTTTTTCAGATTTGTATCTTTATTTTGATTTTTCTTGTTTTTTACATGGAAAAATGTGCAAAAATAAAAATAAAGATAAAAAGCTGAAAAATTCATAGGTATTCCGAAAAATGAACGAATCATTTTCATTAAAAAAAAAGTTGAGTTACCGCATATTTTGATGAACAATTTTTTTTCAACAATTTGTTAATAACATTTTGAAATTATTATTATGCAAAATTAGTCTTTTCAGTGCCTATAATAAGTATGATTTTTTTCAGATTTTTATAACATCGGGAAGTGTTTGCAATTCTTGCGCGAATTTCTCGAATTTAGGCGAAATGAACACCACTCGCTCCAGCTACCTTAAAAAACATGACAGCCTTAGGCACAGACGGAGCAAGCAATCTGTGCGGGTGCAATCATTCAGTTTACACTCTGCTAAAAACAGACATTCCTATAACTTGCAGCTTATGAAATGCACATGTCATGCTCATCAAAAGCGAGTGAAGAACTTCCCAGTTCTCTCGACTTTCTTGCCAGAGAGGTATATAATTGGTTTAGCGTGAGTGCGTCGCGCAGGATCAATTATAAAAAGACGTTCGATAAGATTAACTCTGGTTTCGACGGCCAGAAATATCGACAAATGATGGAACTTTCGAAAACGAGATGGCTGGCCTTTCAAGATGTTGTAAAACGTTTAATTGAACAGTGGACCGAGCTCAAAACGCACTTCCGCATTGCGTGCGATGCTGAAAGATGCTTCTCTGCACGAATGATCCGAGACATGCTGGAAGATTACTGCAACAGACTGTACCTCGTCTTTTTAAAGCCGATTTTAGCCAAAGTTCAGCATTTGAACATATCGTTCCAAAGTAACAAAGTCTATGTTGGCAGCTTGTACGTCGATATGTCTCTCGTTTTTTGTCACTGGCTGGCCGTATCTTGCAGCCGGTTTTCATGAGAGTCGTGTCTGGAAAATCACTCGTTAAACAAGTCGTTGAAGCCGTCGGCAATCCCCTTGCTTTCTTGCCCGTTGCAGAAACGGATTTTGGAACTGACTTCGCGACAGACATCGACGAATCTCAGATTTAAGCTGAAACTAAGAATCAAATAAAGCACCGGTGCTTCCTTTTTTGAAAAGACTCTTGATGGAAATGGCACACAGGCTACCGTCAAACTTGGAAACTTTTAAGAAAACCAAGCTCTTAAGCCCGAGCAGTTGCGTTTCTCAAGGTCGAAGCCGATTCGAAGAGTTGCCTTTGCAAGATGTTCTCGAAACCCGCTGCGACATCTCACTCTACAAAAGCCAGTGGGAAAAAATGGCCTTCGTTGATTGGAACGCTCATTTTAACGGAAATATACCGAGCAATATTGTACTCTTCTGGCCTGAAGAGTACAAATACACGGATGCTTGTCGCCGTTTTGTGTTTCGGGAAATCGCTGAGGCAGTGTTAAAACTGCTGACAATGCCTACGAGCAACGCTGCAGTCGAACGAGCTTTTTCAGCCCTAACATTAGTAAAGACGCGAGTCCGTAATAAGCTGAGAACATCGATGCTGCAGGCTCTGCTCAGAATTCGGATGCATTTTCAGTCACGTGAGAAATGTTGCAAGACATGTCAACCGCCAACCAAAATGATCGAGCTCTTCAAAGCATGCTTTATATATGGACCAGCAGCGTCAACCAGCAAAGAGAACGATGACAGCGAAAATAACGATGCCGATTGTCTCGACGAACTCGTCGATATCATTTCAGATCTCCTGTAAGTTTAAGAACGAAAGATATGGTAATGTTGACTACTATATAGTTTAAATGTACGTTTATAAATGTTTTTTCATATGTATATCGCGCGTTATAAAATACTTCGAGAAAACATCAATACTAAGTGTAAAGAGAAACAAAATATTGATGAAAAAGTTCCAATCTAGCTCGAATAAAATTTTTAATACGACTTACCAAATTGAGTTACTATGTCAGTTGATTGTATTTTCGGGAGATTGAAGTAGACTGGTTTCATGATTAATTGCATTAAATCTGAAAGAGTGGATTGCAATTTTTTCATTTTTAAACTGCCCGCGCATGTATTTCCGCTGGCGATTTTTGGCGACTCCGAATGCCACTGAAGTTGCCGATTTTTGGCGACTTCCGTGACTCGTCTTGGCGACTTGAGGTCTCGACGATCTGGCAACCCTGCCGACGACATCTCCTCAGCTTTAGTCAAGCAACGTGAAATTCTCGAGCTTCTTAGGGCGTGCGGTTTCACGCTCCGTAAGTGAACCTCAAACTCGCCACTCTTCTCGAGCAATTACCACTCGACAGCATCGCTCCAACAACCTCGATCGCATGGCAACCCGAAGCGTCATTCCACATACTCGGATTGACTTGGCAATCAAGCACGGACAGCTTCCTCTTTTCAAGAGACGCGGTAGCGTCTCGACGCCAAGTACTTAAAAGAAATTTTTTAAGTGTGCGAAGGACGCTACCAAGTAGTTATACTCCAAAATGCCGGAAGTATTTGTTTGCACTACGTTACCTCACAAATAAATCATCGGATCGAAATGATATTAAAATTTTACTATAGAATGTTTATCCAAGCTTTCCAGTTTGATTAATTCCGAACACATTCGTTCGGTGGATTCTTGTGTACGATGATCGCGATCAGGAATCGATCCAAAATTTTTCGATTGTGCGTGAACCTGAATACGGGTGTGACGTGATCAAGTACATCGACAACGAAGCATCGGATCGAATTTTTAAGGACACTTTTATGATATAATTCGGACCCAAGCTTTCCAATGGGCCTAATTAGGATCATAATCATCCAGCGGTTCCCGAGATATGATGAAGTGAATCTGAAATACGGGTGTGAGGAGTCGATTGTGCGTGAGTTTACGCGATAATTTTCGGACGGCTCGATCTCGGCAACGAAGCATCGGATCGAATTTTCAAGGACACTTTTATTATATAATTCGGACCCAAGCTTTCCAATGGGCCCAATTACGATCATAATCGTCCAGCGGTTCCCGAGATATGATGAGGTGAACCTGAAATACGGATGTGAGGTGATACGTGCTATACGCAAAAATTCTTCGGATTCTTCGGAAATCTTCACGATGGACCTGGGGAGTATTTTTATATCAAATATAAACTGATTGACACTAAGTTTGGTCAATATTGTTATTGCAGCAATGGAAAAATTTTTCGGCAAAAAAAATGCTTTCCTCCTCGAGATTAAGACTAAGAAGAAAATCGCATTTGCAGGAAAAAATAGGTCAAATCAACCACAAAATACTTTTTTTCAAAAAAGTAAAAATGGTACGGCAAGTACTTAAAACGTTCAGAAAATATGTGTATGGAAAAACCTCTTAAAAATTAAAAAATCTACCAAAACAGATGTTTATCCGAACAATAAAAAAAAAATATATGCGTATCAAAATGTAAAAAAAAAATCTAAAAAAATCAAATCAAACCAGCCAAGTAGTATTACAAAAATCTAAAAAAAAAAACAAGATGTAAAAAATCTTGAACAAAAAAAAACTTGGCGTGCCAGTTTTTTTTTTAATATAATTTTTGAATGAACTACGTACGACAGTGATTGGAAAAAAAACTGGCACGCCAAGTTTTTTTTGTTCAAGATTTTTTACATCTTGTGTTTTTTTTTTTAGATTTTTGTAATACTACTTGGCTGGTTTGATTTGATTTTTTTCGATTTTTTTTACATTTTGATACACATATATTTTTTTTATTGTTCGGATAAACATCTGTTTTGGTAGATTTTTTAATTTTTTCTTTAAAGAATACTGAGAACTTACAGTCACTGACGAAGAGAAGCGTCCTATCCCGAATTGCCCAACTCTTCGATCCTCTTGGGTGGTGTAGCGCGATTTCCCTCGAGCCGGTAAGTCGCCTACCGCGAACCCGAATTTCTCCCTTTTTTATTTATCCCGAAGGAATGGGCGCCAGGCGCATCGAGATGCGCCAAAAGAGAACTCGGCCAGTCCCGGCTAAAACTGCGGCCGTCTCAAAGGCAGAGTGGCTGGATAAGCGACCGACTGTTCGGGCGATCTCGCAACACGAACACGGAAACACAATAAAATAACTTCGGAATACGGGAACCAAGACTCGAATCTTTATTAAACGAAACCAACAAGCTAATGGGGGAAAAACCGGAGAACCCGGAGTAAAACCCTCGTCCCGCAAATCAAAACGAATCACAAATGTGGTACAGCAAATATTGCCCGGTATCCGGGCCTCGCTCACTTCAAGAAACCCTCACGCATACACCCACACGCACACAAACGGTCGCGCTCTCCCGGATCTTCGTATTAGCTCACGCGTGCTCTCGATTAATCCAAATCACACACATCCACCGCGGCGCAATATCTCGCGCTCTCATTTACTCCGCCCGAATAAACGCAGCGATTTTCAATCATTCACCCAATCCGTTGCCGCGGTAATAAATAAACATTCGCACCCTTGAGCACGCGCGCGAAGACACCGCAAACGACGACACATCGTTTACCAGACTTCCCCGTGAAAATTTCCCAAGGCGACACAAAATCCCTCCCGGTATTATAAAGAATTTAAGGAACGCAGTTACTCGATTAAATTTCCCCAAACTCTCGGCGGCTTCGAGGAAGGCCGCATACGATTTCCCGAGCCGTCCACGCGGCGTCAGACAAAACCGAAACCCGAACGCGACGTCACACACACCTGCCGAAACACGGGGGTCCCGATCCCTCCGGCGCGGCCGAACGAAGCACGCCGTCGATACACAAATTATTCTTTTTTCCCCAGGCACGGGGTTACAACGCACGCAAAACAATATCTCGTTAATTCACACAAATAGTCCCTTGGAGAAACAGCTCACCGGAACGAGTCGTGGATCCGGCGACACTTAACCAGACCGGATGTTATGGTCGTCCGTCTTACTTCCTTCCTTCCTTTCTTTCTTTCTCTTGGGGAAAATTCCCGGCAATCCCTGAATCTCACGATCGATCCGCTCGCTCAGACTCCCAACGGAGAAGTGTCCCGAGTATCGACGCGTGATCACTCTCGTTACCCCGCCTACCTACCCCCTGCCTAATCGCTACGCCAATTCAGACGCTTCCGGGCCGTACTCGGCCCTTTCCGACACCTTCGCAACGCTTAGCCTATCGACCCGCTGATCTACTCTTCGCGCGACGGAAAGCTTCCTCGCGCGCCGATAATGCAGAGCCCTGCAGAGGTACTCAATTCCCCCTGCCCAGAGACTCCCAGCGAATCTTCCTCCCGTTACAGCCCGAGACTCCGGACAGCTGTACGGATAAGCACCGATGTTCTTTTGGCCGCTGCGATGCTTGCGGTAAACCGCCAATGTTATTGGTAAGTCCAAATCGTCCCGGCGTACGCGACTCCAACAGCAGGGAGGTAAGACTGCGGACCCAATGCTACTCGACCGTTACGTGATAACGCCGATAACGCGACGCGATAGCGCAGAGGAAAGGGTTTGTGAAAGGTTAGCCGGAATAAGTAGCACAGGCGCAATGGTAACGGTAACAATAATAAAGCGTTTATTGAAACTTAATAAGCGTGAGTGAATTGTGTTAAACAGAGATGGATAGCGATAGATAGCCGTGACGCGTGCGCGCGACACGGTAGCTGGTAGGACACTGTCGTCCTTTCGGTGGGCCAGTGACCCGTAGGGAGAGGGGGGCGAGAGTCCGCGGTGCTCCGAAAAAGCGACGAATCTTAATTCCGCCACGAGAGCGGTAATGTCGCGAACATCGACCTTCTTCCCGTTCCGACGCTCTGGCTCGACCTTCACAGCCGACGCATCTCTCGATCCATCCTCTCGTCCCGGTCCACATGAAAATAGGATTCCACCAATTTACTAACAGTTCGTTTTTACAACTAGGCCCTGCGGTGTCGCCTCGTGTGAGCCTGAGCGAGCAAAAATCACGGCATACAAATTAGCCGCGCTACAGTGGATAGCTCCAGTCCTAATCGTTGCAAAAATCTTCATGCAATCTCTCTGGCTGCTAAAGCTCAGCTGGGGCGAAACCTTACTAGACACTGAAGCTCAACGCTGGAATTCATTCTATTCTGAATTACCGAGCATCTCCGAACTCCGAATCCCTCGATGGATTGGCATCAAGTCAACACAGCAGATTCGCGAACTTCACGGTTTTTCAGATGCTTCTGAGCGCGCCTATGCAGCTGTACTCTACATCCGCGTCGTGTTAGATCACGACACAACAGTGTCTCTCGTGACCGCGAAAACTAAAGTCGCGTCGGTGAAACAAATTTCACTACCGCGACTCAAACTCTGCGCGGCCCACCTCGTAAAGAAGCTTGCAAACCACGTGCGCGAAAGTTTGCAACTCGCAGGTCCGATACATCTTTCATCCGACTCGACCGTCACACTCTCCTGGATTAGCGATCACCGGACACGATGGAAGACGTTCGTCGCGAACCGCGTTTCCGACATTCAACAGACACTTCCGAGCGCTGAATGGCATCATGTCGATTCCAAGAGCAATCCCGCAGATTGCGCTTCTCGCGGAACCTCAGCGTCTTAACTCAAGGAACACTCTCTCTGGTGGACTGGACCTTCCTGGCTTCGAGAATCTCCGAACAAATGGCCCAACATTCCGACGCCAAAGGCTAACGACCTCCCCGACGCCCAAGTCACTTCTCACATCGTATCGAAAGAAAACGAAGCACCGATGGAATTACTCACACGCTCCTCGAATTTCACGAAGCTCTTACGAGTTACAGCGTGGTGTCTTCGTTGGCCTCAAAAAAGCAACCGTACTGATTAACCCACGCTCCTTCGACCATCAGAACTTGAAGAAGCTCTGCGACGCTTAATAATAGCGGAATAACATCGTCTCTTCAAGAACGAAATTCGAGTCCTCGATTCTCGTTCGCCGCTTCCAAAAGGCTCGCTCTTCAGACTTAACCCCTTTATCGCCGAGAAAGGACAGTTACGCATCGGAGAACGTCTCAAAAACACTTCTCGATCCAGACGAGAACAACCCGATCATTCTTCCTAAGGAATCTCCGTTAACGACCCTCCTCATCGACAAGTACCACTAGCAAACGCTACACGGTGGCACACAGCTTACTCTCGCGACTCTCCGTCAACGCTACTGGATAATCGGAGTTCGCACTTCAGTCAAGGCCCACATACATCGATGCATCCGATGCGCAAGATTCCGCGCTTCTACAGCCACCCAATTAATGGGAAATCTACCAAGGAGGCGAGTTACCCCGGATCCGCCGTTCTTCAACTCTGGGATTGATTACGCCGGCCCGATCTACCTACGAACGACGAAGGGACGCGGCCACAAATAGTACAAAGGGTACATCGCAATTTTTGTGTGCTTCTCTACGCGCGCTGTGCACCTCGAAGTTGTTTCAAATTATACCGCTGAAGGTTTCCTGGCATCCTTCAAACGCTTTACTTCACGCAGAGGAACTTGTGCTACCTTAACGAGTGACCGCGGCACAAACTTTGTTGGAGTAGATGCCGAACTCCGCTCTCTCTTCACTTCTGCTTCCGCCAAATCTACAAAAATCGCTACAATTATCGCCAACGATGGCACGGAATGGAGATTCAACCCTCCCTCCGCCCCACACTTCGGTGGCATTTGGGAAGCGGCTGTGAAATCCGTCAAGCATCACCTTGGTCGAGTCATCGGCGACACTACTCTCACCTTTGAAGAAATGTCTACGCTCTTAACTCAAGTTGAAGCTTGCTTGAACTCTCGACCACTCTATGCTCTCACTGATGAACCGGAAGACCTCAACGCTCTCACTCCTGCGCACTTCTTGATCGGCAGTACCCGAACCGTCGCTCTGCACCCTACCAGCCTCACGCCTCTCTCTATGGGAACTTGTTCAGCAAATGCGTCGCCACTTCTGGGATCGGTGGGCAGCGGAATACTTGAACCACCTTCAAACTTGACCGAAATGGTATCACCCACAGACCTCTCTACAAGTCGGCGATCTCGTTCTCATCAAAAACGAGCTCCTGCCTCTCACGAAATGGCCGTTAGCTCGCATAGTCGACACCCACCCTGGAGACGACGGCAACGTTCGCGTGGCTACAGTCAAGACATCCACTTCACGACTCATGCGACTAATCGTCAAACTCTGCCCGCTGCTCAAAAGCAGTGAAGTCAACGCTCCAACCACTCAGCAATAGACTCTCCTTCAACCTGTCTCACTATTTCGTCAACCGACGAGGCGGGCGGAATGTTGAAGATAAAATCCGTATTCTGTGTCCGTTCTAATTTCAACACCACTTCAGAGCATCTCACACTCGCGCTCACTTACACACTACACTATATTCATTTCTACCTTAATTAGCCGGCACTCTTGCCCGAAAATCCAGTGTTGTATTTGCGACGACAGTGAACGGAGCACGTTCTCGTTTACAGAATAAATTTCATAGATTATTTCAGTACGAGTGAAGTGTCTCAATTACTTATCTGCCTTGCTCCCTTCGATACTCCCTGTAATTAGTTCTTCTCTAAACATAAGTAAATATTTATTTGTTTTAAATCGGATCCATGGAGGCAAACCTGCGGTACACACGTGTCGCACTAACGCTCATGCTTGTGTTACTTATAGTAAACACAAGAAGGGTTATAGTGATCATAGGATGGTGTTCGACCACTCAGTGAGAAGCCCGCGCAGCAAAATTTGGTCTGTGATAATTAGCATCGTTTTTACCATCTAAAAAGTGTCATTTCTTGGTGATAATTCTTAGGCTTCCTATAAACTAGGTTAGGATCTTGCGTTTTATTCCCACGGGTAAACATGTCACAAGGGGAGCTATATATCGGCTCGGAGGCGAGTTGTCCAATTGATCGCGAAGGCACGCCAGGTGGCGCCAACAGCTCTAGGCAACGAGATCATGATGACTCCGGAGACGTCACGCACCCCGTGGGCAGTACCACACCAATGGGAACAAACGTACGACCAGAATCGGAGGTGTATAGCACGCCTCTAACGGAGAATACGCTGATGGTAAAAAGGGGACCCGACAGACCGGCAAAAAGCGAATACAGAGTAAGAACGTGCTCTGAAGGTAACATAAGGGATTTGTTCAAAAGAAAAAGAGAAAAGATTGTAACGGGTGGCACACCAATTTCTCCTTCCGTCTCACCGTTTAAAAGGAGCATCTAATCTCACGTTCCCCAGAGAAGAAACCAACAGCTTCGAAGCTGGCCAATAACATCGCTATGGACGCAACAGAAGCGAATCCATACGTTCTCGGTGGGGACTTTAAGGGTAATAACGGTACCGCACAACGACTCCTTACAGAACCCCCCTACCGGAAGCCAACCGGAGTTTATGAAATTACTCCTCGATCAGTTCAGCGCTATGAGGCTCGAAAATCGGGAAAATTTAATGAAGATTGAAGTCAAACTTTCCGAGGTAACTGCAACAAGCAACCAGCAATTCGTGAGAGTCAAAGAGGAAATTCGTGAGGAACTAAAGAAAACTTGTTCACATTACGCGGGTGCCCTGAAGGCAACGGAGCAAAAGTTTAACACCAAGTTCGAGGCTGTCGAGGCCAAACTCGAGGAAACTAACCCCCGCGCCGAAATTGCAGCGCTCTCGGAAAGGCTAGCCAAGTTGGAGCAGCAGTCGCACATCGCGGCTATCATCCCGAACGAAGAGGTGACAAAACTGAAAAAAGGGTTGAGGATCAGGAAAAGGCTATGCAACACCATAGTTATGAAGGGTCTACCATGCAGTGACAGTTCGGTCACGGAAGCTGTTTCAACTTTCTTGCAAGGGTCCTTCGGAATAATCAACGCGGTATGTGAGGCAAGAGAAATTGGGAAAAAATTCAACAACCAGAACATACTAATAGCCAAACTTTTTAATCGAGCCATCAAAAACGAATAATGCGTGAAAAAGCGAAACTCGGTCAACGAAAAATCTATATTGAACACGAGCTATCCCCCTCGGAAATGGAAACCTATAGGATTATTAAGGCTAAAGCGAAAGATCTCCGTGAACGTTATATGAAATTCACGCGAGTCGACCGAGAGAGAACCTGCGGCTTACTGTAACGCCGCGAGGTAACCGTTGAGGACGCGAGGCATTTTCACAACAGAAATTGTGAACAACAATGCACAATGCGCGTGATGATGAGCTGAACCGAAAATATTAATGCCGAATAATTCCCGAGATGAATCGTCCCAATTATATGAAATCCGCGAAGCACCAGGGTGAGCTGACTGTGCACGACTCGACGCGTCGTGCACCTATTGAGAGCGCGAGTCTCTCCGGTGAAAAGGCACGCGGCACTTGACCGAAAGATTTCACTCGCGATATGCTCCGAATGAGCTGGATAATATCCCGAAGACCGGAGATATAGTTTCCCGTGTTGATGTACCAAGAAGATGAGAATAACCGTGAGCTGAACTGTGAGCAAAAACCGAGTAAAATCGGCGATCTATTCGAGCGCGTGGTGGACCCGTGTCAGCCGTTACGCGTAGATGAGCGCGAAACCTGTTGCACGCGGCACGTAACCCGTGCCGCCTCGGATGAGAGCCGATGCGCGTGCGTCGACGGCGCGCGTCTTCCCCGCCGGACTCGGCCGGGAGGTGCGGCCGAACAGCGGCCGCTCGAGCTAGCGTACGTCGCCGCGCTGATTCTCGAACATATACGTAGATTTCCGGAAGATATAATTGTACTTGGCAGCGACTTCAACGCGAGGCTCGGCACTGAAGATGGGTGAAGTTCTTGACGAAACGATAAATGAAAGGGGTCCAATATTACTCGAGTTTATGGCATTGTCACGTTCCGCGCGGGAATAATTTTCATTTCAAATTTTCTCGCGCAATTCGTGACTAGAACTCGCGCTATAGCACGTTCGGGCTCGTCAGCGGCGGGATTAATTAACAAAGTATCGGAATACACAGGATGTATTCCGTTGCCTTTTTAATATTTTATTTCCCTGAGTTAGTTCTTTAATATCGCGCAACCCTGGCGTTATTCTACGCGACACGGGTAGCGCGATATTTTTCTCGAGAATCGCGAGCGACGGCTCGAGGGGCCATCCAAATGCCTCCTCTCGCCTTCTCTCAAGCGAGGTACAATTTCGCTGCTTTGCAGAAATCCTCCCCGGCTTGTCATCCGACGGTCGAGAGATCCGCGGATGAACGGGCCGGGAAGGACAGTCCCGAAGATACATCGAAAGCGTGAGCTTGAACTTCAGATCGGCTCCTCGTCCAGCACCCGCAGGAGTAAAGTAAATCTTGAGGGAACACCCCGGTCTAATAGAACGCGGAAGTCGCGATGGCCGTAAGGAGCCTGAAAAGTGTTACTCGCCGCGGTGGTCAGCCTGTTCGTGCTAGTTCATAAGTGTAGTTAACCCCGCCACGAACAATACTGTCGTGTAGTTTTAAGTGTGTGTTTATGGTACGAGAGAGTGAGTGAGAGAAAAGGAGTGAAGAGAGTAAAGAGAGAGAAAGGGTGTAAAGGGAAGAGAGTGGAGAAAAGAGACCGAGACATACGGGAATAAGTATTATTGTAGGTGCGAGTGTGTATGCCTGTGGGCGAATGTGTGAGTGATCTTGCCGGCTAAAATTACCATTCTTTCTGTTGTAACGTAATAATCATCCGTAAAGAATTAAACTAAAACTCGCACCTAAATTATCGCGTGATTTATTTAGCGACCCGCACGAAACATCGAGAAACGTCCTGTAGAGGACGGACCGGGAACGATCCCGAACAAAAATATAAACTCGTCGCGCTTCCTGCGACGAGGTTATTTCGACGTAATCAACGCCCGTACGTCACAGCATCAAACGGTCTTGCCTTAGTGAACGGGCGTTCTAGCGGTGATCGGCCGGCGCAATACACATACGCCAGCACAAATGGCTCAAGTATAATCGATCTAATATGAGTTAATGCCTTGAAGCTCGACTTTGTAAAAGACCTTAGCATAAGCAACGATCTAGTAGGGACCGACCACTTCTCCGTCGCTCTAGAATTACTCATTGAGCGGTCATTGCTTAAAGAGTTGGCATGCAGGCATGTATAAAAATACATGCCCGCATCTGACGCTGCCTCCGGCAAATTTTATGTTTTCATATAAATCATTAGTGGATGTTGTCGAAAAGTTCGCGAAAGTTCTCGGCGATTGCGCCAGAATGGTTTGAAAATCGATTGCTCTCTCCGTTTGCCAATTCAATTTTCTAGCACCCGTTACATGACGGCTGCGCGTAAAGCGAAAATAAAACCCGCTCAAACTGGCCTAACAAGCCTTGGTTTGACAGAGAATGTAATGGAAGGAGACGTAATTTAATCAACCTACTAAAAGTAACCAGAACGGCAGGCTTCCAAAGATCCGAACTAAATGATTATTTGCAGTCCAAAAAAGAGTACAAATGAGTTTTAAAAAGCAAAAGGGAGTCATATATGTCAACCAAAGTTGAAGCCTTCGCAAATGTGCAAAATCCGAAGCTTTTCTGGAGTACTGTAAAAAGCTGTAGGTTCAGAACTAAACAGACTGAAATGCCCACTCTCGAGGTGAGGAACGAGTTCCTGCGTGCGAAAGTGTGTGGAGCAGCATTTCTGCTCGGATATATCGCATATATCCGAGCAGAAATGCTGCTCTACACACTTTCGCTGGTCCCCTGACCCTTTCCTGGAGGGAATCTTCACTTCAGAAGAGCTTAACGGTTGCATCTCAAAAATCAAAATAAAAAAATCTCCGGGGGGTAGACGAAATCTGCAATGAATTTTACAAAGCGATCACGCCGGAATGGTTTTCATATCTGTTTGCCCTGTTTAATAAAATATTAGTGACAGAGGAAATACCGAATTTGTGGTCCAAAGTTATCATTTGTATGTTCCATAAAAAAGGGAACACAACTGACCCGCTAAATTTCCGAGGTATTGCGCTGGTTAACACAATTACGACAATGTTTACGCAGCTAATAAACGACAGGCTTGTAAAATGGGCTAACGCCTTCGAGCTTATTCCGAATGAGCAAGCCGGCTTTAGGGAGGGCAGGGGGGTCATGGACAACTTGTTTACGCTCCAAGCAGCGATCCAACTACGACTGAGGTAGGACGGGGGGAAGGTGTACGCACTCTTCGTTGATTTTAGGAAAGCTTTCGACTCTGTGCCCCAACTCAAACTGTGGGAGAAACTACACCAGCTTAGCATTAGCGCGAAGATCATTCGCATATTAAAAAATCTCTACGATGCGGCCACACTGCAAATAAAAATAACCTCCGGTGACCGGCAGCGGTGGATGCGCGGTTGGCGCACGGCTCCGGTGGTCTCCCAAGTCACGCACAATCGTTCGCGGTCAGTGCTGGGATGGGTGACCGCTTAGCCGTGCGCTAGCTGGCGCATCGACCGGTGAGCGGGAGGCGCTTTCTGGTGAAACTTAGGTGTTTCTGCACTTTACTCAAGTGCAGAAATACCGGAGGATCAGTAGAATATCGCCACCTGTACCGACATGGGTTTTCCGCAGTTTCCCTGTGTTCTCAGTAGTTAGCGGTGCACTATGGCGACCCCCACTCCTATCCCCACTCCCATCCCCACCCTTTTTCCCCCACACAGCGGCTGGTCGAAATTCGGCCAGCCGCGTGTGGATGGTAAGAGGCGTGGGGGTGGGAGGGGGGATAGAATTCTGGACTCGCCATAGTGCACCACATGATTATTATTAGTAATAAACCCCGGGTTTTAATGAGGCGTGGGGGTGGGAGGGGGGATAGAATTCTGGACTCGCCATAGTGCACCACATGATTATTATTTGTAATAAATCTATAATTTATTATTATTATGAAAATTAATAAAATGAATAAAATTGTAATTGACTAAAAATTATTTTTTTATAAAAAATTATTTATTATTTTACCATAATTATAATAATTTTTCAATTCAGCAAAAAATATTTTTTCATTTTTAGTATTGTAAAATCATTTTTTAATTTTACCTTCAATTTACTGTGACGGTCTTGAAGACACTGAAGACTCCGATGGCCACACTCCTATTTTTTATTTCCACTCTTGTTTATTCTTCACTCCTGTTTCTCTTGTTTATTATTGACACCAGTGTTTATTATTCACTCTTGTTTATTATTCACTTCTGTTTATTCTCACTCACAAACACTATGGCGTTAACGTTCGGCGTCGTCGTCGTCGTCGTCGTTGCCGTCGTCTTCGTCATCCTCGCTGCCGCTGATGATCATCTCGGCGAAACCCTCGTCGAGATAGTCGTTGTCGTTGTCGTTATCGATATTAAAACGTTGAGCAACGAGAATTGCGACATCCCGCCGTTCTCTGTCGAGTAGTTTTATTACATATGGGCGATTGGCGCGGCGACGTGTGATCACTATGACCAGCAGGTCGTCACCAGCACATGCCTCCTCCACCAACGACTCGGCACCTGACGAGTTGATGTGATCGAGACGGCGAAAATGACACTCGATGCACAGGGCCGGTATCCCGGTACATAAAGCGTTTGGGTGTTGGAGAAAAAAAATCTCAAAAAAATCCGACCGCCCCTCGTCCACTAAAAACACTTCGGAATAACCGTCCTGCACATCGAAATAAATAATTTCGCCACGCACCGCACTGCCATGTCGAACTACGACGCAGGACATACCGATGTGTAATTGCTCCAGCGTAATTCTCAAGCCTTCACCGTTGGTATTATAGTAGTCCTGTAGCAGTTTCTGTAATTGCTCGTACGTACTCTGCATATCTGCGGAGCGTACTTGCAAACTATTCGCACACACCACTTCAATTACTCTACAGGAAAATTCTTCTCCCACAACACCGTCTTCGTATCGCGGATACATTATCGCAAACTTCGGTGCACTTAAACAAATTGACGTTAAAGCTGTAATCGTCCGCGTTACGTCAACCGTCACTAATTTTAATACGGTGAAGACGCGCTCCCGTTGTGTACAGACTGCTGCTCACGTTGGATCGCAGCCGTCGCCACCATTCTGCCCTCCTTTCCCCCTTGAGAGCGCAGGTGGAGACACGGTGAGCGCGATGGCTCGTGCCGTCGGACGATAGCAACAGATGCACACGTCGCGAGGACACCTGCAAATGCAGCATCAGCAGTACGCCGTCGACGAAGGTCGCGCGCTCGTCGGCACGTGTCCCCAAGCGCGAGCCGCTCGTCCCCAGCGAGCGCAGGAAGTCGCGAATGCACCGTCTGCAGTATTGCAGGCGTTCTTTCAGGTTCACGGTCAAGCGTGATGCGATGCATGTGTATAGGTAATGGATGAGTTTAGACAACCGGATGAAGCGTTCATACGAGAACCGGATGAAGCATTCATATGATACCACGGAATCAAACCGTGGGTAAATCTTTTATACGGACCTGTCTATACCCGTATCATATATCTCGCGGAATATCGTGAGAAATTGTATTTGCACGCTCGCGATCACGCGTTATTATAGGTATGAAAAAAGTGCAAATCAATAAAATTTTGAACATAAGTCTTTATGCTACGGAGTCGTCACATATCACTCAGAAATATAGAATTTAGTCAATCGGTCAGTCAGTCATAAGACAACCAACGAGAGTACTGCATCACCGATTGATAATGATAGATTACGCAGTTCGCGCGAGTATTCGCGGTTTTTTAAAATTAGTTAAGTTGCGCAGTATTCATCTCAGACGCCGCTGTAATGATCAGTGGTGCGAAGAGTTACGGAATTTATCGGGCGAGAGACTTTTAAACCGTTTACGATATATTATATGGTGGTCGCCTCTACGTGCTATCGCCATAGCATATAATAGAGGTATATTAAACGGACAGCGCGTGGTAATGTGTGTGTTTAAGGAGTTGCAACGCCGGGGCCTAGAAGACGCTCCATGCATTACGGGACTTGTTACTGAAGCCAGAGGTAGGTGTTTCATGTACAATAGATAAACAGATAAATCACCTTTATATATAAAATAATATTAAAAAAATCATTTTTAGTCAATTAAAATTTTATTAATTTTATTAATTGTCATTATTTGATTTTGATTTTAATTTACTTTCAAACAAATATTAAAAAATTATTTTTAATTAAAATTTTATTAATTTTTAATTGACGGGGCCTCGCTGAATAATAGGTGTGCCAATTACTGTGCCCTAAAGCCACACCTGTCATACAGTGGTTGACAACCCGCACAGTCGTTGGTCACCCAGTTATTGGCCGGGTGCCAATGACTGTGCCATGCGATTACTATTGCAGCACAGTTATTGGCCATCCAATCCAATCGTTAGCCGCCCAGTTATTGGCCACATTTTTATATACACTCAGCGGTTCGCTATGACCGCTAAACATTTTTAAAAAAGTATACTTTTAACCTCAAAGCA
This sequence comes from Ichneumon xanthorius, assembly GCA_917499995.1. NCBI lineage: Eukaryota > Metazoa > Arthropoda > Insecta > Hymenoptera > Ichneumonidae > Ichneumon > Ichneumon xanthorius. The sequence continues at coordinate 783,830 of CAKJTD010000081.1, read as the reverse complement.
ATTTGACTTTTCGGTAAATAATTTAAAAATATAAAATAAAAGAAAGCCTTGGCGGAAGATTCGAACCCGCGTCTCCTGCCGAACCCCACTTAAATCAGACTTCAACGTAAGTATGCAAAACAAAAAAAAATTATTCGCATCTGAGATGGGGACATTACATAACAAACAAAAAAAAAATTGCAGGTCCGCTGTCAGGGAATGGCGTCGATATTGCTCGTACTGTGGACGTGATAGAACAGCCACAGCAAATACAAGATACCCCGTTAAACCGTAAGTGTTCGACAATAGATATAATTTGTACCACACAAAACGGCTATTTATACTGATAGTTTTTATTTTTTCAGCACCGGTAATAGGGAATTGCGAAGTAGCCGATTCGACGATAACGCTTTCCAGCGTAACCGACAACGAGCCTCAGACTGGCTCTATAGCAGATGATGGGGAGGAGACTGTGTCGGGATCATCAGGTCTAGAGGGTACCCCCGAGGAGACCGTGGCGGGATGGTCTAATAACATCGCTGATGAATCATTAGAAGCCAGTCAGTCCGCGAGCGTGGAACTACAACAGGTTATAGATCTTCCCGAAAATCAACTAGGCCTCCATGGAGGGTTGTGGCCGATCGAAGGAGAAGAAGAGGAGCAGTATTTTCAGAGAATCGGTTGCTGGATTCAGCAACTCCCGGATGATAACTCAGGTAATCATTTTTACTCTGATCCTAAGATTTTAAAAAGTACGTAGAGTATTTTTTGTGATACAGGGACTTCAGCAGCCCACTTTATTGATGAAGATACTTTATAAACGTATCGGATTCCAAACGAGGTACTACTGACAGCTATCTCTAATTTTCAATAGCGTTTCACCTCGACAAATTCCAGATGTTCATATGTGTTTTCTTTTTGCAGAAACGCAGGTAGGAGCCGGAAGACCACGAAATGCTGCTAGGAATGAGCCGTTTGGAGACGTCCAACCACCAGTGGACCGCTTAGAAATACTTCAAAATATCTCACGTTATTTTAGACGCTTTAAGCTTAGGGGTCGCGAACTGACAATACGTGTTCGCCAACCACCCTCAGGAATAAACGTTATGGACTGGCTTCAAGGAGCGTTTCGCGATCTATTGACACTGTAATATGCGATTACGATCTCGCGATCCAACGGTCGATACAGTCGCCGTGTGCGAGTTGGCCGCGTCCGCACTGTCGTCGCGTGAGACCACTCGCGACTCCCGAATTTTGTAAGAGAGTGTCAACTCTCCGATCACGTGTAGGAATTAGCTAATTCACGAGCGGGCTTGCGATACGCGTCTCGCCCCAGTCGGCTCCGAATACGTACCGGATACACACGCATCTTTAAGCCCTGCTCTTCGCAGGCCATTACGGGTGGTACAACAGTGTAGTGCTGTATTATCGTCTTATTGTACGGCACTAGTGTGATCCGGTAAATTAAGTGCGACAATCATATAAGGTATGCTATTTAAAAAACATAGAAAAAAGAAAGAAACGAAAAGGGATCATACAGATATCGGAGATTATTGCGCCCGCCTCGGCTTTAAACTTAGTCGAGCTGTTTTTTTTGTTAGTCACGCAGGGCGGCTGGGCGTCGGTATTACCCCGAATTGAATACGATCTCGAAACGAGGAGAATTCTGAGGAGTCGCGACAATATCGTGGCGTTGTCGCCCATGCTGGGCAACATCGAGGCCCACGAAAGTCTGAGTCGACCTACCAACGCCGTCATCGAGGCGTGTTCGACCCAGAAGACTCCTAAAAATCTTCCTCCATTGGTCCGAGCCTATACGACCGTCGCCACGAGAAGATAAGTCTCGAATTTTTGTGTATCGTACGATCGGTCCGCGTAGAATACGTAGCTCGCCCTCCCGGATGGGAGACGTTTATTTCGCATTGTTTTTTTTTATATATACATAATAATTGGGAGACATTTATTTCTTATTTTTTTTTATATGATAATAATTACCGGTAACGATTCTGCTATATGCCTGTCCCGATTGGATGGGTAGATTTAATTCATCACTACAAAAGCGTTTAAAGCTGCGTGCATCGCGAGCCAATATTGTTGTATTTTCGATCATTTGTGTACGGAATTATAAGAGTGTATTGGTATGTGTGTGGGTGTGGAATGAGAAGGACGACATCGCGCCTATATATATGTATATTACGGTCGGCTGACCGTCGCTATTGAATCGATATTTTTTTTTTGTTTGTGTAATCATTGCCGCTTGGAGCCAAGTACTCTCTGTGTACCCGATAAGAGAAATTATAGAAATATATATCCGATAATTTACACGCGACACAAGAGTGATTTGTGAAGAATAATACCAAAATATTACACTGGCGCCCAACGTGGGGCAGAGAGTAATTAGCTTCCCCGCCGCGAATAACATTCACTGAGATTAATATTTACTGCGTTCGGAATAATATTTTGAGTTTACATTATATACATGTTTACTCGCTCGAAAGCAAGCAAACTTATTCGCTCTGAAGATATAGATCGCAATAACGAGAGCATAAATCCATCTAATATGGTTAATAACGAAGGAAACCCTGTAGGTGATGCGGTAGTGTTACCCGATGATATTGCGGAGCGTGTTCGAATCGAACGGCAGCGCTTGGAGACCCAGCGCGGGGAGTGGGAGGCGCTAAGGCTCAGGATGATCGCGGAGCTACGTGAATGCAGGGAAACGCAGGAAAGACAAGAGGGAGAGATACGTCGTCTTCAAGACGAAAATGAGCAGCTTCGGAATAGCTCGAATACGAGTGACCAAGGAAATAGAAACACAGGTATGTTAAACGGGCTCGTACATGGGATTCAATCAATGAACATAAATATAAAGCCTCCGCGTTTCGGAAATGATTTGATGGATAATCCAAACGAGTTCGTGCGACAGGTGGAAAAATATTTCGTTGTCAAGAAAGTGTCGGACGAGCCAAAATTACTATTGTTGGAAACACTTTTGGACGGCCGCGCTGCCGATTGGTACCGAGCTCAGAGCCAGACGTATCCGGATTTTGAGACCTTTAAAGTCGCGTTCCTCGAGGAATTTTATTCCGTTGCAACCCAGGTTCGGCATAAAGCTCAATGGTCGTCGCGTCGTTATGCCGCCTCGGATCAGGCCATGCAAGCTTACTTCTGAAAACAAGTCAGCGTCGCGCAATACTTTACCCCAAAGCTTGATGAATACGAGATTAATTACACCGTTGTTCAGCAGCTTCCGATGCGTGCACGTGATGCTCTCGTAACTATCGATTACGGAAATACGAATGCGGTTACCCGAGCCATCGCGCAACTCGATGCATCTTACGAAGAAAATAAAAATCGTGACGTTCGTCGTAATCCAGGTAGTCAAAACTCGAGTTTGACCACGTCCCCGAATAGTAGTGGAAGTACGGGGGATCGCGATACATGAGTAGTTCACCGAATACGAGCGGTAATAATAATACGGCAAATCAGTCACAGCCGTCCGCATATCGAACTAGGGGGATGGATGTGAATGCGGTCGCGTGGTATCCCTTGCCAGACATGTCTGTTCCGCCGCCGGTAGATTCGCGAGGATCTAGGGATGTACCTCAGGACGTTGCTGGTTCTATGGATCAGGCTGAACATAATGCGAACCATTTAAACTAGTGCGCGGTGCCATGATACGGGGGTCCGTCATGCGCCGATACCCGTTTGATTTGTTCGAGGACCTCGCGTCGTCGATCGCCAAGAAACCTACTAAAGACGAGAATGCAAAGGACTGTCCCGCCTCGACATGTCCTCACGCCATTATATTTATTTTAAATATTCCCATGTGGACGTTACTAGATACCGGTAGTCAAGTAACTTGTATCTCGGAAACGTTTTACGCGTATTTGTCAAAATTAACGAAGCTCGCCGAGTTACCCGTCGCAAATATCGTCGTGCTCACCGCGATTAAAGAAAAACCTACTCCGGTTCGGAAACAAGTGATGTTAGAGATTACAGTAGGAAAGTTGAAACTGTCGGCAGTGTTCCTCGTTATTCCACATTTATCGAGCAGTCTCATTGTGGGAAGCGATTGGATGTTGCGCTTAGGGGCGATTGTCGATTTTTCTAGACGATCGTTAACAGTCAACGGAGAAGTCGTCCCACCGGAGTTCGTGTCGTTCGGGCGACCACCATCCGAGCGTCTCAGCGTCTCTGAAGGAGATGATTATACGTATATTCAGATTCTGCGTGTGGTTGATCCCCGATCTCATTTCGATATAGCAAATCCGCGTGGACTGAGTATACCGCGAAAGCAAGAGGGTAGCTTAGAATGTTCTATTCGACAAGAGTGTCATGATTCCCGGATAATTCCCGATGGGGGATACGCGTTAAGAGCCGGAGAGAAATATATTAGTAGTAAGAAGACCAATAATCGGGAGACAGATGTAAAAGTTGGTGAGACTGACCCGTTTCCTCAGGGTACCGCAGATTCTCCGTATACGGGACTTTCTAGTATATTTAAATCCACTTCTGACATTCCAGGAAATTGTAACTTGGCCGCTCATGTAACGGAGTCGGAAACAGTGGAGACTAGTGATGGCGCGAAGGATACCGTTGATCCCGCTCTCATCGAAGACGTGTGTCAGCTATTTTCACTGCCCGACGCCCTCCAAAAAGATATACGGTCAAAATTCGGGTCAGGGACGTCCCCTCATCTCAAGGTCGAATCAGAGACCGTGATAGGGACGATAAAGGGGACAGAAAACGCGTGTATCGACAGGGAAACCGACATTACCGACACCGACGGAGAGTGCGACTTCACCCGTATCGAGGCGCACTACTCGTGTAAACTCTATAAAGAGGGTGAGGACGAGAACTATTTTGAGGATGTCGACGCGGTTGTGTCAGGGCTAATGAATTGTAATTCGGAACAGCGTGAAGCGGTTAGAGAATTGCTTCTCCGATATCGATGTCTATTTTCGTACAAAAGCGAGGGCGCAGGCACCTACGAGCATAAAATACGGCTGAAAGATTCGCAAGTAATCGTACGTCGGTCCTATCATGTTCCGTTCGCGCTGAGAGAAGCTGTAGGAAAAGAGATAGCTGAAATGTTAGAAATGGGGAATATCGAACGATCCGAAAGTCAGTTTTGCAACCCTCTGCGAATAGTTGAAAAAAAGACGGACGTATTCGTGTATGTTTAGATGCGCGATTCATAAATAACGTCATAGAGTCCGACAACGAAACGCCTCCCGTAATTGGCGAAATTTTACAAAAATATCACGGGGTTCGCTGTATGTCTACCACCGACTTAGCTTACGGGTATTGGCAAATCCCTCTCGCGGTTGAAGCTCGTCCGTATACCGCTTTTTTGTACGGATCGCAGCTATACCAATTTCGCCGAATTCCTTTCGGGTTGAAAACCGCGGGTAGCTGATTTATTCGAGCGTTAAATTTCGCGTTGGGGAACGAGTATGATGATTTTCTGACGTGTTATATCCACGACCTTCTCATTACATCGAGTTCCTTTGACAAGCATTTAGAGAATCTCAACTTGGTATTCAGTAAATTACAAGAAAAGAATTTCACGTTGCGTCTTGACAAATCCCATTTGTTTCGTCAAGAGTTTATTCTGTCAACTGAGGGTATCCGTCCGAATCCAGATAAACTCGAAGTAATTCGCAATTTTGCCGAACCAAAGAATCGAAGGGAGCGTTCGCCATTCAAATTTGATAAACCCTTTCCGGCCGCTGTTAAAAAGTAAAAGTGCGTGGCTGTGGACGTCGGAACATAGTAAAGCTTTTACCGCTCTAAAGAACACTTTCGCGGATTGCATTACGCTTCGGCACATTCTTCCGGATGTACCATTCAAGTTACAGACTGACGCATCGGACAAAGGGATAAGTGGGATTTTGTACCAGACGGGCCCGGACGGCGAACAACGCGTTGTATCGTTAATTAGTCGTTGCCTCAATGCCGCAGAGAGTAACTATAATACGACCGAGAAGGAACTCCTCGACATAGTTTATGCGATTAGCAAATGCCGTGTTTACCTTGCTCGAACCCCATTCCACGTGATTACCGATCATCACGCCCTTACATTTTTAAACACAACGCCTTTCCACACAGCTCGTTTAGTTCGGTGGAGTCTATATTTGCAACAATATACCATTCTTATCGATCATTGCACCGGACGCGAAAATATAGTCGCTGACTTTTTCAGCCGAAACCCGGACGGGAAATTCGAGCCGGAAAATAATCCCCATCGATTAGTGCTCGCCGCTCTCACTTGCGATCTCGATCTCACGATCGACAAGAATTTAGTTAATTCATGCCTTCTTCAAAAATTGACTCGGAAATATGATGAGTTGCCAAGCGACATCCGACAGAGCATTGATATTCTTCCCAAATTGCAACTGAGTGATCCTCAACTCGCAAAAATAATTTCCCGAGTGAAGCAGGGTTTGACGGATGGGCGTTATCGGATTTATAATAATCTTCTATTTCATCTGACCCACACGGAATATGCCACGCATGGTGAAACGTTTTATCGGCTGGTTATTCCAGAATCGCTTCGCCAACGTCTACTCGAGTTCACCCATGAAAAGCTTGGGCATCCTGGGGTTGCAAAAACCCTTGCCTACCTACGGACCCACTTTTGTTGGGATAGAATGCACGCTGACGCGAAACGTTATGTGGCAAGTTGTGACTTATGTCAGCGAGTGAAGCATTTAAATTGTACCATGGAAGGGGAGTATCATATGGCCGTTGCACGATGACCATCCGAGATGGTCACGGTTGATTTCTACGGCCCTCTCCCTCGTTCGATTGGAGGGGTAGAATATATTTTTGTAGTCCTCGATATGCATTCAAAGTATGTAAAACTTTACCCCATCAAAAAGGCTACTACCAAGATCGTATTAAAAAAGATTATCGAGAAGTACATTCCCGAAATGGGAAAACCTTCCACTATTTTGTCGGATAACGGGACGCAATTTACGTCACCCGCATGGAAATCGCGGCTACAAATTGAAAACATTCGAGTCATCTTTTCATCCGTACGACACCCTCAGAGTAATCCCACCGAGCGTGTAATGAGGGAGCTAGGCCGACTATTCCGCACCTTATGTTCCGATGCGCATACTAAATGGGCCCAGTATATCCCAAGGATTGAGGCTTTATTTAACGTTACGGTTCACTCGAGTACGGGCTTTACTCCGCATGAGCTTCATTTCGGACAACGAAAGCCCGAGCAAATCGACAAGCTCGTCGCGTACCCGCCGGCGACCGAACTCACTCATCGCGAAAAAATTGCACTGGCTGAAGAGAGAATGAAAATTCATTTTGAATACCGGAAGAAGTCACAAAAAAGTGTTTCCAACGTTACCCTTGAGTTGGGAGATTTGGTACTTCTAAGGGTGCCGTTCCAATCGCGAGCATGTGACCGTGTTACCTCGAAATTTTTCCACTTGTACCAAGGCCCGTATCGAATTGGGAAGGTTATTGGCGCAAACGCATTTCTATTAGTAGACGTCGATAATCCGAAGATCGTGAAAAACGTATATAATCGATGTAGCTTGAAGAAGTATAATAGCCCTGTTTAACATGCCATGTATTTCTGTTAATTCGAATTACTATATAATCACTCTCTTTTCTTTCAGTACGAATGCATAGAAATTTTATTTTAGTTATTTGGCTCGAAATTGCCGCACTCCGATTCACGACATCCCTGCGCCAAATAAGGGGGATAATTGTAATATGCGATTACGATCTCGCGATCCAACGGTCGATACAGTCGCCGTGTGCGAGTTGGCCGCGTCCGCACTGTCGTCGCGTGAGACCACTCGCGACTCCCGAATTTTGTAAGAGAGTGTCAACTCTCCGATCACGTGTAGGAATTAGCTAATTCACGAGCGGGCTTGCGATACGCGTCTCGCCCCAGTCGGCTCCGAATACGTACCGGATACACACGCATCTTTAAGCCCTGCTCTTCGCAGGCCATTATGGGTGGTACAACAGTGTAGTGCTGTATTATCGTCTTATTGTACGGCAATAGTGTGATCCGGTAAATTAAGTGCGACAATCATATAAGGTATGCTATTTAAAAAACATAGAAAAAAGAAAGAAACGAAAAGGGATCATACAGATATCGGAGATTATTGCGCCCGCCTCGGCTTTAAACTTAGTCGAGCTGTTTTTTTTTGTTAGTCACGCAGGGCGGCTGGGCGTCGGTATTACCCCGAATTGAATACGATCTCGAGACGAGGAGAATTCTGAGGAGTCGCGACAATATCGTGGTGTTGTCGCCCATGCTGGGCAACATCGAGGCCCACGAAAGTCTGAGTCGACCTACCAACGCCATCATCGAGGCGTGTTCGACCCAGAAGACTCCTAAAAATCTTCCTCCATTGGTCCGAGCCTATACGACCGTCACCACGAGAAGATAAGTCTCGAATTTTTGTGTATCGTACGATCGGTCCGCGTAGAATACGTAGCTCGCCCTCCCGGATGGGAGACGTTTATTTCGCATTGTTTTTTTTTATATATACATAATAATTGGGAGACATTTATTTCTTATTTTTTTTTATATGATAATAATTACCGGTAACGATTCTGCTATATGCCTGTCCCGATTGGATGGGTAGATTTAATTCATCACTACAAAAGCGTTTAAAGCTGTGTGCATCGCGAGCCAATATTGTTGTATTTTCGATCATTTGTGTACGGAATTATAAGAGTGCATTGCTATGTGTGTGGGTGTGGAATGAGAAGGACGACATCGCGCCTATATATATGTATATTACGGTCGGCTGACCGTCGCTATTGAATCGATATTTTTTTTTTGTTTGTGTAATCATTGCCGCTTGGAGCCAAGTACTCTCTGTGTACCCGATAAGAGAAATTATAGAAATATATATCCGATAATTTACACGCGAAACAAGAGTGATTTGTGAAGAATAATACCAAAATATTACAACACAAATAACGACCAATTGCGAGGGTGGCGATTATGCGGGCATTTCATCAGGGCGGAGCTTGCAAGAAAGCAGGCAACAACGGAGAAGGAGCTCACAATAAGATATGTGAACGAGAAACCGACGATCGTGGAAAAAGCACAAGGGCTTCCGACGAGAGAAGGTCCAAAAAACTAGCGAGAGGGCTAACACGGATTAAAACACTCTATTCTAACTTGGCATGACTCACGGCAAAAATTGATGAATTTATGGCTACGATACAGGACATACGACCGGACATCATTGTACTTACAGAAACATGGCTCAAAAAGGAAATCCCGGATTCGCTCATCGAAATGCCAGGCTATCAACTATTTAGAAGAGACCGAGAAGGACGACGGGGTGGAGGAGTAGCCGTCTTCGTAGCACAGGAGATAGCGGGGAAACGGACGTCTGCTCGCCGGCATCATAGCCTGGATGGGCGAGGGGGTGCAGAGAGTATATGGATCGAGGTAGCGTTCACAGGCTTCCAATTGCTAGTCGGAGGGATATACCGACCGCCGCAGACTTCCGAAGAGGGAAATCGAATGATTATGGATGAGCTGGAGGAGGCTTCGGGCTCAGGACCGGCTCTAATACTGGGAGACTTCAACTATCCGGGCATCGACTGGGAGACGCTACAATCACGTTCGTCCAACGCTGAAGAAAAGGAATTCCTAGCCTTCTTCATAAACAGCAGTCTAACGCAGGAGTAAGTAAGACAGCCAACGAGGATAAGACAGGGACAGGAACCGTCGTGCCTGGACCTGCTCCTAACGAACGAAGAGCAACTCATAGCTACGATCGACTACCATCAACCCATCGGGACGAGCGATCATGTCGTCATCCTCGCCGAAATCCAACTCGAAAGTGAAATTGGAATACAAGAGAAGAATAAACGAGTCACGCGGGACCACACGGCAGCTGACTACTCGGAAGTAGCCGCAAGGATCGAAATGCGCTCGGAAATCCTCACGGGCACCGGAGGAGAACCGGAAGACCTGTGGAGAATCTTCGAGGACAACATCTACGTACTGGCGGAAAACGAAGCGCCACTCCGGGAGGTCAAAACAACCAGGATTCAAAAACCTTGGATGGACCGAGATAACCGTAGACTCATCAAACGGAAGGCGAGGGCATGAAAAAGGTACACGGACACCAGAACTGAAGAAAATTATAATGCGTACAAGAATCTGCGAAATCGGGTTACAGCGGCAAACAGAGCGGCGAGGCAAAGATTCGAAGAGGAACTGGTCGACCAGGGGCCAAAACCGTTCTACAGCTACCTACGCCGGTCACTGTCGGGAAGGGTAGCAACACCGAACTGCCTACACAACAGCCAAGGAGAAATAGTCGATGAACCGGTAGCAGTTGCAGACATCTTTGCGGATCAGTTTCAGAGTGTCTTTGTCCCTGACCAAACTGCACCGGAGGTTGTGTGCGATGAAACCAACCGAATGGAGGAATCGATTGAGGAGGTGCGGTTTTCCGACGGGGAAATAGCAACAACCTTAGCTGCATTACAAGGAGACTCGTCACCCGGCCCGGATGGAGTCCACCCACGACCACTTAAGAATCTAAATAATGCTCTGGCCCCGGCTCTAAGGCATATAATGCAAGTGAGCTTCAACGAGGGGGTACTACCGAAAGATTGGCTAGAAGCAACCGTAATACCGATTTTCAAGAAAGGAGATAGAATGCAGGCAGTGAACTACAGGCCAATTTCGGTGACATCCACGGTGTGCAAGGTCATGGAACTAGTTGTAGTAGCCCGGATACGGAACTTCTGCGACGAGCATGGCTTGCTGCCGCCAAACCAGCATGGGTTTCTCCCCGGAAAATCGGTGCTGACAAACCTACTACTAGCAACGAAGAACTGGGCGCAAGCCTTTGACCGAGGGGAGCCCATAGATATTATATATATCGATTACGAAAAGGCCTTCGACAAAGTTCCGCATCGTCAACTGCTGCAGAAGCTGGAATATCTCGGGATCAGGGCGAAGCTGCTCGGTTGGATCCGGTCCTATCTGACCGGGAGAACGTTCAGAGTGAGGGTGGGGGAAGCTCTTTCATCAGCAAGGAAAGTCACGAGTGGAGTGCCACAGGGATCCGTCCTTGGACCCTTGTTGTTCATACTGTACGTCAGTGAGCTCCCTCGCCTTCTCAAATCATCGACCTCGATGTTTGCGGACGACACAAAATTTTTTGGGAACCCCCTGCACCAAAATCTTCAGGAAGACCTTGACTACTTACACCAATGGACGAGTAAATGGCTTCTCTCCCTCAACGCAAATAAATGTGCAGTAATGCATATTGGTAGGAGAAATCCTTGCCTAGAGTACGAGATAGAGGGACGAACGCTGCAGACGGTGGAGCACCAGAAAGACCTCGGAATCATAATCGCGCGGGACCTCAAGTGGAGGGAAAACGTTGCAGCCACGGTCAATAAGGCGAATTCACTCCTCTACATCATACGAAAAACGTTCAAAAGCATCACGCCAGCATTATTCGGGAGACTCTACAAGACGTATGTAAGGCCGATACTCGAGTATGCAAACGTCGTCTGGTCGCCCTATTTCAGAGGCGACATCGAATTATTGGAAAGAGCCCAAAGGAAGGCGACAAAACTTCCAAGAGAGCTGCGAGAATTACCCTACGAGGAGAGGCTATCTCGACTGAAGCTACCCACGCTGGAGGACAGAAGGATGAGGGGAGATCTCATCGAAACGTTCAAGATACTGAACGGGCACTATGCAATCGACGGTCTCGACATCTTCCAAATGGCGAGAAACCCGCACCTGAGAGGACACAGCGCCAAACTGGAGAAGAGTCAATTCAGGAAAAACCCGTGGAAATATGTCTTGTGCAATAGAGTGGTGGACGCATGGAATTCGCTGCCACCGGAGGTTGTTGCAGCTGAAACAGTAAATCAGTTCAAAAACAGACTCGACTCGCATATGCTAATGTGATCTTGATGTGATATCAGATATATATATATATATATATCGATAAAATATTTTTGAAGCAGATTATATAAGTTAATAACTTTCTTTCTGTAAATATTAATAATAATAATAATAATAATAATTTCGTTCACATCAAGCAGCCTGACGCAGGGACCTGCATGGCTTTCTTTTCGGCCTGTTCGGGACTATACGTTCAAAGACATATGGGGGTTAATAGCTAGCGTCGCTCAAAGCGCAGCATCTATGAATATCGATGATACGTGTAATATTAAAGCGTGCATTGTCAAGGGTGTCGAGGGTAGGGGTAGAAAAAGTCTTACGTACGAGGGTATCGCGAAAAAATCTATTCTAACGATCCGGAACGACGATCGGTTGTGTTTGCCTCGCTCATTAGCAGCAGCTCTAGTATACGCTGAACGTGGTGAGATACGATCAGGAGATTTACACTCCGAGTGGCAGCGCATTAGGCAGGCAAACGGTTCATTACAAAGAGAGAGAACGCTCGAACTTACCAGAGCTGCAAATGTCAATATACCGAGAGACGGATGCGGCGTACATGAGATCGCGCTCTACCAAGATCATCTGGCACACGACGGCATAGCGATTGTAGTTTTTGAGTTTCTGACTTTAGGCCGTCGTAAGAAAACAGCTCTATTCAATGGCACACAAAAAGTTTTAGAGTCTGCAGGAGAAATTCGGCATACTCTGTACATCTTATATTACGAACGCTCGCATCATTTCGAGCCAATTCTCAATCTCAGGGCAGCCGTCGGTAGCTCGGGGTTTTGCACCGTTTAGAACACATTATATCGCGTGTTTAATCATTGATGCTCGAAAGCACAATGTTCGCGGTGCGGAGCAACACCACCATGTGACGCCAGTTCAAGCGAGGCAATCAGGTGTGTTGCATGCAATCGCGACTTTTTCGGAGAGCAATGCTTACGAAATCATAGAACGGGTAATGTAAATATGAACGGAGGCCTCGGTAGAAAACCTTCTGTTTGTGAATCCCTTCATCGCTGTCGCAAGTGCTTCCAGACAGTAAGACCTTTGGAAAAAAAGGAAGCATGTATGCGGCATAGGCTTCTGCAAAATATGTAGAACGGTGCAACCGTTTAATCATCTGTGTTTTATCCAACCAATACGGGGCGGCTCTACAGATTCGAAAATATCTTTATTTTCTATGATTTTGAAACGCAGCAGTGCCCATCTGTGAAAGGCGACGCGAGCACATTCGTTCACGAACCGAGTCTCTGTGTTGCCCAACGCGTTTGTTCAATGTGTTGTAACAATGATTCTATAGCCGATCCGTGCGAACATTGCGGCATCCACGAATTCGTATTCAAACATAATCCCGTCGGTCAGCTTGTGGAGTTAGCTATGCAGGCTGTAGGGGGGTTTTCGCGCACGATTGTAATCGCTCATAACACAGGAGGGTTTGACGCGCAATTCATTCTACGCTATCTAATTGAGGAGAAAAAAACGCGACTTCCCACACTGATAATGAATGGCACGAAGATTATTACAAGGAGGCTTGGACAATTAGTGTTTCTTGACAGCTTGCACTACTTTCATATGCCTTTGAGCGCGCTACCCAAGGCCTTTGGGCTAACAGGTACGATTGTGAAAGGAACTTTTCCTCATCTGTTCAATATTCCGAAAATCAAAATTATGTGGGACCCCTGCCTCCTCTAGAGTTTTATTCTCCCGACACCATGCGTACAGCGGAGCGCGAGAAATTACTTGCATGGCATCGCGAGCCGCAAGACGCCAATTATCTGTTCGATTTTGCGAAAGAAATTGTCAGCTACTGTTCGATGGATCTTACTATATTGAGACGCGCGTGTATGGCTTTTCGTGATATGTTCATAACCAGTGGCGGTGTTTGCCCTTTCAACGAGAGCACGACGATAGCATCAGCCTGTTTTCGTATTTTTCGAAAAAAATTTCTGAACAACGATACGATCGGTATTATTCCGACAACCGGGCACAGATGGGCTCACAATCAATCACAAAAAGCAGTGTCGTGGCTCGTGTGGATGGAGCACTCGCTCGGTCATAATATTATTCACGCAGGTCGGTCGCGCGAATTTAAACTACCGCAGAATCTATTGGTAGACGGCTACTACGAGACCCCTGACAATGCACACGTATTACAGTTCCGCGGCTGCTACTGGCACGGGTGCCAACGCTGTTTCCTCGTGAATAGGCATCGTCGGCAAAGCGACGGAGTGTCAATGGACGAACGTCTAGAGAAAACTATCGCAATAAGTAATAGAATCCGAGCGTCTGGTTACATGCTAACGGAAATTTGGGAATGAGAATTTGACGGTATGTTAAAACAAAATGAGGAAATGCGTGCATTTGTGGAGAATCACGCTTTAGTTACACCACAGCCCCTCAACCCTCGCGATGCGTTCTTCGGTGACCGTACAGAAAATATGGTAACGCTCTACGACATAAAAGATACAGAGCAGATAAGATACGTGGACGTTTGCTCTTTATACCCATACATTTGTAAGTATGGTAAATACCCCGTAGGCCATCCGAAAGTTTATGTGGGTGATGAATGTATGGAGTTGACGGGTCCTGATAACACTGATCTCACGCGTATCGAAGGGCTTATCAAATGTACTGTATTGCCGCCGAGGAATCTTTATCACCCTGTACTGCCAGTGCGTATGCATCATCGTCTGTTATTCGCTCTGTGTCATAGTTGTAGCGAGGCTATGAGTCTGGTAGAGTGTACACACGACGATCCTGCAGAGAGGGTATTCGAGGGTACGTGGGTGGTCGACGAATTGCGAAAAGCTGTGTCGTGTGGGTACGAAATCACGTGCATCTCTGAAATCTGGCAATACGAGATAACACAATATAATAGAGATACGAGGGAGGGGGGCCTTTTTGCAGAGTACATTAACACGTTTTTAAAAATCAAACAAGAAGCCAGCGGATGGCCCGAAAGCAATATGGAGGAGGACTCTGTCGCCCAAGAACGGTATCTCACCGATTTCGAGCAGTCTGAAGGTATTAAGCTGGATCGTGGGTCTATAGCGAAAAATCCGGGGTTACGATCGGTGGCTAAGCTCTGCCTGAATTCATTTTCGGGAAAGTTTGGGCAGCGGGAAAATCTACCGCAGACTGTGATAGTTTCATCGCATGAAAAACTCATGGAGTTGTTGACGAATCCCGAATACGAGATCACAGGTATTCTCCCTGTAAATAATCAAATACTATATGTGAATTATATTAAAAGTGACGATGCTGTGATACCTTCCGGTATAGCGAACACTGTTGTCGCGGCGTATACGACAGCTCAGGCCCGCTTAAAGCTGTACAGTTACCTCGAGCGCTTGGGTCGTCGTGCATTGTACTGTGATACGGACTCTGTAATTTACGTGACAAAGAATGAGCCGGGCAAATACGAACCGCCTATTGGTCAGCTTTTAGGAGATTTAACCGATGAGCTGAGTTCTTACGGCTCCGGTAGCTATATCAAGTCGTTTATTTCGGGTGGGCCTAAATTTTACTCGTTTATAGTACGTGCTTCTGACGGTATGGAGAGCGAGGTTTGTAAAGTCAAAGGCGTAACACTAAATTTTGCAAATAACTCACTGATCAACTATCAGTCGATACGACCCTTTATAATGGGCGAGAGGGAAGAACCAATTGTACTGCACTTCAATGCGATTAGGCGTACGGCGTTTCATCACCTGGTCACACCTCCGGAAATAAAATCTTGTAAACCATCGAGCGTCAAGCGAAGACGCGACGGCGAATACGGCTCTCTACCTTATGGCTACAAAAGTTAAAAATATTTTATCTTCATGTAAAAAAAAATTATACAACTGGGAAATAAAGGCTTTATCATCAACAGCAGTATCGAGATTTGATTCAATCATCGATATGGACGTGAGGTGGAAACATCCCTGGACGGCTATGGTTTGTGGTCCGACCGGCTGCGGTAAAACATATTTTGTGAAAAAGTTTTTAAAATTCATTTTGCGTATGAACCGCGAGCCGTTCGAGAGAATTATTTTCTACTATTCCGAATAGCAGCCAGCATACGCCGAGTATGGAGCATCGATCGAATTTCATGAAGGTTTGCCACAATCTGCTGATTACGCGAATGATCCGCGTGCCAAGCTCAGTTATCGACGATTTAATGCGTGAGGCATCGAACAACAGTGTTATTGACTTATTCACCAAAGGCAGTCATCATAAAAATTTGAGCGTTATTTTCATAACGCAAAACTTATTCCAACAAGGTCACGGCCAACGAGATATCACACTGAACGCTAATTATATCGTTGTCTTTAAAAACCCTCGTGATCGCGCTCAAATACAGCACCTGGCGCGTCAGGTATATCCGGAAAATCCCCGTTTTTTGCAAGAGGTTTATCATGACGCGACGTCGAAGCCACACGGTTATTTGTTGCTGGATTTGAAACAAGCAACACCTGATAATTGTAGATTTCGCACCTGCATCTTTCCCGACGATCCCCATCATTTTGTGTACGTGCCGCGAAAGAAATTAAAAAGCATCTGTACTTCCGGGGAGCTACCAGTTTTGCGTTTATGATGACGAATAACGGATCGCTACGCTACAAAAAGAACGTCGCGATATCGACTGCCTTTCGGTATTCCAGCAAGGAGCAATGTAAACCAGATTCAAACGTTAATCGCTGTATTGTCGATTGCGTATTTTACATTCTTCGTAACAACGCGTCTCTAAAGGCTTCGGGGGCGCCACATAGAAAAGCAGTGATTTGCCCAAATAATTATCAGTCAACCTCTTGTAATGGCCCGTGACGGATCACCACTCTGCAAGAAGCACATTGCGATATTGCGAGCCCTTCAACATTTCAACAAGGATCAACGTGAAGCTTTTTTACGTAAAGCAGATCCTCTGTAACTCCCCTACATATTAAGATCTCCCGTGTGGCCCCGGTGACGTCATACCGCGAGAGCCCGGGAGACGCGGTCAGCCAGGCGAGATGCAGAGCAGCTGTCGGACAAGCCCGCGGAGAGCCAAGTGGCGCCATCCGACGGGATCGAGCGGCGGCTCGATCGATGCCGAGGCAACGAAAGCACGCTCAAGGTCAGAGAAAGGCAAAGCGAGGGAAAACCGGCCTCGCTGATTGGATGGCGATGACGACACTCCCTTTGCACACGGCACCGACCGAGCACACTATTTGCTCAGCGGATAAGACCGGATAATCGTCACTAACATACCGACCCGGGATTGGAGGGCAGAGACGGAACAAGGCTTTTAGCCAATGAGAAAATTAATAATCGGGCGACCGCACGCAGACGCGAGTCCGCCAGAAATCTGCCAAACCGACGGAGTGGGAGTCCAAAATCGGGGTATAAAGGACGGCGATTTCGGCAGTCGATCATCAGTAACGATCTACCTTATCATCGGCCAACTCTCCAGGACTAAAGTGAAAAGTGCAAAGTGAAAAGTAAAAAGTAAAAGTGAGTTAAAAGTGACAAAAGTGAAACAGTGCCAAAAAGGACTTATAAATTTTGTGCTACTGTGGACTTATAAAAATTTGTGCCGGATTGAACTTATAAAATTCGTGCCGATTTGGACTTATAGAATTGGTGAACATTGGACTTATATACTTTCATGCAGAGTGAACTTATAAAATTCGTGCCGAAAAAGAACTTATAAAATTCGTGCCGAAAAAGAACTTGTAAAATTCGTGCCGAAAAAGGACTTATAAATTTCCGTGCCAAGTGAACTTATAAATTGTGCACCGAAAAAGGAGTTATAAAATTGAGGACAATTTGGACGTATAAATCCGTGCCGATTTGAATTTGTGAAAATTGTGCTGGCCCGAACTTATAAAAATCGGGGACGATTTAGACTTATAAAATTTGCGACACTTCTCCATATAACTCTCGTGCCAAGGGGACATATAATCGAGGTGTAAAGTCGGACTTAGACATTGGTGCCGAGTGGGAACTTAGGACAGTACGAGTGTGCAAGACTGACTAAGACTCGCAAGTGACGTGAGCCACTGAAAGTGTCAATTGGAGCGAGCGGTAAAGTGACCAGAGTGACCGGTCAGGACGCTGCAAGGTCGGATCAGACGCATTTTACGACTTCAAGGATCCGAAAAAGTCATGTCCAGGGTTTAGTTCACGTCCCCTGAAGGCTCCTAGACCATCCAAATCACGTAAAAACACCCAAGTCACAAATTAACGCCAATTGCAAATCACGAGGTGAGCGAGCTGTCACAGGCGATCGCCGTGCCGTGACGTCACCGCGAGACAGCCGAGCACAGCGACCAGCTGGACTTCGCGTCGACTGAGAAGCTGCCCGCGCATGCGTGGTGCGGTTCACGCGAAATAAATATTTTTCGATTAAAGATCTCTACTTGAAGCCATTAAATAATACGATAAATAGAGACAATAATCGAAGGAAAAACCAGTGATTGAATATATTGATATTAATCGTTCATTCTCTTCTTGCCGAAAGAACAATTTCTGTAACCGCTCCGAAGATAAAAATAGGCATAGAATAATCCGAGTTAAGCCATAACAGAAAAAGGGTTACTGAATCCTGAAGCCTGTAATTTTACAAATAAAGCATATTTTTTAAACGTCAAAACCGTCTCTGACACGCCAGCCCATAATTCCTCAACGCTCGAGTCCCCGAATCCGTCCGTTTGAGTGCCCTTCTCGCAGAAGGAGGCGCATAAATACGGAAATTATTGTACGAGGAATCTGCTCCTGTTACACCTCATATAATACGGTGCATCTGCGAGTGCGCATTGAACATTCTTCATGGTAATGTACCTCTGAAGTCGAACCAGAGGAAAAAACTACGTCGACACGCGTCTGTTCTTCGTCGCTTAGCTGCAAGAAAAGGCTGTTGGAAGAGTAAAAAGCGAATCGTCGTTCAGAGTGGTGGATTCCTGCCTCTTTTGCTTGCACCAATTTTGGGCACCGTCCTGTCAAATTTGATTGGTGGGCGCTGATAATGGAACACGCAAAATCGATGGTACTAGTGCCGGGGGAGAATCTATTACAGATGAGCGCACAAAGTATCCAACAGCCTGTTTTTGGCGCTGACGTGACGCATTCGTCAGAGGCACAAGCTATTGGAGCCACCTTGAGTAGATTGGACGCTGAAATGAACGAAATCTTGAATTCTAATAAATATAAGGATGAGAGAGAAAAGTGGACCGCATATCTGACTGTACTACAACGCTATCTTCATTTTGTCGATGGTGAGCGATCTCATCAGCAGCTTGATCTCATGAAAACGAAAGTACCCACTTTGATGGAGGAGGAGGTGGTGGTGGGTGAAAAAAAAGACTCCTCTCCAGGCATGAATGATTCCATCATAATTGAAAGTGTACCGCAAAAATTTCGGCACAAAGCGAAACTTCTACTGCGTCGCTTGCGCGATGCACCGTCGTCAAATTTTTCCTGGAATTCCGCGGGAACCGTTTCTATCGAGGGAAAACCAATCAAGGATTGGAATATTGTTGATCTCGTGAACGATGCTATGCGAACAAGAAAAGTCACAAAACCAGCGGGACGCAAAACCTTCGCAAATTTTTTAAGAACGATACAAACACCTCGAGAATTTGTGGGAAACGAGGAGCTGTGAGCGGAATCAAGGGCCAATTCAACATTACGGGCGCATCCAAGTGGCAGCAGTGTAGCCGAGGATATCAACGATACCAGCGAACAGTCTTCGTACTACAGCGACGATAAGAGCACCGACGGTGGACACAATGTGCAGAGGGGCTCTGGTAGTTATAGCAAGAAAAGACGTGTAACCTGGGCTAGACTTAAATTATAAACATGAAAATATTGGAAAAAGTGTACTTTGACCCCTCCCACGAAGCATCATTTTCGGGCAGTGCCAAATTGCTGCACACGGCTCGGAAGAAAAAAATCTCCGCCAAAAAGACACTACAGTGGCTCGAGTCTCAGGATGCTTACACAAAGCACAGACCTGTGAGGCGGCACTTTCCACGGCGTTTTTACAATGTGCGTAACATTGACGATATTTGGGAGGTTGATCTTGTAGATCTTCGCTCTATCAAGCTATTATTATTATTACAACGATGGTTATGTTTATCTTCTCGTAGTCATAGATGTTCTTAGTAAATACGCATGGGTGGAACCTCTACACGATAAGACAGCTACGACTGTGACTAAAGCATTTACACGTATATTATCACAAAAAGCCAGTAATGGTAGATCACCGATTTGTCTCCAGTCGGATGGAGGTAAGGAGTTTATAGGTTCCGCATTCCAGGCTTTCTTGAAGAAGAAGAACATTCAGTTTCGCGCTGCAAGAAACCCCGATATAAAAGCCGCTGTCGTGGAGCGGTTTAATAGAACTCTAAAAGAAAGAATGTGGCGGTATTTCACGTACTCTAGAGAGAAACGTTACATTCACGTTCTGCAAGATATCGTCTCGGCATACAATCATGCGCAACATAGCAGTATAAAAATGGCTCCAGCCTCTGTGACGCTTGCTACAGCCGCTAGGGCTCGGGCTAATCTGGCGGAACGATACAAGGAGCCGGAACATCCCAGGCCTCCTAAATACAGTGCAGGTGATAAAAAAAATCGAAAAAAATCAAATCAAACCAGCCAAGTAGGATTACAAAAATCTAAAAAAAAAAATATACAAGATGTAAAAAATCTTGAACAAAAAAAACTTGGCGTCCCAGTTTTTTTTTCCAATCACTGTCGTACGTAGTTCATTCAAAAATTATATTAAAAAAAACTGGCACGCCAAGTTTTTTTTGTTCAAGATTTTTTACATCTTGTATTTTTTTTTTTACATTTTTGTAATCCTACTTGGCTGGTTTGATTTGATTTTTTTCGATTTTTTTTTTTTTACATTTTGATACACATATATTTTTTTTCATTGTTCGGATAAACATCTGTTTTGGTAGATTTTTTAATTTTTAAGAGGTTTTTCCATAAACATATTTTCTGAACGTTTTAAGTACTTGGCGTACCATTTTTACTTTTTTGAAAAAAGTAGTTTGTGGTTGAGTTCACCTATTTTTTCCTGCAAATGCGATTTTCTTCTTAGTCTTAATCTCGAGGAGGAAAGCATTTTTTTTACCGAAAAATTTATCCATTGCTGCAATAACAATATTGACCAAACTTAGTGTCAAACAGTTTATATTTGATATAAAAATACTCCCCAGGTCCATCGTGAAGATTTCCGAAGAATCCGAAGAATTTTTGCGTATAGCACGTATCACATCACACCCATATTTCAGGTTCACCTCATCATATCTCGGGAACCGCTGGACGATTATGATCGTAATTAGGCCCATTGCAAAGCTTGGGTCCGAATTATATAATAAAAGTGTCCTTAAAAATTCGATCCGATGCTTCGTTGCCGATGTACTTGATCAACTCACACCCGCATTCAGGTTCACGCACAATCGAAAAATTTTGGATCGATTCCTGATCGCGATCATCGTACACAAGAATCCACCGAACGAATGTGTTCGGAATTAAGCAAACTGGAAAGCTTGGATAGACATTCTATAGTAAAATTTTTATATCATTTCGATCCGATGATTTATTTGTGAGGTAACGTAGTGCAAACAAATACTTCCGGCATTTTGGAGTATAACTACTTGGTAGCGTCCTTCGCACGGTTAAAAAATTTCTTTTAAGTACTTGGCGTCGAGACGCTACCGCGTCTCTTGATTGTACGCATCAGTAGTGCAAAGGCAGCCTTTGCAAAAGGTTACGAGAGTGGCTGGAGCAGCGAACTATTTAAAATACACCGTGTATCAAACACCAGACACCCTGTGGTATACATCTTGCGTGATCTTCAGGACGAGGATATCGACGGCATCTTTTACGAGTCGGAATTATCGAGAGTGCGAACGACCCCTCCGTCCAAGAAAAATAAGAAAGGAAAATCAAAATGAAAGACGAATTTTATATTGTTTTACCTAGCAACAGCAGTATGGGATATTACCCTGATAATAAGACAACGCGATACACTACGCATTTACCGCAGTGCTTGACTTTGCACGGTGGTTGGACTGTTTCTTTAGCTGAAATACAAATACCCCTGACGATGATGCATGTACCACCTGAGGGTGAGCAGAATTTTATCAGCTTTATAACTAACGCGGTGACGCCTGGCACGGGTGTTGACACTGACTATAAAGAAGATCGAGTCTCCATACCTCCGCGTGTGTACCGTAGTGTAGATGAATTACTCGAAACAATTAACGATATACCATGTGTGTCCGGCCACTTGAAGTTTCAATGTGGGCGCAATGGATACGTGACAGTAACCCGCATTTGCAATAGGTGTACGAATTTGAAACACTCTTTCTTTTTTTCCGACGTATTGAACGAGATTTTAGGATTCTCCCATAACCATGGCGTCGTCGTTCGAAGTGACACGAAGTACATTGACCAGCGATCGGCCGGTCTAACGAACGGGCTTCCTAATACGCTCTTCGTTTATACCGATATCTGCGAACCATACATCACCGGAGATGTGCACACACCTCTGCTGCGTGTCGTTCCGACCGCCGTCACGGATAATTACAATTACGGGTGTGTCGAAATTAGAAACTTTTCACCACCGCGCTTCATACCGTTATTGCGCACGAGTTTTCAAACGATAACTATCAATATAAGGGATGAGTTTGGTGAGCCGATACCATTTGAGTACGGGACGTTGACGGTGACATTACACTTTCGGCGCGTAGATTGACCCGCGAAATGGATTATTACGACGCATACTTTGACCCTCAGACGGGTGGAGGTGGGAGGACGGGTTATGGCGGTATCAGTCATGTCTACATTGGGTCGCCGAACCAACGAGGTCACGGTATTGGTAGCTTCCTCGGAGGTCTCTTTCACCGTATCATACCGCTCTTGAATCAAGGAGCTCGAACCGTAGGCAAAGAAGCGCTACGTTCTGGTATTAATGCAACCAATGACATATTGGATAGGGGTGTTCATCCACGCGAGGCCTTTAAAAGACGCATGCGTGAATCGGCCACAAATCTAAAGCGAAAAGCCGAGGAAAAAATTAATAAACTTATGCAAGGCTCAGGCTATAAAGCGGCTAAAATTAACAAACTGCTGCATTCGATTGGCGGCAGCGCAACACGTCGTGTCGGTGTGAAAAAAAGAAAGAAACCGTTAACGTCGAGAAAACGTTCTGCGCGCGTGACGAAGAAGAGAGCAAAGAAAAGGACAGTGAAAAGACGGAAGACAAAGACGACTGACAAGAAGAAGAGGAGGAAAAAACCGAGGACTGTATCTGATATTTTTGCCTAGACAGACAGGGTTGACAAAAAATGGCGTTCTTACACGCTCATTCGTGTGAGTGTCTAAAGTCGGAGCTTGAGCTATTTACGCTGCCACCTACCCAAACCACGATTGAGGGAACACAATGGGTGTACTATAAGCCGATTTCATCGCTGACAGATAACTCGTCTATCGAATTTGTAGTGCCTGCCCAAGGCGATGAGTACATTGATCTTGCGCATACTATGCTGAGTATGCGCGTTGAAATAATACCACCTCGGAAACCTAAAGAGGGCGATGCACCTAAGGCTGGTCCCGTTAATAATTTACTGCATTCAATGTTCAATCAGATTGACGTATTCTTGAATCAGAAACTTGTATCACCACCCAATAACGCTGACGCATACAGAGCATACATTGAAACACTCTTGAATTATGGAGATGACGCGAAGGCCTCTCATCTCACAAGTGTTCTCTGGTATAACGATTCGCACGGAGGAATGGATGATGTGGGTGATGGTAATACAGGCTTAGCTATGCGAAGAGGTCTTATGAATGCTAGTGGTAATCAAATTGATCTCCTTGGACACCTTCACTGCAACATCTTCAATCAAGAGAGATTTTTGATAAACGGCTTTGAGATGCGTATACGTATCGTGCGCACCAACGATGCTTTCTGCCTTATGAGCTCTTCGAAAGACTGCAGCATGAAGATCGTCGAAGCATCGCTCCTTGTACGTCGTGCCAAGATAGCACCCGGTATACTCCTAGCCCACGCAAGGGCTCTCTCCAAATCTACGGTAAAGTATCCAATGACCCGCGTAGAAGTTAAAGCAGTATCGCTGCATGCAGGTGTTCACGGTGATACTCTGGATAATGTCATACTAGGGCAGCTGCCCAAGCGCATAATTATCGGATTTGTCGATAATAGAGCCTTTAACGGTGATCGCACACTGAACCCCTTTAACTTTCAAAATTATAAAATAAATTATCTTTCTTTGTATGCTGACGGCGTGCAGATACCGTCAAAGCGTCTGCAGCCCGACTTTGGTGCGAGAGAGCAATACGTGGATGCATATCACACATTATTCTCCGGCACGGGTATTCACTTTCTCAACCAGGGTAATTGTATTTCCCGTACAACCTACCCTAATGGTTATTGTCTATTTGCATTTGACCTAACACCTGATCTTTCGGCAAATAGTAATACTCATTGGAATTTGGTGAAACACGGCAGTGTCAGAATAGAGGTCCGTTTCGAAGAAGCTCTAAATTCAACGGTTAACTGTATTGTGTATGCAGAATATGATAATGTGTTGGAGATTGACTCGTCCCGACAAGTGATTGTAGATTTCAGCGGATAGTGAACTATTTCGGCTGAGTCTTCAGTATTCTCCGAGAACTCGAGGCGACAGGTCGTATCATGGCTGTTGTAATTGATATACAGAGTCTAAAGGATAAATTCAATCATTTTACACCGAAAGAAGTGGCTGTCACCTCGGTGCATTCAACATACTTTGGTCACTGGATAGTAAAACAGCCCTATGCCCATGACGACCTATCACCTGCTATAAAAAGGCAAAATACGTGGCTGCAGAGCAACCATCACGGTATTGCATGGTCTGAAGGCGATACATCTGTGCAAGCGGTCGAGCTTATTCTGAAGAAAATTGCTTCAGAAGTTGATCGAATATTCACCAGAGGCTCCGACAAAGCATCATACCTGGCAAGACTCACAGGATGTTTTATCATAAATTTGGAAGAAGACGACGAAGTACCATCATTCCATAGCCTACCGACGGGTAATACACGCTGTATATATCACGGACTGTTGCGCAAAAGCCACACATATAAGTGTGCTCTAGACAACGCAACAAAGATCAAAGCGTGGCTCTGTCATAGTGATCGCTTCGATTCTTTATGGGAATATTGCACTTCTACTAGCTGGAGGGTTGGCTTGTCAGAGTGTGCTACTGAAGAAAAACCCTCTGTTGCTGTCCGCTGTTATGAAAAGCCTTCAAATTTTACAGTCTCTCCGGAACATTAAGGATCATACAGTAGGCGTGTATCCGGCAGATCGTATCCCGAAGGTGTGGACGAAACCGACAGCCATCGTTGTTAATACCAATGGACACAAGCTACCCGGGACCCACTGGGTCGCCATGTACGTCGATCGAAATCGCCATGGATGGTTCTTCGACAGCTACGGTCTCCCGCCAATCATCCCACAGCATCTCATACGACTCCGAAGAAACTGCAAATTCTTCCGATGCAACACTATTCAACTTCAAGGTCCGGATTCGCAATGTTGCGGACAGTATTGCGTTATGTTTCTTCATTATATGTGTACTGGCCTCGGCTTTAATAAGTTTAGAAACGTATTTTCAAATAATTTATCAAGAAACGATTCAATAGTCTATGATTATTATAATGCATTCATCAATAATCGCGAATTTAAGTCGCAGGGTAAACTTTCAGTATGGGGGCTGCCGTAGGTGGCAGCTACAAAATAAATAGCTTTAGTGATAAGTGTTTGCATTGCATACAGGGCTGTTGGCCCCGTGCTCGAGTATTGTGAATATTATGCTTATAAAATAAAAATAAAAAATAAAAAATTCTGTTTTCTCTACCCACTCTGTTTCCCCGATACCACTCAAAAAATTTATTTCAGCAGATATTATATTTCTTCTTGGAATCGGTTTTCGGGCTGCTAAAAAAGCTGATTTCAACAGATGTCATATTTCTTCTTGGAATCGGATCTGTATCCCGATATCACAAAAGACACACGCAACCAGAGACCTTTTCGAGTTGCTGAAAAAGCTGATTTCAGCAGATATTATATTTCTTTTTGGATTCGATGTGAGAAAGCGTCATGAATCGCGAATTACCTGCGGCGGAAGCGGAAACAGTGCTCATTCCCGAACAGACCAGTGAGCAGACATCAGTCGTGATCGAGCAGCGAAAGAAGTCTCGTGCAAGCTATCTGTCTCCGTTGACGGTTACTGCAAAGGAAACGAATCGAGCTAAAAGTGCACATAGAAAGACACTTGCGCGATATTGCAAAATTAAAATCACTGATACGTGTGATACGACGGCTAGAAGAACGCAATCTCCATCTGTCTCCGTTGCCGTTAATGCAAAGGAAACAAATCGAGCTAAAAGTGCGCATAGAAAGACACTTGCACGATATTGCAAAATTAAAATCAGTGATACGTGCACAATCAGAGTTTCGACGTGTGATACGACGGCTAGAAGAACTCAATCTCCAAAATGGATCTTACGCAAATCAACAAAGTGGGCATGCTTGCGTCGTTTCTGCCAATCAAAAAACTATCCGAGTTGGAACTCGAGAGAAACTACGGCGTCACCGACATAAGGTGTGTAAAAACATCATTTGGCCCGAAGATTACCATCGACATTGAGGAAACATTTACTTGCTACCTCCCAGCGAGATTCTCCAAGGCCTTCGATGATGACGCCAATCTGCTGCACCAGATGACTGCTGCTGCGCATGAGAAAAAACTGCTCATGCAGTACTACGGGACAAGGTATAATAACCTGGAGTTCAAGCCCGTCCGCCCAACGGAGAGCTCATAGTTATTGAGTATGAGCTGCTGTGGTCAATCTTATTCTTGGGAGTTGGATAATTCAACAGTACCGGGAGAAGAAGAAGAAGAAGACGTTGCTCCAGTCACAGCCAACAACATCCATAATAGTTAAAATATATTATTGAGCTTGGCTCATGTACAAATAAATAACAGATTATCGATAAAATTGATTTATTTCTTCTTTTATACGATGCAAAATATACTCTCAACGCCTATCCCCTCTAGCTGC
Source organism: Ichneumon xanthorius (assembly GCA_917499995.1). Classification (NCBI taxonomy): domain Eukaryota; kingdom Metazoa; phylum Arthropoda; class Insecta; order Hymenoptera; family Ichneumonidae; genus Ichneumon; species Ichneumon xanthorius. The sequence goes on along the minus strand of CAKJTD010000081.1, from coordinate 756,790 downwards.
CTAAAATGTACACGTAGCAATATTTTAATCATAAACTTCGAAGGGGATAGTCCATCATCCCGTCACCGGCGGTAGCAAAAGTGTGCTCTTGGCACAGTTGCGATCACGTTGTTGCAGAATTAACGGTTACTCGGAGGCGGTACAGAAAGTGATACAAATAATCACGATTTGCATCGTTGAAAAATTATATCAGGAATTGGAGGAGGAGGTGCAAACAACGGTGGATGGAGAACGTTGGTCGCAACGCTGCACAGCAGGCGTTTCGATAATAAATTCCTATCTGGAATATCTGGATCCTTCGACGGTATTTTATCAGGGAATATGTGCACGGGTGGAATATTTGGAGGCTGTCCAGTTCCAGTTAGAATAAAAAATGAAGAGGCGCATCCGGTTTCAATCTGCACGTGCAATATTGCTGACGATTGCTTAGAATAAAAAAAATGAAGAGGCGCATCCGGTTTCAATCTGCGCGTGCAATATTGCTGACGATTGCTACTGCGTGTTAACAACTTCAGCGCAGCTCAGTCTTCTGCCGTCTCTTGAGAGCGTAAAACATGTTCGTGGATTTCAACGACAATATGCACTGTCCAGATCAGGTGTTTGATGTACCCGGTACAGATCTGGTGTTTGATATTCTGTACTTAAAAGATAAGGATGGTGAATTATTGCCGAAAGAGGTGTGTGTGGGTTCGGTGGATAAACCACAGCGTCGAATGCTGTGGATGGTCTCTCCACCTTATATCATCGAGGAATTGCCGCCCCGGATACGAAAAAGAAATAATTGGCTGACTAACAAGGAAACATTCCCAAGTGTCCGACCCCGATTTCGATAATTTTGATATATGTTGTAGAACTCGGAAATTTAAGGGACACGTATTTTTTTTATCATCCCTCGTTGATATATAAGGGGTGAAACAGCCCCTCAAAGTTTGGCAGAAAAACAATATTTTTTTTTTTTTTTTTCATCGAAGCACTTGACGATTATGAATGAAATTTGGTATACATATATCTCGAGCCACCAGGACTCAGAAATAGTAGTGTGCATCACGGACGCACCCCTTTAAGGGGGTTAACTACCCCTATCTAAATCTTTTTTTCTTTTTTTTTCGGCGAAAAATAATCGAACTGGAATACAAATAGCATCGTTTTGAAGCTAAAATGATATTACAGTTTACGTGTTTTTGGTTTTTTCCGAAAAACCACTGTTTGACCAGGTATATATATTTCAAGGCTTTCAATATTTCCCATAGAAGCACCCGACGGATTTCAATCAAATTTGGCAAGCATATATTTCAGAGCAACAGAATTAAAAAATGATACCGTCCGACACGCGCCCACCCCTTTGGAGGGGTAAACCACCCTGATAATTTTTTTTCAGGATAAAAGAACCGAAAAAAATATAAATCGTATACAGCCGATACTTGCATAAAAAAACTCCCGTTTTCGCTTGGAGGGCGAATTCCTAAAATCCTGTAAACTCTCAATGAGAGTTTACAGGATTTTATTCTGCTTTCAAAAACCATAACTTAGCACACGGGATATATATTCGAAGCATAGGTAATATGTGAATTTGATAATATAACATTTCTACAGATGAGACTATTTTCATTCCAAATTTATTCCTTCCAATACATGTATGGAATATGGGATATATGGGAATACTCCAAGAATATTAATTCTGGAAAGCAAAAAAATCTTGGGACTGAAAATTTCAGAAAATTCTATATGATAAAAATAATGTTCACCAAAAATTTTTGTAACAAAAAATTATGGCTCATATTCATGACAGTAGTGATGATCGTGGAAAAAGTGTTCGAAGCAGAATGCTTTCTTACACCATGAGCATCGTATTATAGGTAGTGCACCGCAAACAGCACATTTCATAACGGAAGATTTTTCGAAAGCAAATTCGACAGGATTTGGAAAACATTCTAATCTGTCGTCTACATAGCCACTTTTATACCAAGCATATTGAAAAAGGGATCGATACCTAGGCGAAGATAGTTGATTATGTACAAGTGATTGTAGTTTTATAATATTGTTCCGTAGATGAAGATTGACATCGTAATTGTGTAGGATCGCATTGTCAGAGAAACGCTTCACAAAGTTTTTCCACACCCTAAAACCATAAACGTCTAAAGGTTGAATTCTTCCGGTAGTTCCTTTTGGTATAGTCATCAACACAACATCTTTATCTGCAGGCTTCGTTTCTGCGATAATATTGCTGCAGTGACCGCTCCAGTTGTCCAGTAAAAGTAGGCTTCTTCTTCCAACGTTAGGAAAGAACACCTCTTTTAGCCATGTTTTGAAGTGGTCTGTAATTGCAAAACATTGCTACCAGTAATATTCATGCACATTGCAGTAATAAAAAGAAAATGATCATTGCAGTACATCATTACCTTTTGTCATTTTGCCAGATGACGAAGGGAGGAGGTATACATTCGGAGGACGGATTAATGTTTTTTCTACTAGAGGACCAAAGCGACCGCCTGCTTCTTTTAATACTATCAATAGAGGAGATAGTAGTCGCCCATCACAGGAGACAATTGGCTGAATAGTATAACTATGAGTTGTAGATAATATGGATTGAGCAGAACACTCGACTTTTTCCGTTCCTGCATACGTCAACGTACGTCCTGAATGTATTTCAAGCTGGAATCCACTTTGATCAGAATTATATACGTTTTCAGGCCCGTATTCTGCTATAAAAGGCTTGACAGAAGCAACAAACTCATCAGCTGATTTTTTCAAATTAGCACTGTCTTCTATCGTCTTTCTTGAGACAAACTTTGTGATTTTTCTTGAAACGATCCGATGGGCTTTTTTGAAATTGTATATCCATTTTGAAGAGGCCACGAAAGGCCTATCGCCACTCCCCTGCTCTCCCCATGCTTCCAGAGCCCATTTTGTGATGTCCGAATCATGGACTATTAATCCAGTTTCTATAGCGTTTCGTAATTTGTTTAATGTAAATTCGGCGATATGCATCAATTTTACTTTCCGCGTTCCTCCTTCGTCCACTTGCTTTGCCCATCTCGTTTCTTGACGAGGATTAGTAAGTCTCGCAAATGACTTTTGTACAGTAGAAAACTTGAGATAGCTTTTTTTTCCACTCCGCCAGTACTCTACTGCCCTTTTTTTGTAATGAAATGGGATTTCATCGTTCACAGGACTAGGGCACACAGATGAAGAAGGTCCAGCCACTGCTTCCTCACTCCAATCTTCGGCGTCTTCGACGTATTCTGCGTCTGTTCCGGGAAAGTCGTCTACGAAACCCAATGTAGATTCTTCAGATACTTCTAAAGTGTTGAAGTCCCATATACTGTCCAGAAGAATCTTTTGAATCGATTCTTTCAGAATGATTTCTTGCCGATTGACTTCAGTCGTTGGTAGATACATTGTTTGAAATGTTGCAAGTAATAAATTAAGCACGTTCATTGGATTCACAAACATGTTTAAAATATCGGAACGCACTGATAACACGACAGGCTCCGAACGCGAAATTTTCAACACCGAATGATGAAGAGTAATGCACGCTCAGTCTTTATAAAGAGCCGCACGACTACTTGGGATAACATTTGTCTATTTTCGTTCCGAATTGTTGACAGGCCTGCCGCCCGAAGTTTTCCGGAAACTTCGAGATCCATTTATATTTTTGGCGTCACGAAAATACGCATGAAAAAAATATGTGATCGGTTATTTTTATTTTATGAAGTCGAAGAACTAATCTTATCTTTATTTTTCCAGAATTATGAGTAGACTCATAATGAAACGATTACCGCATCGTAGAATCTGCCGTGAGGCAGATTCGGTAGAATAAGCTTTACATGTGTGAACTGAATAAAAATAAATGCTAATGCATTTATTTTTATATATTTTTTTTATTTTATTGTAATTTTATTCGTTTCTAATGAAATGAATAAAATTGCGATCCAAATAGTTTCATCTGTAGTTTCATGTTATATTATCAAATCCACATATTACCTATATTTCGAATATATGCCGTGTGCTAAATTATGGTTCTTGATATGAAAATAAAATCCTGTAAACTCTCATTGAACTTCTGACTGCCCTCCAAGCGAAAACGGGAGTTTTTTTTATGCAAGCATCCGCTGTATACAATTGATATTTTTTTCGGTTCTTTTATCCTGAAAAAAAATAAATGATCAAGGTGGTTCACCCCCACAAAAGGGTGGGCGCGTGTCGGACGGCATCATTTTTCAATTCTGTTGCTCTGAAATATATGCTTGCCAAATTTGATTGAAATCCGTCGGGTGCTTCTATGGGAAATATTGAAAGCCTTGAAATATATATACCTGGTCAAACACGATGGTTCAAAACGATGCTATTTGTATTCCAGTTCGATTATTTTTCGCCGAAAAAAAAAGAAAAAAAGATTTAGATAGGGGTAGTTTACCCCCTTAAAGGGGTGCGTCCGTGATGCACACTACCATTTCTGAGTCCTGATGGCTCGAGATATATGTATACCAAATTTCATTCATAATCGTCAAGTGCTTCTATGAAAAAAAAAAAAAAATATTGTTTTTCTGCCAAACTTAGAGGGGCTGTTTCACCCCTTATATATCAACGAGGGATGATAAAAAAAAATAGGTGTCCCTTAAATTTCCGAGTTCTACAACATATATCAAAATTATCGAAATCGGGGTCGGACACTTGGGAATGTTTCCTTGTGAGAATGTACACCCGCGTTATGCTCCGAGTAAGCTGAATAATATCTCGAAACGATGATATGTGTTCCCGTGATGACGTACCGAACTTTGTGAGCAGACCCGTGAGCTTAACCGTGAGAAAAACCGAATAGAAAATCGGCGATCTACCCGAGCGCGTGGTGACCCGTGTCAGCCATTACGCGTAGATGAGCGCGAAACCTGTTGCACACGGCACATAACCCGTGCCGCCTCGGATGAGAGCCGGTGAGCGTGCGTCGACGGCGCGCGTCGTCCTCGCCGGACTCGGCCGAGAGGTGCTGCCGAACAGCGGCCGCTCGAGCTAGCGCACGCAGCCGCGCTGATTCTCGAACAAACGGTGAAATTGTGAGCATACACACGGTGCATGAAAAATAAAAAGAAAATAGCTACATATACTATACTGACCGGTAGAATATCGAAACAGAAATTCACGATTTTACATAATTTCAGAAAGTTGTGTGAAAACAAAACAAACAAGCCTATCATGATGAACGATAGACCGGCTGTTATCGACGACACGCGGAGGCGTGAACAGCAACGGCTCGAGCTCGCTGAACAACGAGCGGCTTTGGAGCAACTTCGTCAATAACAGCAACAGGAACACTCTAAAAACAAGCGTGTTGTTTCAACCCGCTTTAGGCATGTGAATCGTGTAGTCACTTTTTACACGCTTCAAGGTGTGTTAATTCTCAACACATGTCAAAGTGTGTAAATTTTACACGCTTTACGTGCATTGTTTCAACACGCTGTAAACGCATTTACGCATGTCATTACTTTTTACACGTTTGTAGGTGTGTTCACCCCCCCCCCCCTCTCCCCCAAGACATGTTGACAGTTGATACCGTAGTGTGTAGGTGTCGAAAAGAAAAGAGGCAGTACCAACTGTGAATCATCTTACAAATTAATTACAACGATTTACCTTGTATCTCAACCTCGTCATCTCTGTCCACATCCGGGATATTTGCAGCTTCTTCGTTAATGTCGACGTGAGGATGCTTTCGAAACACATGCTGCTTGAAAGACTTCCAATTTGTAAACGTAGCGCCACATCCATATTCGTTACACTGCACTTTAAACGTCGCCTCAAATCGATGGTGTTAGACAACTTGTTTCAATAGCTGATTATCAGACGCAGCTTCAAAATAGCATAAACAACTCTGGAAAATATCGGGCGGCCTGTCCATGATCGTGCTGTGCGACATACGAATCCGCCATATTGCAATTGAATCAAACGCATATGCAAGTGTGTTGATTTCCTAGTGTTTTCTTTTATAAAGTGTGTAGTACACCTAGCGTGTACCTGTACACCAAGTGAGTTCTTCGGCCGTAAACGCGTTGAAACACCACACATAACGTGCATTCCAATAAGCCCGTTCTGTAGCAAAACACTAAGAAGTGTGTTGTACAGGGAATCCGGGAAAGATGCAGTGCAAACGTGTTGCTTCAACACGCAAGCCGACCAACACGTATTTTATTAATGTATTTGGTTGGCGCAACACATGTATATGTGTGCTGTGAGTTGTTTCAACACACTTGACAACACGCTTGTTTTTAGAGTGAATCAAGCCGCGGCGAATATTCCGCCAGTAAGAGATAATCAAGGTCAACAGAATAGTAATTTGGAAGAAATAAGCGCGATTGTGAGTATGGTACAAAACTTTCATGTGGAGGCAAAATTGCCAAAATTTAATAACGAGATACAGAAAAATCCAGTAGAATTTCTCGAAGAGGTGGAAAATTTTTTTCGCTGCGACGCGTTGAAATGCGATCCAACAGCGCTTCGTCAAGATTACGATTTTATAAACGATCTTGCCACAGAGGTAAACGGAACGAAGGATCGCGATAATGATGTAGATGCAATTCAAGGGCTAGCTAAATAGCCGCATTTAGAAGTAGTTGTTTTGGGAAAAGCGAGGACGATCCTTCTCGATTCCGGTAGTCAGATGACGGCTATATCTGAAGATTTTTTTAAAGAGATTACAAACAACACTCGGTTGAGTATAATGCCTGTATCGAATCTAGATGTGACTACCGCGATCGGAAAAAAGACTATGACGATAAAACACCAACCCAGAAATTGCCGTCGGGCTGACGTCAGATCTCTATCAGGCACTGCCTAACGCTTCATCAGGTCCTGATAAGGCACCTTATCAGGCCCTGATCAGGAATGTAACGCAGTTGCCCTACAAGGTTCTGATCAGGCTGCCTGACCACGGCCTAATCAAGATGCCTGCTTGCCTCCTGAGAAAAATATAATACATACTTTTTATTTATTGGCGTTATTGTATCGGACTTGTAAACCTTTTATTTTTGTTCTTCGGATTAAATTGACTAATTACTACAATGTAAATTACGGAAAAATTAATTTTTATTTCACTCATGGTCGGTCTTGAACCAGCAACCTTGCCAATGGGGACTCGGCTATACTCAACTTGAGAAACGTAATGTCGAATTTGCTTTTAGGCTCCGGTACAAGTACACACACGACTAAATATACTTTTACAAAGTGTCTCACACGTGCATTGCCAACGAAAAATGAAATTCAGTGAGAATTTTCGAACACGTTCTAATGAGATAAAAATCGGAAGAAGTCAATCATATGTAAGATGCTAGGAATATTGATTTTGTATAATAGTAATGTAAAAGACAAAGCTTCCTCTATGAGGAAGCAAAAATTGTAATAAATAAAAAAATAAATATTTAACAAATAATCAAGGAATCTTTTTTATTAAATCATTTGAATTATTTCAATTTTTTGTTTACTTATTAACTTATTAAAACATCCGAAATTCGTTGCAAGATTTCGTAAAAAAAAATTTCCAACGTAAGAAAATTCTATTAAAAAATTCACATGAACTGTAAAAAATGGACGAATTTATTTGAAATTAGAAAAAAAAGGTTCAGTAAATTGTTTCTACAACTTTATTTCACAAATGCCTTAGAATCATTTTTTGGAATTTTCATTATGCAAAATCAATATGCTCTTCTCAAAATCAATGTTCTTCAGGCATGCATAGTGCATGCCTGGAGAAGGCTTGCCTGCTAAGGCCCTGATCGGGGTACTATCAGGCCAGCCTCGTCAACAGCCAAGGATATTCAGTCAGGTGGTCAGGCTGGCATCAGGCCCGCCTCATCTGAAGTGAGGATTATTTAGTCATGCTTCACGACCTGCACCTTATCAGGCCCTCATCAGGCTCGCCGGATCAGGCACGCCCTGGCTATACCTTAACAGGGCCTGATAAGGTATCAGGCAGCCTGATCCCAATTTCTGCTCGGGAAGTTTAGCTCGAGGTTGAAATAGAAGGGAGAATATTAGGATTTCCGTTTTTAGTCGTTCCATACTTGACATCCACCGTTATTTTGGGTAATGGCTGCATGCTAACAAACGAAGTGATTTTAAACTATATGTTGTACGCCGAATTATTTTTATCTATTAAAATGAAAGAAATATTAAATAAATTGAAGAATACATTGGGATATATTTACTGGCAAATCCACCGCGTCGCGAAGCCGACACGAGTAGGAATTTGACGAGTAAGTATCGGACGATGCTCGGTTAATGCACCCGACATCGACAAATCGCGCTGAGTATGAATCACGATGCTCGATTCTATATGCCCAAATATGGGCATACTACAAAATTGCAGACGTATCAATTTGCACCTCGCTGATCGCGATCGGGAAATTGACAGTCTGAACTCGACTAGAGAACAGAGAGGTTGGTCTCAGAGTGAGGCTCATGTTCAAAGAAATCGACGAATGTATTATGAAATATTGGCAACGAAGAAATTAATTATCTTTCTTTTGAATAAAACTTGTTATTTAGTTTGTATAAACAAACTTGAGTTTTTACTCTTAATTTGGCAACCATCCCAAATTACCTTTCAAATTTATATTTGTTGATCTCGCGTACAACATATAAGAATAACACCATCGAATTAGCTGGCAAAATTCTCTCGGAAACTGTTCGTTGTTCGCGAAACGAAAAGGGGGTAGTCGTATACTTTATTAATTTCCATGACGGCCAACCTGATGTTAGTTGCGAAGGTGAACATCCGAATATTGTATGGAACGTAAATGTAGAGCAATGCGTCTCAAAAAAGGATATAGTAACAACTAACATGGAAGTGCGTAGCAGTATCCGTGAAAGAAAGTAGACGAACAACCTTCTACGAATAACGCGTGCTCGATTGTACCACCGAAAAATAATAAACCGATCCTTGACGTATCGAGTGAACAAGTGGGACTTTGCATACCGGCGAATGTCAGCAACCTCGATACAATAATAAAAGAAAAAAGTAATTCGGCAAACGATGGAGAGTTTTTAGAGGCCCTTCGCGCGATCGCGTTGAAACTAACATCGCTGGATGAATCGCAGAAAGGCAGGGTAATTCGAACGCTCGAGAAATACCGTTTATTATTGTTACGTCCTGTGAATTTTCCCGAAATATTTCGAACATAATTATTAAATAGTTAAAAATAAACATTGGAAAAATTGCCATTGTTTAATTTGTCAAATTCAAAGTTCCAATAAATGAATAAAATACCTAATGAAAGAATCATCCATTGGTAAAAATAATTAGTCTTCAGGTGAGTTAGGTTGATGTACAGAAGCGACTGTATGAAGCTCGGTAACCTGAGGCGCAAAAATGCAGATAAAGATATCGGCGGAGCGCTCCTCACAGTTGTCGAACATAGGGCCTGCTTGTACGACGCGTGTCACGATGGGCACGATGTTGAGAGCGGCCGTTGGGCGTAATGAGTGCAGCACCTCCTCGACGGTGAATATCGATGAATGCTAGATCATCGTTATAGTCCAGGATCGTAGTTGAAATAATAAATGAAGAATAAATGGAAATCAAGTTTAAGGGACGAATACACGGTATTCACATAGCATTTTTGGAAATTATTAATAATAGATTCGGGAAATAAAATAGAGTCAAGAAGTAAAGAAGAAAATTAAGTCATATCGTCATGATAACATTCAGAATAGAAGTTAAATAAAATATTAAAAAGGGAATACATATAGAAACGATAAATAACAAATAAATAATCAAATAGCAAATAACGAGGAAAAATATGGAAAATTACGAAAAAAGGAAAGAAATGTAAAACTATTAACGCCGAAATTCAGGGAAATAATCAGATAAATATTAAGATAAAAATTTATGTTAACTATTGTTAACTTCGCAACGAAAGCTCGTACAGCTTTCATTCAAATTTGTCTGTTCATAAAATTCGCGATAAAATTTAAGTAATAACAAGTTAAAATGTCAAAATTATTGTAAAACTACGAAATTGGGAATATTTAATTAGTCAATCAAAGAAAGGAATCAGGTGATGAGAGTGGGGAGACGAGGCGCAGGTGTGACAGCGGTGACGCGGGGGTGTCCGGCACCGAGGTTATTTATTCGCGCGCCCACCGCCCATTCGGCACTTCTTCGACTTCTAACTTCTTCGCGACCGGGGCAAAGACCTCAATCTTGCATTGTATTTAGAATCATTAACAAAGAATCATCGAACTACCAACTTGTAAAGTTTTGAAATCAATATTCAACTTAACTCAGTACAATAAATCCTCCATATGTTTCCAAATCATTCCATTGAGTTTGAGTATATTCCGCCTGAAAGTCATTCTATCATTGAAATCATCCATCGTTAAAATCTGGGAAGGACGTTCATTTCTGGAGTCGATCGTCATCATCATTAGATTCTGATTCAAATATTCGGCATTTGGAAAGACGTTATTTTCGGAAATCAGTCATCATCATTCGATTCTGAATCGAATAATCATCCGTACTTGGCAAGGACGTTCCATTTTCGAATCCAATAGACATCATAGATCGTTCGATTCATTCAATCTTTGTGATAGTCAGGTTTCGATACAGGTGTTATAGATGAATGTGTAATGCCGAAGTATGGTTAAAACTGTTTTATTGTGTGAAGTGAAGGAGAGTGCACGTCTTACAGACTCGAGACGCTGAGATGAACTGAATAAAGGGCCTGACGGAAGCAGGGCCCTCACCTATTGCTGCGCGCGACAAAGTATTCTTACGCGGTGATCGGCCGCTGCACGCACGTGGCGGGCGCAGCGGCTGGACCGTTACCGTGAGAGCGTGAACGTTCGCACGGAAGGTGCTGACGGTGCAAAGATTAGCGAGAATTTGAATAAAATATTAAACTTGAGTTTCCTGCGCTAAAAATACTAACTCGAAATATGGGACCGTCACACTCCCCCTCTTGCAAAAAGAGCGATGCTCCGCATCGGAAATGATTGTTTACAAAATTTTTGAATGTGTGAGTCTATACAATGAGATGATTCTTGTTTGCTTGTGGGTCTGTTTTTATGCATTTTTCGCTGTGTGTGTGTGTGTATGTGTATGTATTTTTATTTTGCGTTGATGTCAGCTGGGCCATGGTGTTGAATTTATTGTCCTTAATTTTGTTCCGTCTGTATCGTTTTGGTTGTTGAAGGATGCGCAAATCCGTTGTATTCACATTTCCTTGTTATATGTATATATCATTATGGATGTCGTATGCCTGTAACTGACTAATAATATGTAAGAGTTCATGTTCATGGAGGTGGTTTGATTATAGAGGATTGGTCGGGTTTATGATAAAATATATATGTATTATTTTATACTTTTTTTTAATAATAGGAAAGGTTTCACTTTGATTCTCCAGATTTTGTGAGATTCGATAAATTGATGTTGGTTGTGCCTTTTTTGTATTTATTGTTTAGTCCTTTCTCTGAGTTATTTTTTATTTCCGTATCCTGTATCCTTTTATGTATATAAGACAATTTTGATGCAGGATGGTAAAGTAAACCCAAAATGTGTTTTTCTGTAAACAAAGTTGATGAAAATTTCTTTATTCGTTATTTAACAATTATTATTTCCACTACCTATAACCCTACCTGTAAACAAAGAAACGACAATTAAAGTTTACTGTTATCTCTTTTCTGTTACACTCTTAATTTTGTACTTAACAATATTTCTCTTAGCAATTTTGTTTTCTCTCTCTCTCCTAGATGTGCTCTCTTGCCTCATGGCTCTTCTCGATTCTTCCGATGATCCAGTACTCTCTCTATCGGTGATTACAGTGCGGCGCGCGGAACATGAGGAGCGCGGCGGATTCAATTCAAATCGAAGAAAGTACAATACTTTCTTTACATCTCCCCTCCCCGGGTGAAAATTCTTGCAATTTTCAGTCTCCGCCTCCTGGGATTGGAAGTAGTTTTGTTACATGGAAGAGTCCAGTTTCTTGGTTTCGTTTTCCTGTTTTTATCTTGTATAGTGAATCGGATATCTTTTCTATTATCTCGAAAGGTCCGATTCTCAATTCATCTAATTTCTTTCTGTTTAATCTGTTGCCATTCTCCACATATACTAGATCTCCAGTGTTGAAAAGGTGATTCTTTCTGTTCTTGTTGAATATATTTTTGTTATATTCGTGTGATTTTTTTGTTCTTTCTAGAGCTCGTTCTTTATCTCTTATCCAATTTTCTGTATCGTTTCTTCTTTTCATTTCTTCAGGTAGGATGCTAGTATTTGTACCCTCTAATAAATATTTAGGCGTAAAGCTTGTTATTGTATGTTCCGTTTCATTGTATTTATCAACACATTCTCTGGCGATCGTTGTCCAAGCTCCCATTCCTCCCGTCTCGTTTACCGTATATCTTATCTTGTTGACTAGAGTCTGGTTCAGTCTCTCGTTCAGACCGTTGGAGAAGGGCGCATTGACGGCCGGAAAAATTAGTCTAACGTCATTTTCTGCCAGGAATTCCTTAAATTCTCTTGAGTTTATTCCCGGATATTGATCCGTAAGTATTGTTCCAATTTTGTCCGTTTCTAGCACCGTATTTACTAACTTGATGAAGTCAGTCGCACTCTGACTTTTTGATGTTGAGATGAACGCGTATCTCGTAAAATGGTCTACTAGTAGGTGTAGATATCTTTTTGTTGATCTTTGTCCTCCAAAGCCACCGATGGTGTCTATCGACATAATCTCAAATGGTTTCGTTGCTGGCCCCAATTGTGACATCAGTCCGTACTTTTCTTGCCCTCTGGATTTGTTCTTAATACATATTTTGCAGTTTTTACACACTTTTTTATATTCGCAGTTATATTCTTAGCTGTATAATAAGGACATATCCTATTTATCATTTGTTGAATCCCTAAATGGTGCCATTCAGAATGTATTCCTTCAATTAATTCTAAGCTTAATTTTTCGGATAAAACTATCTTTTCTTTATTCCTAATCGTTTTATAGAGAAGTCGATCTTTTTCTATAAAAATTTTGTTTTGCGCCCCTGCAATGCCTTATTCTCTTTTTGATCCGTTTTTATCTCCGTTATTCTCATTAGATTAGTTGTTTTTAGCATTTCTTCTATATTTTTGAGTGGTTCTAGTACTGGATTTCTACTCAAACTATCGGCGTCGGCGTTCTCTTTTCCCGGAATATACTTAATTTCAAAGTCGTATTGTGACAAATAGTATCCCTGCTTAGAAAATCCTATAGATACTGATTGAAACCGATTGTAACCCATAGGATTTCTATCGGAATGAGTAGTCTTAATCGGAGAGCAATTTGCGCTCCCATTGGAAATGAATAGGTATCAGTAGGATTGAATTGGCACGTTATATCAATCGGAACGTATCGTTATTATCCGATAAAATTGGCTTCCCGACAGGAAATATTATTTTTCGACGACGTATTGGTTTGAATGAGTTTTTTGTCCTGGTAATATCCCATAGAATGCTCACGTTCCCATTGAAATAACGAATCGGATTGTATAGGAAATTCCCCCATTTTAGTTTTATACAAGATTTAATCGGAAAGTACCGTTGAAAAGTGGCTCTATATCGAGCTTATGGGATTGAAATGGGTTGTATTGTTTGGTCATATATTGGGATCTATCGGTAAGTATAATGTTTCTATGGGAATGTCTTGTCCCGTCAAACAACCGGATTCAATGTGTTTCTTTCCGATAAACTGTCAACTGGAATGAATCAGGTATCGTTGACTGACCTCGATGACTGAATCTCTATAGCTATTAACAGGAAATTGCGTATTGCTCCCGGGTCGCGATTAATCGGAATGAATCGGCAAGAGTTGATCAATTTCGTCATCGTTTCTTTCGGAATGAATAAGAAACGGCAACTTACAGTTGAGCTAGAACGCAATAGGTATCAATCTGCCTATGATCACAATACTTAACTACAGACTTTGAATAGGAATGAATAGGGGTTGATGAATCATTCTTTAATTAGAATCAATCGGAATTTGCAATCCATTATATATATTGATTGCATATACATACATATGAGAAACAAATCAATCGGTGTACATTGATATTGACCTATTTGACTTACAACGATTTGAATTTTACAACAATATATGGGAATACATTGCCCGGTCGAACAAGCGGAATCAAATGTTTTTTTTTGCGATCTGTCAATAGGAATAAATGAGCAAACGTTGACCGATCGCGTCAACGGAATTGCACTGTCAGTGTATATGAAATTGTGTATTTCTCCCAATTCGTATTAATCGGAAATGACCGGGAAACGGCAAATTAAATTAAAACTACAATCAATATTTTTATTACTCGTCACAATACAAACAAGTTTGTATCGGAAGAAATAGGAAGTAATAAATTGTCCTTTAATCGGAATTAATGTAAATTGATGTTTATAGAATATAATGAGGCATTCTATCTCAATTCGAACGGTCAAAAACTTGACCAATTCCAAAAAATCGTAATTTTACCACAATTCGTAATTATTAAAAGAAATGTTTGTAATTTTTTCAGAATTTTTAGATCATTTTTTTTAGGATATGCCAAATTGGTAATTTTTTTGTTAAAACCGCTGTATCTTTGAAAGTTTTAGGTATACAAAAAAAAATGTTCAAAGAATAAAAGATGGAGTTTTGAATGAACTTTCCGAATGTGCTTATTATTGGAAAAGGTGCTTTTAAATGGAAAATAGACTAAAATATTTTTTTCGGTCAACAAAAATCGAGTTTGACAAATTTAAAAAAACGATCCGATAATTCTGAAAAAATTCTTTTACATAATTATAAACTGTGGTGAAATAATGATTTTTTTGGAAGTGGTCACATTTTTGAGCGCTAGAAACGGGGTGGAATGCCGCGTATGTATGCTTGCAACCTATCAGAAACGTATCTATAGAGATTGGTACTGGCCTGTATTGATCGACACCAAATAAAAAATCGCAACCATTTTTAACATATCAATTTTTTGATAATTACAACCTATACATACTCAAAGCTTGTACAAAATTCCGTTCTATTGGATATTTTTACGGGTTGGCAAGTTTTACGACTAGTTACGACTAGTTACGGGTTGGCAAGTTTTTTCCGCGAAGTTCTTCTTGATACAATTCCGATAATTCCGATTTCCGTGCAGCTCAGGCAGTTCCCATTCATAGCAATAGAATTCACCAGTTTCTTCCTGTAGGTTCCTATGAAGAGACGCCGTAGCGTCTCGACGCCAAATACTTAAAAAAAGATTTTTTTTTAGCGTGTTGACGAGACGCTACCAATCAAGAGACGCGCGGTAGCGTCTCGACGCCAAGTACTTAAAAAAAGATTTTTTTTTTTTAAGCAAGTTGACGAGACGGTACCAAGTATATATACTCCAAAATGCCGGAAGTGGATTCTTGCTTCTCGATTTTCTCGGAAACGAAGCGGCAGATCGGAATTCGGACGACACTTTTTTTATATATATAGGACACAAGCTTTTCAACGTGCCCTGTTCCGATTATAACTTTGCGGTAGATGCCGAGATATGGGCATCGGGTACCTCTCGAGGTCCGAAAATATTATAAAAGTGTCCTGTGATGTGATGTGATGTGAGTCCTCGCGTCTATTGCGCATGCACCTCGCGTCTACTGCGCATGCGTTCGCCATATCATCTGGCTCGTCTTTCGACTGCTGTGCTGCGTTCAGGATTCTATCGCGCCTCTGAAGTAGTCGGATATTGCCTGACAGGAAACTTTTTGTTGAAAAATTGTTTTTCTGTAAGCGATTAAAACAGTGATTCGTGAAATTAAGTGAAAAGCAGTGATTCGTGTAATTAAGCGATTAAAGCAGTGATTACTTGTGTAACATGAAACGCGGTAGCATCTCGACGTTTATTATTATGTAGATACAGGAGTAATTCGTGTAAACAAAAATAAAATGTCTTAAACATACCTCGTATTTTCTTTTT
Organism: Ichneumon xanthorius; assembly: GCA_917499995.1. Taxonomy (NCBI): domain Eukaryota; kingdom Metazoa; phylum Arthropoda; class Insecta; order Hymenoptera; family Ichneumonidae; genus Ichneumon; species Ichneumon xanthorius. The sequence continues at coordinate 740,845 of CAKJTD010000081.1, read as the reverse complement.
ATTCATAATTGTTAATTATTTTTATATTCTTTTGATTTTGTGTTGAACGTGTAAAGTTAATTTTTCCTCGATCTTTTTATGACTAACCTATCTTTCAAATTTCGTTTTATTTTTGCTTTTGAAATATATAATAAAATGTTACACAAATATATTTGTCAGGAAGATGGTTCAACTTTTTTAAAATGGAATCTATGGTCCGTCAGAAAAATGTGCACTTATTTACATATACCCAAACCGAGGAATAAATCTTTTCCTGACAGAGTTGGCATTCTATTTGAGACATTTTCCCCTGTCGATGCATAATTAAAGGCTCGCAGTGAAAATTTATAATATATTAAATATATCATTTTTACATATAGTGGTGAAAGGCATCGCCAGCTCCACATACAGATGCCATCGATGCTCTTGAACTTCAGAGGCACTGTGTCAGCACCAAAAGATGGCTTTATCCATCATGCGAGAGAGATAAGTTTTTTTTCAGCTACGCATGATGAAAACCACCTCCTGGTCCTAACGCAGTTGCCTTCGAAGAATCAGAGCATCAAGAGCAGGTACTCAAGATGTCGAAGGTGCCTTTCGTCAGCATAAAATGTTACACGAATATATTTTACAGGATGATGATTCTCTTTATTCACTGTGTGTTTGTAATAATCAACCAAACTACATGACTGGATGTCAAAAATAGGTGAAATGAAAGCAAAAAATACTTTTTTGAAAAAAAGTAAAAAGGTACGCCAAGTACTTAAAAATTGTATTCTCGTTCAGAAATTGTTTACCAAAAACACCTCTTAAAAATAAAAAAATTTGCCAAAACAGATGTTTATCAAAACAGTCTCTTAACAAAAAAATTCTTCCAAAAAGACGTTCATCAAAGTAATTTTAAAAAAATATGTGTATCGAAATCTCAAAAAAAAATCGAAAAAATCAAATCAAAGTAGCCAAGCAGTAGTACATACAAAAAATTCTTCAAAAAATATGTTTATCAAAACAATATAAAAAAAAACATGATGCCAAAAATCTTGACAAAAAAAAACTTGGCGTGCCAGTTTTTTCACAATTACAGTTACTGCAGTTATTGCACTTACTTTCCCTCTCCGTTGATTAGTTGAATGAACCATGTACGACAGCTATTGTAAAAAAAAAAACTGGCACGCCAAGATTTTTTTTGTCAAGATTTTTGCATCTTGTTTTTTTTTAGATTGTTTTGATAAACATTTTTTTGAAGAATTTTTTGTATGTACTACTGCTTGGGTACTTTGATTTGATTTTTTCGATTTTTTTTTTTTGAGATTTCGATACACATATTTTTTTTTAATTTTAAATATTGCTACTGATAAGATCCGATTGACATGAACGGCAGAATATTCCCATTGATACCGATTCATGGGTTACGATAGGTTACTGTAAATTCCCATTGCACGGGATTGTCGTCTATGGGAAAATATCCGTATGATTCCGATTTAAATGTAGCGCAGGCAATTCCCATTCAGATCAATAGAATTCACCAGTTTCTTCCTGTAGGTTCCTATTAAATATTGCTACTGATACCGGTTGGCGCCGATACGATCCGATTGACGTAAATGGCCGAATATTCCCATTGATACCAATTCAAGAATTTACCATACCATTAATATAATTTCCGATTAAACTTCATTACTTCCGATTAAATACCAATAGGATAAGTCCATGTAAAACCGAATACGGAGCAGCAATCTACAGTCGATTCATTCGTCCAGGTACGTAGTATTACCTACTTATTCCCATTGAGTACAAGAATGGTTATGAATTGGAAATACCCCTGACAAAAAACTCATTCATACCGATTCATTTTTTTTATTGGTTTTAATAGGATTTTCTAAGCAGGGATGTCATCTCACCAAGTTCCTCATCCGTCCTAACTTTTATGTTCATATTTTCTAATGGCTTATGATCCAAAAATACCGTAAACTTTTTCCCAATCAGCCAGTGTTGCCAATACTGTACCGTGTAACGGCCGCAGCCTCATATTTTGTTTCAAAAGACTTTAATCTTTATTCGAGCGTATCGATACGGAGTTTCCGTTCGATATGCTCTTCAAAGAAGCCCTTAAAGCTATCGCGCATCCGGACCGCCGTGAGCGTCCACTTATCGACTAGACTAAACACTCTGCGACTCTTTATTCCATTGTCAAGCGAGCGCGAAGCCCTCAGCTTCACGCCCGCTTCACGGCAGTTCAGCTCCGACTCTCATCCAGTGCGGTACACTCTCCCTATTAATCTTCTACGACGAATAAAAGATCTATATATTATTCATCCAACGTGAAGTCATTTGAACATCCAAAGACCCAAGCGGCCATCCGTCACAACCGCTTCTTTTATTGCTAGGCATTCAAGGTAAATCCTTTCCTTTCTGCTTCCTTTCTCTTTTGTGAATCGTTTATTTTTTTGAGAAATACGCTACTGGCTTTTCTTTACCATTATCTTGTACCTATTTGAATATTGCGCCAATGCCTTCTAGTGATGCATCTGTGTAAATTCTTATTGGTAAATTGTTATGAAATATTTCCAACACTGGTTGAGAACATAGTAACATTTTAATATCTGTAAAAGCTTTTTCGCACTCTTCAGACCATATGAATTTCTCGTTTTTCCGTAATAGTTTGTGCAACGGATCTAGCCGTATTGCACTTTTCGGAATATACTCATTATAGAAATTGATTTTCCCGAGGAACTGCCTAACATTTTTTTGGGTTCTCGGAGCGGGAAAATTTTGTATTGAGACTAAGTTGTCTTTCATTGGTCTTACTGTATTGTGTTCTATTATGTGTCCGAGGTATTTCACAGACTCTGATGCAAATGTACATTTTTTTTAATTTCAGTCTGAAACCTTTTACTATCGCTTTTATTACTCTTTCTATATGTTCTACGTGCTCTTCAAATGATTTAGAGAAAATCAGAATGTCGTCTATGTCATTTTCTAAAAAGTCTTTTAGGTTGTGTTTTCTCAAGATATTGGATAAAATTCTTTGGAAAATCGCCGGTGCTGTTTTTAAACCAAATGGTAAACATGTCTATTGGAAGTGCCCTTCCTGTGTAACAAATCCTGTTTTCCGTCTATCTTCGATGCGCAGTGGAATTGACCAAAAAGCGGAATTTACGTCAAGCGTGGTATAGAATCTACAGTTCCTTGCTTTCATTATCAAATCATCTATCAATGGGAACGGTTGTGCTTGTGGTATAATTATTTTATTCAATTCGCGGAAATCTATACACAATCTCGATCGTTTGTTTTCGTCTCTTTTGAGTGCTAGAGTTACTGGAGCTGCAAACGGGCTGTAAGATTCTTCAATTAGCTTGTTTTCTAGTAATTTAGCCACCTGATTTTCTATCTCTTTCCTATCCTCTATAGTGCATCTATATGGCCTCTTACTACAGTATTTATCAACCATTAAGTCTATTTGAGCTTCATAGTCTGAAACGGTGCCTACATCATATTTATTTTTCGCAAACACTGAGTTATATCTCTCTACAAGTTTTTCGATCTCTATTTTTTTTCCCCGTCCAAGTGATCTAAATTCATTTTAAACTCGTCTTCATTGATATGTTCGTTAAAGTTTATTTTGACTTCTTCTATTTCTTCATTCTTATTCAGTGTATTTATCTCTCTTTTTACCTGTATTTCTTTCTTTTGAGATATTTGTAGATTTTCATCCTGAATTAATCCGAATTTCTTAATCATGTCTAGACCAATAAGAAAATCCTCAAAATCGTCTCTTTCTACAATGAATACATCTATGTATTCCTCCTTTTCAAAAATTTTCACTTTTATGGTTATTAATCCTTTTGTCTGTGTCACACCATTGACTGTTTTTAGAAATATTCTATTCACATCTTCTGTCTTTACCTTTAGCTCGACCAATTTCGAATTTATTAAAGAGACTTGAGAACCTGGATCATATGTTCCGTTTACCTCTAACTTTCCTTCTAGTAATATTTTTACTTTAATCAATGGTGTGATTATTCGTTTTTTTGTTCTGTATTTAAATCTACTTCTATCACTGAGTTGCTTCCAATCACCCTAGCTCCGTTTTCGTTTTTCTTTTTAAACCAGCATAAATCCTCTGGATGATACTTACTACCTTTGTTCAATTTTTCACAGTTGCTGCATGGCTTCTTCTCTTCAGACTTCTTCTTATTGTCTTGTCTTTCCTCCGTCTTTTTCATAAAGCTATTCTTAGTTACTAGATTTTCGCATTTTCTAAGTTCGTGTAGTAGCCCCGTTGAATCTTCGCAATCTTCTCTAACTATTTTGTTTCTAACAAATTCGGGTAATCCTGCTGGTATCAGCATCACTAGAGTCTTCGTAGTAATGCCATTGTCCATCTCTAACAACAGTTTTTCTTTCTTCATAGCATACTCCATCAGTGACCCTTCTCTATACCTGTAGGATATAGCGTACACTCCCGTGCTCCATCCTTTGTCCGCGAATGACTCCCAAAATCTCTCCTTCCATTCGGACCACTCGGCTTCTATCGTCAACGTTGTTAGTGTTGCGGAGTGCCAATCGAAGCATGATTTATCCAGGAACAGTCTTAGTATCTCGATCCTCGTATTGTCTTCCTTGATTTCAAATCTTCTGCATTCCTTGTCAAATGTCTCCAGCCACTGTTTACATTTGAGTGTTTACATACAAATTTCTCAACCATAAATCTCTCTGCGATGGTTTTCAAATTCAGTTGATTGTCCTTCTTCTGTGTGGATTCTACTGTTTTTTCTCCTACTATCTGTTCTAGATACAGATCGTTGAATATTACGTTGCCATCTCCATCGACATAAACGTTTTCCATTGCCTCTGTGCATGTAATCCATATCATCCTTTCTTGACCTCTTTGGTTGAGGCTTTTTTCACTCTTTTATAGTTCTCCGTTTTCGTCAGCTCACTGTGACTACTCGCAAATTTTTCAGCTTCTGGCAACACATACCTCTCGTCGTCCTCCGTTGTGATAGAGCTTATGGTAACCACACTTGTCTTTCTGTCGCTTGGTGATGCCACATACTTGAATGCGAATCCCAGTTTTCTTGCCATCGTAAACAAGGATTGTCGTTTTATAATAAGACAATTTTGATGCAGGATGGTAAAGAAAACTCAAAATGTGTTTCTCTGTAAACAAAGTTGATGAAAATTTCTTTATTCGTTATTTAACAATTATTATTTCCACTACCTATAACCCTACCTGTAAACCAAGAAACGACAATTAAAGTTCACTGTTATCTCTTTTCTGTTACACTCTTAATTTTGTACTTAACAATATTTCTCTTGGCAATTTTGTTTTCTCTCTCTCTCGTACATGTGCTCTCTTGCCTCATGGCTCTTCTCGATTCTTCCGATGATCCGGTACTCTCTCTATCGGTGATTACAGTGAGGCGCGCAGAACATGAGGAGCGCGGCGGATTCAATTCAAATCGAAGAAAGTACAATACTTTCTTTACATGTATAATTTATCCTGGTAGTTAGCGAAAGAATAACAATTGCTTCATTTCATTTCCTGAAGCATTTTCTAAAAGTTTTATTAGTGTTGGCGTTAGTGGGTAAGATATGTTATAATGGAGGAGGTTCCTTGGTTTAGGATGGGTGGCATTGGTTCTGAAACGTTGTTTATATCAGAGAGAGAAAAAAAAATTTTATATAAGACATATTTTTTTATTTAAGATGCGTAGTATATTGACCGGTTTCGAAAGAGAAAAGAAAAAAAAAGAACGAAACAAATAGGCCACTGGTGGTACGGCTTCTTGCCGTAGAAATAAAAAAAAAAGAAAAAATGTCGATTTAAGGTTCGTCTTACAAAACAAGTCTGCTACGCAGCGTGTGTCCCTACGCTCTTGTTTTTTTTTTATCAATATATCATTTATATTATGTATGCATGTTTGGAAATGCATGGGGGTTAATGGTTATGTTTTATTAAGTGTGAAGTAATGATAGGTGTAAAGTGTGGTATTGTATGTTGTGTGTTTGATACGTGAGTTGCAGAACGTTTGTCGTTCTCGATTGAGCTTTTTTTTTTTTTTTGTAATATTCTGTTTGCGTTGCCGTCCGTAGGTTTTCGTCTGATTCAAAATGAGAGAGTCCTTGCGTTTCTGTGTCGTCTGTGTTTTTGCGTTTGCCTTTTCTATTAAAAATATTCTGGTCATGATTTGATTTGTAATCAAATCATGATCAAGTCAAGCCAGTTCAGGACCATGTCTTCAGTTGCAGTAGGTGTTGGTCTAGGGGTTGGCGGTTTTTCTTCACCTTGCGGTTTTAGTGTTTCCTGAGAGGTGTTGTCGGATTCTGAGTCGGAGTCGGGGTCAGAGTCGGTTTCCTCTTTTATTATTATTATTTCCGGTGATTCTGTTTTTGTTTTTTGCAATGTCTGTTTCTGAGTCGTTGATTGTGTAGGTTGGGAAGGTGTTGTGGGTAGTGTTGTGTAGTGTTGCACCTTCGTCCGGATTGGAGTTTGTGGCGGCGGTCTTGTTGTTGTTGTTGTTGCTGCTGTTGGTATTGTTGTTTTAGTAAATATTTGGCGCATTTGTCCAGGTGTTCTAGAAGGCGGTTCGCCGGAAAGACGACACAACACATGGGGCATCCCGAATGTTTGTCGCCACGTCTTCCCATCCGATTTCCCAATTCCTTATAGCAATCCTCTAGATGGATTGCCACTGCGGATATCGGGATTCTTCTTGAGCAAAGAAGACACTGCTGTGTCACAGTAGCGCTTTCTTGTGTATTCATCTGTTATGTGTGTATGGGGGTACTTGTTATTAGTTTTCGTTTGTGCCTAGCCTTTTATAGTATATATATATTTGTTTAAGTACTAGGTGTCTAAAATTAGCGGCTGGTGTCGTGATATTGAGGAAGGTGATTAGGACGACCAAATTATATACTTTAACCAAAGTTTGTTCTTAATGACAGTAGCTCACCCGGCAACGATATAATTGTTGAAAATTTAGCTTCGTCAGACGCGTCTTAATAAAAATGGGAGTAAATGAGTTGAAATTTGACTAGAATATTGATGTTGGGACAAGAAACTGTTTCACAGCTATTATTATTCTGTACCATTTCAGAATTGTGCTTGCTTACTATACGATTATATCTTAATTCTTTGAAGCCATATATAATTAATCTCATAAGAGTTATTGTTCGCACTTTTATGCAGGCGCGCGATTGTGCTCGTTATTTATTTTATTTGCCGGGAGCGCAAGGCGATATGAGCGAAGCGGGAAAAATAAATGCTTGGACCCGTTAACGGTAATATCGAACTTTATTTTTCTGTGTCTACATCCGCGACTGTTTACTTCGGACTCCCCCATCAGGGGCTGTGGATGTTTTCCTTGGCTGAGACGGTGACGGGCGGTTCTGCTGGTGGTGACCGCGTCTGCGACTGGAGCAGGGAAAACGGAAGTGGGCCTGCAAGACGATGGATTTGCGTTTTACATAGCATGAATCGTCTAGTCAAGGTTGACCTTGAACGCTAGGTGTTTAGGGGGCTTATAAGTCGCTTCCCTTGTGGGAGTGCTACACGAACGAACCCTCTGACGACAACGTAACGACTGACGACCGTTACGGGTTGCCAGCCTCCGGGCTGGCAGCAAATCGAACGCAAATGAAAAATCCAAATATATTGGTTTACCCCGTGCGGCTACCGAACCACACGTGAGACAAGAGAAATGGCATTGTGCACTGGTCAGTTATTGGAGCCTGGGGGAGGTGACAATTGCGTCACCTCTATTGAGGAGGATTCTAGGGGGTACATTGCATCGCACATGAACGTAGATGGGATGTGCGTTGCGTATGCTCTTAATGGGCAAGAGACCCTCGGGTCGAGCATAGAATGACGGTCTCGTGCCAGATTTCTTATACACTATCTGTTTACTTCGGACTGACCGACGAGACTGACTAGCGCGACAGTCTCGCAGTCTCCAAATCTCGAGTCCGTTATTGTGTCCCTGCCGGGGTTACCCCGGTGATTTCACGGTTCCTCGAATTAAGGCTGACGAGGTGCGCGAGAAAGTCTGAGCGCGAACAGATCAGCACCGAAAGTCTCAGCACGAACCGATGAGCACTGAAAAGTTTGAATGGGAATAAAAAACCACAATTTAAATGAGAATAAAAACCCGCAAATTAAAACGGTCGAACCGATGATCAGTCACGGAATGTATGAACACGAGCGCGGAGCGAGAGAGCGAGAGAGAGAAAGAAATCGCGGCGACGGTCACGACGATATTTTGAAGATTCCGGCGAGCTCACTGGCCACAACAATCTTTGCCTCGAAAAGCTCGAAACAGTTATTATCATCAAATCCTCTTGAAACAAAGGTTGGAAAAAATATGAAGAATTTATTGAACCGACTTGAACAGGGACTCCTCCGAGGATATCATACAAAAATGATAACGTCACATTAAATTGTTTAAAAGATAAAATACTTTAATAATATAAGAAACAAATAACGAATGTCCCCGGGTTCGCTAACGCGATATACGAAGTTTGTTTATTTACACTATTGATTTTCTATTATTTATATCTCTAGGTGTTTCCGTGATAGCGTTGCCCACTGACGGTTGGACGTCTCGAGCAATTGAAAGTTACAATTCGGTGACACTACATTATGTGACAAACGACTTCAAGCCGTGAAGGTTCACATTGGTAATAGCGCACTTATCCGAAAGTCATACGAGCAAAAACTTGCACGATATTCTCGAAACGACCATGCGCAATTGGGGGCTTGACAACGAAAAAATTAAATACACATTTTCCACAACCGATAATACTGCCAATATTGTTGTGGCGATACGTATGCGTACGGGCTGGTTTCGAATTCCATGCTTGGCACATACCCTGCAACTCGCCATGAAGAATACAGTAAAGGTGATTCTAACCGATTTTTTTCTTACTTTGAGATAGAAAACCGTAATACTGTGATTATATGAGATAGCTTTTATTTATTATATTACACAATGCCAACAATTTTTCAGTATCTGAATATATTTTCTTATATTTCATTAGACGATCGATATATTATTTTGCAATACGATATCAACATTTAAACAAACGTGATAGTAGTCAATACATTATCGCCATTTCATACGATATATTAATTGTACTTCTAAGGAATCTGCAGCGTTCGGTAGTCTATGTCGAAAAGCGCAAACGATCGTGAGCTATTTCGTGCGTTCAACTTCGGTCCACGCGAAATCGAACGAAGTTCAAAAGAACTTGATGCCGGAGAGAAAAGCACTTAAGCTTATTCTAAACGTGGGCACTCGTTGGAATAGCTAATATGATCTGTTTGCGAGGCTTTTGGCGTTAAAGAAGGCTCTGACCGTTGTCCTGTGTGATAGAGGTAGCGACGGTTTGACTATCGGCGATCTCCCGATGCCGAGTCAAACCCGCGGCTATCGGCACCGAATAAGAAATTGCGAGGTGTAAGTGGTGCCATTCGACGGGATCGCGCGGCGGCTAGGTCGATGCGGAGCCGTAGGGCCAAAAACATCGAGGATTCGAAAGCACAGCGACGCTGTCCAGGGGCATTACGGCGAAAATACACTCAAGGCCGAATAAAATCGAAAAACGAGGGAAAATCGGTACAACCGATTGGCTAACGATGCCGACACTCTAGAATGTAGACGACACCGACCGATTAGCCGGGTGGGTAACACCGGATAATCGTCACGATAATAGCGACACAGGATTGGAGGGTAGAGGAAGAAAACAATGCTTTCAACCAATAGCAAAATGAAGAGCCGGGCGACCGCACGCAGATGCGAGTCCGTCAGAAATCTACCAAACCGACGGAGTGGGAAACCAATATCGGGGTATAAAAGACGGCGATTTCGGCAGTCGATTATCAGTTAAACGATCATCAGTTCGACGATCTAGATTACCACCGGACAGCTCTCCAGGAATACAAGTGACAAGTGAACAGTAAAGTGAGAAGTAAAAGTGAAATAAAGTGAATTTAGTGCCAAATTGGACTTACAAAATTTTGGGCCGAGTGAAAAATGACTTATAAAATTTTGTGCAAAGCCGAATTCTACTTATAAAATGTTGTGTAAAGCCGAATTTGCACTTACAAAATTGTCGGTGAGAGTGAATAATAACTTATAGAAATCGTGCCAATTTGAACTTATAAATTTGTGCCAATTGTTCTTATAAATTTGTACAAACTTCCACTTAGATAAATTGCGTGACGAGGAAATGAATTATAAATTTTGAGAAGTTTGAAAAGCAAGACTCATAAACAAAATCGAGTTACGTGAGAGAAAAAAAAATTGGACACCAATAACACTCCGTGAGACTCGGTTATTTTACCAAAGTGACCGGTCAGAGAAGTTACCGGTGACGGACTGAAAATAATATTCAGACTCCAAGGACACAGAAAAGGCATATCCAGGGCTAAATTCACCTCCCCTGAACGATTTTCTACCATCAGATTATAGTAAAAACGAACAATTCTCTCACAAAAATCAATCGAAGATCGCGAGGTGAGTGAGCTGTCACCGTCGCTCGCCGTACAGAAAAAGGGTGAAATCACGTTAAAGCTGCTACGTTGCAAATAAAGAGCATTATTTGACTATAAAAACATCTCTGACACACGATCATTAATTCCTAGACGCTCGAGTCCCCGAATCCTTCCGGTTGAGTGCCCGTTCCTCTAATTAAATTGGTGTATGAAGCCTAGCTCCCGTTACAAGGTATGTTTTTCTTGTCTTTTTTTCAGTCTCGGTCGAATTTTATCACCTTTATTTTTCCATGGGCGCCAATTGGAGCACGGATGCCCTGACGTCACGATTCCAACATATATCGTGAAACACTAACACTTTTTAAAGTGCTGGTGTTAAAGAAACTACGAAAATTTGAATTTTCATATCACTCTTTCATAGTTCCTTTATTCGCATAACTTTTTCTATCAGAAAAAGATGGCTTCCTCACGGAGGAAGCTTCTCGAATAAAGTAACATTATGAGAAAGGGGATGCGAAAATTTCAATTTTCAACTTTTGTGAGGAGGCTAGGGATGTGCACGAACGTGTTCGAGCCTGTTCGAGTCATGCCCTGGCGACTCGGTACACTGTAAGAAATCTGCGGTGTAAACTGCGATGGTGCGAGTGGTAAAAAAAACCGGTGTTAAGATTAACACCATTTCGCAGTGAAAAGTACACCGGACATGTGGTAAATCGGTAATGCGGTGTACTGTAAGAAATCCTAACACCAAATTGTGTGATGAATCATGATATCACTTCATGGTGTTATTTTCTTAGACATCAACACAATTCTGTGATACCTGATAACATTTCTAAGAAGTTGTGCATTTAACCACGACTTTAAGTTTCAAATATGCATTTGACGGTGTCAAATGTTCACTGAACGGTGTTTTCAACCCCTAAACGGTATTTTTAATTGACCAGCGTCTTCCATTTTGGATTTTGGATTTTTTTTTACGGTGAACTGAAAATCTTCCAAATATTAATTTTCAAGTACATCCGTGTAGGATTAATATTTGACAACGAATTATAGATAAGAATAAACGGAATCTTTATTATAAAATCTCGAATAATCGTAATACGTCTAACGCATCGGCTGTCCAAGAACCGACTGACACTCGATGACTTTTGTTTATAACGATCTGACGTTGCTCCAAGCCTTCTCGATCTCAACTATTTTCCATATCCGTACTTAAGGAAAAACATATATTTTAAAAAGGTGATAATTATCATTTAATTGATTACCAATTGTTAATTTGAAGACACAAAAGTGATGATGTTTCTTTTTAATAGTACAATGAAAGAATATAGAAGTACATAATCATGCGGTGTAATCATCTGGATGACAGTAATGTATGGCCATTAATAACCGAAGTAGCTTAAACAGAATTTGAATAAGTGACATTCGCAAGTTAGCAATAGCGTAGTCGGTAGCGTGTTAGGTAGGAGGCATAGGTAGTGTAACGGGACAGACCCCCCCCCCCCCCTGGCAGAGTCTGGCACTTTGCCGCTAGATGGCCGGCTGGCGTCCGCTTCTCGCAAGCGAGACTGCCCCGGGATGGCCATAAAGGCTCTGCCTGTCCTCTCCTCTAGGTCCTTTCCTTCCCTCACGAATTGACCACACCTCTTCGAGGAACTCCCGAATGGGGCCTCGTCGTATCCATAGTTCATAAGGTTAAGTTCTCTGCTGGCTTTGCCAGCATTGAGACACTCTACCAGGCTCTCTCAAAAGAGTGGAGTCTGCGAGGATAAAGAAGTTCTCTGCCGGCGGAGGTTGGCATCGAGACACTCCACCAGGCTCTCTCGTAAGAGCTGAGTCTGCGAGGATAAAGCTATTTTTGAGATCCTATCCGGTGAGAAAGGATAGTATTCGGTCTTGAACGTCGGATCGATCTCAGATCTCCGAATTGCAAGGCCGAAGAAACCCGAAATCCCGTCCTCCACACCTTATCCAGCCGGACCAGTACCGAACTCTTACCTTCCATTCGGAAGAAGACGATCTAAAAAATCGTGAGTTCGATATTCCGCTCCCACGGAATATCGAAACGTTTCAGTAGATACGAATAAGCATTAGGTAGGTAGTTCGAATCCCATCTCAAGCCATTCGCCATCATAAATATTCGTGATCGTAACCTTTTTTTAATGAATATTCTTTTTTATTTATAATTATCACGATGTACAACGTAATTACTTTGTTGGGCAATTATTAGTTACGATTCATTATATTAAAACTTTTACATCTACTTCAAGAGCTTAAACCCTTTTTACTCAATTGGGAGTACGGTTCGGTGTTACTGTATACCGTTACAGTGTTAGAATGTACGTTCTGAAAGTACTACTGATTTTACACCGCATGTTTTACACCATATTTTAACACTGCTTTTAACGCCAAAGTAATGGACCTATATGGACCACATGGCGGTGTTAAAGCGGTGTTGAATTTAACACCGTTTTTTTACAGTGCACTCACACCATCGCAGTTTACACCGCAGATTTCTTACAGTGTGAGGGGGTCGCTTGAATATACCGGGGGCTCACGATATTCGCCCCGATCCACGATAAATTCAAAATAAAAATACTACACCAAGTACTTAAAATCTGTAATCTGTTTCAAAAAGAGAAAAAATGATCGAAACAAACTTAAAAATAAATAGAAATAGTACGTCATGCTACATCAAGGAAAAGCGGTTCGACATGGTGGAAAAAGTGCGCAGTGATAAGGCGCAGTCGGAGATGGCCGCATGAGAGGAGTGCGTGTCACTGCCGCCGGATGGCGCAGGGACGTCAGACAGGCCGAAGAAAGAAGGGAGATCGACAAGGCAGTGGATGCGCAGATCGATCGATACTTTTTATGCGGGAAGGGCAAGACCGGTAGTGAGCGGTGCGCGGACGCATTTGCGAAACGGGATAAAGTTGGCTACTCCCCGGCGGGGAGAAAGATAAGCGGAGCGATAAGTGCGGGTGAGGGTAATGTCGAGGATAAAGAAGGGGCGAGGTCGATAGTTGAGGATGAATCGGTGAAGGAAGTGATTGTTCCTAGCGCAGAGCCGCAAAGCAGTGGGTCTCGTAGGGAGGAATGTATTGGACGTGGAAGTGATCTCGGTCTTGAGATGGCAGTGGTGGAAATTCTGAGGGCAATACAAATAACGGAGGAAAGAATGAAGGAACTCTGGAAGGTGGAGGATAAGAAAATATGGAAGGAAGTTGCGCCCATGCCGTGTAGATGCGAAAAGATGAACGAGATCGTCAAGGGCCTGCTGACCGAGGCGGAGCAGTGGATGATGTGCAGCTACAGGGATAAAGCGATATGGGAGGAAGAAAAGCAAATTTTGCTAGCGACAATAAGAGAGCAGAGAGGATAAATCGAGGAGATTGGAGCGCGGGAGGAATATAATAACATCAAGTCGGGAATCGCGACGAGAGCCGAATCGTACTTGAACTTTAGTGACAGGGATGTCGAGAGTGGAGAAGCAGTCCGGAAAGCGGTAGTTACAGAGTGTATGGGAAAAGAAGCGGAAAGAGTGAGGCCAGAGCGAAAGGTTGTTGGTATGGGGTATATGAAATTGTGTGTTAACGGGGTAGAGTGGCAATGACTGGAGCGAGAGGGACAGATGGAAAGAATGCAGTGGTGGAGTAAGAGACGGGGAAGTTATTAGAGATGCGAGCGAAGGTGGTGTCATTAAAACCAGTTACTTAGAATCTGGCGGTAGAATGTAAATATTGGCATTAGGCAAGTAAAAGAAGCACTGAGGCAATGCGTGCAGGAGGGCATGGAATGAGGTGAGGCTGTAATAATTGCGGGGGACCGGAATGCGAAAATTGCGGAAGAGCAGGGGATAGTGGAAGTAAAAGTAGACGAAGATCTACGCGAGATAGTATTTTCAGTTAAATACAACGAATAACGGCAGGAAGGGAGGAGGGAAGTAAGGAGTGTGGTAGACAAGATGAGGAGCGTGAGTGGGCGAAAGATTATGAGATTGTTGTCGTTAGTATTATTTTGGTAATTGACGGCGTCACGGATTTATTTTAGCATATAAGTCAAGAAGTTGTTGGGGGTTGAAAAAGGCGAAAGCCGTGCACTGGACTAAATCTATAATCATTTACATTTACTACTACTACTACTTATACAAATATTGGCAAAATTTAGATCCGATGCTTATTTTTCAAAGATCATTCCAGACACTACTTATTCGATAGTCTTCTTAAAGATATATCGTTTTATGGTAGCTATGTCGGTACGCCGGAGTCATAGACATCAGCGTCTATTGACATAAAATAATAATTATATGTGGTACTTTGTCTGCATCAATAATACTATAAAAAATAATAGAGTATCTATGAAGATTTTTGCAATTGGATTGAACCGATTGTTTGTCAGCAGATTATTCGTTTAGCGTGGATTTGACTTCATTTTTACGCCAATTAGGTTAGGAAACGTCATTTGGCCCAAAACCGTGCACTTTGATCGCAGTTGTATTGAACATTAGTCCGGTGACTTCACTTTTTTTTTGTTGCATTTCAATTCGTGATGGATTACCGAGTCCGCAGTACTTTATATTTTTTCTCTATCTTTGATCTAAGTATGTTAATTCTCGATTTGAAGATCAATTTCGCCAGCTCTCCCGTAAGGGCCGTGCAAAAAGACCGATTTTCAACATCTAATTATTCATCCAAATGGTCGGTAATAGCCTTCGCGATTTTGTACAGTTAAAATTTGATAGTTAAATTACATGTCAAAAGTTTATACACATGACTTTGGATTGCCTTCGCGACATAACTACCTTAAGTGCTTGACGTCGGGAAGTTTATCTTTTA
This sequence comes from Ichneumon xanthorius, assembly GCA_917499995.1. Taxonomy (NCBI): domain Eukaryota; kingdom Metazoa; phylum Arthropoda; class Insecta; order Hymenoptera; family Ichneumonidae; genus Ichneumon; species Ichneumon xanthorius. Next base: position 725,536 of record CAKJTD010000081.1, on the reverse strand, counting down.
CTAATCAGAGATGAACTAACGGAGTGTAGCTGAGATGTATAAAGCATACCTTTTTTTGTATCCCGTTCTTCTTTTGCTCGGTTGTCAAAGCTCCTATAAGGGTCAGTCGACCGATCGTAGCTTAAGGCATTGAGGTGAGTAAGATAAGAGGCGTTATATGGTAGGACGTAATTGAATTTCATTACGTATCCGATGATCACACTAGCGTCAACTTCCATCGGGAGACCAAGACCGGTTATCAGCTGTGAAAATATTACATCCAAGTACAATCCAAGATGCAAACGAAAGCTCATTGATGACTAGTTTTTCTATCTTATTCTATGTCTTAACGGGATCGACAATATTGAGCAAGACATCCCGTAAGACAACTAGCAAGATGGATGTCTTACAAGACATCCATCTTGCTAAATATTTTGCTGAACAATTTGGTCGACATCTTCGATATTGAGATCGTCGATATTAATATCTTCGATACTGATATCCAGGCATTAATATCGGTAGTGTACGTATTACGACAAATAAGCTGGTGAATGGGATGTGAATGATTTTAATATACACCACTCATCCACACGAAGATTTTAATGCATATGAGGATTCCATCCGGTTTCGAACAGTCAAAAACTCGACCCTCTCGAAAAGAATTCGAATTTCACCACTGTTCATGATTATTTACAAGAGCTTTTTGTAGTTTTTTTCAGAATTTTTGGATCGTATTTTTTGAGATATCGAAAAATTGAACGTGAAAAAAACGCCTGTATCTGAAAAACTATTAATCTTATAAAAAAAGTTCACAACATAAAAGTTGCAGTTTCAAATGAACTTTTGAAATAAACATTTTGTAGATTTTTTGAAAGTAATAAAGGTCCATTTCCATGAAAAACAGACGAAAATATTTTTTTCAGCCAATACGTCATATTTGATTTTTCTTTAAAAAATCCAGATTATACTCTTAAGTGTGTAGATTGACCTTATATTTATTTTGGGATGGTTGAGATGCTCTTTAAATCGCTATGCTCCGTTCAATATCGATTTTTCATGAACAAGAGATATCTCTATTACTTTCCATCGAATTTTATTTAAAAAATTATGCAACTCTCCACAATAACGGAATTGTAAAAATCAAATAAAAAACGGGATTGGAGGAAATTTATGAAGTATAAACCGTACTTTTTAATCTTTCTTTTTCCAGCCACGGTGGATTGTGAAGTCTCCAGCAAACGAATATCTTTTGTATTTTAGTGTGCCATCGAAACCTGGTAGAACACAATGATGTTTCTGTGTTTTCAGTATAGCTGTGAATTATTTGAATCTTGTTTCTAGAATCTACTTCTGAGCAATGTAATCGCCGAATAGCGAACAGTGATGGCTGGTACATTTCCTAGCTGGGATTCCCATTTGTATAGATCTTGCGGCGTTAAACATAAATCCCCATTGGCACCTATTTTATAACAAATAGTCATGACTGATCTAGAAGATTAATGCTTAACACTATTATCTTTTACCCCACCACTATATAAAGGATATGTGGAAAATTGCATCTACATAATCTACATAGACGAAATTCATAATACTTTTAACGTATTGAACTCCTATCATGCTAAATTACAGTTCACATTAGAAACGGAAAAAACCACTGGATTCCATTTCTTGACATTTTGCTTATCCAGAAGGACAACTCAATCATCACAAACTGGTATAGAAGCCCTACGTGGTCAGGTAGATTTAATAACTACTTCTCACGTCATCCGAATCAACAAAAAATAGGTATTCGACACACCCTAATGTAAATACATTAGGGTGTGTCGAAAAAAGTTTTTTTTTGTCGCACGCCCCTCAAACTATGGTTTGTAACAGAAGCAAATGCTTCGTACAATAATTTCCGTATTTGCGCGCCTCTTTAAGAGGAACGTGCACTCAAACGGAAGGATTCGTGGACTAGGACTCGAGCGTCTAGGAATTCTGGGTTGGTGTGTCAGAGACGTTTTTTATGTGAAACAATAATAATTTTTATTATAATGTTGTACCCCGGGTAGGGTAGTAGCACCCTATTAGTAATACAACATAAATTAAGTAATATATTAATACGTCATTAATATATTCTTAATTTAATATAATAATGTAGTAATATTAAATATTAACATATATAAACATTATTATACGTTTTCGGGCAACAACATAATATTATACTATATTCGTATAATAGTATAATATTATAAAATAGTCGTAATAATATACCGTCGTATATTATAGTATTGTGGTATACATTCCAGTTCGGACAGCGGTGTCCGAAAAGTGGAGCAACTCCGGTTGCACAATATCGAGGTATGCAGCGGCACGCGACGAGCGCGCGTCGTTGCAACGAGGTCCACCAAAAACCTGAGTCAGCCGTTAAACAATCACGGGCGACGCGGTAATTAGGACATCGACTCGAGAATTACCGAGTCACATATGCCGAAATCAAAACATGCTCCAAATCCCATTTTCGAAGAAGCAAGGATTTGGAAAGATAATGGTTTACAGAAATAAAGTAAACCATAAACATTCAAACAATATTAAGCTGACGTGCCTGCTCTCTTACTCGTAAATAAGGGATCGAGAGCGGGCACTCATCAGTCTCTTCGGAACTCCTGATTCTTACGGTTGACTATAGGGATACACCTCGAGCGCAGCTCAAACACAATAAGTGGGTCGGGTAATTGTAAACCCCTAACTAAACCGTGAAAGATTAACGCCGGAGTGTCGTTAATCTAGAAGGTGTATCAAGCGTACAGAGTGCATCAGCGGTTGGTAATTCAAAGGACATACGTAAGCATAAATAGAGCTTTAACCAATAAACAAAAGTAACAATGGATAACATATAAACAGCAATATCCAAACGATCGAATAATCAAACATTAATAATAAAACATCGAAAGATAAATTAATGGAGCATTGTTGGATAAAATAAGTTAGCTCCGAGAGAGCTCTAACCAAGAAATAAGTCTACGTTGAGTTGATCGTAGATTGGACCCTGTGCGGGCAAAAACAGGGAACCTCAATCGAAGGTTCCTGATAAGCATTGTTATATAATAAATATAACAATGCTACCCTTGTAAAACGCCGATCACATAAATGTCTTACTAAACATATTAAATATCTAAATATCCTGTTTCACCGATATAAATTGTTAAATAAATATTGTTAATTGAATAAATCTATATTCGTACTCCACTTGGGTTCCAACCCTTTACTGAGCACATCCCCAACCTTCCGAGCTATCGGCTCGCGCACAGACCTCAGATTAGCTACCTGAGTTTCTGCGGCATAACAATAACGTGACAAGCTCTCATGTGATTACATGTCTTTCTATTCCTTGAATCGATTCGTTTTATTTATTATTGTTCAAGATATTATGTCAATTGATAACAAAATTTGTGAAAAAGCGATTATTCTGATGCTCGGATCTGATTTCTCTTTATATTGAATCATTTAATTTCTTGAAGTCGGATTATTAAATCGACAGGATTTGTTCGCGAATGGAACGCACTACGCATGCGTGGGCAGCTCCTCGATCGTCGCTGAATCCAGCTGAGGTGCTTTCGATTTGCCGTTATAATGATGGTGCGCATGCGCACAATCGTTTACTGGTACCAATTTCCCCCAAAAACCGGCTGAGCGCATGCGCATGGTCGTTTTTTGGTGAAAATTCGTACCAGAAAACGACTATGCGCATGCGCAGTCACGTTGTAATAACGAAAAAACGCCAAATCGAAAGCAGCTCTGGTCGTCGCGCTCAGCTGTATTTGCTCTGACGTCACGACACGGCAATCGATGGTGACAGTTGGCTCATCTCGCGATTTGCAATTGGTGTTTAAATGGAAATGTGCCGTTTTTACCTTAAACTGATGTTATAGTCGTCTTCAAGGGAGGTAAACTTTGCCCTGTGTATGACTTTTTTATGTCCTGGGAGTTGTAATGTTATCCCGTGACACTTAAGGCTTTTCTGACGGTCACTCTGGTCACTTTACCCACACGCTCCGAGTGTTCTTCAAGTGTCACTGTTATCAATTTGCGTTACTCGAGATTATTAGTCAGTCTTGCTCACCCGCAATGATCTAAGTTCCAATTCGGCACAAATGTCTAAGTCCGACTTGGCACGTTATTATATGTTCACTTGGCACGAAAAGTTATAAGTCCCTTTCTGGCACGAATTTTATAAGTTTACTCGGCACGAAAATGTATAAGTCCTTTTTCGGCACAATTTTCACTTTCTTCACTTTTAATTCACCTTTACTTTTCACTTTTCACTTTTCACTTTTCACCTTTCACTTTTACTTCACTTTCACTTTTTACTTTTAGTCCTGGACAGTTGTCCGCTGGTAATGTAGACCGTTTACTGATGATCCTCCGTCGATTACCGACTCTTTTATACCCCGATTTTAGTCTCCCTCTCCGTCGGTTCTGCAGGAATTTGGCGGACTCGCGTCTGCGCGCGGTCGCCTGATGATTAATTTTCTTATTGGCTGGAAGCCTTGCTCTTCCTCTGCCCTCCAATCCCGGGTCAGTATTATCGTGACGATCATCCGGTGTTACCTGCCGAGCTAATGATGTGCTCGGTCGGTGCCGAGTGCAACTCGTCGTGCCGTCACTTTTGGCCAATCATCTGCGCCGGTTTTCCCTCGTGATCTCCGCAATTCGGCCTTGAGCGCGTTTCTGTGGTTATTCCGCTGGACGTCGCCGCTGCGTTTCCGAATCCTTGATCGTATTGGCTCCGGCGCGTGCGCGGCTTCACTTGCCTCTCAGCGGGCTTTTCCGACGGCTGCTCTGCATTTCTTCCGGTACGCTGACCGTACCTCCCGGGCTCTCGCGGTGGGAGGTCACCGGGGCCACACGGGAGATTTTATTATGTACGGGAGTTACAAGTTTGGAACCTCAAATTAATACCATGAAATTTTGAGGACCCGAAAAAAAAAAATACGACGTCCCCCCAGCGACTGCTCGATTTCCCATTTGATTAACACGTGTCCCAACGCAGTTCTTACTAAATGTTCGTTGAAATATTAGCAATAGAATTATTCAAAGATTGCTTATACTTTTTCGAGTTTTTTAAACATATGAATTTTATGATAAATTTGCAATTTACGTCTAAAATTGTTAACAATTTGGATTTTAAGTAAAATTTTGCGAAAAATTTGGACATTGAGTAAAAAATTGGATGTCAAAAATTTGATATACAAGGTGTCTCGCAACTAGTATAGGGTATTGAACATACTGGTACAGCGCGTCAGCCCGAGTAATTTGCTTTTTTTAAAAAATTTCTACGATAAAAATTGGCCGAGTTATTAAGGTTCAAAGTTTTCCCATCGGTGTGCGCAGTTTGAATGTGTGCGTGCCAGAGCGTAGGGCTGGCATTCATCTATCGAATTCGGGGAGAGGGGGGGGATAACGCGCGATGTTCCTACGCGCGTAAAAATTGTCCCGCGACGAAACTTCAATCCCGGTGTATGTAACCTATATCTATCGTATAACCTAATGCAAGTAAAAAATAAATATTGAAACTAATAAAGAAATGTGACATTAAGTGATGTGAAGTGAAAATAAATAATAAAAATAAAATTAATAAAATTATAAAATTGACGTGTGAAATGGTTAGTCTTGGCGGATACAAATTTCCAGCTGGATAACTGTGACGGCAAGGTAAGTTTAATTCAGCCAACGATGGATTCTCATAAAAAGAAACTGTTTTTTAATTCTATGCAGCATGCAAATCCAGAAAAAATAAATAAATAAAAAAAACTCTTCGCAGCATGCAAACAATTATAAAACTGATTTTATTGTGAGAATTCATCGTTGGGTGAGTGAAAGTAACAGTATTGTCAGAGCGTAGCAAGCACTGATGATAGGATGTGAGAGTTCGATTCATCCATGGAAAAGAAAACCTATAAACGATTCATCGAAGGAAGTGACACGATCCCTGAATCACAATTGTGAGTATTGTCCAAAAATTTAAACGGCCAGATAGAATCTTCGTCGTCGATTGGAGTCTCGGTAAGTGTTATTGTTAAATGGCCATCCCTTCAATGAATGGAGTAGAATTTTTTATTTTCTTTCAAATTCAAGCCCAATGTAAGCGTCGATATAACTTATGAAAGGATGATTCAAAAATGTATTTATCGATCGCATGGACGGTCGAGTGTAACCAAATAAACTTTGCTTACTCTCACTGTCCATGCGATCGATGAATATTGTGGTGCGGAAACCCAACGGCCGTCACTTCAGATGCACTCTTCCCCTATATGTCATTTCTGGGCGCCGACGCGACCGTTCGCGCCAGGGAAAGAGATCGGTGGATGCCCGACTTGCTGCTGCCTGTCTTTAAGATAGAGCGGGCCGGTTAGGGGTGCTCGGTATCACGTCGGCGAAAACAAGAAATAGTATCAACAGAAATATATTCTTTATTTTTGGCTTTATTTTAATACTTTAAAATGCTTTGTTCTTTATTTGAAAATAACTCACGGCTCGACCGAGAGGAAACCGGGCGAGCCCGGAGGAAAACCTCTCACAAAAATATGACCTTTCGACTGACACAACCGTCGGATCGCTCAAATTACAAAGAAATTCTCCCGAGAACACGCTCTCTCGACAATCCCGAGATCTCGCTCAACGCTCGCACACACACCCCGAACTATCGCTACGCGGGACGGTCCTCGGTACGACCGGCTCAAGACTCGGAAAACACAAATCACGCAAATCACGAACGAACAAAATAGCCAAAATCCAAACCAACAACCCGAGTACGCGAAACGCCGGTGGACCGCCCGCAACAAACGACACAAAGACAATCCCCGTGGGCGCGACCCCGAGGGGCTTCGAAGACGAAATTTAACTCGAAATAACCGAACGCGACGGCACGACGGAATACGGCCGTATCACAATTCCGACGGGTTTCGGTGAAGCCGACCCGATGGCTACTACCGCGGCCTTGAATCCCGCCTCCTCTCGGAAAGGCCGATTCCCGCGCTCGTCGACATGAATACGATCTAATTAATGACTTTTAACGGCACTGACTCGATATAAATGCAAAAGAAAAAGAATATAAAGAAGAATAGAAAGAGCGTGTCCGTCCCCGGGACGGACACGCTCACCGATTCGCTGTGGACTCCAGGCCTCGAACCCGCTGGACAACGTGTCGTGCCTCGTCTCCTTGTCGCTCTCGAATCTCCGATCTTTGCTTCCGACGCACGTCCGCTCGCCGTTTCACCTCAACGAGGATTGCCCCGAGTCTCCGAACGCTCTCGCTCTCGTTGCCCTATCCCTACCCGGTCTAATCGCTCCTACTTCCGGATCCTCGGTAATCTTCGCGGATCATCGTCGATTTACGGCACCCGAGCGCTCGACGTAACGCTGCTTAGTGTCGCGCCGGGTGCAAAATTCTCGGCCCGGCCGCGGGACTTCTTGCGCCGATCCTCGCCGTTCGAACGGCAGCTTCTTCTCCGATGACCGGATGATTATTTTCCTCGGCTGGCCGCGACGATGTCACTCTTCCCGAGGCATGGATGCAGTCCTCGGGATCGGCCCCCCCGATCCGGGGACAAAATAGGCGGTTCAGACGGAATAATGCCGGCGATTTCCGACAGCCGGGCAGGGAATATCGTACGAGCGACGGCAGACTCAGCACAGACGCTCTCGGCGGAGCGACCTTCTCTCGAATTCCGTACTCGCGACGTCCTTCCCTCGACGGCACGGCGTTTCCCCTCCCGAGGATCTCTGGGTCTCGGGACTGCTCTCCTCGCAGCTGATGCGATGCAGGCTCACGCGACCGCCCGGGGTTACATGGAATAAATGTACAGCCGTTAGTAACATATAGTTTCCCTACAAAATTGGACCCACGGAGCCCCTCCTAAGCTGTGACGGACGTCGGATGGCCGTTGGCTATTATCCCGCGGAAAATGAGCGTTTTGAAAACTTTTTAAGTAACGAGGCAATTTTGCCACGTTACAATATATATATATATTGTGACGTGGTACGTCACAAGCCTTTCCCCAAAATCGGCTCGAGTCCGCCGATCACCCAACGTTAGACCAGGATATTTTTACGCTTTTGCTTCCTCATAGAGGAAGCTATGTTTTCGTGAAAAAAAAAATTTTCGAGATTTTAATGTCAGCGTACTAGAAATGGTCGAAAACGTCGAGAAAAGTGATTTTTAGCTGGCGTCCGGATGTATGTGTGTGTGTGTGTGTGTGTGTGTGTGTGTATGTGTGTGACAGCGTGCATCGCTTAGAACGACTATAACTCGGAAACGGCTTGGGATAGCGGGTTCAATTTTTGTACACTAGTAGAGTAGTCACGTCTCCTCCTTCGATATAATTTTCATGAAGATTGCGACCCGTTTCGGAATTTTACGGGAATTCGAAATTTTTGAAAAAAGTCTGTGGTAGCTCTAACTTTCGTAAATTTTGAGCTATCGTCCTAAAAATGTATATAAATACAATACTATGAACAAAGACCTTTGGTATTGAATTTGGCCAAAATCTACCGAAGGGATCAGATTTTATGGAATTTTGATTTTTTTTTTAATTACTAAAAATCGTCTAATTCGAGTAAACATGGAGGTATCGAGCTTAAATTTGCCACAGGAATGGACTGACACTGTACAATGTTTCGTATTAAATTTGGCAAAAATTGATCTAACCGTTTGAATTTTATGGGATTTTGAAAATTTTGAATTATTCAATTTTTTTTTTGTCAGAAGTTTCTGAATCAAACATCGCGCAAAGAGTAGAATGAGTTATAGTTTCGTAATCAGCGCTGAAGATTAGATTAAAAATTGCCTTAAAACTTTTTTTTGTGTTTTAATTATAGCTTCCTCTATGAGGAAGCCAAAATGGCACGACGGAATTATCATAGAGGAAGTTATGAGGAAAACCGTAAAACATGAGGAAGTAATTGTGCAAATCACTTTGCACGCTTTTTTTCTTCTACTTACTTTGTGTAAGTTAGCATGTAAATTCCCGTTTTTTTCCCTCCCGTTACCCCCCGTGTGAATGTGCGCGACTCAAGGACAATATCGACATCCCCCCCCTCCCCCCTCGACGGCCCACGAGCAGCAAAGGAACGGGAGCCGACGTGCTGTACGTACGGTATGAGGATCGTGGACGAGGGGAAAAAGCCACCAACAAGACCGTCCGAAAAAGCCTCGAAAAGCCCGCCGAAAAGCCGCCCCTGCCCGCCCGCTGGGATCGCCGACGCACGGCATCAATCGACGGTCCAGCGGGTCCTCTGTCGCCACCTCCCGTAGACCGGAAGAAAAACGCCCGTCCATGACTCCGATTACCGACCGAAGCTGACGCACAGGTGCTCTCGTCCCCCACCACCATCAGCCCCAACGCCGACGAAGAAGAAGACCCCGCCATGTCCCTCACTCCGAGCCGAGCCGCGTGGCGTGCGAACGTGTGTGTGAGACCGGGAGTCATTAGTTTTAAGCCCGAAAAGAAATATTGTATAGCGAGTGTGAGAAAATTACATTAAGACGACTCGGCTATTCATTGTAAATCGATTAGACTCCTTACGGAGAGTGAACCCGCCCTTACGATGAATCAGCGATAGCCCAGAGATACGATTTTGGACCGATATACGGAATTTATAACGACTGAGGCTGTCCGCTGATTTGAGGAAATTTTGTAACCGAGATCCACGTGTGTGGAATTTGAGTGAGTGAGCCCCGATTTTCTCGTAAGTGTTTGACCAAATTTTTCCCAACCCCTTCGACCCGTTTTCCTTCGCCGAGCACCCCATTATTTTTGGTAGAAATTATCAGTGAAAGACTTTGCCTCGTGGTCGACACGTGGTCGGCATTTTTGCACACGAGCAAAAAGGAATCGCGGGCGTGGTGAGCGGCGTAAAATTCGCTATAAGTGATAGTTTAGTTAGGTAAAGTTTTCCCATCAATCCCATGAAACTTTGAGACATTTTTTTGCGTAAATTATTAAGACCGAGGTAATATTGTAAGAAGCCGTCGATTCGTGTTCCCTCCCGCCTCCCATCGGAAGCGCTCAGCTGATCGGAGGATCGAAGCGAGCAAAGCGAGAACGAAATCCTATACGCGATCGGAAAATTATTTAATTGACAAAACTCACCGAAGCAGCATAATTTAATCCAATAATGGGCGGGAACTGCATCTTACGATACCTCGAGAACTTCGGTACGATCACTGCACCTCGAGAGCATTATTTCTAACGCATCGCGATCACAAAAATAATCGGAGAGAAATCCGTATTTGAATCGGCACGAAACACACGGCACACGAATCGACATCGAACGCACGAAGTGACAGGTTGTGCGAACGAGACACACGAACCGAAGCGAGAGCGATAAGCCGGAGTCCGCGGTAGCGTGAGCGAGATACACACCTGACTCCCACGAGCGCGAGAACAATAGGCCGAAGCCGTAAACACCGATAGCGCGAGAGGTCCGAGCTGCCTCGAGGACGACTCTCGGTAGACTGATAAGCCTACGTCAATACTCTAACGAGGCGTTATGATTATTGCGAGATCCTTAGCCGATAGCTACTGCCCTCTCAAACTATTCCAGAGCGTCATTTAAACGGAAGCCGAAACTATATCGCGGTAACTCTTGAGATTCTTCGCGATCGCTACTCTCAACGCAGGGCGTGAAAACAAGGCTCTCTCTCAACTAAAACACAGCATAAGGTGTTCCAACCTTGCCCAGACCGAAATGATACTTCCGCCTGTTCTCCACTATCCTGCATTATCACCTAAACAGAGTGCCGGGTTTGCACCGGACTTTTGCGTATTCGCGACAAAATCTCGTCGGGCTCTCCTCTATTCGTGTTTCCCATTTCTCCGAGATACTCTCCACCGAATAGATTGGAGAATCCCGACCTTAACTTAATCTTTAAGCTTATCACAATATCCAACGCTTTCAAGACGCATCTCATACTAAACCAGATCGCAAAACCTCACGAACCTTATCTGAACGAGAGCTGGACGGTACCATGAACAGCTAGAGAGCAGTAAACCGGAAACTACAACAAACTAAATCGGTAGCCGTATCCGAAAAATACTAATTACTTGGATTTTTGTGACGGTGATCGAAAAATCATGTCACAACCTTCACTTTCGTTCCTGATCATTCCTCTCATGACTACGGGTATAATGAAAAAATGCTAATCATCTTGTTCAATTAAAATCTTGAATACGCGGACATTTCGACACCATTCACGGATCCACCCTCAAGACTTTCAGCTGAAAACATTGATTTCTGCCCAGTGTCTTCTGTGAAAGCTTTAACATAGTTTTTTTAAACTTAGTATAATATTACGGACAGATTGAAAAATGTATTTATCGATCGCATGGACGGTCGAGTGTAACCGAATAAACTTTGCTTACTCTCACTGTCCATGCGATCGATCAATATATTTTTTTTTATTTTTCCTCGAGATTAATCAATCCAATGCTCCCGTTAAAACAGGACATACGTAGGCTATTGCTTCATCGGATATATGAATATTCAACATTGGTTTAGTTGAAAATTACATTCAAGGAAAAAGAAATAATAATTGCCCTTGAAGAATCGAAGGTGAATGCGTGCACCCGCGAATATTCGGAATCTTGTGAAGTCCTCTTTTAAGATATCGGGTACCAATTGAAACTACCGCAAAATTTACAGCATTTGTAACTCATTCTTAAATTTTCCCGCAGGTCAATTATTATGAGGGTCGGTGTGGAGTTAAATATCGTATTCATCCATTAATACCACGCAAAAATAGCATTGTTTATTCTTGAAAAATGTTTGCGGATTCCCAAACTGTCCCGATATTAGTTTTCTCATTGATGTCATTTTTCATCGTGAATTTCATAAAAATGTGGCAGACCAAAAATGTATAACTAAAGTAAAAAATACATACTCAAAAAATCCCTTCGTGATTTGTCATTGTGTTGTGGCCCGGCTGGCCTAATAAGAGATCATCGACATTAGATTTCGCGACATCGGTTGCGTGATAGCCGCGGTATGCGACGGCACACATCGAGCGTACGTCGAGCGACGAGCGCTCACCCGACAACGCTGACGCAGCATTTAGGCAACCGCGGGCGGCTCGGTAACTGGAGTATCGGCTCGAGTACCGAGGCAATTACGAAAAGATATTGCGAAATGTAAAATATGCTCCAAATCTCGCTCGCGAAAAAGCGCGGATTTGGAAAGACATTTGCTTACGGAAATTAAGTAGACTATAAGCTTGTGCTCATTAAGCTGACATACCTGCTCTCGACGAATATATAGAGGATCGAGAGCAGGTACTCGGCAGTCTTACGATAATTCAGACCTGTACGGTTGACTACGAGTAATTGTTTCCAAAGTTATTGGAAAAGGAAACATCAAGGGTGCATACCCGCGTAGAAAAGATTGGTATTGCCGAGATTTTCGGCAAGAATCTCGCCGAGAATCTCGCCAAGAATCTCACCGAGAATCTCACTGAGAGTCACGCATGAGCGCCGAACCAAGATTCTCTCCGAGATTCTTTCCGAGATTCTCAAAAAAAAAGTTCCGGGAATCCGTTGGAAATCTCTCCGAGATTCTTTCCGAGATTCTCAACAAAAAAAAAAGTTCCGGGAATCCGTTGGAAATCTCTCCGAGATTCTTTCCGAGATTCTCAAAAAAAAAAAGTTCCGGGAATCCGTTGGAAATCTCTCCGAGATTCTTTCCGAGATTCTCAAAAAAAAAAGTTCCGGGAATCCGTTGGAAATCTCTCCGAGATTCTTTCCGAGATTCTCAACAAAAAAAAGTTCCGGGAATCCGTTGGAAATCTCTCCGAGATTCTTTCCGAGATTCTCCAAAAAAAAAAAACAAAGTTCCGGGAATCCGTTGGAAATCTCTCCGAGATTCTTTCCGAGATTCTCCAAAAAAAAAAACAAAGTTCCGGGAATCCGTTGGAAATCTCTCCGAGATTCTTTCCGAGATTCTCAACAAAAAAAAGTTTCGGAAATCCGTTGGAAATCGCTCCGAGATTCTTTCCGAGATTCGCAAAAAAAAAAAAGTTTCGGAAATCCGTTGGAAATCTCTCCGAGATTTTTTAAAAAAAAGTTACGGGAAGAAAAAAGTTCCCCGAGAAAAACCGTATTGCAAGCGGTGTATAGACGCGCGATACTAGCTTGATCGCGCTTGCAACAAAGCAGCACTCAACGATGAAGTTACATCGAAATTTTATGACCCTATAAAGATACCTGCATGAGACTAAATTTCATCAAGTTATAACGACTGTGTTTTACATCGCACAAACTTCGCTCGGGGTATTTCACTTGAAAAATAAAATTCTACAAGCAATCTATTTTTCCCTCAATACCAGTGCATTGACACAGATTTGCCAGCGATGAAATTTGATGCAGTCGAGATAACTTCAGGGACACGAAATTTGCACTATGGTTCGGGTAATAGAAATTCGGATAAAGCAACTCGCAGTTTGATTAAATGGAGGTTCGGGTAATCGAGGTTCTACTGTAAGCACAAAGCAATGAAACAGCTGGTTGCTTTTTCGCTAAAAGTTACTGGAAGGCAACCTCAAAGTAATCGTTCAGTCAAACTCAGATTGCCAAACTGCCTCAGTCGAAAACAACCGGAAGTAAACGGATCACAGATAAATGTTCAAGCTGTGCGACCGTCTCGCCCCCCCCCCCCCCCCCCCCGGTGCGACTCAGGACCGATCATAAGTATTATCAGCGAGGGGAATCGACGATTGAGTCTCGGTGTCAGTGCAAGGTTTGGATGATCTCTTGGCGAGGCAACTGTAGGTTTTTATTGTAGGATGCCAATTTATCATCCGCCTCTGTAGCGTACGTCGGTAACCATGAGCTCTATGATGGTAAAACAGACTTTTGGGCAAATGAGACGTCGGGTGAATGGACCTCGGGCAATAGATGTTTCGGTATTTTAAGCCGTCGGGATTATGACGAGTCGGCAAAATAATATTTCGGAATTTTGAACATTCGGTATTCTAGTCATTTGGGAGATTACAATTTCGGGCAAATGCTACATCCGATTATGAGATTTAGCACAAGTGACGGCAAGCCGGCTCCTCGTGCAATCCGATTTGCGACCTGTGGGTGGTCCACGGCAAAGGCATCCCGCTCAGCAAACTTCCTACCCGCCGGCTATTGTTTCGCCCGATCACGACGCCGGATCTGCGAAAACTTTTCAGAGAGAATAGCACGACATTCGGTGATAGCAGCGACAATGCTAAGTCCCTTGATGACGATTCAACAAATTACAACATTGTCCTTCGCCATATAGCTCGCCGATGAAACTCCCGTTGTCTGCTATGCACTAAACCGGGACGAGTTTTGAGTGGACTAACACGAACAACTTTCCAGAGGACGTTGAGACTCGCCGTATGGAAATCGTCGGGGGCAATTTATCGATAAATTCGGAATTAGATTTAATAGCATGTGCAATACCGCGGTCGGTAATAAAAACTGTAATCAACTTTTCTCACGGAATCTGGAAAGTAAGGTCAAAAGAAAAGTTTCATCGGAAGCCGAGATAATATCCGTTTCCCATGAGACTTTTCTTTTGAGCGTACATACGAGAACCTGTGAGAAAAGTTGATTACAGTTTTTATTACCGACCGCGGTATTGCACATGCTATTAAATCTAATTCCGAATTTATCCATAAATTGCCCTGACGATTTCCATACGGCGAGTCTCAACGTCCTCTGGAAAGTTGTTCGTGTTAGTCCACTCAAAACTCGTCCCGGTTTAGTGCATAGCAGACAACGGGAGTTTTATCGGCGAGCTACATGGCGAAGGACAATGTTGCAATTTCTTGAATCGTCATCGAGGGACTTAGCATTGTCGCTGCTATCACCGAATGTCGTGCTATTCTCTCTGAAAAGTTTTCGCAGATCCGGCGTCGTGATCCGGCGAAACAATAGCCGGCGGGTAGGAAGTTCGCTGAGCCGGATACCTTTGCCGTGGACCACCCACAGGTCGCAAATCGGATTGCACGAGGAGCCGGCTCGCCGTCACTTGTACTAAATATCATAATCCGATGTAGCATTTGCCCGAAATTGTAATCTCCCACATGACTAGAATACCGAATGTTCAAAATTTCGAAATATTATTTTGCCGACTCGTCATAATCCCGACGGCTTAAAATACCGAAACATCTACCCGTGCAGAAATTTGCGTAGGGATCCAGCTGGATTCTTACTAGACTCCCTACTTGCAACTCGGGATCCAGTCAGATATCCAGTTAGATTCCCAAAGTGAGATGTAATGGTCGCAAATTGGATTCTGATCGGGATTCCAGACGAGGATCATGATCTGGAATCCCGATCAGAATCCAGTTTGAATCTCAGCTAAAAAGTTTGAAAATTAAGTAAACGGTACCAGAAACTGTACTTTTCGGAAGTAATTTTCACGTTTAATTATATATATGAACTTAGTCTATCGAGAGGTACAAGAATATGCTGGAAAAAACGCTGTTAAATTTTGTCACCTGCTGGGGATCGAACCGTCGACCCTGGGTCGTCCAGGACAAACATTGCGCCTTAACCAACTCAGCTATCCAGATTTTAGAAAAATTTTATTTTTATTTGAAACTTAAAGTGTCGTAGGCATGTGATGGCCCTAGGCTTGACACATATACGTTAATGTTAATTTAATTGTTAATGTTAATGTTAAAGTTTTTATGCCATATAGCAAAAAAAATATATATGTATAGTGTATCGACAATGTTTTTTTTCGATCTGAATACTGATAATAATAATGCTTATGAACGTAAAATGACATTTGTCAGTTTACTATAGTCAATAATTACTTATCTACTATGAGTAGATCAATTAACTGTCGTTGATTAATTATATTTGCTGTCACATTATGAATTAGTTAACAGTTAACAATCTGTTACGTATTATTATGTAACAGTTTAAGTAACAATTAATTGAATAACAATTGGTTTAACCAGAATTAATTTCCGGTTTTTCTTTGTTATCAACAAATGGAATTTTGTTTATATTTTTCAAAGTTGATACAAATTTTTGTATAACTATTAATCTTGTCGAGTTGTTAAATGGATGCATCACCTTGCACACTAAAAAGTTAAATGGCAGCATCACCTTGCTTACTAAAAAGTCAAATGGGTTACTTATCGAAAAGATCTAAAAACAACTGTTTCCTGACAAAAGCTAACTATAAGTTGGGCGAGAAGTAAAGTTCCAATCGGGATACAGCTGGATTCTTATAAGGACGTCCTGTTTAGGGTTACCCCGCAATGTCCCTAACTGCATTGATAACCGATTTTAACTTCCAAATCGGGATCCATCTGGATTCTTATAAGGATGCCCTGCTTAGGACGTTCCTGCACCAGCCCTAGCGGCGCTGATGACCGATTTTCACTTCCAAATCGGGGTCCGTCTGGATTCTTACGAGGAAGCCCTTTTTGGGGAATCCCTAACAAATCCCGATCGGAATCCGATCGTAAGTCGGGACTCCCTAACAAATTTCTTCACGGGTATTGCCCGAGGTCCATTCACCCGACGTCTCAATTGCCCAAAAGTCTGTTTTACCATCATAGAGCTCATGGTTACCGACGTACGCTACAGAGGCGGATGATAAATTGGCATCCTACAGTAAAAACCTACAGTCGCCTCGCCAAGAGATCATCCAAACCTTGCACTGATACCGAGACTCAATCGTCGATTCCCCTCGCTGATAATACTTATGATCGGTCCTGAGTCGCACCGGGGGGGGGGGGGGGGGGGGGAGAGACGGTCGCACAGCTTGAACATTTATCTGTGATCCGTTTACTTCCGGTTGTTTTCGACTGAGGCAGTTTGGCAATCTGAGTTTCACTGAACGATTACTTTGAGGTTGCCTTCCAGTAACTTTTAGCGAAAAAGCAACCAGCTGTTTCATTGCTTTGCGCTTACAGTAGAACCTCGATTACCCGAACCTCCATTTAACCAAACTGCGAGTTGCTTTATCCGAATTTCTATAATCCGAACCATAGTGCAAATTTCGTTTCCCTGAAGTTATCTCGACTGCATCAAATTTCATCGCTGGCAAATCTGTGTCAATGCACTGGTATTGAGGGAAAAATAGATTGCTTGTAGAATTTCATTTTTCAAGTGACATACCCCGAGCGAAGTTTGTGCGATGTAAAACACAGTCGTTATAACTTGATGAAATGTAGTCTCATGCAGATATCTTTATAG
The DNA here is from genome assembly GCA_917499995.1 of Ichneumon xanthorius. NCBI lineage: Eukaryota > Metazoa > Arthropoda > Insecta > Hymenoptera > Ichneumonidae > Ichneumon > Ichneumon xanthorius. Next base: position 708,329 of record CAKJTD010000081.1, on the reverse strand, counting down.
GGTCATAAAATTTCGATGTAACTTCATCGTTGAGTGCTGCTTTGTTGCAAGCGCGATCAAGCTAGTATCGCGCGTCTATACACCGCTTGCAATACGGTTTTTCTCGGGGAACTTTTTTCTTCCCGTAACTTTTTTTTAAAGAATCTCGGAGAGATTTCCAACGGATTTCCGAAACTTTTTTTTTTTGGAGAATCTCGGAAAGAATCTCGGAGAGATTTCCAACGGATTCCCGGAACTTTGTTTTTTTGGTGAATCTCGGAAAGAATCTCGGAGAGATTTCCAACGGATTTCCGAAACTTTTTTTTTTTTTTTGAGAATCTCGGAAAGAATCTCGGAGAGATTTCCAACGGATTCCCGGAACTTTGTTTTTTTTTTTTTTGAGAATCTCGGAAAGAATCTAGGAGAGATTTCCAACGGATTCCCGGAACTTTTTTTTTTTTTTTTGAGAGTTTCGGAAAGAATCTCGGAGAGATTTCCAACGGATTCCCGGAACTTTTTTTTTTTGAGAATCTCGGAAAGAATCTCGGAGAGAATCTTGGTTCGGCGCTCATGCTTGACTCTCAGTGAGATTCTCGGCAATACTAATCTTTTCTACGCGGGTAGTGATTTGAGAAGCTACTTCAATGCGTGAGCGCTCGCGACGAGGGACAGCTAAAGAGGAAGAGCCAGTGGTGGTTTAGTAAGCCTAGTGAAAAATAAATTTAAGGCTGAAATTGTCGATATATCGCATTGGTGGTGTATAATTCGAGTAAAAAGTAAGTCTTATCACGCGATCGTGGGATCCTTTTACTTCAGTCCTGCATTGGACTTAGCGACTCTATTGGAGTTATTTCAACCGGTTTTAGACGATATTTTAAACAATTATCCGGCCGATGTTATTATCCTCGGAGGAGACGTCAATGCGCGAATCGATGTTCAGGACGATCTGGTCTCAGAAATGTCGAATCCACTGTTCTTTATGAGTCTAGAATAAGCTACGACTTAATCAGGAATGAGCGCGGTCCGCCCCTGCTTGAGTTCATGACTAATAACGGTTTCGTTTTATTGAATGGGCGCACGCCGGGTGACAGACTCGCACATTATACATATTCCAGTCAAAACGGTTCCAGTACCATCGACCTAGTCTGGATTATTGCTTCTAAACTAGAGCTTGTAAAAAACCTCGAAGTTAATGAAAATTTTCATGGCTCGGACCACTTTCCTGTTACGGTTGAGTTATTTAATGACCACGCAGTTCCTGACATAGTACAGCCCGCCCACGTGTCCGCCGACGGTAGCAGATCGAGATTAAAATGGTTTCACCATAAATTCGATGATTTCTACACCAATTTATCACTATCACCGCGACTAATTATAAACTTCTCGACATCCTGCGTTGATGAGCTTTATGAAAACTTACGCTTAGCTATTACAGAAGCAGCCTGTAATGGATGGTCGATGGCTCTGGCACTGCGTGATGAGTTTACTTGAATTGATGGTATAAGACAATGGTTTTATTAGTCGGAGAGTTTCGTAGAGTATAATTGGAGGTATATTCGGAGGTGTACCGCACTGGTCGTCGGTCGGAGCTGAACTGATGAAGCGGGCGTGAAGCTGAGGGCTTCGCGCTCGCTGTTACAAAGGAAGAATGAATCGAAGATGTTTAGTCTAGTAGATAAAACACCTGACGGGGCGCGACTAGCTCCGGATCCGGGCCGAAAAAAACTGGAGAGAGGATTGAGAAGTATAAGAGGAAAGAAGGAGAGTTGCCATGTAATACCGAAAGGTGAACATTAACACACACATACATACATAGTCTAGTAGATAAGTGGTCGATCGCGGCGGTCCGGATGCTCGATAGCCTTAAGGGCTTCTTTGAAGAGCTTATCGAACGGAAACTCCGTGTCGATACGCATGAATAAATATTCGAAGTTAAACGAAAGGAATGATGAGGCTGCGGCCGTTACACGCCCCCTCTGGGAGGAAATGATGCTCCCGCATCGGATATTACGGATTTTACATTTGACATGATTTTGTTAAGTGTGACTCGATACAATTGAAAAAGTTATTTGATTTTCTAAGATATTTTCATTTTGTGTAAGTTGCAGAGATGGGCAAATTTGTAATTGGCCATTACCGAATTACAAATGCTCAGAACAATGAGTAATTAAATGACATTCAATTACTCATTATTTTGAACATTTGTAATTAAGTTGCAATTGAATTACCCATTGATTTCCGCATGTGTAATTGACATAAAAAGTAATTAAATTACACGAATGTAATTAAATTACATGGATGTAATTAAATTACACGAATGTAATTGAATTACATGGGTGCAATTAAATTACATAAATTTTTTTTATTCGCGAGATTGTACATAGTACAAACACATTTATTTTGTTTACGTCGAGCGAAGGTGAATTTTGGCTTGCGTCCTTTTCAAGGGGATTCGCGAGAGCCGAGGTGTCCTTGCGTACGTACACAAGTCGGTACCCATCCTCAGTACTCCACCCTCGCTCTGACTACCGACGCGCGAGTTTGGCTTGACGATGCTTTGTTTCTGTACATTCCAGTGCTTCACTCGATCGACTACAGTTCGAGATCAATTGTACACTACTCTGGAGTAATCGAAATATTCATTTTCAAAGTTCCTCGCTGGAGCTATAATTTTTTAAAAAGGTGCTTTAATTACACGGGTTATAATCGTTCCGATTAATAATAATCGTGATACGGAAATGATATCCAATTACGAGTGATACTACGAGAGGTTTTACGATTCATCAGGTAAGTGCAACGAAACAGTTTTCTTTAGCAAATAGTTAACATCCTGTTCATTTTGCTTCCTCATAGAGGAAGCTTTGTTATGGTAAAAAATGTCAAGATTTTAATGAAAACGTGTTCAGAATGTTCCAAAACATCGAAAAATATATGTGTGTGTGTGTATATGTGTGAATCAGACGCGAAAAATTCGAATCGCTATATTTCGGGAATGCCTGGACCGATCAGGCTGGAATTTTGCACACGTCATGTGTGATCGATAGTCAACGTTTGGTCAAAATTTCATTGAAAAATGTTGAATTGTTTTTTTGTACGCGATTTTTAATTTCTTCGACAATGTCTGTACGCACTCTAGCGCTCACAATTTTTTAGCAATCGGGCTAAAAACGTACACAGATGGAATATGAGCACCCGATGATCCCACCAAAATTTCATGAAAATGTAAATTTGAATTTTTTGACTTTCATGATTTTTAATTTTTTTTACGCTTTTTTCCGTATCAAATATTCATCTATGAATAAAATAAGTGCCAGATTTGTGATCAGCGTGAAAAAATACATTAAGTACAATCCCGAAGCGACGACTAATGAAAAAAGTTTATCTGGCATTTTCGTAGTCAATATTGCAAAAATGTGATATTTTGCGTATTTTCAAACAGTGATTTTGCTTCCCGATGGCATTGCGAAAAACCTAGGTACCTACCATATTCTACGGCAAGAAATACACAAAATAATGGATATGTCGGAGTTAAAAGAATTAGATAAAGGGTTGTTATTTGGACTTCTCGAGTAACAATTGAAAGATTGAAAAAATTAGGAATACAGAATACTACGTATTTTTTCACGCCGAGCACAGATCCGACATCCGTTTTGACGAAAAGTGCAAGGTTGGTGTATTTTTTCACGCTAAACCTGAGTCGGCCAGCAGTGTTGCCTAAAAGTTAAATACGACGCTGATGTTGAAAAAAGAAAAAAAGTTGAAAAGTGACATTTTCATAACGCTTCCTCATAGAAGTTGAAAATTGGAGGTTGAAATTTTGATATCACTTTCTCATAATGTCCCTATATTCGTGAAGCTTCTTCTATGAGAAAGCATTTACTATATTTTTGGCTTCCTTGTAGACAAAGCTTCACGAATAAAGGGACATTATGAGAAAGTGACCAAAATTTCAACTTTCAACTTTCGACTTTCGACTCTCGACTCTCGACTACTCTCGACTACTCTCGACTACTCTCGACTACTCTCGACTACTCTCGACTACTCTCGACTACTCTCGACTACTCTCGACTACTCTCGACTACTCTCGACTACTCTCGACTACTCTCGACTACTCTCGACTACTCTCGACTACTCTCGACTACTCTCGACTACTCTCGACTACTCTCGACTACTCTCGACTACTCTCGACTACTCTCGACTACTCTCGACTACTCTCGACTACTCTCGACTACTCTCGACTACTCTCGACTACTCTCGACTACTCTCGACTACTCTCGACTACTCTCGACTACTCTCGACTACTCTCGACTACTCTCGACTACTCTCGACTACTCTCGACTACTCTCGACTACTCTCGACTACTCTCGACTACTCTCGACTACTCTCGACTACTCTCGACTACTCTCGACTACTCTCGACTACTCTCGACTACTCTCGACTACTCTCGACTACTCTCGACTACTCTCGACTACTCTCGACTACTCTCGACTACTCTCGACTACTCTCGACTACTCTCGACTACTCTCGACTACTCTCGACTACTCTCGACTACTCTCGACTACTCTCGACTACTCTCGACTACTCTCGACTACTCTCGACTACTCTCGACTACTCTCGACTACTCTCGACTACTCTCGACTACTCTCGACTACTCTCGACTACTCTCGACTACTCTCGACTACTCTCGACTACTCTCGACTACTCTCGACTACTCTCGACTACTCTCGACTACTCTCGACTACTCTCGACTACTCTCGACTACTCTCGACTACTCTCGACTACTCTCGACTACTCTCGACTACTCTCGACTACTCTCGACTACTCTCGACTACTCTCGACTACTCTCGACTACTCTCGACTACTCTCGACTACTCTCGACTACTCTCGACTACTCTCGACTACTCTCGACTACTCTCGACTACTCTCGACTACTCTCGACTACTCTCGACTACTCTCGACTACTCTCGACTACTCTCGACTACTCTCGACTACTCTCGACTACTCTCGACTACTCTCGACTACTCTCGACTACTCTCGACTACTCTCGACTACTCTCGACTACTCTCGACTACTCTCGACTACTCTCGACTACTCTCGACTACTCTCGACTACTCTCGACTACTCTCGACTACTCTCGACTACTCTCGACTACTCTCGACTACTCTCGACTACTCTCGACTACTCTCGACTACTCTCGACTACTCTCGACTACTCTCGACTACTCTCGACTACTCTCGACTACTCTCGACTACTCTCGACTACTCTCGACTACTCTCGACTACTCTCGACTACTCTCCCACAGGGGGAGTCTGTAACCTCTACGTGGCGCGTCCCCAGGTGGCGGATGGGGGAATGCTCGCCGTCCGTGGTGGCGGGACACTTCGGTGCCCTGCCATTTTACGGGCGGAGGGTAGGAGTGAAATAAAATAGCTCCCGCGGACCAAACAGCCTAGGGGAAGAAACCCCGAAAATAAATCAAGTATGGAAAGGTGTGATATGAACGTATTACCCCAAGTGAGTATCTCTCTGACAGAGGGTAATCTCACCACCGGTTCGAATCGGGTGAAAGCCCCGGTGGCCGGTGCCGGCCTCACGGATTTTGGGGGAGGCCACAGTGACATGGAGGTGGGCCACTTGGCCTCCATGGCACTTAAAACGCCAAGTGAGAGAAACAGCAGGAATGCTACAGGGGTGGACGACTTGGCCCCTGGAGCATCAAACGCTACAAGCTGCAACAACGCCGAAACGAAGCGGACTCATACCGCGGCTGCATTTCTCAGTCAGCCCCTGGTCCAGCTTACGATCTCTCGGGACACGGCCATCGGACTTGAAGACGGCAAGCTTGGAGAGCTCCAGGAACTTCTGACGGAAACCATCAGGCTGATAAAATCGAAGCGAACTGTCCCCACGGAAGTCACGAACAACGTTAAGGAGGCCCTCGCTCTGATCGCAGAGGCCCTCACCCACCGGAAATCTTGGAAGGACGAGCAATGGAAGCTCACCCTCGCTGAGGCTAGGGAATGCGAGGCGCTGCGGCAACCCGCGACACCATGCACGCCGACGAGCAAACGCCCGGCATCCAGCCCGCCCCTCGGCCCGGAGGAAGATACCCGCACAGGCGACAAGGGAGGTTTCACCCTGGTCAACAGGAAAAAGAAAAAACGTACTGGGATACCTACACCAGCCAAGGCCATACAGCAACCGATGTCGGGCCCACCAAGCACGCAAGCTTCGGCCCCTGCGCACCGGAAAGCAAAAAGAAAAAAGGCAACAGCCCCGGGCCCCCGCGCTAATGCCGTACTGATAAAGCCCGCGCAGGGAAAGACCTACGCGGACTTACTCAGGGACATTAAGGCCAAGGTAAACCCGGAGCAGCATCAGGCGACCATCCGTTCCATCCGCGAGACCAGGGACGGGGACATCTTGCTGGAGATGGATCGCAAATCGGACAACTGCCCATCTTTCACCGACGCGATAACGGTGGCGGTCGGGGAGCAAGGCTCGGTCAAGGACCTATCCCCGAATCATACAATAGAGATCCGGGATATTGACTCCTCCACGGATGAGGCAGACATACGCGGCGCCCTAGTGCGAGACCTTGACGACACGGCGGATATCAAAAGGATCGGGCTCTCGAAGAACGCCTTTCGAGGGCAACGCACGGCATTCATAGAACTCGACGGGAAAAGTGCCCAAAAAATACTTGCGAGCGGCCGAATAAAGATCGGGTGGGTCATCTGCCGAATCAGGCGACATGAGTCCATCCAGAGGTGCTACAGATGTCTCGGATATGGACACCTGTCCAACAGATGCACTGGCCCTGACCGCAGCAAGCTGTGCTATAAGTGCGGCGAAGCGGATCACAAAGCAGCGGCATGCAGCCGACCACCACGCTGCATACTCTGCGCGGCAACCGAGGGCGAAGGGCTCGACACCGATCACGTGCCCGGTGCGGGACGGTGCGCAACATACCGAAGAGCGCTGAAAGGAGCATCCACCGGTCAGAGATGACGACCTTTCTGCAATGTAACCTGGGAAGGGGGTGGACTGCACAGGCGTTGCTGCACCAGTTCATCTACGAAAATTCCATTGACATCTGCATCATATCAGAGCAGTACGCGAACCTACCGAGGACAACGTGGCTCTCTGACACGTCGAACACGGCAGCGATCTGGGTAGTTAGTCCAACCCTACACTCAATGAGCAGCGGACGCAGCGACGGTTTTATCTGGGTGAAGTTCCGAGACTTCACCCTGATAAGCTGCTATATCTCGCCAAACCAAGGCATCCTGGCATTCAGACGCCAACTCGCCGATCTTGAGGACACCATTCGACGCATTGGCGGTGAAGTTATCGTGGCTGGTGACTTCAATGCCAAGTCAACAGACTGGGGAATGGAGTGGAGCGACACCAGAGGGAACGAGCTGGCAGACATGGCTGCACGACTCGACCTGACCACGCTCAACGAGGGTAACGTTTCCACCTTCAGAAGACCGGGATGTCGAGAGTCGATTCTCGACATCACCTTCGCCACTCCGGAGACTGCTGCGGCCGTATGGGATTGGAGGGTCCTGGAGGATTATAACTCCAACGACCACCAATACATCCAGTTCTCGACCGGCAACGCGCCGACCAACGGCACGAGACAGGAAGAAGAGCGGCGACGATGGAACGACAGGAAGCTAAATGAGACAAAACTCATCAACTCTCTGAAGAACCAGGCTCAACAGCACGCCAACGAACCGGCCGTCTCGAGGCAAGACGTGGAGAATCTCGTGGAAAAAACGATGGGTGCCATTTCGGCCGCCTGCGACGCTTCCATGCCAACCAGGAACACCCGCGAGAAAAGGCGCGCAAACTACTGGTGGAACGATGAGATCAGTGAGCTTCGGAAAAAGTGCCTCGCGCTGCGGCGCAAGTCCGTCAGGGCCAACCGCAGACGTCAGGCGGGCCAACCGGACACTCTCTTCGCCGAACTCGATAGCGCCAAGAAAGCCCTGAAACGGGCGATCAAAAAGAGCAAAAACCAGTGCTGGAGAAACCTATGCGACGAGCTGGACGAGGAGCCCTGGGGAAAGGCTTACCAGATTGCTATCAAAGGTCTGGGTAAGCAAAGCCGCATACCTCCTATGGAGCCGGCGACCATAGAAAGCATCATCGGCGATCTCTTCCCCCAGCATACACGGAGGGCACCTAGAGGAAACTCGACGACGGCACGCGGACCACCCTTCACAACGGCGGAGCTCCAGGACGCTGCCAAGTCCTTGAAACCAGGCAGAGCCCCTGGCCCGGACGGCATCCCGGTCAACGCCATCAAGTGTATATCCAGGGAGTACCCCGAAATACTCCTTACCATGTACAATGCCTGCCTCGCAACAGGCACATTCAGTCGCCGTTGGAAGCGCCAACGACTGGTCCTCCTGGACAAAGGGAAGGGCCCTCCAGTGACGTCATCATCGTATAGGCCACTATGCCTGCTGGACGTCGCAGGCAAGTTACTAGAAAAGATGATCAAGGGACGCCTAACTTCGGCAATAGACAATGCCGGAGGTCTATCGAGCAATCAGCACGGCTTCCGCAGGAAGAAATCGACAATCACCGCGATTGACCAGGCCATCACCATTGTGAAGAAGGCCTGGTCTGGCAGCTACCAGGCTCGGAAGGCGTGCATCCTGCTCACCTTCGACGTGCAGAACGCGTTTAACTCCGTGGGCTGGGAGGACATACTGGACGCGCTGAAGACTGACTTCAGCATCGACCAATACGTTCTCGACATAGTGGACGATTACTTCCGAGATCGCCTTCTCGAGTACGACACGACGGAGGGAGCCCGAATGGTGGAGGTCACAGCCGGTGTTCCGCAGGGCGCAGTCCTGGGCCCTGAGTTCTGGAATATACGATACGACGACCTGCTGGCCACGAACTTTATGCGCGAAACACATCTGGTCGGATACGCCGATGACATTGCTGGTATAGTCATCGCGGACAGCACCGAGGACGCACGGCGGAAAATTGGTCACCTAGTTAGACGAATAAGCGCCTGGCTAGACAGCCACGGGCTCAAGCTAGCAGCCAGCAAGACGGAGATGGTTGTCCTCACGAGGCAACGCTGGTTTGATAAACCCTTCGCGATAAATATTGGCGAAGCGCTTGTCGAGGCCAGGAGATCGGTCCGGTATCTCGGCCTCCAACTCGACGAGAAGCTAACCTTCGGAGAACACATTCAACGAACAGCTGACAAAGCTAACGGGGCCGCTGCCAAGCTCTCGAGGATCATGAAGAACGTCGGCGGCCCTCGCTATGCGAAGCGGAGGCTACTGATGAGCACCGTAAACTCCATCATCCTGTACGGCGCAGAAATCTGGGCGGATCAACTCGCGCATGAAAGCCATCGGCGCAAACTGGCTGCAGCACAAAGACGCGCCGCCCTCCGAGTCGCTTGTGCATATCGCACGGTCTCGGAATCAGCGATTCTGGTCGTCGCCAAGACGCCCCCCATCGACCTCCTGGCCAAGGAGCGAAGGAGGCTCCACCAGTCGCGGAAAGCAAATCCCCTGGCCGACGGCGCCAGGGAACTCGAACGGGCGAGGACCATTGGAGAATGGCAGCACAGGTGGCAGAATAGCGACACCGGAAGGTGGACGGCTAAACTTATACCCGACATAAGGACCTGGATCAGATGCGAACATGTAGATACCAACTTCTACTTAACGCAGCTACTCACAGGCCATGGCGCCTTTAACGCGTACCTACACCGAATGGGCCTCATCGACAGCCCACGGTGCAGCTACTGCCCAACCGAACTCGACGACGCCCAACATACCTTTTTCCACTGCGATAGATGGATGGAAGAACAAAGAGTCGCAATAGATGCTATCGGAGAAGCACTGCACCCCGAGAACCTGGTCCCCCACATGATCGGCTCCAAGCCGAAATGGGAGGCCATTATGAAATTCGCGGAGGAGGTGCTGAAGGCCAAGAGGCTCGAGCAGCAACCAAACGAGGCGGGCGCTTAGGGGCGCACCAGGGGTTGGACTGAAGTAATGCGAAAGCGGTTTCCGGTCCAACCACCTTCACCACCGTGAAGGGAGGCAGAGGATTGTTTTTAGTCAGTAAAAATCTGATACTACCAACAACGCAACAACTTTGTTGGTGTCTTTTCGAAGATTTTTCAACCTCTGAACAACAAAAAAAAAAAAAAAAAAAACTCTCGACTCTCGACTCTCGACTCTCGACTCTCGACTCTCGACTCTCGACTCTCGACTCTCGACTCTCGACTCTCGACTCTCGACTCTCGACTCTCGACTCTCGACTCTCGACTCTCGACTCTCGACTCTCGACTCTCGACTCTCGACTCTCGACTCTCGACTCTCGACTCTCGACTCTCGACTCTCGACTCTCGACTCTCGACTCTCGACTCTCGACTCTCGACTCTCGACTCTCGACTCTCGACTCTCGACTCTCGACTCTCGACTCTCGACTCTCGACTCTCGACTCTCGACTCTCGACTCTCGACTCTCGACTCTCGACTCTCGACTCTCGACTCTCGACTCTCGACTCTCGACTCTCGACTCTCGACTCTCGACTCTCGACTCTCGACTCTCGACTCTCGACTCTCGACTCTCGACTCTCGACTCTCGACTCTCGACTCTCGACTCTCGACTCTCGACTCTCGACTCTCGACTCTCGACTCTCGACTCTCGACTCTCGACTCTCGACTCTCGACTCTCGACTCTCGACTCTCGACTCTCGACTCTCGACTCTCGACTCTCGACTCTCGACTCTCGACTCTCGACTCTCGACTCTCGACTCTCGACTCTCGACTCTCGACTCTCGACTCTCGACTCTCGACTCTCGACTCTCGACTCTCGACTCTCGACTCTCGACTCTCGACTCTCGACTCTCGACTCTCGACTCTCGACTCTCGACTCTCGACTCTCGACTCTCGACTCTCGACTCTCGACTCTCGACTCTCGACTCTCGACTCTCGACTCTCGACTCTCGACTCTCGACTCTCGACTCTCGACTCTCGACTCTCGACTCTCGACTCTCGACTCTCGACTCTCGACTCTCGACTCTCGACTCTCGACTCTCGACTCTCGACTCTCGACTCTCGACTCTCGACTCTCGACTCTCGACTCTCGACTCTCGACTCTCGACTCTCGACTCTCGACTCTCGACTCTCGACTCTCGACTCTCGACTCTCGACTCTCGACTCTCGACTCTCGACTCTCGACTCTCGACTCTCGACTCTCGACTCTCGACTCTCGACTCTCGACTCTCGACTCTCGACTCTCGACTCTCGACTCTCGACTCTCGACTCTCGACTCTCGACTCTCGACTCTCGACTCTCGACTCTCGACTCTCGACTCTCGACTCTCGACTCTCGACTCTCGACTCTCGACTCTCGACTCTCGACTCTCGACTCTCGACTCTCGACTCTCGACTCTCGACTCTCGACTCTCGACTCTCGACTCTCGACTCTCGACTCTCGACTCTCGACTCTCGACTCTCGACTCTCGACTCTCGACTCTCGACTCTCGACTCTCGACTCTCGACTCTCGACTCTCGACTCTCGACTCTCGACTCTCGACTCTCGACTCTCGACTCTCGACTCTCGACTCTCGACTCTCGACTCTCGACTCTCGACTCTCGACTCTCGACTCTCGACTCTCGACTCTCGACTCTCGACTCTCGACTCTCGACTCTCGACTCTCGACTCTCGACTCTCGACTCTCGACTCTCGACTCTCGACTCTCGACTCTCGACTCTCGACTCTCGACTCTCGACTCTCGACTCTCGACTCTCGACTCTCGACTCTCGACTCTCGACTCTCGACTCTCGACTCTCGACTCTCGACTCTCGACTCTCGACTCTCGACTCTCGACTCTCGACTCTCGACTCTCGACTCTCGACTCTCGACTCTCGACTCTCGACTCTCGACTCTCGACTCTCGACTCTCGACTCTCGACTCTCGACTCTCGACTCTCGACTCTCGACTCTCGACTCTCGACTCTCGACTCTCGACTCTCGACTCTCGACTCTCGACTCTCGACTCTCGACTCTCGACTCTCGACTCTCGACTCTCGACTCTCGACTCTCGACTCTCGACTCTCGACTCTCGACTCTCGACTCTCGACTCTCGACTCTCGACTCTCGACTCTCGACTCTCGACTTTCGACTCTTAACTCTTAACTTTTAACTTTTAACTTATTCATCATTTTGTTCATTGTATATAATTTTTTGAATGAATGAGTTTAATTTTACTCGTAGAGGAAGCTGTGCGTGTGCGTGTGCGTGTGCGTGTGCGTGTGCGTGTGCGTGTGCGTGTGCGTGTGCGTGTGCGTGTGCGTGTGCGTGTGCGTGTGCGTGTGCGTGTGCGTGTGCGTGTGCGTGTGCGTGTGCGTGTGCGTGTGCGTGTGAGTGTGCGTGTGCGTGTGCGTGTGCGTGTGCGTGTGCGTGTGCGTGTGCGTGTGCGTGTGCGTGTGCGTGTGCGTGTGCGTGTGCGTGTGCGTGTGCGTGTGCGTGTGCGTGTGCGTGTGCGTGTGCGTGTGCGTGTGCGTGTGCGTGTGCGTGTGCGTGTGCGTGTGCGTGTGCGTGTGCGTGTGCGTGTGCGTGTGCGTGTGCGTGTGCGTGTGCGTGTGCGTGTGCGTGTGCGTGTGCGTGTGCGTGTGCGTGTGCGTGTGCGTGTGCGTGTGCGTGTGCGTGTGCGTGTGCGTGTGCGTGTGCGTGTGCGTGTGCGTGTGCGTGTGCGTGTGCGTGTGCGTGTGCGTGTGCGTGTGCGTGTGCGTGTGCGTGTGCGTGTGCGTGTGCGTGTGCGTGTGCGTGTGCGTGTGCGTGTGCGTGTGCGTGTGCGTGTGCGTGTGCGTGTGCGTGTGCGTGTGCGTGTGCGTGTGCGTGTGCGTGTGCGTGTGCGTGTGCGTGTGCGTGTGCGTGTGCGTGTGCGTGTGCGTGTGCGTGTGCGTGTGCGTGTGCGTGTGCGTGTGCGTGTGCGTGTGCGTGTGCGTGTGCGTGTGCGTGTGCGTGTGCGTGTGCGTGTGCGTGTGCGTGTGCGTGTGCGTGTGCGTGTGCGTGTGCGTGTGCGTGTGCGTGTGCGTGTGCGTGTGCGTGTGCGTGTGCGTGTGCGTGTGCGTGTGCGTGTGCGTGTGCGTGTGCGTGTGCGTGTGCGTGTGCGTGTGCGTGTGCGTGTGCGTGTGCGTGTGCGTGTGCGTGTGCGTGTGCGTGTGCGTGTGCGTGTGCGTGTGCGTGTGCGTGTGCGTGTGCGTGTGCGTGTGCGTGTGCGTGTGCGTGTGCGTGTGCGTGTGCGTGTGCGTGTGCGTGTGCGTGTGCGTGTGCGTGTGCGTGTGCGTGTGCGTGTGCGTGTGCGTGTGCGTGTGCGTGTGCGTGTGCGTGTGCGTGTGCGTGTGCGTGTGCGTGTGCGTGTGCGTGTGCGTGTGCGTGTGCGTGTGCGTGTGCGTGTGCGTGTGCGTGTGCGTGTGCGTGTGCGTGTGCGTGTGCGTGTGCGTGTGCGTGTGCGTGTGCGTGTGCGTGTGCGTGTGCGTGTGCGTGTGCGTGTGCGTGTGCGTGTGCGTGTGCGTGTGCGTGTGCGTGTGCGTGTGCGTGTGCGTGTGCGTGTGCGTGTGCGTGTGCGTGTGCGTGTGCGTGTGCGTGTGCGTGTGCGTGTGCGTGTGCGTGTGCGTGTGCGTGTGCGTGTGCGTGTGCGTGTGCGTGTGCGTGTGCGTGTGCGTGTGCGTGTGCGTGTGCGTGTGCGTGTGCGTGTGCGTGTGCGTGTGCGTGTGCGTGTGCGTGTGCGTGTGCGTGTGCGTGTGCGTGTGCGTGTGCGTGTGCGTGTGCGTGTGCGTGTGCGTGTGCGTGTGCGTGTGCGTGTGCGTGTGCGTGTGCGTGTGCGTGTGCGTGTGCGTGTGCGTGTGCGTGTGCGTGTGCGTGTGCGTGTGCGTGTGCGTGTGCGTGTGCGTGTGCGTGTGCGTGTGCGTGTGCGTGTGCGTGTGCGTGTGCGTGTGCGTGTGCGTGTGCGTGTGCGTGTGCGTGTGCGTGTGCGTGTGCGTGTGCGTGTGCGTGTGCGTGTGCGTGTGCGTGTGCGTGTGCGTGTGCGTGTGCGTGTGCGTGTGCGTGTGCGTGTGCGTGTGCGTGTGCGTGTGCGTGTGCGTGTGCGTGTGCGTGTGCGTGTGCGTGTGCGTGTGCGTGTGCGTGTGCGTGTGCGTGTGCGTGTGCGCGTGCGTGTGCGTGTGCGTGTGCGTGTGCGTGTGCGTGTGCGTGTGCGTGTGCGTGTGCGTGTGCGTGTGCGTGTGCGTGTGCGTGTGCGTGTGCGTGTGCGTGTGCGTGTGCGTGTGCGTGTGCGTGTGCGTGTGCGTGTGCGTGTGCGTGTGCGTGTGCGTGTGCGTGTGCGTGTGCGTGTGCGTGTGCGTGTGCGTGTGCGTGTGCGTGTGCGTGTGCGTGTGCGTGTGCGTGTGCGTGTGCGTGTGCGTGTGCGTGTGCGTGTGCGTGTGCGTGTGCGTGTGCGTGTGCGTGTGCGTGTGCGTGTGCGTGTGCGTGTGCGTGTGCGTGTGCGTGTGCGTGTGCGTGTGCGTGTGCGTGTGCGTGTGCGTGTGCGTGTGCGTGTGCGTGTGCGTGTGCGTGTGCGTGTGCGTGTGCGTGTGCGTGTGCGTGTGCGTGTGCGTGTGCGTGTGCGTGTGCGTGTGCGTGTGCGTGTGCGTGTGCGTGTGCGTGTGCGTGTGCGTGTGCGTGTGCGTGTGCGTGTGCGTGTGCGTGTGCGTGTGCGTGTGCGTGTGCGTGTGCGTGTGCGTGTGCGTGTGCGTGTGCGTGTGCGTGTGCGTGTGCGTGTGCGTGTGCGTGTGCGTGTGCGTGTGCGTGTGCGTGTGCGTGTGCGTGTGCGTGTGCGTGTGCGTGTGCGTGTGCGTGTGCGTGTGCGTGTGCGTGTGCGTGTGCGTGTGCGTGTGCGTGTGCGTGTGCGTGTGCGTGTGCGTGTGCGTGTGCGTGTGCGTGTGCGTGTGCGTGTGCGTGTGCGTGTGCGTGTGCGTGTGCGTGTGCGTGTGCGTGTGCGTGTGCGTGTGCGTGTGCGTGTGCGTGTGCGTGTGCGTGTGCGTGTGCGTGTGCGTGTGCGTGTGCGTGTGCGTGTGCGTGTGCGTGTGCGTGTGCGTGTGCGTGTGCGTGTGCGTGTGCGTGTGCGTGTGCGTGTGCGTGTGCGTGTGCGTGTGCGTGTGCGTGTGCGTGTGCGTGTGCGTGTGCGTGTGCGTGTGCGTGTGCGTGTGCGTGTGCGTGTGCGTGTGCGTGTGCGTGTGCGTGTGCGTGTGCGTGTGCGTGTGCGTGTGCGTGTGCGTGTGCGTGTGCGTGTGCGTGTGCGTGTGCGTGTGCGTGTGCGTGTGCGTGTGCGTGTGCGTGTGCGTGTGCGTGTGCGTGTGCGTGTGCGTGTGCGTGTGCGTGTGCGTGTGCGTGTGCGTGTGCGTGTGCGTGTGCGTGTGCGTGTGCGTGTGCGTGTGCGTGTGCGTGTGCGTGTGCGTGTGCGTGTGCGTGTGCGTGTGCGTGTGCGTGTGCGTGTGCGTGTGCGTGTGCGTGTGCGTGTGCGTGTGCGTGTGCGTGTGCGTGTGCGTGTGCGTGTGCGTGTGCGATTGAGATTGAGTTTGACCAAAATCTATCCAAGCGAGCAGATGTATGGAATTTGATTTTTTTTTAAATTACTAAAAACTATCTAATTCGAGTAAACATGAAGGTATCGAGCGGACATTTTACACGGGGACGGTCTAACACTGTATAATGTGTGGTATTAAATTTGAAACAATAGTTTGGAACATTACTCCAAGAGGGCGAAATAGTATATTATGCCACAAGGGTGGAAAGTGCGTTTTTTCACCGAGTGTGAAGTTTGATGCCCGAGCGAAGCGAGGGCAGAAATTCACACGAGGTGAAAATGCACTTCGTCCCTTGTCGCATACGATATTTTTTTTCCGATTTCGTTAAAATAACCACATTTCTTGCGTCGCAAAATCTTCATCTTCGCCAATGACCGTTACTCCCCTGGGAGTAATAGAGCTTCCAGCGGGAGTAATGAGCCCTATCACTCCCTGGGGAGTAATGAAATTGTACCGCGCATGCGCACATGTTAATAATGATCATCGGTCAATAATAGCTTATTTTCCACCCGTATTGCACGCAAGGAATGTGGTTATTTTAGCGCAGCCGGGAAAAAAATGTTTTTCTAACGAGTGTGAGTTTGCAGCACGAGCCGAAGGCGAGTACTGTAATTTCACGAGTTAGAGAAAGTGTTTCGCACGAGGGATGTACGAAATTTTTCATCACAAGTTTTACGCACGCTAAGCGGGCGGAAAAGTGGCCACCCGAGCAACTTCAGTAACCGTTGTTTTAAAAGAAAAATCACCGTAAAAATAACCGAAAAAACAACCGTTATTTCAGGTCACTTTTTACACCGTTAAAATAACCGCAAAAATAACCATACGTGCGAGAGCTCACGCTGCCTGTGCTTGCGAACAGTTATTTTTTTCTCTGAATAACCTAAAAAATAACCGCAGCAGTAACCGCAAATAAGCTTGTAGAGCAGTTATTATCGACGACAAGTAACCGTTAAAATAACCTTCAAAATAACCGCAGTAAAGAGGACCGACAGTTATTTTCCGATAAAATAACCGCAAAAATAACCGCAAAAATAACCGCAAAAATAACCGCAAAAATAACCGCAAAAATAACCGCAAAAATAACCGCAAAAATAACCGCAAAAATAACCGCAAAAATAACCGCAAAAATAACCGCAAAATAACCGCAAATGAGTCGGCAGAGCGGTTATTGTTCACGACGGATAACCATAAGAATAACTCAACATACCCGCAGGAAAGAGGTTCGACAGTTATTTTCCGCTAAAATAACCGAAAAAATAACCGCAAATGGATTTCCAGAGCGGTTATTATTCAGGACAGATAACCATAAAAAAACTGCAGAAAAGAGGTCCGCAGTTACTTTCCACTAAAATAACCGAAAAAAGAACCGCAAAAGTAATCGCCAATGAGTCTGCAGAACGGTTTATTGTTCACGACAGATCACCATAAAAATAACCGCCAATGGGTCTCCAGAGCGGTTATTATTCAGGACAGATAACCACAAAAATAACTTTTAAAATTACCGCAGGAAAGAATTCCAAGAGTTATTTTCCGCAAAAATAACCGCATATCAGTCTGCAGAGCGGTTATTGTTCACGACAGATCACCATAAAAATAGCTCAATATACCCGCAGGAAAAAGGTTCGACAGTTATTTTCCGCTAAAATAACCGCAACAGTAACCGCAACGTAACGGCAAATGAGTCTCCAGAGCGATTATTGTTGAGGACAGATAAACATAAAAATAACTTTCAAAATAAGCACAGAAAAGAGGTCCGACAATAATTTTCCGTTAAATAACCGAAAAATAAGTGCAGCAGATCTGACAGTTAGGATAACTACGTTGGTATGATTACGATGCGGATATTTTCGCATCGGTAACTTTTTATATATAAATGGAGTTCTGAAAATTATTAACATACTGCTTACCTGCATCCATCCTTACATCTAAGTTGCGACTACAAACTATATTGCAACGTTAAATCATACAATCTCTGCAATATTTCGATGTACATAGTATATACATACTATATAATAATCCCGCGGCGGTTCAATCTTTATAACTTTTCTTCTTTATGCTGTTATTTATTGTCGAATTCTGCAAAAGTTTCTACGATATAATGATGACGTCCTGACAAACACAATTACGTACAATATTCAAGTCTCACTTGAATGTCAATGAAATTTAAATACTAGGTTCACTAATTCGAACAAATGTTTCTCAACAGGTCTTTTATCAATTTGTGTACTACGCGTTTTACGTTTTTTAAATTTCGGATAACATTGTTTCTTTGAGTTTCGACTATTCCACTTCGTTATCGTTTAGACTATCGAACGACCCGTTGACCCGCAGGCCTCAATCGATCTTGGCAGTGGATCTAGCAACGTGTTTATTTCATTGTCGTTTAGAAGGGGGAACGGGAGATATGTAAGCTTGAAGCGATCCATCGAGCTTTCTTGTATCAGCACCTGAAAAATCTCAGAGTATTAATATAAAATATAAAATCTCTACGTTATGCAATAAAGTTGAAAATAAATAACTTTTCGCGTTCTGAAATACAGAGTAGAAGATTTTTTTGTTGATTTCTTGTTCAAGGTGTAAAATATCTTTATTGTGAAAAACCTACTTATCAACCCCTGTCGTCACTTTGTGTGCCATGGTAGAGGCTCCACGCATGCCCGCTGGAATATGAGGGCTGACTCCACCGATCTGGCATGGAGGAAATTGACTCCACCGATCTGGCAAGTGATTATCGTCCTCACGGTCAGCTGGACGCGAATTAATTTGCAATGCACAATAATTGCTGACGCCGTAAACATGTTTCATACTCGTGAAAATCGTCCGACCCTTGTGACATAAAGAAAATGGATTTGCATTAGAAAATGTGGTGGTCATTTTTCGCTATTCCATAGCTCTGTGAACTTTGCTAAAAAAGATGTAAAAATTAAGCTCGATTAAAACAAATTATTTAACACAAATTATCAACGCTATTCAAATTTTATAAACTTTGTACAAGTGCTTTGAAGTAAAAAAAATCATCCCGCTAACCCTTTGAACCTATTTAACATTTTACAATTTTTGAGTTCTATTGTTCACGTATTTAGACTCAGGATATTTATACAATTTTTACGCGTTATTCGAAAAATTCATAATTGCCTACGATTTAATGTAGTCCTTGTGGTACAGTCAAGCCATTCAAGTACTAAGATTTAAACAATTGTTCCCACTAGTTTTAACGGAGAAATTACTGTGATCTAAGGTAGATCTAGATTAATATAGAAAACTTACTTCATGTAGAAAAAAATGTATAACAGTTGATTACTTAAAAATATCTCAGCTTACGCCAATAAATCCATGGGCGTATTTTATATAGTTTTTCAAAAAACAAATTTGTTTTCATTCGTTCTTGGAGAGTTACAGCTGATTTTAGTCCTTGATAGATACTCTATGAATTTACCAGTCAACATTTCTGATATTCATCCTTCACGAATTGCAGTCATTTTTTCAATGAAAAAAGCTTTCTCTATGAGGAAGCAAAGAAAATAAAGTTTAATTTTTACATCCATCGTGGCCATATTTGGACTCACCTCGAAACTTGATGTTTTCGCCGGAATAACCTTTCGCAACGGTCGCATTAATCCGTTTCCCAGACATTTGGTAGCCTGGAAATGTACCGTTGGTCGCCTATCGCGATCGTAATTGCTGACATCGGTGCATCTTCAATAGTAATAAATACTTTTTCCGATGAGGTGTAACGGCCCCAGCCTCTTCGAAATTATTATTTATCGCGAGCGCTATTATTTTCCGCCGCATCTTAATTCAGAGAAGCCCTGCAGGTTATCTGCATCCGGCCTCGCGGCTTAGAGCCGTGAGAAGGCCCTTATCGCGAGCGTCGCGACAGTCCGTCGCGGCTTTGTTACGGGGTCCGAGGCCCTCAGCCTCGCACCTCCGATCATCAGTCCAGCTCGAGCAGTCAAACGGTACACTCTCCCGAAACTCTCCTAATCAACCGCTGCGATTCAAATAAACTAAGTATATATATATATATATATCCAACGACAATTCATTTATACCCGCATCGTCCTGACATCACAGAGGGTTCGAAAATTTTTATATGGCGAGTATCGAAAGCATTTTGCACACAGTTCAGACGCTCCACGAAGAGGCCCCATACTATCTCATAATTATGACGAAAGTGGACGATTCTTACGATCTCGCCGTATTCAATACTTTCGCAATAAATGTATTTATTGCAGAAACGTGTATTTTCTTCGTTCTTTTGGCGAGATCTGAAATCGATTCCTTTTATTACACGCTTGTAGATGGATACTTTTTGTGGTCGATAGCCGGCAGAGTGCAAAGCACGAGATTCCCAGTTGTTCGGCGTACGGTTCTTCAAGTATCCAAAGCCCGTACATTTCGAGGGTACCGACAGCATGGCATCAATTACATAATCTCGTTTTCTCAAACCGTTTGTCAGAATTGAATTAATCATCACCTTGACGTCATTTGGAATTTCGGGATTGCTGAAGAAGCTTTCGACAAATCGACTCAGTAGAAAGCGAGTTACTATTTGTAATGGCCTTGCGTTCGCGCTGGTTACTTTCTCTATAATTTTTTTGTTCCATGCTTCGAAAGGAAACGCACTGTGCGTCCAGAAATGACCCCAATTTTCAACAGAATCGGCCAAATGAGTTAAGAGATGGACATTAAACTTCATGTTTGCGATTCCAAAAATTCTTTGGAACGTCTTGACATACTTTTGGAGTAGCGTCCGTGCTACTCGCAGCTCCGAGATGCTGATGCAATTTTTGTTTAAGATGTATGCAGCGCGAGATAGCAATGTCAAGTGCTGGTGATCGCTGGAACGAATTATTCCCGCCAAACAAGGTATCGCGTAAAACATGATCCAATTTCTCCATTCCGATGCTTTCCACTGACTTATCTCTTCAATAGATCGTGGCTTTCTTGCAATTTTACTGGGCGGTCGGATTTTCATTAATCGAGAATCGATTTCTTTAATCTTCCTGGGACCGCCAGCATACCAAACATCAGTGGATTTACCTTTCAACAACAACGTGGTGTGCAGTTTAGCGATACTGAGAAATACGTTGTGCATGCTATCCACTACGGGCCCGCAACCCAGATCGAACGCAGACAAGCCTGCTATTGCCGTAGATCCTTCCACTCCGAATTGTTTTTCATCGTCATCAGCATCGTCTGCTGCGGTCATGTGTTCACGTATCTCGATGTCGGTTCTACAAGGTACGTGGTCTTCGACGGGATATCTGATGCCTTTCTTTTGCACGAACACTCCTTCGCTATAGCAGAATGTGCAAGCAAACTTGCCGTTGAACTTCGTCATGTTCATCACTAAGTACCGGGCCCCCGAATCCACTGTACAGATGAGCGTTATAAACTTACTCGTGATTTGTTTTTTGTCAATAGGAAGCGTCCAGGTTAGTCCTTTTCGGTACAACGATTCTAACTCCTTAACAATCGGTAGGAGAAACATATCAAAATTGGGTTGTACTGTGTCCACCCATATGCCAGCTAGTATCGTATAGCGTTTTCTCGCATGTGGCGGAAACTCGTTAATTTGTAGTAAAACAGGTCACGCGGTGGCCTTTGAAGATTTTGCCACCTGACAGCCGTCCGTGAACAAGGTGAAAGAAAAATTATATTTTTTCTTCAAAAAGCCACCACGCTGACACTTCTCTTTATATTTGGCACCATCATATATATCTTCCATTCCATCGAGGTCTTTTCTGTGACGAGTAAAACGATACTGGAGAGTATTCGCCGTTGCTACATCCGACAATATTTGACGAAGTTGAGGAGTGATCTTTACTTGTACGAAATATGACAAGTATTTTGTCTTTTTTTTTGGTCCACACTTGCGACATGGACAGTCCCATTGCGGTTGTTTGCCTTCGCCGATGTAGCCTGTGCAGTATCTACAACACCAGTGACGTGTGGTCACCGTTTCGTCTTTTCTCATTAACATTTTTCGCAAACTTGCCATTGTACTCGGTAAGCCGCTAGTCACGATCATTGATTTCAAGCTCTTGAACATTTTTAACATTATTGTGTATGTTAATTTTCCACGAAGCGTGACAGCAATAACGCTCATAAAGAGGTGAAGCTTTGTAATGCACTTTTTAAATATCATTTGTCGTGACCATTCGTTGTTTTTTTGATCCAGTGCAAACATGTTACTTTCATCACCATCACGATAGTCTTTCTTTTCGTTTAATTCTTCTTCGTGTATAACAACGTCTGATTCCTCACTGCTTGATGACGTATCCTCACTGTTTATTGTTGTTCCATCTGTACTGTCATACTCATCCTTATCCTCGTCATCGTCATCGTTATCTTCATTATCATGATCACTAGCATTAGTAACCATCGAGCTGCAATCATTGTCAACTGGGCTGCACGGAGTTTCGAATTCCATAACTGGTGCGAATTCCATCCCTTCATCATCTGCACTGTTGCTTTCCATCTGAACAACGTTCTCTGTATCTGTTGTCATACAGAGTTTGTTGTTTATGCTGCTGCTACCAGCCTTGGTATCAACACAACATGCATAGTTCGGCGAATTGTCTGGATGCTCGTCGTTTTCCATCAGAGGCAGGATATTTGTGTCAATATTGCTATCATCGAATATATTTTGTGTATCAGTATTAATTCCTGCCCGAGCGGCATTCTTGTAACACCGTCGATTCTGAAAAAATATTGACGGTTATTAATGCAAACATTTTTAACGCTGTTTACTTATACTTACTCGTTGAAGCTCGATGGGAATTTTAAGACCCGAGAAATTGAGGTCGTATGGATGGTACTTCCGATAATCATCATACAATTTTTTCTTCCTTCTGTAATACGTCGAACGAGACAAAGGTCTTTTATCATTTGTCGACGACGACAAATTGACAGGAGGTATGATTGACGACATCCTTCGATACTTCTCGCTGTCTGTTTTCTGGGCTGCAACTTCTGAATAAAAAAGTACATTTCATGTAGCTTACCAGTGATAAAAAAATCGTTGTTACTCTGATCTGACTATGTTATCCGACACACACGACCGATGCATATGATGAACGATGCAATATCCCATTTGCAAAACATCACCATTTTTTTAATAAAAATAAATCACCAGGTACACCCTATCGGAACCGGCGACCGCCTTACGACCATGAGCCGACGGTCGGAAAATGCAGTATTTTTCGACAGTAAAACAACCGTACGTCGTCTATCTTGACAGGGTTTTGCAGGTGGCGCTAGTTGTCCGTGTTTGAGCCTTTCTTGGGTAGGACGGAATGTAGGCGTTCAGACCGTATGACAACCACGTACCAACCTTGTTAAATTTTGAATCTCGACCGCTCCGACGGCAATGCGACCGTAATTCGACCACATGCCAATTTTCTTAATCCGACCGCTCCGACCGTAATTCTACTGTATTGCAAACTCTCACCGATTATTAAAACCCGACCACTTAAACTGCAATACAACCGCATTTCAACCATTCGCAAATTTCTTAAATTTAACCGTACCGACGTTGAAGCAACCGTATTGCAGCCAATCTCCGGTTTTTCAAATACGACCGCATCGACGATAATCCAACTGCACTATGACCATTCGTAAATATCTCAAATGTGAGCATAGTAACGACATTGCAACCATTCGCCGATTTTTTTAGTCTGACCGCGACTAAAATATTTACACAAATTATTCTTGAGTTATTTTTAATGAGATCAAATAATACATTACAGTCGAGTTATAAAATGCTCCTTTCTTTTCCTTTTTCGTCGATACAGTTCTCTGCACTGTGTTCAATGGCACAGGGACTTTTTGGATAACAGCTATTGTTGTCTGTTGTTAACGTGATCATTGTTTTTTGTTTTTGTTGTTGTCGTCATCACGTGGTATTCCTATTTATTCTTCTGCAACCGTTTAACCCGGTTCCTTTCATCTTTCAAAACACTAGACGCCCATCTATTCCAATGCATTCTGACGTCCATGGTGTCGTTAGTATCAAGAACCTTTATGTTTTGCAGTGATAGGCAAATATCTGCAACAAAAAAAAACATTATTTAAAATTGTATAATAAGCAATATTTAATTTATGGTTTATCTTTATTTGACTGACCTACGATAGCCTCCGCTTCTTGTTCGGTGATTACTCTCCTTTTTTCATTTTTCTTATCAAACTTTAGTGTCAAGTTTAAACGCTCATCCGAAGTAAACATAGCTCGTACAATCTGTTTACACCTGCCCATCATATTTTTTGCTCTCGATGCATTTAATAAATCGTTGCGCATGACGTGGTACCCCTTGTATTGAACCTTGACAGTAATGATGTATTATTGTATATGCAAATGTATTATGACTATTATTATTACACATATCGTAAAGAGCAGTACTATTTACCTTTCCGTTTTCGTCTTCGTCTTTTTTCTTTGGCAGTATTTTTGCTTCTTCGTCGACAACTACCTCAACGTTTTTAGCGTCATATACGGCTCGTTTGATATTTTCCTCTGTTGTTTTTAATTTTCTGTTCAATTTTTTGATTACTGTATTTTGTTGGTCCCTTTGATTGTTTAAGGAAGTCTCGTATTTTTTTTCCATCTGGCTGATCTTCTCAACATACATTTGAGAGCTCGTTGAAGCTCGACGATCGTTTTTTTGCACCGCGACAAGCTATGGAGATTCTCTTCTTCGAAGTTACAAGACGCTAATTCTTTGATCTCTGTCAGATTCATATCTTCATTCTCTGTTCTGTGATGCTCTGTCGTCTTTGGCGTGAATAGCAACAAACAAAGATAGATATCGACAGTAACAATACAATATTCATCCCCATAATTGTTTCGCATAAGATTCGAGATATTATTTTTACATCATCGTAGTTTCGGCCTTCCAGTTCCTTCGTTCTTTTAATCATCTTCGATCGATGTTCTGATTCATCATTAAAAGATTCATCAAGTCTCTACAATATTACATAAATTATTTGTATTATTATTAGATACTTTTATTGCTAATTTCAATGTAGTATATTAATCACGAAATACCTTTCCAGAATTATTGGTGTAGTTGCTTTCCACCTCAAACATATTATTCTGTTCTTTACCAATTCTGTCCTTCGCAAAGGTATCGATTTGGAAAATCTTTTTTCCACAGTCGTGGCGTTTGTCGATTGGTATTGTGGTCACTGGAGTCTCCACCTAAAAATAGTTCAAGGTAATTATTATTAATTTTTACAATCTTTAAACAACATTTTTGCTGTAAATTTCTTTGTTTATACTGTGAAAAAATGATTACTTACGCACGGCAGAGAAGTTAAATCCTTTTGATCGTCTGATTCGTACGGCGGTGATGATAGCATTGCAATTATTTTATTTGCGTCTACTTGTTTCAGGTCATCGTCTTCGTAACTTGAATCACTTCTCTTTGAATCATATGTCTTTTCCTGATGAACATAAAATATTTGTACAATTATGATAATAGATCATATAAATATAATTTTATACCTTCTCATTTTTATGTTCTGTGGATTTTTCATCATTTACCGTTATTTGGTCGGGTGGATTTTGTTCGACAACATTGGAGTGTATCCGTGCAAGATTTTGGGCTACATCTTCCGTTATAACTCTCGGTAATGTTTCTTTATCGTTTTTTGGGCGCGGATTATTTTCCGAGCAATCTTCCTTGTATTCGTCATTATTATTAATTTCTGTGATACCTGTGGTACCATCACTGTCTTCACCATTTATCATGGAATTTTCGGGTACATTTTTGTCTATATAAATATACAAGGACTATATTTTTCAAAATCATCTCCTTCTGCGGTGTCTCTTTGCTCCCGTGGCGACTCGCGTTATTCTTCGAGTAATCTTTCTTGTTTTTATTATTCGTTTTTTCATGTCTGTGTTACCTGTATAAATCGTACCGTCACTACCCAAATAGACATGAGACGTCACGGCGACGGAACTGTGGTGATGGTAATGGTACGACACGCGCCCGATGCCCCGTTGTTCTAATATATGGGTATCCACCTCTTCACCCTCAATAGAGGCGTTATCGACTACATGGTCAGCATTGTTAGTCTGTGTGTTGTCCGTTTTCTCTTCCGAAACCTTAAAATTAATATAAAAAAAAATTAAATATTTCGAAAATCGAAAGAACATAATATACACATTTTTTCGAAATTGATTTATCAAAATTAACGACAATTATCCTCATCCAACCACAGACTACGATAATTAATGTTAATTTTGATAAACCATGATTTTATCTTTATTCATAGTATACTTTGTAATACTAGTGCGAAAATACAATATTTTCGACGAAGCTTGGAAAATAGGCCGAACGGATCAAGAGCTACAAAGGCACGAAGCGAAGCCGAGTGACGTTTGTAGCTCGAGAGGAGTTGCGTGCTGCCTACTTCTCAAGCGCCGTATCACATTAGTACATTACGATACGAGTATCACATTAGTGCATTACGATACGAGTATCACATTAGTATATTACGATACTAGTGCGAAAAAACTTTCAAAAACGCAATTTTTCCATCGAGTGATATAATAGTACATTTTGATATGAGTGCGAAAAAGTTTTTTTACGGGTGTGAGTTTGCAGCACGAGCCGAAGGCGAGTGTTGCAACTTCACGAGTTCAGAAACCTTTTTTTGCACGGGTATCGTACAAAGTGTTATTTCACAAAGTGTGAAAATAGGGTTTCCGCACGAAGTGTGGGCAAAACCGCAATTTTTTCAACGAGTGAAATAAATACCTTTCTTTTTTTTTCTTTTTAGTCGTTGAGACGTGCAACAGGTCTTCTTCAAATTCAATAGTATCTGTTTGATTTCCGACATCAATACTATGATTACTTGAAAATTCTGCGAAAGCATCTTCGTTTAACAATGTCCTCTCTATGTCTGAAGGTATATCGCATTCCGAATCACTCCATCTGTATTCATCCTCGTCGACATCGACGCGTGGTTGATCACGTTCATCGTTCATGTATTGTGATGATCCTACTTTAGATGATACCAAAGGTAATTCAATTTTTTTTGCCGACGATTTCTCTTTATCGTTTTCTCCTTTTGAAAGATTGGCAATTTTTTTTTGAATTATATTGTATTCATCATCCACTGCGTGTTCAAGTCTTCTCTGTAAACATTTTTTATTCAATTTGGTCTAAAATAGTGAAATTATTAATTATCAAGACAGGTCGAGATGAATATACTTTTTCTGCCATGCGATTTTTACGATGTTCTTTTTCACCATCATGATCATTTTTCTCGGAAATATCATTACGAAAGCTTTTCGTTTTCTGATACAAGACTGCTGGTGTGTTTTCTACAATCCTTTTGGTTGGAAACTTAGGCCGTTTGCCTCTGCCTTCAATCATCATTTCGCCGTGATTTTCGGCTTCTTCTTTAGTATCTAACAAGTTATGCAAAAACAAAAAATTAGAAGAAAAAATCAATCAATAATGGGTTATCGCTTGTCCATTTTTATATGCAACACTACATTTTGGGGAATTTTGTCCGATTTTTCCAAAGAATTTTTATTTTTTTTAAGTAAAAAAAAAGTCAAAAAATCGGAATAAATTTTCAAAAATGCAGTGCTACATATAAAAATGGTCAAGCGATAACCCATAATCGACTGAGTTTTTCTTAAATTTTTTCTCACTGTTATTTCAAAAAAAAAAAAAATTAAAACGTAAAGAAAGGCACTCACCATATGTCGCAATGCAGAATCCAGCACTGATGTAATCCTTCGTACCTTCCTTGTTGGAAAGCATAATTCGTACAGTGTGCCGTGCGTATACAGGCTGCTGCATATCCGATTTTATCCATTCTATCGTACATGGAATCGGTTCATTGTCCTTTTCACGCCGATAGTAAAGATCCGACAATGGGTATAACTTCTGCGTTTTATCTTTGGAATTTTGTACGACGCACCACATTTCATTCGCCATTCTGCAATTGTTTCGATGTATAAGTTATAAAGCGACAAAATTATATCGACGAAAAATGAATTCAAAATAATTTGAGGTTGTGTTAATCTTTAGCTCCACCTTAAGAGGAGGCTGAACCCGTGTGGATAGCGCTCGAGTGCGAGAGAGACTGCGCCATAGAGTTCGTGTGAGAGCGAGCGAGAGGGGGTTTAGACTCCCCTTAAGGTAAGGCTGAAGATCAACATAACCTCACAATATTTTGAAACTATTTTTCTCCGAAACGCTTTTATTTAAAAAAAAGCGTTTCGGAGAAAAATGTTTTAAAAATGTTAGCTCTGTCTCTCTCGCACTCATGCGTTTTTAGCCTCCCCTTAAGGGAAGGCTGAACACGCATGCGTGCGAGAGAGACAGAGCTAAACATTTTGAAACCATTTTTCTCCGAAACGCTTTTATTAAAAAAAAAAAAAAAAACAAGAAAATTGCGGGGCGTACTACGTGTTCAATTAACGCAGTGCGCCCGCGATTTTCTTTTTCTTTTATAAAAGCGTTTCGGAGAAAAATCGTTTTAAAATATTTTGAGGTTATGTTGATCTTCAACCTCACCGCATCGGTTTAGTCTCGCCTTAAAACCAAGAAATGTGATTGTAAAAAAAACGTACCTCGTTTATGCGACTTCGTGATCGAAAAGCCTACCTGGCATGGCGGCCGACGCCAGAAATCCGTAACAGCAAAACAAAAACTGCTCGTTGTTCCTAAGCCGATAAATGTGTGTATTTCACATGTTTCACAAATTTCCACATTAACGGAATATAATTACCGATGAACGATGATGGTGTCTTCAATTTCACAATTTGTCGAAGAATGCAAGGTCTACAAAATTTCTCGCTGTACAAAAAGCGTTTCTGCAAACGACCGTAACTGTAACTGTTGAGAGAACTCGCAGGGTAGTTCGGTATATTAGACGAGACAAAGCCATCGGCCGGCGTCTTCTCCTTCTCAATCGCAATTGGTCGCCCGGTCGATCATCACGCGAATTGATTTGATTGGTCCATTCTTTCAGATGATGCTAGTATCTTACAGAAGTGATCAATCAAATCAATCCGTCAATTTTAACGCAATCATTTGCCAGGCTGGCTGGAAAGCGCCAACTGTTGAGAAGAAGCTTTGCTTTTTCTGCCGTAATCACCAGTAATCACGATCGATGGGTTGTGACACATTCGTATGCGGGAAGCGTGCTCTCAGTAATAATTTTATTGTACATAGATAATTTAATTGTAAAAAAAATGTGAATGTGGTACGATAGGTCACTGACGCTGTGAGAAAACTTTAGGTAAGTCTTGAAAAAAAAAAACGAATTTACAAATTTCGAAACAATATTTCATATAAATGTATATTCATTCGTGCGTTAAAACTCGATTACATGTAGTCCTTATCAGAGATTGCGACCACCTTCCGACCGCGTTGCGACCATCTAACCAGCGTTAGGTGGTCGCAACTTTTGCGGAGTTCTCTTTGCAAAAACGGATTATCGGCCTCAACCTTCTTCGAGTTTACCTCCCCCTCTAACTGCCAATGAGACAAAGAAGATACGTGTCGTAACGCAGCACCAGTTTTAGTTGCGCACGTTACCGATAAAGTCTGTTTGTTTTGACTTATCAACGATTTCGTTCGCTCATTAAATTGAAAGTTATGGGAATAATTTGAAAAATTTTAGGAATTGAATAAAATATTATAACTGATACCTTCTCCCTGAAATCTGCGATAAACCGCGATGAAACAATTATTGACGATAACTTATTAAAAAAAATCTAGGTTAGTTTTTTATTTTTTGGTATATAAGCAAAAAAATGTAGGTAATATAGTAATTTGTGTCGTTATTGAACAAGTATAAAAATTATGAATCACAACAATAACAACAGCCAGTAAGAAAATTAATAGATTTTAGACATGATTATGACAAATCAGTCGCTGGCTCGCATTCCCTAGCGGGTCCCTCGCGGACCTCCCAACCGTAACTTATGGTTGGGATTCGGTCGTTTTTCCCACATCCGACCTCAAACCAACCGGTTAATTGGTGCACCAAACCAACCAGTGTTCCAACTTTTCAAAGTTTAATTTTGGGTTAGTTTTTGTAAAACAACCATTCTTTGGACGCGATGAAAGGTTGGTTCATGGTTGGATATTATAAACCAATCCCAATTCCGACTCTTAAGCTACAACATCGATGGTTGATTTGTGGTTGATTGTTCAAAACCGACCACAAACCGACCATTTTTGACAACCAACTATGCAGCGGTTGCCTTATGGTTAGATTTGAAAAATCAACTAAAAATCAACCGTTACCATTCTTGGCTGAAAGTCCGAATTAGGATTGTTTTATAATATCCAACCGATAACCAACCTTTCATCGTGTCTAAAGAATAGTTGGTTTATAGTTGGTTCACAAAAAGCAACACTAAATCAACCTTCAGCAAGTTGGAATATTGGTTGGTTTGGTGCACCACTTGACCGGTTGGTTTTTGGGTTGGTTTCAGGTTGGGCAGAACGCGAGGGGTTGCACGACTATCGTTACGACCGAAGAAACCACGGTCGTGGGGGTGCACTGTTTCGACCGTTAAAAATAAGACGTTTCGACCATGGAAACGACCAATAACCCTTAATACTCACAGGTCCGCAGGTCCGAAATAGTCTGATAGTTTTTTAATTTTCAACCGACAAAACGACCATGGAATCGACCATTCGATCGTTGCTAAAGCTCGGTCGTTTTTCGGTGTTCGACCGGCGCAACGACCATAGAATCGACTATCCCATCGTTTCTAGAGCTCGGTCGTTTTTCGGTGTTCGACCGACGTGACGGCCATAGAATCGACTAACCCATCGTTTCTAGAGCTCGGTCGTAGCGCACAACGTCCAAGCTACGGCGTCGTGAAAATGGTCGGGGTCGTTTCGTCGGTCGAACACCGAAAAACGACCGAGCTCTAACAACGATCGGATGGTCGATTCCATGGTCGTTTTGTCGGTCGAAACTAAAAAAATGATCAGACTATTTCCGACTTGCGGACCTGTAAGTATTAAGGGTTATTGGTCGTTTCCATGGTCGAAACGTCTGATTTTGAACGGTCGTGACAGTAGACCCCCACGACCGTCGTTTCTTCGGTCGAAAAGACAGTCGATACAAAAAAAAACTATGGTCGTGCAACTTGCTAGGGTAACACAGCGGCGAACATAGCTTTTGAGGTTTAATTGTGAGAAAATGTTCATTATCTTTTCAATTAATCATAAATATTATTTTTATTCTCTCTTTTTGTCTGTCTCTGTGAATAGACGTCATTTAAAATGGACCACAATACGGGTAAATAAAACGGGTAAATAAAAAATATATATATAAAATCAATAATGACCGAATGAAAGATGGTTAGCACTTTTCTATCCTGACATTTTCAATCATTTATAGTTAACGGAGCAGCAACGTATCACCGAAGACGAACGCGATAATCGGGTTCGCCAAGAACATAAACGCATTAGAAAACGGTCCATAATTGAGAGCAATAGCAGGAGCAATAGTAGCCAAATCAAGACACGTGTGGATACTGACAATTCAACGACGGATGAGGTGGAACGATCTTCGCTTCTGAATGATGTCGAAATGAATGTCAACAACACGTCTACGAATGATAATGAACTTAACGAACTTGAAAGCAACAATTCAAGTGCGTCAGATATTGATGAGACGACGTCCGCCAATGGGTCGTCAAGTAGTGAAGAATCGTTCGTAGACGAAGCGAACGACACTGCTAATTCCTCGACAGAAGAGGAACCACAACAAGTCGTCATGTATAACGTATCAAAGTTGTGCAACACGCAAGGAATTTTACAGTTGAAACATAACATAACGCAGTTGTATTTGTTTCTATGTACAATTGCAATAGCTGTTCGCGGAAAAATAAGTTACACTCTTACGACGACTATCTTCAAATTCCTCGATTCGTTGTTTCAAAACGCTAATCTCCCGCGTCATAAAAAAGCATTTTGGAATCTAATGACAAGCAATGAAGAAGATATAATAATACGACACTTATTTTGCAAAAGTTGTTTCGGCATAGTGGGTAAAAACAAAGAAATTAGTAGAATCTGCAAATGCGAAAGTTGCGGTCCCGACAAAAAAAATTCAACAATGTCTTACTTTATTCAATTAAAAATTGCTCCGCAATTGAAACAAATTTTGAAGGATCCAGCGTTAGTTGAGAATCTCGAATATCGATTTAAGCGAAGTAAAAAAAAAATGAAAATACTCTAGAAGACATTTATGATGGAGAAATGTACAAAAAAATGACAGAACCCGGTAAATTGTTAAGCTGTAAATACAATTTTTCTTTTACTATATTCACGGATGGATGCCGAGTAACGAAATCGTCTCAATGCAGTGCATGGCCAGTGTTTCTCCAAATAAATGAGTTATCACCCCAAGTACGTAAACGGTTCGTAATACTTGCTGCGATATGGGTCGAAGAAGGCAAAATTGAGGACTTGCATTCATTTATGTTACCAATTGTCGAAGAGTTAAACCAATTATACAGCACTGGAATAACATGGACGCATCCAATAACGCAACTAGATGTGACCAGCAAATTCGTGACGCTGATCAGCACAGCAGATTATATGGCCAGAGCACCGCTGCTGAACATGACATTGTTTAACGGTAACTACGGTTGCACCTTCTGTCATATAGATGGAACTATTGACGGTGTAAATGCTCGCCAAAGGAAATATCCGCTCGAAAAAACCACAGCACAACGAGCCCTTCGTCGCACTCACGAAAGTTTGATGGCAGATATGTCTACGGCCACTAAAAAAAAAAAAAAATGAGGGGTGTTATCGGTCATTCAGTATTGTCCTGCCTCGAAGATTTCGATTTGGCACGCGGTAATATTGTTGACAGCATGCACTGCCTTTATATGGGTGTTGCGAAACATTTTACCGGGCTAATGTTAAAAAAAAAATACAAAGATAAAGTTTGGTACCACGGTAAACCGGGAAATAAGCGCGATGAACGAGCGACTCTTGAAGATCAGACTTCCATCAATAATTTCAAGAAGACCTCGAAAAATCGAAGATATGGCACAGTGGAAGGCATCCGAGTGGCGAAACTGGGTACAATCGTCCGGACTGATTACAATGAAAGATACCATTCGAGACGAGGATTTGAAACACTTCGCCCATCTGTCCTCAGCATCGTATTTGCTCAACAAAGACAATATATCTCCCGAGGAGCTTAATGAAACGCGAAAACTTCTGAGAAAATATATGTTGAAGCTACAAGAGACGTTTGGCATTGAAGAAATGAGATACAATGTGCATTTGTTGAACCATCTGACCGATACGGTTCAAGATTGGGGACCGTGTTGGGGCTATAATGCTTTCAATTTTGAATCGTGGAACAAAAAAATAATCGACCACGTAACGGCGGGTAATGTGAAGCCATTACAAATAGCAAAACGTTACCTAATGACACGATTTGTGGAAAGCTTCTTTCCCGATCCCAATATAGATGAAGAAATAAAAGAGAATCTCAATTCAATTCTCACCGATGACTCTAAAAAACGTCCATTTATTACTGACTACGAGGCTGTACCACGTAAAATAACAGGAATGAGAAAATGTATACGACGTTGGCCGAGTGAAGGTCCGGAGTATAACGCTCTGAGGATGAGTGGCATATATGAAAACGGATATATAACTACTTACGAACGTGCCATTGTGCACGGAATAGATTACAGAAGGCGACGAATTTTGAATGAAAATGACAAAGAAACACAATTCTGCAATTCATTTGTCTATTGCAAACATAACAAAAAATACGGAGAAATCTTAGATATACTGAAGTTTAATGGAAACAATCGAGAGGTTTGGGGATTTTTCGTACAACTTATGACCGAAGGCAAAGCGGCTCTTTATACGAGGGGACACATACGAAATGTCGAATGGACAGATGAAATTATTTTCATCGAAATTAATGTCAATGTGCCGACACCAGCTATCGTGCTCCAAGAAAAGCCACCGCTTATCTGTATTACGAAGATCCCGAATTGCTATGAAACAGATTGATTGCTCGATTGAGCG
The DNA here is from genome assembly GCA_917499995.1 of Ichneumon xanthorius. Classification (NCBI taxonomy): domain Eukaryota; kingdom Metazoa; phylum Arthropoda; class Insecta; order Hymenoptera; family Ichneumonidae; genus Ichneumon; species Ichneumon xanthorius. The sequence continues at coordinate 674,662 of CAKJTD010000081.1, read as the reverse complement.
TCAGAACAGCATAATGATCAACATCATCTCGATCTTCATATGGAGTTTAAAAAAAAGTGAAAACATTTCGTTGCTAATGAAATGAAGCTTGAAAAAAAATTGGTATATGTATAATTGATGATAAATAATGTCTGAGTTGTAAGAATCATGATTATAAACTATTGTATAAATTCATCATTATAAAGCATGTAAATAAAAAATCGGTATATGTATAAAATTGATGGTAAATAATGTCCAAATTGTAAGAATAATGATTACAAACTAATGTATAAATTAATTATTATTACCTATTTATCAGCGCTGTTTGATTCGAGAAATCGTGAAATGATTGAAATACGGTCGGATTGTCGTTGGATTTCGGATACCTGTACATGGTTGCAATGCGGCTGCATTGTAGTTGGTGTCGTCAGATTTTTATAATCAGTAAATAATTACAAAGGTGCAGATTGTCGTTCGGGCGGTTGAATTACAACACCCTGCCAATAGTTGCAATGCAATTGTATTACGATCAGATTGGAGAAATCAGCGAATGGTCGAAATATGGGTGCATTGTCGTCGAAACGGTCGGATTTGATAAATTTGCGAATAGTTGCAAAGTGGTTGCATTGTAGTCGGAACGGTTGGAATTAAATAATCCGCGAATGGTGGCAATGCGGTTGGATTGACGTTGATACGGCCTTATTTGAAAAATCGGTGAATGGTTGTAATGCGGTTTCTTTAGGAATTTGAAATCTATGAATGGTCGGAATGCTGTTTTATTATGGTCCCGGGCGGTTACATTCCGAAATCTTTGAATGGTCGGAAACTGGTTGTTCTTTGGTTGAAATGCGTTACGTGCCATTGTGCCCTCTGCGAACCGTCCGCTGGCAAGTTTGACTCGTTAGCTAGAGGGCGCTGATGTTGGTCGGATAAAAGTTGTTTTACTGTCGAAAAATGCTGCATTTTCCGACCGTCGGACATAAGTCGTATCGCGGTCGAACGCACGGTCGGCGGTCTCGATAGGGCAAGCTTATATAATTTAACGGCGCATCTCAATCGTCCAAGAAAGTGTTTGAGTATTTCTCTTGCTTGTTCTAACGTCTCTACTCGCAAACGAGAAAAGCCGTTGGGAAGAGACGCAACAGGTGGTACTGTGAAGAGGAAAATGTCATCTTACGATACGACAATTTTGCATCGTAAAACGATCATTTGTGTGTCAAATAATATAATCTTACCTTATCTCGATTGTGGAATGTACACTTTCGTTGAGAACAGTTCTAGCAGGTTGTATGGTTATCAATTTTTCCTGAACAAAAATTTGATTGAAAATGTTTCTTGCTGTATACATACAAGTGTTCACTTGAGTCGACCTGAGCCGGCCACGCTACCTTTCCTCCTTGTCGCGCGGCAGCTAATCATGCGTTGCATATTACCACTCGGTCCATTCGGTAGGACCTTTGATTGGCCGGCGCGCGTCGTGCGATGTATATTAGCCTTGTTTGCATCACAATAAATCGTAACGATCGTAACGTTGCAGTTTCGAACGGGAACAACGCCATTAAGACATCATTTTGCGTCTTTCGTAACTGCGGAATCGAGGCAAACATTTTATCAAAATGTGGTGCATTCGTACGATAAAAAGTGCGCGAATATATTAAAAGCCCTCGGCATAAAACTAAAGAAGAAGGAAGAAGTATATTAGTAGTGTACGCACGAGGCCAAACAATATTTTTATTTGTACATTCAACACGTGTCTTACCTCTGACCACATTTCCTCTCATCCTCACACCTCTGATCACATTTCGAAAATTTTGCGGAAGCACTTTCATGCACCGTACATATTTTGCAAAAGTGAATGCAAAAACAGGTGAGTAAAAAATGTTCAAACTAATTTTTAGTTTAATTTTGTAACGAAAAAATGTTAATTTTTTTGTAGCTGGTTCCGAAGTAAAAAAACAATGTCGGTGGCCGGCCCAAGTAAGAACAAAAAGAAAAGAGAGAACCAGGCTTTCTGCGCAGTGAAGGATCACACGGACAGAAAGTTCAAAGTTTATAAAGTTGAAAACATACTCCGGCGGGTCATGGACAAGAGATTTTGCAGCGAGTTAATTTCATTCAGCGAGTATAGACCATCCAAAAGGTCGAAATGAAACATTACGCATAGCAAGGAAAGTTAACTTAAATCTGCAACATGTGACGGTCACCGTGATTAAAATAGTGGGTGAGTGAAAAAAGGAATTTGTTTTTCATCAGCACTGCTGCTCTATGGATACGATTATTTTTCTTGAAATTGAAAAGCATTTTTTGCCTGCAATCCATGGAGGCCTAGCCCCCTTAATTCAGAAAACCTTGATGCTCCCGATATCAAAAACAAAGTACAACGTTAATCGCCCATCTATATGTTATAGCTGCAATTATATTATTTTATACCTATGCGCTAAAAAATGAATGACTGAAAAATTGTTTATTAGTTTCAATAGCTGTTATGATAATATAACAAGCGCCTGCTTTCCACAAACGATAACTAACATTTTTTCAACACTGACGTAGTAAATATTGCTCAACAGCACAATATGTCTTGATGATGGAATCTGACATGCACAAACGAGATGCGAAATATCGGGAAGGACATTCCGATAAAAAATGGACTTGCCTTTATATAATCTATTGTTGTCAAAACAATAAATTATTGATAATATAATATAGTCACGGTCATCCATAGAGATGCAAGTAAGAAACGTAACTAATATTAAAAAGTCACTAAAATTAATAAGAATAATAGTAACTTAAATTAAGAAAGTAACTAATTTAAACAGTTGTCTTTACCTTCTAAAACGTTAACTTTTAAAACTATTACCGTTACATGTCATCTTTTGACGCAAATCACTGCGTGACTTAAATTTCATTTTATCGTGTTGATGAGAAAATGACGTCAATAAGTTCTAAGAAACTGAATATTACAAAATTGAGTTCAACTGCAAATACCGATAGTTAAAAAATACTTCATTTTATCACCGCGCCGCTCATGAAGATTTATGTACCAATTTTTTTTTTACCATTGCCGCATCGATGTTGAAATTTAAAAAATAACCTTTTCAGCAAATTCAAATATCGCACAGCTGTTCGATGTATATAAACTGTGTCCTAACCGTGTCTTAACACCAAAGATAAAATAATTTTAAGTTGATGTGTATGTATGCGTCTGCTTTACCCAAAATTTCTTTTACTTTATCAATTAGATACGTATGAGGAAGGAAAAAAAATAATCGAAGAACAAAATAACAATAGCGTTGAAGGCCCTCAGATGAGAATTAAGAAAAATCCAAACTTTACGCTTGTCAGGGTACCAGTTGTAAAGAAAATGAGGCAAGAACGAGCTGTTCCATTGGCGGCAAGACAAAAATGTTTGGATGAAAAAGTATGTATCTATCAATGCATATATTCGGGTTGAAATGTACAACACGTTGATTTGGTTTTTTTGTAGAGACAATGTACTAAGGTAAATTCCCAATCGTCCAAGTTATCACAAGAAAGAGTTAAAGCGTTTATTGCCCAATCGCAGAATGAGGAGGTATGTATAATTATCGAATGTGCGAATGCAGTATTTTCCAGTATTTGAATTATAATAATTGCGATCCTAATTCCAGCCTGATGAAGATTTCCTTTCGCCAGAATCTGACGATCAGTCGTCAGCGGACGAATTATCACCTACCTCGGCTTCAAACAAAACGGTAATGTTCAAACCCTTTTGTTATGCAATAACATATCTGTACGTATTTCTTGTTGATTTACAAATTATTGCGTATTGGGTTGTCGCGGGAATCTCAGCACGATGATGAAACGACACCGATAGAATCGAGTCCGCCTGTACCGCGTAACGACGACGCTCGTACACCCATGGGGTATAGTAGAATCGACGAGGGTAGAATATCTTTGCCGGCCAATTGTAATATTGAGAGCGAAACGGAGAAAATATCAAGCCGGTCGCAAGCTGATGATGACCAATCAAAAATCGAACCGTCACTATTTTCATCAGCTGACAAGGTGAATGTTTGTTTACATAAAATTCTGATATTTCGCAATATTCTAAACATTTCTACTTATATATCATATTATCGGTAAACGTAATGAGATTTTCCTGCGGTTTCTCTTTTATTTACGAATAATTGTGTATTGATTTGTTCAGACAGCACAGCCCGAGGATAAAACGGTCTCGACGACACAGAGCCCTGTGATTCCGCATAACGACGACGCTGGTATATCGATGGAATCTAATACAATGGTCGAAGACAAATTCTCTTCGCCTCCCAGTTGTCATATGGAGAGTAAAACGGAGAAAATATCAAGCCGGTCGCAAGCTGATGATGACCAATCAAAAATCGAACCGTCACTTTTTTCATCAGCTGACAAGGTGAATGTTTGTTTACATAAAATTCTGATATTTCGCAATATTCTAAACATTTCTACTTATATATCATATTATCGGTAAACGTAATGAGATTTTCCTGCGGTTTCTCTTTTATTTACGAATAATTGTGTATTGATTTGTTCAGACAGCACAGCCCGAGGATAAAACGGTCTCGACGACACAGAGCCCTGTGATTCCGCATAACGACGACGCTGGTATATCGATGGAATCTAATACAATGGTCGAAGACAAATTCTCTTCGCCACCCAGTTGTCATATGGAGAGTAAAACGGAGAAAATATCAAGCCGGTCGCAAGCTGATGATGACCAATCAAAAATCGAACCGTCACTTTTTTCATCAGCTGACAAGGTGAATGTTTGTTTACATAAAATTCTGATATTTCGCAATATTCTAAACATTTCTACTTATATATCATATTATCGGTAAACGTAATGAGATTTTCCTGCGGTTTCTCGGTTATTTACGAATAATTGTGTATTGATTTGTTCAGACAGCACAGCCCGAGGATAAAACGGTCTCGACGACACAGAGCCCTGTGATTCCGCATAACGACGACGCTGGTATATCGATGGAATCTAATACAATGGTCGAAGACAAAATCTCTTCGCCGCTCAGTTGTCATATGGAGAGTAAAACGGAGAAAATATCAAGCCGTTCGCAAGCTGATGGTGACCAATCAAAAATCGAACCGTCACTTTTTTCATCAGCCGACAAGGTGAATGTTTGTTTACATAAAATGCTGATATTTCACAATATTCTAAACATGGCTACTTATATATCATATTATCGGTAAACGTAATGAGATTTTCCTGCGGTTTCTCGGTTATTTACGAATAATTGTGTATTGATTTGTTCAGACAGCACAGACCGAGGATAAAACGGTCTCGACGACACAGAGCCCTGCGATTCCGCATAACGACGACGCTGGTATACCGTTGGAATATAATACAATGGACGAAGATAAAATCTCTTCGCCGACCAGTTGTCATATGAAGAGTAAAACGGAGAAAATATCAAGTCGGTCACAAGGTGATGATGACCAATCAAAAATCAAACCGTCACTATTTTCATCAGCTGATAAGGTGAATGTTTACATAAAATTCTAATACAACAGTCTCTGGAATTACTAAATGGTGTGATATTAATTTGATTTTGTTGCATTTGTTTTATTTCTTCAGGAGGAAACTCCGAAGAGGGTCATAATCCAGAAGAACGCAAAAAATCTTCAATTGATTCTAGCCGATTAGGAAACTCCAGAAAAAATAGAATCGATATTACCTGTTAATTTTGAAGAGGTATATTCTTGTTTACATCAAATTTAACTGTTTTTCAATAAAAATGTGTTTTTTGTAACTCATGCATGAAAAGTGCTGCTTTATGTGGGGGCCGGGCGCGAGGAAAAGTGGTGTTTTTCAAGAAGGCGTTACATAAATACTCGAAGCGTGACGTAATGAGTATTTACGACACGCTTCGAGTATTTATGCAACGCATAAGCGTATCGTAAAAACTGTGCGCATGCGCCCATTATTTACGTATGCATGCGCACGCCGTCTGTTTTTCCTTTATTGTCGCGCCCGGCCAGCAACATAACCGGGCACCTTTCATGCATTCGTCACAAAAAGTAGTATGCGATACTTGTACGCATTGAAATTGGCCGTATCGAATCAAAGAAAGTTTAAGGAGACAGGATTCCGGACGATAACCGATAACCAAATCGGAACGTGACAAGTTGATAAGTGCGTTACATTTCGAGAGCTAGAATATTATGGGAGATTTACAAAATGGAAGATTATTAATATCTTCACATTTTTAAAATGAAAACAGAAGTTTGCATGTATTTGCAACATCCTGATCAACCATTGGATATCACGGGAGATTGCGACATAAACTTCAATTGCAATACATGGATCTCCGCTTATTTGAAGGCTGAACGCGTTCGTTATAAGGAAAGTACTAAAGTTTACCAAGCCGAACGAAGAGCAATGGCCAAAGAAAAGAAAAAAAAACAAAGCTGCTGCCAGATGTCATCTGTCTCAAACTCAAACTTAGATGAGATCGGGGAACTGGACGTACCAAAATCAGATCAGACAAGTAAAAGAAGAAAGAAAGAAAAGGAAAGGAATGCGATGAAGGTAGAAAAAGGTACCAAAAAGTCGGCTAATCAAGTAAATCACAGCAGCTCCAAGTCAAATTGGAAAGCCCGAGCTGATGAATTATTTGTAAAGCTGGAAAGCCTCTTGCCTTATTCGATATACTCTATGCAAGAAGAGATAGATGACAGCGAGAGACAAAAATCGTTGAACTTGAGGGAAATTTCTGCGGAAACGGGACTCAGTATCGATGATTTAATAAATTACGTTCTGACTCCGGAATGCTGCGTCATCGTCAACGGTAAGTACACGAAAAGATTATTAACTGTACGTATAATATTTCAATGAACAAATTGTCCATTACATAATCTTGTACTAACAAGGAACGTCAGTTTGGTGTCCCCCTCCGATTTTAATGAAACTCACGTATGTTGTAGAGCATCGAAAAGTAAAAGACACGTATTTTTTTATCGGCGGAAAAACATTTCTAAGGGGTGAAATCGCCCTTCGAAGTTAGGCATGTCGAGGGGTGATTATGCAGTTTCACCCAAAAGGCGTCACTCGATTTTAATGAAACAAACATCAAAATACTCCTCATTGAAGACAATGAAAATTCCACGTGTAGTTGAAGAAAAAAATTCATTTGCAGGGATGAACCACCCCCTGATTCTTCAATTTTCCACCCTACACAAAAAACTATCCAACCAAATTGAACGGAACATGTACCATTTGGAAGGGCAAATGAAAATGAAGTTGACGTGTTTTTGCACATTCGCAGGGAAAAGAGTTTAGGGGGGTAAACTACCCCTTATCCATTAGTACGTATATTTATGCATACATTTTCGTTTCTCGTTATTTAAATCTTAAAGAGTTGCTGGCGTTCACTCTTTGTGCTGATTTTGTGCTTATCAATAATTTACCGTCATGTTTATTATGTCAATATGATAAAAATACTTTCGACGCAATAAGAGGTGTTTTCTACATAGGCGGCTATCTGGAGCAGCGTATTATCTGCTGATATCGCAGCTGGTTGAACAACAAGTCTTTCAAATATAATAACCGCGATACATACAGCGATCCTCAGTTGCTCATTTGAACTCGGAGTGTCAGTGTGTCAGTCATAATTTTTGATAAAAAAAGTCAATTCACCATGAAAGTGAATCCAATCAACGTCATTAAACTTCTCTTGGTTACATTTGAAGCCATGAATATTCCCGAAACTCCGATTAACAATGCAGAAATCGAGGTAAAAGAGAACTTCGAAAAAGTTCTGATCGACTGCATAGACGATTATAACGGAGTTGAAATTATCGAGGAACAATCGCTAGATTTTCAAGAGCCTTTCAAGCAAAATGATATCAACGCTATCGAAGACACTCTTTGGCAACATGATGAAGGTCCAGTGTATTCTGATACTTGTTCTGAAAACGGAGAAGACTTAAGCTACGATTATAAACGGAAAGCAGTCGAATACTGGAGATCCGGTAAAAAGAAAAATTACAGTGTCGATGTCGTCAACCAGAAATTCAAAAAAGTCAAATCTATACGACAATTAAGACGCTGGGCAAATCAAATAAACAAAGGTGGGACGTACAAAGATAAATTAGCTCGAATCTCTGAATATACTTTGAAAAACATGCAAGCCGCTGTCGATGCTGGTTTCATTGTTCATGATATCGACCTTCAAAAGTGGGCTCTACAAGCTAAAAAAGAGATAGGTCACGAAGACATTCGTTTTAAAGCTTCTCGTGATTGGCTTTGGAAGTTCAAGAAATCACATCGTATTGTGTCAAGGAAAATTAATAAATTCGTAACACGAAAAACTATAGAAGACGAACAAGTTTTAAGGATTAATGCAGAAAACTTCGTGAATGAAATTAAACCATATATTCAAAAATATGGAGTGGAAAACATATATAATTCAGATCAGAGCGGCTTTCAACTGGAAATCCACTCTGGCAGGACTCTGACGATTGAAGAAACTAAACAAGTGGAATGTGTAGTACAATCCGTATCTTCTACAACTCATAGCTACACGATCCAGCCAACCATAAATGCAGATGGAAAATTACTTTCACCCCTTTTTATCGTTCTAAAAGAGGGAAAGGGTGAGTTCGGACCAATCGTGGAAAAAAATTTATTCAGGCCAGAAAACGTATTTTTAACAGCATCGAAATCCGGGAAAATTACTTCAGGTATGAACAAAAATGATAGCCAGAAAATATTGAACATAGGTTCATTTATACTATATCGATAACCAATATCTTCCTATGTACAGAGCACTTCAAAGTTTGGTTGGAAAAAGTATTCTTCCCCAACACCGGCCGTGACAGCGTATTGTTGATAGACTCATGGAGTGGACACTGCCCAGAAGTTGTTCGAAAAGCAACGCCTCGGGGTAAAAAAATTATCACAAAGATAATACCTAAAGGCACAACAGGGAAAATCCAACCCCTCGACGGTTTTGGTTTCCGAATATGGAAAAATTTTGTACGACATTTTTCCGACAGTGTATTATTACTTAATTTTGATATTAATTTACACTTGAGAAACAATATAATCAAACTGCAATCGCTCGCACACAATCAACTTTCATCACCCAAATATATAAATCTTTTCAAATATGCATGGTTCAAAAGTAATTATATAACCGATAAACCAGACAAGTTCTACAATCCAGTGAGTTTTGGTTTCGGTCAATCGTCTCAAGCACACTGTGAAGTACCAGGTTGTAATAATGTGGCCATCATCAGATGCTCATGGTGCAAGAAATCTTTGTGCTCGCAACATTTTTTTGAAGAGTATCATTTCTGTACGACTTACGAACCATGATTGCTGCAAATTATGACAGTAATGCGCACGTCGACGAATTGTAAAAGTAATTATAAATTATATTATATACTGTGGTGTATGTGTTGTGATGTTATTATTTTCCCCCGTGGGGAGGGAAAAAATCACTTGTAAATTTCAAAACTAAAAATGGGACTAAAATGGTGCAACGGGGTGGGGTGGGGTCAAGCAAAATAATGGTACTCGTCGGGGACAATAATAACAGTCGTTTAATAATAATCGAAAAGGAAAAGTCAAACAGTAGAAAATGAGAAAAAGCAAAAATCAGAAATAAGAATAAGTTACAAAATATCAATAATGGTCAGTTGGTAATGAAATACAAAAAAAACGGTAAATAACAAAGGTCGGGAATAACAGTCGCTTCAACGCCGGTACGGGTACGTTGAAGAAATAAAAACAAAAGAAAATAACAGTCGCTTCAACGCCGTTACGGGTACGTTGAAGAGAGAGAAAACCAAAAATGAAAATAATACTGGGGAGAGATTACCAATAATATGGGACTAGCGATAATAATGACTTGGAGGGCGAAGCAATAATAACAAGGTCGCGGGAAGGTTAAATAACAATAATAATAATAAATCGGGGGTTAAATAATACTAAAAAGAACGGTAAGGGACAAACTGAATATAATCGCAAAAGGGGGGGGGGGGGCCGGATCACAAATACTTAATTCTGAACAATAATGTCGGGGAAAAACAAAAATGCAATTGGTTCAAATTATTCAAGAAACAATACTAAAGGAGGACACAAAAGGGGAAAATATTCGGAATGAATTTGGTGGAGTTATGGGGATTTTAAGGGGGACTAACGGGAGAGCTGGTCAGACAAATGTTGCACGAAAATCGAATAATGCACTAAATACGAACTCGGATGGGCGCCAGCTACTTTCACGGTGTAGCACCGTAAGAGATCGTGCAAACGGCACGGATCTTTTCTCAAAAAAAACTTTACTCGGAACTGAAACTCAAAACTTGAAAAATATCTCAGTCCAGCTAGCTCGGGAGAGGGGAGAGGGCTCAGGGGGAGGGTACACGAATCGACGGCTTCTTACAATATTACCTTGGTCTGGATCATTAACACAAAAAAAATGTCTCAAAGTCTTAAGGGGATTAATGGGCAAAAACTGTTTCACTAATAGCTAACTTAACGAATTTTACGCCGCTCACCACGCGCGCGATTCCTCTTTGCTCGTGTGCAAAAATGTCGAGCACGTGTCGACCACGAGGCAAAGTCGATTACTAATAATCTTTACAAAAATACGGGGTATTCGGGGAAGGAAAACGGGTCAAACGGGTTGGGAAAAATGCGGGCAAAAACTTACGAGAAAATCGGGGCTCACTCACTCAAATTCCATACACGTAGATCTCGGTTACAAAATTTCCTCAAATCAGCGGACAGCCTCAGTCGTTATAAATTCCGTATATCGGTCCAAAATCGTATCCCTGGGCTATCGCTGATTTGTCGTAGGGGCGGGTTCACTCTCCGTAAGGAGTCTAATCGATTGTACAAGGGTTAGCCGAGTCGTCTTAATATTTCCTAATTGTCACACTCGCTATACAATCTTTCTTTTAACTTAAAATTAATGACTCCCGGTCTCACACACACGTTCGCTCGTCACGCGCTCGGCTCGGAGAGTAAGGGACATGGCGGGGTGTTCTTCTTCGTCGACGTTGGCGCTGGTGGTGGGGTAACGAGAGCACCTGTGCGTCAGCGTCGGTCGGTAATCGGAGTCATGGACGGGCGGCGAGAGGTGGCGACAGGGGCCCCGCTGGATCGTCAATCGATGCCGTGCGTCGACGATCCCAGCGGGCGGCAGGCGGACGGGCAGTGGCGGCTTTTCGGCGGGCTTTTCGAGGCTTTCCGGACGGTCTTTTCGGCGGACTTTTTGGCGGCTTTTCCCCTCGTCCACGATCGTCCTACCTTCCTCGGCATCAGCACGTTGGCTCTCGTTCCTTTGCTGTTCCTTGCTGATCGTGGGCCGTCGAGGGGAGGGGGGGTGTCGATATTGCTCTCGAGTCGCGCACATTCAAACTAAGGGGGTAACGGGAGGGAAAAAAGCGGGAATTTACATGCTATCTTACACACAATGAGTAGAAGAAAAAAGCGTAAAAATATGCGGGTCTAACGTTGGGTGAGCGGCGGACTCGAGCCGAGTTTAGGGAAGGACTTGTGACGTACCACGTCACAACTCCCCCCCACTTGCCGAAAGTTCGTCTCCTGACGACTTGAGCAACACATTCACACTGGGGTCAAGCAGGGTCGGTCCGGGGGGGGGGCGGGGGGGCAGGGGGGCAGGCGGGATCGTTTGGGAATCGGTAGAGAATCATGGGAAAAGGGGGCAGGTGATATCTCCACGTATGGTCTCGAATTAAACTCTACATAATACTCTACATAATAAACTCTACATAATTATACTGCTCGTATAATTTACAAGCACTTTATGAAACTTCTCGGGTGTTACAAAGTAACTAGCACGAGATCCAAAGAAACGAAATTAAAAGAAAAACATAATGAAAATAAATAGCCTCGCACTGACAGTGCCTTACATAATCGTATCCGGGGGCGTGCAATGGTCGGGTGGGGGTACTTTGGGAAATTGTATATGCTATATCTTGAACTCTGGGAACGTTGGGAACTCTGGGAACTTCGGGAACTCTGGGAATGTTGGGAACTCTGGGAACTTCGGGAACTCTGGGAAGACCCTGTACATAATGTACGCTCTGAGGGCCCTATACCCAGTGAACTTTGGGGGCTTCGAGGGCTTATGGGGCGAGCAGGGGAACGGGGGGAAGTTTGGGGATACTGAGGGTAGATTCCGGGGCACCAGGGGACACGCGGGTCGAGTGTGGGCCACGCTCGGAATTTTGGGGGCGGTGAAACAAGGGGATTGGGGCGGGGAAAGGGTTCTCGATGGGTTTTAGGTACTGGGACAGGCGGGGAAACAAGGGGGTGGGGGTAACGAAGGGGTTTTCGATGGGTTTTAGGTACTGGGACAGGCGGTTGTGGCTTTATGGGTCTTGGGATGTTCTGTGCAAATTTTCTGCCTTTTGGATTGCGGTTCCCGTCGCGATACGCGAAGTTATTGTTCGCCGGACGAAGTCGCGGGGAAAACCGCGGATCCAAAAACTTTCTCAATGCTGGGACTTCTGGACAGGGGGCAGGGCACGGCACGGGGTATGCCATGAGAGGGGGAATGTGAGAGGTTGAGGGGAGAGTGGGGGACGTATAACCAGATTCTGGGGAATTCGTATTACTCCTATTTTTATAGGCGGACTTTCTTACGACGGGGGAAGTTTTGGGGTGATAACGGGGTTCGGTTTGGACTGACTTGTTTTCCGAAGGTCTGGGCGAAACGGGATTAACAGGGCTTGACTCTAATGTACTGTCTTTTACTAGGGGACTTAACCTCAGTGGAAGTTCGTAGGGTGGGATATTATTGTCCTTGACTTGGCTATAACTCGGACCTCGCTTTAGCGCAGCAGCCTTCAGCCGCTTTGCCCTCTGAAGACGGGAGATCGACGTTAACTTTATAAGAAATTTTTCTCCCGCTTCAGCCCGATTTCCGGTTACTCTCGACATAAACTTTCCCAATTGGGTCTGGGGTTTCTCCTTTCGGACTGTGCGGGGTTTTGGGGATAAATTCAAACAAAGTAAAGGGGACTCTGTTGTCGGGGCGGGGGTGACTGGGTTCGGGGGCAATTCGGAATTTACTGTCTCCTCGCTGAGGTCTATTAACAGGGATTCTGATTCAAAATTTGAAATAACGGGAGGGGCTTCTACTATCGGGGTGGGGGTTGGGTCTACGGAATTTGGGGGAGGGTGGGGACTATCCTTTTGACCGGAACTTCTGTTATGTATCACGGAGTTCTGTTCTCTATCCAGTTCGGCAAGTGCTACTTTTAGAGTGTACGGGGCTTCCGAACCACGTTCGTCTTTTATTGGATCCCATTCCGTGGGCACTTCCGGAAATCTTCGACGGACAATGAATCGTGCGTACCGGTCAACCATTTCATCTTCCGTACCGCATGTACTCAAATCAGCTTGGTCGCATAATCTTATTAAATCGGCTACGTTGGGGAGGGCCTGGAGCGAGCGAAAAATTTGGTCAATCTGGGCTTGGGTTTCGGTGGTGGGGGCAGGGTCCATGGGGGCAGCAAGGGTTAACGGTTTTGCGGGTTTGGGTCGGGGAGCCTGCGTTCTGGACGTAATAATGCAGGTCGAGAGGGCTGGGGTGACTTGTACAGAGGGGTTTAAGTATTCCATGGCAAAATAGGGAAAAGAAGGAAAAAAAAGGGAACAAAAAAAAATAAAATCAGAAAACTTGGAAAAATGAATGAAATCGAATCAAATACGGGAAATCAAGAAAAATAACAAAATTAGAAAAACTGAGACAAGATCGGATGATAAATGGGCTAAATACGAAAAATCGATAGAGGGAAAAAAAGGAAATCAGAAGGGTAATAAGGGGGTCGGAAAATTCACGCAATTTATAAGCGGTGAAGGGAGTTGAAATAATTCCGAAAACTCAGGAGAAAAGAAAAAAAATAACAAGGGCGGTAAAAGGGTTAATAAAAATCAATAGTTGAAAAGGGAAGTAAAAGATTCAACAATATTCGGGTTCCTTAAGGGCGTAGAAAAATGCAGAAAAAATATTAGGGGTAATATCAGGGATCGTAAAGGGATCGCTTAATTCCGATAGAATTGCAAGCTTTTAGGAGAAGGGGTAGTAAACGCAAAAATATTCTCAAAGGCTGTAAAAGAAAGGGTATTAAACTGGAAGAAATATTCTTGAGGGCTAACAGGGGTTAAGAAAATTCAAAAAGGATTTTTGAGGGCTGTAAGGGGTTGTAAAATTCAATAGGGGAAATTTTCAAGGCCGTTCAAAGGAAAGTGAAAACTCAAAAAGAATTTTCGAGGGCCGCAAGGGGTTGTAAATTCAATAGGGGAAATTTTCAGGGCCGGTAAAGGGAAGTTAAAATTCAAAAAGAATTTTCGAGGGCGGTCAGGGGGTTGTAAATTCAATAGGGGAAATTTGCAGGGCCGGTAAAGGGAAGTTAAAATTCAAAAAGAATTTTCGAGGGCGGTCAGGGGGTTGTAAATTCAATAGGGGAAATTTGCAGGGCCGGTAAAAGGAAGTTAAAATTCAAAAAGAATTTTCGAGGGCGGTCAGGGGGTTGTAAATTCAATAGGGGAAATTTGCAGGGCCGGTCAAAGGAAGTGAAAACTCAAAAAGAATTTTCGAGGGCGGCAAGGGGTTGTAAATTCAATGGGAAGAATTTTTAGGGCTGGAAAAAGGGAACGAAAATCCAAAAAAAAAGGTTTCTAAGAGCTGCAATAGGGCTGTAATAAAGGGCGGAAAAGTCACACGGGGAATGTCAGAATACAACAAAATTATAACAAATGTATAACAAATGCCAGTGCGAGTACAAGTCGAAGTAAAATATTCACTAGCAAAAATTATCAATATAAAAAAAAATCAAATAATTAACGTATGCAGCGCGGGTGGCGGCGTTATTCCTAAACTGCCCTATAGCAAGGGAGGTAGGGCACTATGGGTAGGGGCGGGGGCAAAAGGGGACAGGGATACCGAGGTGAGCTCTTACTCACAAGAAAAGGAAAATTTAATTACTCTTTTCAAGATTATTCGAGCCCCACGTTGGGCGCCACTTTGTGATGTTATTATTTTCCCCCGTGGGGAGGGAAAAAATCACTTGTAAATTTCAAAACTAAAAATGGGACTAAAATCGTGCAACGGGGTGGGGTGGGGTCAAGCAAAATAATGGTACTCGTCGGGGACAATAATAACAGTCGTTTAATAATAATCGAAAAGGAAAAGTCAAACAGTAGAAAATGAGAAAAAGCAAAAATCAGAAATAAAAATAAGTTACAAAATATCAATAATGGTCAGTCGGTAATGAAATACAAAAAAACGGTAAATAACAGTCACTTCAACGCCGGTACGGGTACGTTGAAGAAATAAAAACAAAAGAAAATAACAGTCGCTTCAACGCCGTTACGGGTACGTTGAAGAGAGAGAAAACCAAAAATGAAAATAATACTGGGGAGAGATTACCAATAATATGGAACTAGCGATAATAATGACTTGGAGGGCGAAGCAATAATAACAAGGTCGCGGGAAGGTTAAATAATAATAATAATAATAAATCGGGGGTTAAATAATACTAAAAAGAACGGTAAGGGACAAACTGAATATAATCGCAAAAGGGGGGGGGGGGCGGATCACAAATACTTAATTCTGAACAATAATGTCGGGGAAAAACAAAAATGCAATTGGTTCAAATTATTCAAGAAACAATACTAAAGGAGGACACAAAAGGGGAAAATATTCGGAATGAATTTGGCGGAGTTATGGGGATTTTAAGGGGGACTAACGGGAGAGCTGGTCAGACAAATGTTGCACGAAAATCGAATAATGCACTAAATACGAACTCGGATGGGCGCCAGCTACTTTCACGGTGTAGCACCGTAAGAGATCGTGCAAACGGCACGGATCTTTTCTCAAAAAAAACTTTACTCGAAACTGAAACTCAAAACTTGAAAAATATCTCAGTCCAGCTAGCTCGGGAGAGGGGAGAGGGCTCAGGGGGAGGGTACACGAATCGACGGCTTCTTACAATATTACCTCGGTCTGGATCATTAACACAAAAAAATGTCTCAAAGTCTTAAGGGGATTAATGGGCAAAAACTGTTGCACTAATAGCTAACTTAACGAATTTTACGACGCTCACCACGCGCGCGATTCCTCTTTGCTCGTGTGCAAAAATGTCGAGCACGTGTCGACCACGAGGCAAAGTCGATTACTAATAATCTTTACAAAAATACGGGGTATTCGGGGAAGGAAAACGGGTCAAACGGGTTGGGAAAAATGCGGGCAAAAACTTACGAGAAAATCGGGGCTCACTCACTCAAATTCCATACACGTAGATCTCGGTTACAAAATTTCCTCAAATCAGCGGACAGCCTCAGTCGTTATAAATTCCGTATATCGGTCCAAAATCGTATCCCTGGGCTATCGCTGATTTGTCGTAGGGGCGGGTTCACTCTCCGTAAGGAGTCTAATCGATTGTACAAGGGTTAGCCGAGTCGTCTTAATATTTCCTAATTGTCACACTCGCTATACAATCTTTCTTTTAACTTAAAATTAATGACTCCCGGTCTCACACACACGTTCGCTCGTCACGCGCTCGGCTCGGAGAGTAAGGGACATGGCGGGGTCTTCTTCTTCGTCGACGTTGGCGCTGGTGGTGGGGTAACGAGAGCACCTGTGCGTCAGCGTCGGTCGGTAATCGGAGTCATGGACGGGCGGCGAGAGGTGGCGACAGGGGCCCCGCTGGATCGTCAATCGATGCCGTGCGTCGACGATCCCAGCGGGCGGCAGGCGGACGGGCAGTGGCGGCTTTTCGGCGGGCTTTTCGAGGCTTTCCGGACGGTCTTTTCGGCGGATTTTTTGGCGGCTTTTCCCCTCGTCCACGATCGTCCTACCTTCCTCGGCGTCAGCACGTTGGCTCTCGTTCCTTTGCTGTTCCTTGCTGATCGTGGGCCGTCGAGGGGGGGGGGGGGGGGGGGTGTCGATATTGCTCTCGAGTCGCGCACATTCAAACTAAGGGGGTAACGGGAGGGAAAAAAGCGGGAATTTACATGCTATCTTACACACAATGAGTAGAAGAAAAAAGCGTAAAAATATGCGGGTCTAACGTTGGGTGAGCGGCGGACTCGAGCCGAGTTTAGGGAAGGACTTGTGACGTACCACGTCACAGTGTATGTGAGATATGAGCGAGGCGGTAAGAATATATGTGAGAGAATGGAGAGTGGGGAGAGCGATAACACGAGACGTGAAAAGGACAATAGTGGAATAAACGCGCTTGCCGAAACCCGGTGTTTGTTATTTATTACCTATGTCCGCAGCTTATTCCCGCTGTTCCGGAATACAGGGCGTATACAACAACTCAACCCCAGCAATATTCCCAGTATTCTGTATTTTAGCAAGCTATTTTTTATCAGTAAATAACGCGAAATTCGTGAATGGGCCATTCTAGGTGACGGCCGGTCACCCCCTTAATTATAAATAAATCATCATGCGAAGCGCCCGACATTGACTTCGGCTAACAGGAATATTTTGAATTGATTCGGACATTTAAATAACGAGAAACGAGAATGTATGCATAAATAAACGTATTAATGGATAAGGGGTAGTTTACCCCCTTAAACTCTTTTCCCTGCAAATGTGCAAAAACACGTCAACTTCATTTTCACTTGCCCTTCCAAATGGTACATGTTCCGTTCAATTTGGTTGGATAGTTTTTTGTGTAGGGTGGAAAATTGAAGAATCAGGGGGTGGTTCACCCCTGCAAATGAATTTTTTTTCTTCAACTTCACGTGGAATTTTCATTGTCTTCAATGAGGAGTATTTTGATGTTTGTTTCATTAAAATCGGGTGACGCCTTCTGGGTGAAATTGCATAATCACCCCTCGACATGCCTAACTTCGAAGGCCAATTTCACCCCTGTAACTGTTTGGCTATCCTCGAACACCCGATGCCGAGTCAAACCGCGGTTATCGGCACTGAATACGAGAGCGTGAGGTGTAAGTGGCGCCACCTGCCAGGATCGAGCAGCGGCTCGATCAATATCGAACCGAGCGCATGCGCAGACGAGAGAGCGGAAACACCACGGCGCTGCCGAGCGGGCTTGCGGCGAAAGCATGCCCAAGGTCGAAGAAAGGAGAAAGCGAGGGAAAACCGACGCAGATAATTGGCCAAAAGTGACGACACTGGAAAAAGCACACGGCACCAACAGGTGCACCATTAGCCCAGCAGGGAATGCCGGAAGTGCGTCACGGGAATAACGACCCAGCATTGGAGGGCCAAGGGAGCTCCCCGCGAGTAACCAATAAGAAAATTAATAATCGGAGTCCGCCAAAACCCTGCAGAACCGACAAAGAGGGGGACCAAAATCGGCGTATAAAAGACGGCGATTTCGTCAGTCAATCAGTTAATCATCTCACCGGGTCTACACCAGCTCTCCAGGAATACCAGCAAAAAGTGAAAAGTAAAAGTGAAAAGTAAAAGTGAAAAGTAAAAGTGAAAAGTAAAAGTGAAAAGTAAAAGTGAAAAGTAAAAGTGAAAAGTAAAAGTGAAAAGTAAAAGTGAAAAGTAAAAGTGAAAAGTAAAAGTGAAAAGTAAAAGTGAAAAGTAAAAGTGAAAAGTAAAAGTGAAAAGTAAAAGTGAAAAGTAAAAGTGAAAAGTAAAAGTGAAAAGTAAAAGTGAAAAGTAAAAGTGAAAAGTAAAAGTGAAAAGTAAAAGTGAAATAAAAGTGAAATCGTGCCAAAAAGGACTTGTAAAATCGGTGAGTTTGAACTCATAAAATCTGTGCCGATTTGGACTTGTAAATTTCGTGCCGTTCGGACTTATAAAAATTGGTGAAATTGGGACTTGTAAAAAAATCTTGCCTCTTCGAACTTATAAAATTTAGTGCCGATCGTACATATATATTATTGAGAAGTGACAAATAACTAGTCAAAACAGCACCGGGCGAGACTTATAAACAATTGGTGGAACTTGGTGCGAGAAATAATCGACAAGGTGTCAACCGGGACAACGATCGGAGCGAATCGGTAAAGTAACCGAAGTGACCGGACAGAAACGTCATAATTGCAAAGGTGAAAAATAAAAGTCCAAAGACGTGAAAAAGTCACAGCTAGTGCTTAATTCACGTTCCCTGAAGGCACCTGTACCGTCAAATCAGAGTAAAACCGTTTAATTACAAAATAAACACCAATTGCAAAACGCGAGGTGAGCGAGCTTTCACCGTCGATCGCCGTGCCGTGACGTCACAACGGGACAGCCGAGCACCGCAGCCAGCTGGACTTCGCGACGACCGAGAAGCTGCCCGCGCATGCGTAGTGCGGTTCACACAAGAAGAAATCCTGTCAATTGAATATTCCGGCCTCAAGCAATTAATTTATTTAATAAAAAGAGAAATAAGATCCGAATATAAGCACAATCGTTTTTCACCAATTTTATGACCGATGGAATTCAATATCTTGCACAATAATAAATAAAAAGAATTAATTCAAGGAGTAGAAAGCTTGTAATCAAAGGAGAGTTTATCATGTACGAATAAAAATTATTACTGTCTCACATAAACAACGTCTCTGACACACCAACCCATAATTCCTGGACGCTCGAGCACACGAGTCCCTTCGTTTGAGTGCCCGTTCCTTTACAGGAGGCGCATGAACTCGGAGAAATTATGGTAAAGAGCTTTGCTCATGTTACACCCCTTAGAAATGTTTTTCCGCTGATAAAAAAAAAATACGTGTCTTTTACTTTTCGATGCTCTACAACATACGTGAGTTTCATTAAAATCGGAGGGGGACACCAAACTGACGTTCCTTGTAAATACTTTTTTCTATGCTCCGTCTTATTCAGGGAACTATTACTGTATTAGTTGTCGCTATGAGTGTACAGCGCTTATTGAACTATTGAAGAAGATGAAGGGTTTGGTTGTGAGTCCGGAAGAATATAGCAAAAGATCACTAACAAGACTGTGGGCCAACTGGTTCCCGATGGAAATCGCGAAATACCTTTTGAATAAATACATGGTGCCAAGTAAAAAACCGTCAACAGACCAAGTTGATCACGAGCAACTCTACAGGTACATATAGAATATATAAATGGTGGCCGCGTTCAGAAAAAACCTGGAAAATCGGGAAAAGTTGGGGCATCAAGGAAAAGTCAGGTAAGTTCAAAATTGGTCAAGAAAAAAGTAAATTACCGCCAAACCTTCTATAAATACAAGGTACATAAAGGAAGCCTTAAAAAAAAATTGGGTACATTTTGAAAAAAAAAAACAGAATTAAACATTAATACAATAACCAGGTATTTTCATTTGCATCATTAATTTTTTTAATAGACGTCGTTAGAAGTTTGTTCAGGGGAAATTTTTAATTGATCAGTGAAAAGTCAGGGAATTTTTTTTCCGGGCAAAACCGGCCATCATGATAAACGATTATTAGTATTGTGTTGTGGACCACATAATGCAAATTACAAATTACAGGTGGGATAGCAACAAGATAGCCAAAGTAGCCATACATGCCTTTTTCGACAATATCCAGAAAGCCTACCGTCCATATCTTTACGATTACTGTATTTCAATACCCTACTGTAGCAGGTATAATATTTTTCTAACGCATGCACGTAAAATCCCGCTTTCCATTCCTGTGAAGTGTGCGCAGAAAGGCAATTTGTCGCATCGCGTGCGGGAAAAATACTGCGCATGCGTGCAAACGCAAAATGATATTTTTCCCGCAGTAGTGCGGAAAGATGCATTTCTACGCACACTTCACGGGAACGTAAAGCGCGATTGTCGTGAATTCGTTAGGAAAAATTATGTGAATAGCATGGGCGTAGAAAAGGGAGTTCCGACTCGTGTGAATGCATTTTCATACTCATCAAGAACGCCTTTTCTACGTCCTTGTCATACAAATAACTATACTCATTGTGTCTAAAGTAATAATTAATTTGATTATTGATCATCTTTATACTGTTCTTGGTGCAGATTTAGACAAAACTGCGTGGTACAATCTGTTCGAACGTTATGGAAACGTATCGGAAGTTGAAGGCCAATGGGAAGTGACACCTAACAAGGAAAAGCCCTTCGAGCTTGAGTCGCTGCAAATTCTGTACGAAAATTGCAGATCAATATGCAACCCTAAAGTTTCTTTGCAATAGTGTAAAGTTAGGTAACGTGAGTAGCTTTAGGCATTCTTTTTCCTGTAGAAAGCTTCTTATTTATTTTATTTTTAACTTGTGTGTTTGTGTACCGAATGTAAGTGTAATAAGTAATAAGAGAACAAGAATAAGAGAACTTGAATATTGAACGTAATTGTATTTGTCATGACGTCATTATTATATGGTACAAACTTTGACATAATTCAACTATAAATTATTACATAAAGAAGACTTATAAAGATTGAACACCCACGGGATTTTTGAATATTATTAATAGGAGATACGGTATGTATGAGGCATTCCATCCGGTTTCGAACGGTCAAAAAGTTGTCCACTCCCAAAAAAATTTTAATTTTGTCAAATTATGTAATTATATAAAAAGGATTTATGTACATTTTTTCAGAATTTTTGGATCGCATTGTTTTGAGTTTTTCGAAATTTCAAAATTTTCTAAAGATTGTTATATCTTGAAAGGATTCAATTACACAGAAAAATGTGTCAGACAAAAAAGTTGCAGTTTTAGATGAACTTTGAAAAAACATTATTTTTTGAATTTTTCGACTTGAAAAAATTACTATTCTTATCAAAAATACTCGAAAATAATTTTTTTCGGTCGGTATGTCACTTTCAATTTATCTCAAAAAAATCCAGAAAATACTTTTAAGTGTGTACAGTAGACACATATTTTTTTTAGATGGCTTGATTACTTGTTCCGAAGCTATGCTCCGTTGTATTATTATCGTTTTTTTTATAAGAATAAATTATTATGGAAAATTATACTCCCCTAAACTTTTCTCTCACATTTTTAGGTAAGAAACATTTTTATTTATTTATTTATTTATTTTATTTATTTACGGGACATGCCCTTTTACATAATAAATTCAGATAACAGTATATAAGTATATAGATGAAATTTGGTTTCAAGTAACAATTTCGTGGTTTTGTACAGTTTGCTCATTTGTCTTCCAGGGTAATATAATTTTTAACTTATTTTTTTGACGTAGTATTGCGCGTTTATCACTCGTAGCGGATCACTCGTGCAGAGAGGGATCTCGAGTATCCCGATATCGGTCCCCCGAACAAATGGGACAAGCCCAGCCTGTTCGCGACACTCGTGAACCTGTAGTGTGCCGACCTCTCTGTGAGGGCCGACCTTATTGTTGGTGTTCTGAAGAAGACCCTCGTTCTCCTCTCGCGATCGGGGACCGGCTCCCGTAGTTTGTTCATCAGGGCAGGGCATTCCATCATTCCTGTAATTATTTTGAAAAGGGTTCGCTGGTCGTTGTAGACTCGTAGTGAGTGTAAACTCGGTACCATGAGCGAATTCGCGATCGTTTCGTAATCGTGTTCGTCCTGCCTTATAGGAACGCCCGCTTTGTATGATGCTGATCGAAGAAATTTATGCTGGACTCTCTCTAATTTTTTGGCATGTACAGCAAAGACCGGATTCCACAGCTCCGATGCATACATTAAAGTCGGCCGCACAAGGGTGAGGTAAAGGGAACGAAAAGTCTCCACCCTGCGGAATTCCCCGCAGACTCTGTTTATGAATCCCAGTGTTCTTCGGGCTTTTCGGGAAGCTTCCTCGATGTGCGTATTGAAGGAAATCCTCGTGTCAAATACCACTCCCAGGTCTCTTATTGATGTTACTTTGTCAAGTAACTGTCCTCCAATTGTGTAGAACGTCGGTGCCAGAACCCTCCCTCTCAAGAAGGATATGCTTTTGCATTTTCCAATGTTCAAGGACAATCTATTTCTTCTGCACCATTGCCACAGTCCATCGAGATCATTTTGGATTCGCTCCTGGTCCTCCCTGGTTTTGATTGACATAAAGATCTTCAAGTCATCGGCAAATAATAGAAACCTCGTATACACGAGGGCCGTAGAGATGTCGTTGACCAATACCAAAAAGAGCAATGGACCCAGGTGAGATCCCTGAGGAACACCAGGCATTACTACTACCTCTCTCGGTAGATGATTCTTGTACCGAACCCTCTGAATCCTGTTGCTGATGTAGTCCGCTATCCACACGAGGAGAGTGCCAGAGATACCAATGGCTGCCAGCTTCTTGATTAGCGTATCATGGCACACCGAATCGAAAGCCTTCGAGAAATCCGTGTAAATGGCGTCCACTTGGTACCTCGACTCCACTTCAGCCGATAGGTAATTCTCATACGTTAGCAGATTTGTCAGTGTTGATCTTCGTGATATGAAGCCGTGCTGCTCTTCTATGAGCGAGTTTCTAAGGTTTGACGCTAGGAATCCTGCTACTAAGTCGTCGAGAATTTTCGGCACAGTGCTGATGATGGAAATGGTCGATAGTTACGTACGTCGGTTCTTGATCCTGACTTGAAGATAGGCGTAATGTAGCTACGCTTCCATGATTGAGGAAACTTCCCCGTCCTTAAGGATTGATCGAAGAGTTTCTGTATCTGTAGTGTATGCGCACGCCGAGTGGCGTCGCTAGTGGTAAGGAGACGAGCGAGGGAAGGTGTGTCATGGCGAGCGTCAAGCAGCGGCAAGACGTGTGAGAAAACCGAGATTGTAACCCAGCCAAATAAAGAGACTGAAACCAAGAAATACATCGTGATACGAGTTTAATAAATTACATTGGCGACGAGGAAAACGGAATCAAGGTGGATTGTGCAGAAACGGACTCAGATTACGAGGATGCAAGAGACGATGTAGAAGTACACGAGGACACCACGAGTGACGACATGGCCGAACAAGAGGCGGGAGGAGGAATTCCACCGTTTAACCCAAACGAAGATCAGCCAGGAGTGTATCAAAGATGGGAAAGATGGCTACGCGGTCTGGAACTGTTGTTAGTGAGCAAGAACATAACAACGAAAGAGCGGAAAAAGGCAATGTTGCTGCACTACGGCGGGTTTGCGTTGCAGGATGTGTTTTACGCAATTCCCGACGCCGATACGGTTGCTGCAGACGAGGACGCATATATCAAGACAAAGACCGCCTTGACACAGTATTTCAAGCCGAAACTGAATACGACATATGAGAGACACATATTCCGTGGTATGAGTCAAGGGGCCAGTGAATCTATCGGACAATTCACGACGTGAATCCGACAACAAGCAAAATATTGTGCGTTCACACAAGAAGAAGAGGAAATTCGAGATCAGATAATCGAAAAGTGCTATTCGTCGGAGGTTCGGAAGCGAATATTAGAAAAGGACACGGTGACGCTTGCAGACGTGCTTAAAATCGCGCAGGCGTTCGAGGCAATGACTGTGCAGGTAAAGCAGATGGAAGGAGAATCGGTGGCGAAGATATCCAACAGCAGTTATACAACGAAACCACATTCAAAAAACACAGATGCTAAGTGTTTCCGATGTGGTTATAAGGGTCATTCGCATACGGACGAGAGATGTCCCGCTCGTGAAAAACAGTGTAATCGTTGTAAGAAGACCGGTCATTTTGCCTCCGTATGCAAAAGCAACAAGCGTCCATCGGAGGAGGGTAATACGAATAACCCGCGACAACAGCAAAACCGGAACCGACAGAACGACGTCAGAGGAATTGACGATACGGAGACCGAAGGCGATGACATCGACGCGCATTATGCGTTCAGCTTGACAGCGAGGGAGACGATAAACGCAATCAAGGAAAAAGGAGTCACAGCTGAAGTAGGCGGCGTTGCGGTAGAGTTCATCATCGATTCAGGGTCAACGTGCAACATAATTGACGAAGGAACTTGGCGAAACTGTAAAATGAAAGGTATCGATTGTAGATCAAGAGTAGAAACGAACAAGAAAGTATTCGCGTACGGACAAGAATCGAACTTAGAATTATTGGGTGAGTTTGATTGTAAAATTGAAGTAGGAAAAAAAACAGCGGAGGCTACGGTTGTCGTGATGAAAGGGAAAGGTCGACCTCTTCTGGGATTTGAGACGGCAACGAAGTTGGGAGTACTGCGAGTGGGAGAGGAGCTACAGGTCGATAGAATCGAGGCAAAGGAAATGGACGATAAATTGTTTTCGGGGATCGGGAAATTAAAAGATTTTCAATTGGAGTTGCCTATCGACTCGAGCTATCCTCCGGTGGCGCAACCCGTTCGTAGAACGCCTCTCACATTGCAGAAGAAGTTAGACACGCAAATTCAGAAACTCATTGAACAGGATATCGTGGAAGAAGTCGAAGGGTCGACACCATGGGTGTCGCCGGTTGTCCCGATCGTAAAACGAAATGGAGATATACGTCTCTGCGTGGACATGAGACAAGCGAACAAAGCGGTAAAGAGAGAAAGATATCCGTTACCCGTAGTAGAAGATTTAATTACGAAACTTGGGGGGGCGGAAGTGTTTAGCACGCTCGACATAAAAAGTGCGTACCATCAAATTGAATTGACCGAGAATTCGAGAGAAATCACGACGTTCGTGACAGATTCGGGTTCATATAGATATAAGCGTTTGATGTTCGGGATAAATTGTGCGCCGGAGATGTTCCAGCGAATTCTAAAGGGAGTGCTGAAAGGAATACCCGGGGTCATAAATTTCCTTGATGATATTCTAGTTTTCGGTGAATCTCAAGAACAGCACGACCAACGCTTAAGAGCAGTTTTTCAGAAACTTAAAGAAAAAGGCCTAACGCTCAATAAGGACAAATGTCATTTCGGGGAAAAAGAGGTCAAGTTCTTAGGGTTTAAGATCTCTGGAAAAGGGGTACGACCGTTAGAAACAAAAGTAGAGGCGGTTCAGAAATTCCGGGCACCAACTACGGCGGAAGAGGTTAGAAGTTTCCTCGGAGTAGTGAATTTTAACGCAGCGTTCATACCTGACTTAGCCACTATCAGCGAACCTCTTAGAAAATTAACGCGGAAGAATACGCGATTCGTGTGGGAAAAAGAACAGGAGCAGGCGTTTGCAAACTTAAAACAGAAATTGTCCGACGCAAGAACTCTAGGGGTCTTCAAAGTTGAGGCAAACACTCGAGTGATAGCTGATGCGAGCCCGGTCGCATTAGGCGCTGTTCCATCACAGCTGGGACCCGAGGGTTGGAAAGTCATTCACTACGCGAGTCGAGGTTTGTCTGATTGTGAACGGAGATATTCTCAAACAGAGAAAGAAGCATTGGCGTTGGTTTGGGCATGCGAAAGGTTCCATTTTTGGATATACGGTTGCGATTTTGATTTAGTGACCGACCACAAAGCTCTCGAGTGTATTTTCGGGACTCGCTCAAAACCATGCGCACGGATCGAACGCTGGGTTTGCGCTTACAGAACTACCGATACCGAGTTATATATGAAAAAGGTTCGAGTAATATCGCGGACCCATTGTCAAGATTGGTTAAAAACAAAACGAAAGTTGAGCAAAGTGCACTCGAAGATGAATTCTATATTCGAACTATTGTCGCAGAAACTATACCGAGAGCTCTGTGTAGAGAGGAAATAGAATTCGAGTCAGAAAAAGATCCTCAATTACAGGAAGTTCGAAAAGCACTGGCAACAGGGAATTGGAACGCGTTATCAAGTTCAAAGTTCAGATTGCTGAAAGACGAACTTTGCACATGTGAGAGTACGGTACTTCGCGGAACAAGGCTGGTAATCCCTAGGAGCCTGCAAAACAGGACGCTAAGCATTGCTCATGAAGGTCATCCGGGGATCGTATCAATGAAAGCGAGACTAAGATCAAAAGTTTGGTGGGACGGTATCGACGGGGATGTGGAGCGTTTTGTCAGGGCTTGTAGGGGTTGTCAGCTGGTTCAGCAGGGTGTTAGCGTCGCGCCTATTGTTCGAAATGCACTCCCCGACAAGCCATGGAGTTCTCTGGCGATGGATCTGTTAGGACCGTTACCAACGGGAGAGAGTCTATTGGTACTTGTCGATTATTACAGTCGTTTTTACGAAATCGAAGTACTACATAGTACAACCGTTGAGGTTATAATCACAAAGCTGAAAGTTATATTCGCAAGATTCGGATATCCCGAGGTGATCGTGTGTGATAACGGGCCACAATTTGCAAACGAACGACTGGATAGTTATGCGCGAGAAAACGGCTTTCGAATTGCACACACTACACCGTACTGGCCTCAAGGAAATGGGGAAGTCGAGCGACAAAACAGGAGTATTTTAAAAAGATTAAAAATCGCGCATTCGGAAAAGAAAAATTGGCGAGACGAACTGCATCGGTACTTATTAATGTACCGATCGACACCACACACGGTCACCGGGAAATCACCAGGAGAGCTAATGTTCGGTAGAAAAATTAAAACAAAACTGCCGGAGCTGTCAGAGGGGGTGCAATTCGACGATGATGTTCGCGAAAAAGATGGTTGGCAAAAACTAAAAGGAAAAGAGTATTACGATTCTAAGTTTAAAACTAAGGAGCCAGAAATTCGACCCGGCGATACGATTTTAGTCAGACAGCCCAAAGAGCATAAGTTAAGTACCGAGTACAACCCGACGCCTTTCCGGGTGACGGATAGTCATAACGGCGCGGTAACTATTACATCTCCGGATGGAGTATCATATAAAAGAAATACGAGCATTGTTAAAAGGTTCAACGAGGAAACGCCGAAGGATCCGGAAGCAGGAATCGAGAGTATGTATTTAAAGAAAAACATTGTCGACCAAAGCAGGGGAGAGAAAGATCAAGCAGGCATAGAAGTAACTACCAAAAACTCTGTGACAGGAAATAGCGTCGAGCCACGTCGATCGGGAAGAGAACGTAAGGCACCAAATCGGTACAAAGATTTCCAAATGTAAAGACTACTTGTTTAAGGAACGTGATTTAGTATTAACGATGGCACTGTGTAATCTCGCATAAGATATTCATTGTTGTTACCTGTAAAAGAAAAAAATATTTGTTAAGAGAAAACAGATGTAGTGTATGCGCACGCCGAGTGGCGTCGCTAGTGGTAAGGAGACGAGCGAGGGAAGGTGTGTCATGGCGAGCGTCAAGCAGCGGCAAGACGTGTGAGAAAACCGAGATTGTAACCCAGCCAAATAAAGAGACTGAAACCAAGAAATACATCGTGATACGAGTTTAATAAATTACAGTATCGGTCCGCAAAAACCATCCGGACAGGCTTTTAGCATCCCTGGGGGGATCCCATCAGGACCGGGGCCCTTCGAGGTATCGAGTTCCAAAATTTTCTTCCTGACCGATTGGATCGAGAAGCTGGCAGCAGATATATCGACAGGCGCTACGGCAGGAGGAACTACAGCGTCGTTTTCACCGTGGTCAGTGTAGACCGATTCGAAGAAATCCATGAACAGGTTCACGGACTCTTGTCCTGTATGAGAGCTTACTCTTCCGAGAGTGACCTTAGCTGGGAGTCCCCGATCTGCTCGTCTGCTGTTTACGAACCCCCAGAATGCCTTGATATTGTTTGGGATCTCGTCTTCTATTGAGTTAACGTAATTCGAGTGCTGGGTCCGAGCAAGAAATTTGCATCTGGCTCGCAGTGCTCGAAAGGAGGCTAGGTGTTCGTCTCGTCTGAACTCCTTGAATTTTTTGTGCGCTGCCTTCTTTTGTGCCACACATGCTCTAAGCTCACGAGAAAACCTACTGTGGGCTGTGCCATCGAATATTCTCTTCTTCGGGATAAATCGTTCCATCTCTTGATAGACAAACTCATAGAATGCATCGGACATTGCTTCTATCGTATCTTGATTTAGAATTTGTTCCCAGTTTGCTTCTTGGAGGAACCTGTTCAGGGATGCCATGTCTCCGTTCCGAAAGTCCATCACTAGGGTGTTAAAGGTCTGACTCGGTTCCTCCACGCACTCCGTTGATATGGTAAGAGCTTTATGGAATTGTATACATTTTCAACCCCGTTTTGCTACACTCACCATCACCGCCACCATTCAAAAGTTATTGTAAAATTGCGTTTTGCCTCATAATCCCGTTTTGCTCCGGTGTGCCATTTTGCCCCGCTCTCCCGTATAAGGTTAGCACTTTCATATATCATACGCCCTTGTCGAATTAGGCCATTAATATAATTTCTTTCTTTCATGAGACCTCAACGCAGGCATCAATATTAGATGCATGTGATTCCAACTAGATCATGAATCAAGTAGCAGTTGAGGAAGTGGCGAATGAAACGAAACCTACGGGTGCATCCTCCTCCCCTCTCCCTCGATTATTTTAATGAACCATGTACGACAGCTATTGTCAAAAAAACTGGCACGCCAAGTTTTTGTATGCCGGCTCCGTGTACTATTGTTCGATTGATAAATATGATAAAACATTTTGTTTTTATTTTCGTATTTTTTCATCACTATTGTCTGCATAGTCTTCAGTTCATATACTTCATACTTATTGTGTGTACCATTTGTATACCCCTACTTGGCTCATATGATTTCACTTTTTTCCGATTTTTATTTTAAGCGATTATTTTGATGACCATTTTTTGAGATGATCAATGTTTTTACTTTTTTTAACATGTTTCTTACCTAAAAATGTGAGAGAAAAGTTTAGGGGAGTATAATTTTCCATAATAATTTATTCTTATTAAAGAAACGATAATAATAAAACGGAGCCTAGCTTCGGAACAAGTAATCAAGCCATCTAAAAAAAAATGTGTCTACTGTACACACTTAAAAGTATTTTCTGGATTTTTTTGAGATAAATTAAAAGTGACATACCGACCGAAAACAATTATTTTCGAATATTTTTGATAAGAATGGTAATTTTTTTAAGTCGAAAAATTCAAAAAATAATGTTTTTTCAAAGTTCATCTAAAACTGCAACTTTTTTGTCTGAAACATTTTTCTGTGTAATTGAATCCTTTCAAGATATAAGAATCTTTAGAAAATTTTGAAATTTCGAAAAACTCAAAACAATGCGATCCAAAAATTCTGAAAAAATGTACAGAAATCCTTTTTATATAATTACATAATTTGACAAAATTTAAATTTTTTTGTGAGTGGACAACTTTTTGACCGTTCGAAACCGGATGGAATGCCTCGTATATATCTATATCGAAATATTGTCGAAAATAACTGTCGAACCTCTCTCCTGCGGTTATTTTTATGGTTACCTCTGATGAACAATAACCGCTCTGTATGCTCATTTGCGGTTATTTTTCCGGTTAGTTTAGCGAAAAGTAACTCTCGAACCTCTCCTGCGGTTATTTTTTCAGTTATTTGAGCGGAAAATAACTGTCGAACCTCTACTGCGGTTGTTTTAGCGGAAAATAACTGTCGAACCTCCTGCGGTTATTTATCCGGTTACTTTAGCGGAAAATAACTGTCGAACACCCACACAAAGTTAGCCCCCCCAAAACGGATTTCGAAATTTTGTTTTTATCATTCGTTTGGTCGTCGTTTGGTTATGTTTGGTAGGACATTAAAAATGTTTGGTAATTAATTATTTTTGTTAAATAACAATTATAAATATTTTGTCATTAGTTAGCCCCCCTCCATAAATTTTTGACAGTTTTTTTGTCATCGTTTGTTCGTCGTTTGGTAGGGTTTGGTATAATAATGAAAACGTTTGGTCACTTATTTATTTATTGAAATCCTTTAAAAACTAAATTTACACAATCGTCATTCCAAAATCATAGTATGGCTTCGATCCGTTAGGTGACGCTTCCTGTCACAGGCCGCTACCTCGCCAGCTATTTAGTTCCCGGTGCTCAACGCTAGTGCAAATCTCGCTGAGCGTCTCTTTTACTTAACAAGTAAGTAAAACCATTTTTTAAGTCGATAAACAATGTCTCATTAAATGCTGGACTAATTTGGTTCTTTGCACGGTTCCGTTCGGTTCTGCAGATGCTGAGCACGTCTATCTCCAATACCGGTTAACCTCGAATATCATCGAAAATTATCATCAAAAGAGTAAGTAAAATCATTCGTTTAGTTGATTAATAGAGTTATATTGGGTTAGCTTACTTGTATACAATAAGATTCCAATACCTATTCAATACCTTATCAGTTATCACCTAGGTTACTAAGGTTTCATCTCTCAATTCCATGCGTGTTAAGCCATCTTAATGCTCAATAAGCAAACGTTTCTGACTTTTGTCTATATTTTTTCTCGTAACAAAGCAAAGATCCAGGACTCTGCCAAGAATATTTGATTTTTGCCTTGATTTCCTTGCAAACTCGGCATAGTTTTACAATGGTTTTTATAATCAAGATACATTTTTTGCCATTTTCTCGTATCTTTTTTGGTAGTTTATTGATAGCTAATTTGTACACTGTAATGCCTTTGGAAAAAAATTAATTGTCTACAGAATACAAGCGACGACGAGGGCGAGGAGCCGATTGTTTCCGACCTGGGATCGATACTTACGTTTTATTGCAATAGCAGAGGAAAACATTACGAGCGTGGTTAACGACTGGCTCGAATTGCTCGGACCGCTCATTGGGTTGAAGCTACCGCGACCGTCAACATACAAATTATTCGTGGCCAAAAGAGACGTCTATATTCCAAGGTATAAGGTATTTTTATTCCGTAACAGAGCTGCTTTCAGTGGTCGACGGTTCGGGGATAAGATCGGAGATTTTGCCTGTCACTTCTGGAATCTCTTCGATCTCGTTACTGTGCCGATATTGCCGAACAGCTTATTGCGCGTATTGTTTCTCCGCGATTTTCGTCAATCGCGATCAAAACAGAATTTGTTATTATTATTTTTTTAATATAATATTTGATCGTTGCAGAGGTAATATATACATAGTTCCGTCCCGCGGCTATTTATTTCTCGCGATCTTCGTCAATCGCGCCCGAAACAATATTTTTTTAAATATTATTTATTTTTCTAATAATATCTAATCGTTGCAGAGGTGATACACATAATTACGTCCTGCGTCTCATGTTTTTTTACCGAGTCAAAATTATGTTCCTTCCTCGACACAAAACGCGTGTCCCGGATTAATACGTAATACTTTTTCGAATCTTTCCTTCGTTTCTCTTGTAAATTTTATTCTTCCGTTGCAACCATTCCACAACATTCATTTGTAATTTTATTCTCTTTATTTTTAATATCAACTATTCTAACTATTCTATATTTTTCGATTTGTTTTCCCTTAATTCCACTTTAGCTTCACGTGAAAATCAAGTTGCTTGGTACTCTAAACCCGATTCACAAATTAATGAAAATGCCTGATATGTCTGCTAATTATGAATATTTCCTCCGATTCTATAGAGACGGACAGCGTATAGAACAACGAAGTGCTCCGTCAATTGTCTTTCTTGTCTACGATTTCGAAAACAATGCCGAAAGCTTCACGGTTATCAAAAAAAGAAGCCACCAGAACCACTTCGGAAAATTACCTTGACTATTTTCAAAATCCAGTATTGCGTATACACTCTGCAGCTGTTTGGAAATTAATAAGTGATGACCTGGGATCTAAGTGGAGTGTTCACGACGTATACATGGACGCTCGGGGGAATAGAAGGACGGACCATCAACAGCTAGATCGAACCAGGGTGGGATCATAGAAGATTTTGTTCGGAAGACTTGTTTCATTATAACACTTGGAGTCTTCTAATCCATAAGGTATGTCTAGTTGTGATCACTATCAATCACTGTCAACAACTTTTCTGCGCACAATTACATTAATTGGTTTTGTTAGCAGATGTGATGAAGTTACGCAAAGTGCAATAAACTACATTCGTGCTAACTAAAAAAAAATGTATAACCTATATCCACGAAGTCTAAGTAACAATGCCGCGAGTCTCACGAGTCTCAAAAGAAGAAGCCGTTAGCGCTTTAGAAAAGCACATTGAATATTTCAAAAGTCAGTTATTACCGGTACACTCCGCAACTATTTGGCAGACAATAAGTAATGAACTGGACAATAAGTGGAGCGCGCACGTCGTATATATAAACGTTCGTGAAAACAGACGTGATATACTGTCAACAGCAAGATCGAATAAGGACGTGGTCATAGAAGAAATTTGACAAGATCCTTCGTACATTAGTGACTCATCTTTTGAGCCTTCGAGATCGTTACACGACAAAGTTGATCCCGATTTCGAGGTTTCGCAGGATCCGGAATTCACAGCAATTAAAGAATATTTTAATTTGTCCCTGACTATTGAATTCTGGAACAATATTAAACCAAAGATTCCCGTGGAATATGGAAAGCAAAATCGAGAGTATGATATCTTGGCGCGAAATGAGTGGACGGATACGGTTTTTGACGCGTTCTTCAAACGATACCGGTTCCCTTGCGCCTATACATTCAAGAGAGCTAAAGTATATCCTTCACCAGACAGTCTACATTACATAACGATCTTTGGCAGATGCAAAAGCAAAACGTGTGCAAATCCTTTTTTCGGCTACGTCGAAAAGGAACCTGTCGACGGCGAAGACTTGCACATAAAAATAAAAACGCGGGACACGTCGCTGGATAAACACGAGCCTGTCAAGCGACCCCTCCGCGGCGTAAAAAGGAAGATCGCAGCCGAAGAAGCCGCAATAGAAGGACCATCAAACTGGAGGAAGAGAAAAGCTAGAGAAAATGGACGAATCGGGGAAATGGAACCTCCGAATATATACGGGCGGAATGTTATTAGTCAAGCGAAAAAAGAATATATTGATTCGGAACTGAAAGTTACACCGAGCGATAGTCGAGATCTCATACGAACAATCGAGGCAATAAAGGTTACTCCGCCATATGTCGGAACCGTGCAGGGAGTTGCATCTAATCCATTCTTCACTATTTACATGACCGTACCACAAGTACATGCGTACAACGAATATCGTCGTCTAGTCAAGCGATCAACAATAAGTGTCGACGCAACCGGAAGCATCGTACAAAAATTACAACGACCGGATAGTACAAAAACGGGGCACATTTTTCTGTACGTGATAGTCGTTAACTTTGATAAAACTACACTATCCGTTGGTCAGCTACTATCCGAGAGTCATACCACAGAGCTGGTAGAGTACTGGCTGAGAACATGGATGCGGCATGGTGCTCGTCCGCCAATGCAAGCCGTGTCTGATTATGGGAGATCGATTTTATGTGGCATGTGCTTGGCTTTTAACAATCAGACAATCAAATCTTATGTCAACAACCGTTTTCTAGCTGTGTCGCTGAGAAGAAAAGATATTCCGGGACCGGTAACACATCTCCGGATAGATGTCGCTCATATCATGAAAGCTGTAACCAAATGGGAGTGCTTCAGATCCGTCAATCATCCAGCAGTACGCGGCTTTTTTATAAGGTGCATCAGTCTCATGGTCGATGCTGAAACGTTCGAACAATTTGAAGAATTACTGTCATTAACGCTCATCGTCGCTGTTCACACGCATGAGGATACACGACTTGACGCGAGGTTCGAAACTCCAAAAGTCGCGAGAAAAAAGTTAGAACATTTTATTGCAGTGCGAAGAGCAAGTGTCGAGTTTGATGAAGACGCTGTAACCGAAAGCAACTCAGAAGGCAAAAAAAACTGAATGACGATGACGGTGTTGATAACATCCAATTGCCAGAAGAAGAGGAGGAGCAGGAGGAGGAGGAAGTCGTCCCCAACAGCATAACGGCTTGGCTCAAAGATGTATTGAAGAGTGCTAAGGAATTCGAGAAGTTAGGGTCCGATGTGAGCGCTTTTTATTTGCCAACATATGCTGAAAGACTGCTTCAATTCGCAAAGGAGTTTCCATTGTAGAGTGGAGTTACCGTGCCTAACGGAATCGAACACGCAACATCGAGTTACGTGGAAGGCTACTTCAGCGATTTAAAAACCAACATAATGAAGAACAACAAGTATCGCGTAAAACTGCCATTGCGTGTGGACAGATTTTTGAAGATCCACTTGCAGGACCTAATCGGTGGCGTGCAACTGTTTGAGTCGAAGATGGTCGTTTTTAAGACCAAACAGCAACATGATGCTTCTATTACCGAGCAAACTAATTGTCTGGTCGTGGATACAATCGATGAAACCATCACAAATCGGGTTATAGGAAATAACTGAAACGACAACAACGTTATCGTTCGCCTGCCGACTGAAAACAACGCGTCTTGGGAAGACTCGGACCTTAAAGCTGAGGAAAATTGGCGCAATAAAGCTCTGAAAACGGAAGTCATCCCCGTACCAAATAGCGACGGTGGCTACATCGCTGAGACTCAGGCACAGGTCTCCGGCTGTTCTAATATAGACGTGATACGGGATTTTGACCTCACGTTAATTGATAGCTTTATCAAAAAGAATCCGGTTATAAATACGATAAACGGTACCACGGACGATGAATTGAATTCGATGATTCGTTTCAACGAAGATGATCTTCTAAGAACACCAGGAAACGAGGATATCAACAATAACGAATTGCTATTGTCAACATCATCACCAATCATCGAAACACAAAGAGTACAGAATCTGGCAGAATCGCTGGTCAATGGAAAAGCCATGACAGTTAAAACGAAAAAATCGAAAAGCGATGCAGTCAAGAAAAAAGGTTTCTACTTCAAATCATTTCCTGAAATCAAGGTATTAAATACCCTAAATCATCGGTTGGCCGGAAAGAATTATCTGCTTGTTAACGGTAACCGTACAGGACTGGCAAAAGTAGATAATGTGATGTACATGATATACAATACTTGCCCATTCGATTCAATAGCGCAGATTTTACTGTGCAGTACCTTGGACGACAACCACTACTCCGAATGGCTAAAACAATCGCCAAACGAAGTAGCAAAGTTTATTGTACGTCTCGCCGAGACTGGTCCGACGGCGGAAGTTTATCAACGAAGAGCAAAATTGTTGATTCCTATATCGGAAATAGTGCAAAAAACCAAAATCGGCGATAAAATCAGTTCGATCTCCCTCGACGCAACCAATAATGTAAGCCGCCTGTGGGAGAAACTATACCACGACGAACCTAGTGTGTTCAAAACATACAAATGTTCAAGACCTCACTGTGATACAGCGATAACTCCACAGCCAGTTTTGAACGTCAATCATAACATTTTATTAAATAAAGGCATGAATGCCTTAGAGGAAGCGCTGAATTATCAGTCATACGTCATTAATCTAAGGTGTACTCAAAGAAGATGTTTAGGGAAGCGAACGGAAACAAAAACAGCTAACTGTCATATTTTTATCGAACTGGACGTTAGTTGCATCGAATCCCCTAGGCCAATGCGATGCAAATTAAATGAGATTCCAATTGCAATACAGCTGGACGGTGTTCAACTACAGGTACGATCAAGTTGATGAAATTATTTTGACATATTATGCCGTTTATATTTAACTATGATTTTTTTGTTTAGACTTGCCGGCACTGTGCATTTCTCGTCAGACCATTACACTGCGTATTGCAGAAGAGTCGATGGTCACTGGCAATGTTGGAACGGTTTAAAAGACGCAGTCATATCGTGTGGCGAGGATAGCGAAGTACAACCGAGTGCTGCAATCTATATAATAAAGGTATAAAAACTATGTATTGAAGCTGCACTGCGAACTCGTTTAATTTGTGTTTAAAAGTGTTTAGTCGCGGTTCTAATTCTGACATCTATTTACACGTTGTGTAATCACAATTTCTACGACAAAATGTACAATTAGTTCCTGGTTTCGAATTGCCAGATTCTGTGATATGCAACCTATAATGCTCCGTTACCTGACAATGTGTACGAATGTGTTCAAAGAGCGTTGATTTAATAAGTAAACATCAACGCAAAGTTTTTATCTACGTTTAATAATTTATTTACTTCTAGTTCAGACATAAGATATGTCAACGATGGCATGTACCGAGGTATGTTTCTATGGTATGTTATCTACGAAGCTACGATACAAATCCAGTCCTTTACGCTTATCAGTGAAAAATGTATAAAAATGTTTGAACGAAAAGAATGTTGTAACGTTCTATTGTTTACTGACTACATTTATAAGTTATTACGAACTACATTTATAAGTTTTATATAAGATTTATATGAGTTACTTATTAATAGTGTATTCCAGTCAGTGAAGTAATGATAAACAGGACTGTGATCGATAAAAAAAAGTAAAAATATGATGTAAAAGTTCTTATGATAGTTATCTACGATACTACGATATAAATTCACACGTTTATGTTTGATAAGCGTATGCATAAGTTCAGAAATGTACGCTTACTAAAAAAAAATTTGAATATGCGTGTAAGATGACAATGTTTTTACGCTCTTTTGTTTACTGACAATATTGTCTTAACTGAAATGATTCTTCGATGGTTCCTAACTATATTTATAAGAGTAACTTCATAGCTTATTCCAGTCAGTGAAGTAATGATAAATAGGACTGTGATCGAAAAAAAAGTACAAATATGTTGTAAAAGTTCCTGATATACTACGATATAAACCCATATCTTTACGTTTGATAAACGAATGAATAAAAGTTCAGAAATCTAATCTTACAAAAAAAGTATAAAAATGCGTGTACCGTGACAATGTTTTTACGTTCTTTTGTATACTGACAATATTGTCTTAATCGAAATGATTCTTTGATGGTTCCTAACTATATTTATAAGAGTAACTAACGTTTTATTTCAATGAGTGAAGTAATAAGTAATACTTATTACTTCACTAAAAAACAGTGAAAATATGTTGTAAAATTGTTGATTCAATTGATTACATTGATTCTCTATACACATATGAAACAGTTACAACAATCGTTTCATTATTTATTTCCATATCTATGTCTAACCCCTCGTTATGTTTATGTCCTCACTGACGAATTCGCCTTGGCAAAGTCTGATCCATATCGATGTCGTAACGAAACGGAATAAGCCGAAGGAAGCAGCACCGAAAGCACCGGAAGCCGCGTCTTTCTTCTCGATAACGATATCCGCCTTCACCGCTCAGTTCGATCTATCGCAAATGAGAACTGAAGAAGAGAATCGCAAACTGTTGGTTCATTCGGATTTACACGATCTCACGACCTTCGGAATACTTTTGCAAAAATCGAGCTTGACAAACGACTTCAACGCAGGCATCGAGAAACTCAAGCCTTATAGGCCGAATTCGATAGATTTTGAAATAACGTTGTTAATGCTAGATCTCAAATATGCGGTACAATTGATGTTGCAATTTATGAAAATGATAAGGCACATGATGGAGATTAAAAAATATTCCGAAGTAACATAGGCGTATCTCTCGGTTATTCTAAAAGATCACGGTAGCTTTATATAGAAAACTAGTGCTGCAAGAAATGGAGTCGGAGCACGTCCTGCTGGAGGGCTAAATTTTTTTATAATTGAAGTATAGTCGGTGTTTTATAATCTAAGTGTGATCTATGGAAGAAAATGTAACATAATTTAATAAATAACTGTACATATTTTCTTTACTTTATTGATTATTATTGGACACATATTGATATTACTAAAACTGTATAGTTCCATCGGGACATTCCGTCGATGTATCGCAAATGTTATCAAAATGATTAGAAGAAAATAAATCGCTCGCAAATCGCTCGCTGCAAATCGCTCGCTGCAGTAAAAAAGGCGAATATACAGTTCCTCGTTGTCTCAAACATCAGTCGATCGCAGAGAGTCATCATAGGTTTGCCTCTGCTCCATTAATTCAATAATATAAATATAAAAATGACGCGACGGATTATCGCCCAATACCCGCTTACTCACGAAGACAAGTAATAAGGCAAAACGGTTCACTACCAAACGGTTTAATTAAACTACCAATCACTATGAAACAACCATCAATGGTTTAGTATATGTTAAAATTTTTTTAATTAAACTTGCATAGCTGACTTTGTACAGACGGACCGAAACCGCCGACGGGGCAATGGTCTCTGACAGGAAGCCTAACGGATCGAAGCCATACTATGATTTTGGAATGACGATTGTGTAAATATAGTTTTTTAAGTATTTCAATAAATAAATAAGTGACCAAACGTTTTTATTATTATACCAAACCCTACCAAACGACGAACAAACGATAAAAAAAACCTGTCAAAAGTTAATGGAGGGGGGCTAACTAATGACGAAATATTTATAATTGTTATTTAACAAAAATAATTAATTACCAAACATTTTTAATGTCCTACCAAACATAACCAAACGACGACCAAACGAATGATAAAAACAAAATTTCGAAATCCGTTTTGGGGGGGCTAACTTTGTGTGGGTCTGTCGAACCTACTGCGGTTACTTTAGCGGAAAATAACTCGAACTCTCCCACGGTTATTTTTAGGGTTATTTTAGCGGAAAATAACTGTCGAACCTCTCTCCTTCGGTTATTTTTCCGGTTATTTTAGCGGAAAATAACTGTCGAACCTCTCTCCTGCGGTTATTTTTCCGGTTATATTAGCGGAACATAACTGTCGAACCTCTCTCCTGCGGTTATTTTTCCGATTATTTTAGCGGAAAATAACTGTCGAACCTCCCTCCTACGGTTATTTTTTCGGTTATTTTTCCGGTTATTTTATCGAAAAATAACTGTCGGACCACTTTACTGCGGTTATTTTGAAGGTTATTTTAACGGTTACTTGTCGTCGATAATAACCGCTCTACAAGCTTATTTGCGGTTACTGCTGCGGTTATTTTTTAGGTTATTCAGAGAAAAAAATAATCGTTCGCAAGCACAGGCAGCGTGAGCTCTCGCACGTATGGTTATTTTTGCGGTTATTTTAACGGTGTAAGAAGTGACTTGAAATAACGGTTGTTTTTTCGGTTATTTTTACGGTTACTGAAACTGCTGGGGCATTTCCGCACCGAGTGATGAAAATTAATTTAACCGTTTAAATTCTATGACATTTTTACATTTCTTAATTTTTCCGAATATTTGTATTTTATGTCCGACATGTATTTATGTATCAAAGAAAAGGGGTAAAATAGCTAGGTAAAGCTAGGCGCTAGGGGTAAAATAATTTGGAGATTCGTCATCAGCGGGGATATACATTTGACATGGACCCGAAATGATGAATTACGCAATTTTTATTTAGCGAATAGTTAGCGAAATTGCATGCATAAAAAAAAAAAGATAAAAATTTTTAGATCGCTCCTGATAATTTTTGTTCACACAGCTTCCTCTACCAGTTAGCCAAAAATTATAAAAGATGCTTTCTCATAGAAAAGCCCACATATTTCTTTGTTTAAACTATAAAGTGCACATTTTTTTAAGATCTAGACCATGGCAACTTCAAATGCTCCGGTCAATGATGAAGTTTCAGGGGGGACCAATCACTAAGTGCCGGGAGGTAACGATGATCCTCTAGCTTCCTTGAGTCAGTTGTCAGTTGACGAGTATTTACCGATAAATGTACCTGAAAATATCCCCGAGGAAGAAAAATCTTTTCGCATAGCTTGCGCAAAGAGATCCTACATGCCTACATGGACGGCAAATATTTTAACGTGGATTTCGAACAATCTAAGCCCGACGGTAATATTGTACCTGTATGCGAGACGTATGTACCGGCGAAATCGATCACTGGTAGGCTGACAGTGTCGTCGAACT
Source organism: Ichneumon xanthorius (assembly GCA_917499995.1). Taxonomy (NCBI): domain Eukaryota; kingdom Metazoa; phylum Arthropoda; class Insecta; order Hymenoptera; family Ichneumonidae; genus Ichneumon; species Ichneumon xanthorius. The sequence goes on along the minus strand of CAKJTD010000081.1, from coordinate 634,204 downwards.
ACACAACACACTTAAGAGCAAGTGAACATGTTATGCTAAGATTTAAGATAGTCTTTGCGAATAGTGTTTACTTCGCATAAGTTTTAGAGAAATGAGAGGTCATTACAAACACTTATGGATTGTATAAAAATCTGAAAAAATCAAGCATTTTAAAGGTGCTGAAAAGATTAGTTTTGCATAATTATAATTCCAAAATGTTATTAACAAATTTATGAAAAATAAAATTGTTCAACAAATCTCCCGGAAACCTACCTTTTTTATGCAAATGATTCGTTCATTTTTCTGAATACGTATGAATTTTTCAGATTTTTAAATTGACTGATTTTTTTTATATAGGAAAAATGTGTAGAAATTCCTGCAGAACCGACGGAGAGGGAGACCAAAATCGGGGTATAAAAGAGCCTGTAATCGACGGACGATTATCAGTTCATCGTATCTACTTTACCATCGGCCAGCTCTCCACGGATAAAAGTGAAAAAGTGAAAAATGGAAGTAAGAAAAGTGCAATAAAAGTGAAATAGTGCCAAAATGGACTTATAAAATTCGTGCCGAAATGGACTTATAACATTTTGTGCCGAATTGGTCTTATAAAAATCGTGCTGCTCCGAACTTATAAATTTTGTGGAGTTGTGACTTATATAAACTGTGCTAAAAAGAACTTGTAAAATCTTGCCGAACGGGACTTAGAAAGGCTGAATAACTGACTAAATTGTGTGTCAAACTGGACTTAGAAACAAATAGTGCACATCCGAAGTGACATACGACAGTGGGTGGATAAAAGAATTCACAACGTTGCAACTGGTGCAACGATTGGAGTGAGTGGTAAAGTGACCAAAGTGACCGGTCAGAACGCTGCAAAGTCGGATCAGCCTCATTTTACGACACCAAGGAAGTAAAAAAGTCACTTCCAGGGGTTCAATTCTCGAATTAACACCAATTGCAAATCGCGAGGCGAGCGAGCTGTCACCGACGATCGCCGTGCCGTGACGTCACAGCGAGACAGCCGAGCACAGCGGCCAGTTGGACTTCGCGTCGACCGAGAAGCTGCCCGCGAATGCGTGATACGGTTCACGCAAGCATAAATATTTTCAATTAAAGATCACCACCTCAAGCAGTAAATTAATTCGATAAATAGAGACAATAATCGAAGGAGAAACCGGTGACTTAATTAGATTTATATTCTTTGTCAATCCTTTTATTGCCGAAAGGACTAAGCTTCCGTAATTGCTCCGAATATAAAGGCGTAGAACGACCCGAGTCAAAAATAGAAGAAAAAGGGTTAATTCATATTGAAGCCTGTCACTTTGCAAATAAAGAGCATTATTTAACCGTCAAATCGTCTCTGACACACCAGCCCATAATTCCTTGACGCTCGAGTCCACAAATCCTTCCGGTTGAGTGCCCGTTCCTCATAAGGAGGCGCACAAATACGGGAATTATTGTACTAGGCTTTTGCTCATGTTACCGTTCAGAAAAATGAAAGAATAATTTTAATTCAAAAAAAGTTAGGTTTCAGGGAGATTTCTTGAATAATTTTATTTTTCATCAATTTGTTAATAACATTTTGGAATTATTATTATGCGAAATTAATCTTTTCAGCACCTTTAATATACTTGATTTTTTTCAGATTTTTATACCATCGATCGAGAAGTGTTTGCAATTCGCTCTTATTTTCATGAAACTTATGCGAAGTGAACACTATTTGCAAGGACTACCTTAATGAAATCACTTTACTGACGTGCACTGGGCTGTGTAAAATTGATATAATATTCCATGTTATGAATTTATAGAGACGACACGATGCTTCATACGACCAGTACAAGCACTACACGAAAATTAAGCGGCAAAGAATGCACAATGACGAGCCACCTGCTTGCAAACGCACAACATGCTCATTCAGCCAAGAGCAGCTGGATCGAAACATTGCATACTACGTTCTAGAAAGTGGAGCGCCATTGCAAACTGTGGAGATGCCAACTTTCCGCAGAATGTTTGATGGTAAACACAAAATGATTAATCCGCTAAAGAATTTTAGAGAATTGTCAAACGTATGAATGAACGATCTGCGGCAATTCCTTACCATTTCGATCTGAGTCTAACCCTTCACATTTTGGATTGGGCCCGCCCTTTTTTATATGACTGCACTAACTCTCAAAAGCACTTAGATTTTTTATTACATTTTTAAGGGGGGATTGTCCTTTTTTTCGCAAAATTTACCGCTTTTTGGGAATTTTTTTGTGAAGAAAGTATACAACGGAAACTTGTGAAACTTGGCATATAGTTTTATTGATCTGTTTACTACATACAAAAAAATTTTTAAACAATTTCATCAAAAAATCCGCCTCCCACCCCCCTCGACGCGCGATGGTCCTTTTTTGATGGTGTGCACGATTACAGCCTTCACGTTCATCCTGCAACAAAAACCCAAAAGCGTTTTACTTTAGACACATATAGCTATCGTTTGATGAAGGGAAAAAAATTAAAAAAAAAAATTGACGATTTGGTGACGTTTTGAACTTGAAGTATCGATTTTTCGAAAAAAATTGATCGATTTTTTGTTATAAATAAAAAACTATTAAACGTATTGCTTTTTTGCTTCATCAAACGATAAAAGGATGTCAGCTGAGCATTCTGTCCAAATTTGAAGGCAATCGGTTGAATAGTTTTTGAGAAATCGTGCACACCAGTTGTGAAAAAGCTGTTTCGAGAAAAACGCGTTTAAAGTTGTGAGTACAGTTTATGGGACATATCGAGTACTTACAGTATTTTTAATCTAATCTGCTATGCCAGGGCCATACAGGATGCCTTCCTCGGCTTCGAACAACTCATTCAGTGAAGCAGTTTCACTTCTGCGTCTTGTTCGAGCCTCTTTCGTTGCTTCGAGGCTGCGTCTCGTTGACCTCTCTATCCGCTGCTTATCTCGCGCATCGGCGAATATTGATGCTTGCTGGCCAACGACGATTCCAATCGTCGTCATTGTCTTAAGGACTGCTGTAAAGCCTTCGTTAAAAATCCCTGCGGCAAAATAAGCCGCGATGTCGATCTTTTCGCGCCGCAGTGAAGGTGTTTAGGTGCGAATCGCCAAACGGTTGCGTTGAAGCTTTCGTTGTTGTTTTGAGTATCGCCACCTAAACACCTTTCCAGCAAGTCTCTCGATGACAAATCAATGTAAATCGGCTTAATAGCATTCGCGACGTCTTCATGCAGTGGAGCTTCGTGATCAAATTTGTCCAGAGTTTTTTCGGCTTCGGCAATGCGCCATTTGCACCAGCTTTGTGACCCCGCGGGACAGTATATATGCTGAGGATTTTCATTCGTCGAGATCTTGTGGTAGAACGTTGCCCACACAGCATTGTATACATATCATCAACAGAGTCTGGATGTCTTCTGATAGCCAAACCGTAGAAAATTGTTAATTCTTTTATCAATTTATCGGTTAATTTTCCTTTTCCTCCAAGTTTTTTCGTTTTTTTCACATTTCTCAGTCGCGAGCCCATCCGCTTCTCAACGTGCCCGACGCATTCCTTTTTCTTCACGATCAAATCATCGCCGTAAGGTTTGTCTTCCAACAAGGCTTTGAATGTTTTCGTGTCGCCATCGCCGATGTATTTCGCGTATCGTACTTCATGCATTTCCTAAGATCGTCGGAACATGTCTTTGATCGCGTCAACTTCCATCTTTCCAGCTGACCCATCGTGATTTGCCGTACATTCACTGCTGTGTTCTTCGAACCAATCGTCGTATTCTTCGGTACCGGATTTTGATTGCCACCATTTACAAGCGTGAGAGTAAGACGATTTCACGACAAGGTCAATCACTTTGCTTGAATATTTGCCGATGAGTGTCGTGATTCCAAACAAGGAACTATATCCTCGCTTTTTCCATGTTCCGTCTCCCGACACAGAAATATCTGTCTCTGGATTTCCGTGCTCAGCATTCTTCGCTTTCTCTTCTTTCACTGCCTTTTTCGCACACAGCTCCCATACAGCTTTGGCTCCACTGTAAATGTTCTCCAAGGAGGCATAGTACAAGGTTGTGCTGAAACCTTGGGATATATCCATCAAGCCACAAAATAAATTTATACCCTCTCTACCTACTCCCAATAGTCTCATCACAAAAACCATTCTCCTGTTTATCTCACACGATTTGTCATCGACGAGAGGACAGGAATTAATATATTGCACACGACACTTGCACTGCACAACTATTTTAAAACCCAAGCCGCGAGAACTGGATTCGCCAAATTTGATCGGTCCTTTGCATTCCTGACATATTACGAGTTGCGAGATTGCAGAGAAAACCGATAGAAACGCGATAATGCGATATCCATGACCCGGGTCCGTAATTATTTCTCTGTCTTCCGCTGTCGACAGTTTCTGGGCCGACGTACTTGCAAACGTCGTTTCCGTTTCTCGGGTGTGAATATTCCCAACAAATTTCCTTTTTTTCGGTCTAGCAGCACGACTATGAGTATCACTTCCCTGTTTTCGATCCATGATATATATGTCTGTTACCAGTAAACTCTCATTCGAGACTGAGCGACTCTTCTCCGAATATTTCGATCTCGCACGACCGTTAGGACTCGTCCTTCATGCCTATTGTATGTTGTCCCGTTATATTTATGGTCCGCCGAGCAACAGATTCGGGCAGCTGCCGGGCGCGCCGACCCCTGCCGTGCGACACCGCGAGTCGACACGCAGGTATAAAATCGCTTATAACTTTGCCATTTTTGAGAATTTTAATTTGAAATTTTGCATACATATTCTCAACACTTTGAAGAATATGAAACAGCGGTCAGCGAAAAATCGATTTTTTTGTCGAAAAAAAAGAAAATCCCCGCTTAAAAATTGTTTATAATTACTTACGATTAAAAAAATGAACTTATCAATAGTATAATTAAAGAATCTGAAATTCTTGTGGCATATATAAAAACGGTTAAGATTTGAGCCGGAGTTGGCCGACGCCACCTCCCATTTTTTTTGTAACTTTTTTAGGAAAAAACAGTGACAAAGATTAGAAGAAAAAATCAGTCGATTATGGGTTATCGCTTAATCATCTTTATATGCAACACTGCATTTTTGGAAATTTGATCAATTTTTCCGAAGTTTTTATTTTTTCAAGTTAGAAATAAATTCTTCAGAAAAATGTGCAAAAATTACCTGAAATGCAGTGTCGCATATAAAAATAGTCAAGCGATAGCCCATAATCGACTGATTTTTTCTTCAAATTTTTTTTCACTTTTTTTTCGAAAAATTTTGAAAAAAATACAAGGTGACGACGACCGACTTCGGCTCAAATATTACAAATTTTGAAATATGACACAAGATTTTTCAAATTTTTAAATTGTGGTGCTCAATAAGTCGATTTTTTTAATCTCAAAGAATTATAAATATATTTTTTTTAACTAATAAAAAAGCTGAGTGCTTTTGAGAGTTAGTTCGGTCATATGAACAATCGCGGGTCCAATCCAAGATGTGAACGTAAGTTGTGTGCGTGTACGTGCCGTGCACGTGTACACGACTGAACTAACTCTCAAAAGCACTTAGATTTTTTATTAGATTTTTGAAAATTGTTTATAATTATTTATGATTAAAAAATGAACTTATCAATAGCCGAAATTAATAAATCTGAAAAAATTCTGAAAGATCTTGTGTCATATATTGTGACATTCAGAAAAAGCCTGCGCCGTCATCTCCAAAAAGCCCGGAAGTTAATTAGGCCGATAAGGAAGAGCGCGAGGGACACAGGCGCTTGCCCGACGAGTCAGCGGTAACGGAGCAGCCTGCCCTAACTCGGGATCAACCGCGCACCATCGATCTTGCGCCAGCCACGCGGATATTGCGTCAGCCGCGTATGATCGCGGGAGACGAGGGAAGAGGAACCGACTGACGTCACATTGACGTCACGCGGAACGGAAGGGGACGCAGATTCGGGCCGTGCGCACCCGTCGCTTCGATATAAAAGGCCGTCCGAAAGCCAGGAACGGCACTCTTGGCCGAACAGTGACTTCGCTCACTACCAAGACTCTGTAACGGCCGCAGCCTAACTATTTCGACTTTAACCTTTCGACTTTAATATTTATTCGAGGGTATCGATACGGAGCGTTTCCGTTCGATACGCTCTTCAAAGAAGCCCTTAAGGCTATCGAAGCATCCGGACCGCCGTGAGCGTCCACTTATCTAGCTTAGACTAAACATCCTTCGACTCTTTATTCCTTTGTAACAGCGAGCGCGAAGCCCTCAGCTTCGCGCCCGCTTCACGACAGTTCAGCTCCGACGACCGACCAGTGCGGTACACTCTCCCAAACAATTAACGCTACGACTAATAAAGTACGTATATAATTTATTCAATCCGGCTTCAAGTTAACATCGATCATCCTAAGACCCAAGCGGCCATCCGTCACATTTGGTGTCAGAAGTGGCGCTACCACGTAAACACGCCTACATAAAAGAAATAATAACAATTGAAAAAAAAAGTTTTAACATTTTATATAAAAAAAAATAAATAATCTGACACCCGTGTACATCCGTCACATTTGGTGTCAGAAGTGGCGCTACCACGTAAACACGCCTACATAAAAAAAAATATAATAATAATTGAAAAAAAAGTTTTAACATTTTATATAAAAAAAATAATCTGACACCCGTGTACATCCGTCACATTTGGTGTCAGAAGTGGCGCTACCACGTAAACACGCCTACATAAAAAAAATAATAACAATTGAAAAAAAAAGTTTTAACATTTTATATAAAAAAAAAAAATAATCTGACACCCGTGTACATCCGTCACATTGGTGTCAGAAGTGCCGGAACCATTTAAACACGTTCACATTAAAAAAAAAATAATAATAATAATAAAATTTAGCTTTTATAAAAAAAAATTTTTGATACTCGCGTTTGAGCCGCAGCTCACGCACCCGGAATCAACAAACGTGCTCGAGCCGTGCTCGCACACAAAAAAAAACAGTGAATAACAACAAAACGAAAAGTGACACAGTGAAAAAAAAACGATAGTGAAAAAAAAACTAACAGCGAACGAAACACGGTGATCAACAGAAAAAAAATACAACGAACAGTGACAAACAGTGAAAAGATACAAAAATAGTATAATATACTGAACAGACACTTATTAAATAATATATTCAACATTGACAAAAAAAAAAAAACAACAAAAGTTACAAGTGAGAGTGTACGGAGTGAGCGAGCGACGTCGGGTATACCGACCGCCGAAAGTCCTCGCGCAGCGGCAGACGCCAACGTCACCACCGGCGAGCCGTCATCGATCGCGGCATCGATCCGCCACGGATGTGATCCGCCGCACCGACGTCTCGACGCCCACCGTCATCCACCATCCACCTCCCCCATATATAAATAGAAGGAAGGAAGGAAGAACGACATACGACAGAAAAGCTAAATAAAAAAAAAACAACAGCAACAAAAACGAACCACAATGAAAAAAAAAATTCAACCCGATTAATCGTGCTTGAGCATCGTTTGCAAAACACAATAGTGCGAAACACATCATAGAAAAAAACAAACGCAATTGAAGAATTAACAATCAAGGCAATCAACAACATTCAGCATCAACATTTCTACAGCATTTATCAACGGCCAGAAATTCAATAAAAACCAGAAGGAAGTTTGATAAATCCATAAATCGAACGAAGGAAGGAAGGAAGGGCGACACGACAGGGAAAACCGAAAAAAAAAATCCAACACAAACCGACCAAAGTTGAATAAAATTATTATTTATCGTCATCGTACAGGAGAGTACCAACCAATTAATTAAATTATTTTTGTTATTATTATTTGACAGTGTGTAACGTATATTGAGCCAATTATTATTGTTGTTACTTATTTTACATTTGTTTTTAATACGTGAATTATGAGCATCCACTCACGAAAACGTATCGCAGCAACGTTGTTACGTACTCGTAGCGCATGTCACGACGTACGTCCACCGTAACTCATGGCGTCATGCGGAACAAGTAAAAAAAAAAAAAAAATTTTAAATCCCTTTTTCTCAAATATACACGTAAAATCCCTTTTTGTCATTTGCTTCACTTCAACACAAAGTAAACGCGCCTCACGTAGATGGCAGCGAATGATTAAGGAGAATAATAATACAACATTTATCGAAATACACAAAAAAAGTATAACCAAAATAGAAAAAAAATTGTATGGATGCGAATAAAAAAAAAAAATAAAAATAAAGTAATTAAAAAAAAGACAATTTTGAATAAAACTTTGACTAGAGCATTACAAATATTTTTAAACAATATTTACAAATAACAATACATTTTCAAACCTTTTTGAGCATTAACAAAATCTTTTTTTTCTCTTCCTTTAACTACATTTTGTCTTGTATAACTTCGAATTTTATTTTCATTTTGCCCTTTACCAAAGTATTCTTTTTTTTTGGTGTGAATATTAAATAATGTCAGTTTCGAATTCAATCCAGTCTTTTTTTCACATATTCGATCATATATTTTAGCATAAGGATTTTAAAAAAATATATAAAAAGTCCCCTTTTTCTCCAATACGTCAATTCTCTTTTTGCCTTTCTTTTCACTTCCACATAAAATAAACGTGCGACACATGGCAGCGAATAAAAAATTAATACAAAATTGATAGATATCAGTAAAAAAAAGTAATAAAAAAAATCTTAATATATAAAATTACATAAAAAAAAACAGAAACAAAAACAAAAAAATAACAATATTTGCGAACAAAATTTAACACACTTTATCCAAATTAATACATTTTTTAAACCTTTTTCTCAATGTTAATAAAACCTTATTTTCATTCAATTAAAATTTGTTTTATATAACTTCGAATTTATTTTCCGTTTTGCGCATTATCAACTTTGGCGAATATTAAACAATTACCGTTTCGATTTCAATTCATTTTTTTTTTTTCACATGTTAGATAAAACTCTTCAGCATTTACAATAGAAATAGTCTTTATATTTTACAATTTTTACACATTTTTGAAAATTTATCAAACATTTACATAATCATCAGTTATGGCAACCAATAATATTGCGTTTCGCGATGTTTGCAGCGCAATACCATCGTTCGATGGTGAAAATATACCAATTCACAACTTTCTACGCACTTGTAGAAAGGTAGCAGAGATGGTTTCCGAAATTGACCAACTGCGATTTTTAAACATAGTTTCTCTAAAACTATTTGGATCGGCTGCAGATATAGCAGATTCGAAAACGCATCTTACACTCGAAGCGCTCCTGAGAGATCTCAGAAATGCCTTCGAAAAACCAGTAGAATTATCCGATTTAGAATTAGAATTGACGTCTAACGTACAAAATTACAACGAATCTGTTAGGGACTACGCAATGCGTACACGAAAAATCATCAAAAGAATCGAAGAGCACCTCAAAGAACTATACACAGATCAAGAAAAACAACAGTACCTGAAACACAGATTGCAAGAAGTAAACCAAACAGTAATTAAATCCTTTATCCGTGGACTTTGTGACCAAGTTGCAAATTTGCTCTTGTTAAAAAAGTTTCCAACCCTCGACGATGCAATTGACGAGGCATTAAACATCGAAAACGAACTAGTCCGCAGACAAACTATGTACCAAACATCGAAACGCGACCAATCGCAAATCAGGGATAAAAGCTCGGAAACAGCCAAATTTCGATTCACTCAGGCTACCAACAGTAACGGACTTAAATTCTGCGAAGTACATCGGGAAAACCCTACACATTCGACATCGAACTGTTATTCCATACAACAACTACGCGAAAACACGAACACTCGCGCTAACGGTCGTCAATATCAAAGTCACTCACGAGATAACTACCAAAACAATTCGCGTGACAATTACAACAATTCGCGTGACAATCACAACAATTCCCGCAACAACTCGCGCGATAATTATAACAATCCACGTGACAATCAGAACGACTCGCGACACGACGATTTGCGAGATCGCAATTATCAAAACGACCGAAAATATCGTGACAACTCGTACAATCGAAACTATCGAGATAGTTCACGCGACCGAAATTATCGAGACAGTTCACGTGACCGAAACTATCGAAACAAATCACGAGATAGCAGGCTCAGCGATTCGCGAAATCGCCAAATATCCGATCAACAGTCGAGCCTCGATATAGCACAGATCGAACAGATTTTTCAACGCCGACTTAAACAAAAAGAAGCAAAGTGCTCCACGAGACTTCGCAACAGAAATCAAGTCTCAACAGTGTACGACGTAAGTGTCGAAAAAACTGAACAAGTTCTCCTTAAACAGACAAAGCAATCACAAGAAGAAACAAACCAATTACCGAAAAAGACAGAATCAAAACAAATAACGGAGAGTGTACCGATAAAAATTGATTTATCCATTGACGACGAAACACCGCAAACTGAAACATCAGAAAAGGAAGCTGAACTCATAAAAATACCTACACGGAAACCGACTAGGCGAATATTAAAAGGTATACGCAGAATCAAACTACAACGGAAACCGATTCAAAAATGTCTAATGGATTCATCCGAAGACGAAGCCGAAGAAATAAAGGAACCACACAAACAACATAGGAAACGAGATGACACTGAAACAAAATATAAGTATACAGACATAGACGATAGTACAACGGAAGAAGAGCAGGACAACGAGAGCCCAATGAGGCCGCAAAAAACAAAGAGCCCAACGAGGCCACAAAAAATAAAAAGCCCAACGAGGCAACAAAAAGCAGAAAGCCCAACGAGGCCAGATAAAACAGAAAGCTTATCGCAGCTAAACAAAAACGAGTTTCGCGAAAAAGTCAGCCCTGACGGGGCAACCGGCTACTTATACGGTGACAAAAGCGAAAAAAACAATGGAACTCAAAACAAAAACGAGAACTCTAAGGCACGGAATATTGAAAACGAGACGGAAGACGAGACAGAATCCGAGAATGAAAATTCCAACAGACAAGGATTCAAACCGTTATCGACGAACATCGGAGAATCGTCTGGTGACGAAAATTGTGGTAAACCACCCGTAAAACCAACTTTCAGATCGCCTCCAACAATTGCACAGGAAGAGGATGACCCTCCGAAAGCCGCACAAATACTAGTGCAACTTGATAACTCACTGCCAATTCGCGACGAAAAAATACCAAATTCGGAAAACTCAGTACAACCATCAATACAACTGAATCCCGAACTGTCACGAGAACATAAGGATGCCGCGAAACTCGAAAATCAATCAGTAAATACCGACATAGCAAATGAACTATCACCACCAATGACACTGGATTCGCGACAATTTGATCCACCTTGGCATCAAGAAACAAGCGCATCGGAGAAAAATAAACACAGCATACCACAGGAAGTACCACCGAACTTCCGATCACCACCGATTCCTAGAAACGTTTCAGAACTCGGAAGTTTACCATCGCCTTTCAGCTGTATTGAATGCGCAACGAAATCCAAAATGGATGCTCCATCACCCGTGCATTCCAATATTGGACTACCATCGATAAACGCTGAACGAACAAATGATTCTGAACAACATCCTGCACAAACACCAGTGCAACCGAACTTCAGGTCACCACCAATACTTCATTGTGACGTAAAAATTGATAGACCGAAAGCTAACAATTATCAACCAATGCTACTAATATCGCGCAACAAAGTGTTACCAGAAACGATCAGCAATCTTCTATTGAATCTAACATCAAATCGCAGAATATCGCCTGGATGCGCATAATATGCATTATTGGCCTTAAACAAACATACCGATCATTGACAAAAAAAAACAAATATAGGAAAATATTCATTAGCGATTAACCTAAAACTAAATATAAGGTAAATTAATTCCTGCACTTAAATACAACTAACACTATCCACACTAAAAAAAAAAAATCCAAAAAAAAACCTAATAAAACAGATACACAGAAAATTGAAAAGTCAGAATGTAGACAAAAACCAAGCCACCAAGATACATAATAGAACCAAATGAACCGCAAATTCTTTTTCGGACAACCAGACAATTTGACAAACTACAGTAATAGGGTTATACTTCTCACAAACAAATCACAACTAAACAAATACACACAAAACCCATATAGTTATTTACACGTACATTTAAGCTACATTTACTTCGATACAAGCGCGCATCCATCAATATATTTGATTATTAAATTTACTTCGTTTATAGAAACATGAGAAAAACGGAAACAAATAAAACAAAAACAAAATTGAGACAATGACAATCTAACAAAAAAAACAGATGTTTATATACATTGTCTGAGACATGCTCTGCGACACACGTATTTTAATGCAACAAAGAAAAAACGAAAGTCAGCAACTTTATATTTATAACAAAAAAAATCGTATGGGAACAATCATATCCCAATATCAATCAATATCAATGTCAATTTGATTCATTTCATTTTTTTTTCTTCTTTCGCAACGAAATTATTGTCTACCCTTTTGGCCAATATATATTTGCTATGTTTTTTTTTCATACTATAAATACTCGTGTTAATCATTTTACCTATTCCAGAAACAATTTCCATCTTTTACCACCAAACCACTTCCAAATAACATACCTAACCCACTAACCACCACTAATCAGAACTTAGAATGTTACAGGCATTACAACCATCAAAATTCCAAATTATAACCGAAATACCAGGGAAAAGAAGGAACATTGGAATACAAAGAACACCAGGAAACGGAAAATCTACCAAATACGGACAATTTTACCAAAAACGGAATAAATATTTTGGAAAATCGAACATGGAACTTCACCAACCGAACGAAACAGGATAACATTTTAATTTTTCTTAACCATTTTTAACACCAAATTTGAACCCATCCAATTTAACCAAACCATTCCCACTAACATGAACAACTAAAAATTTTACTGAGTTACAGATATCAACAACCACCAACTATTAAAAAAAAAAAAACAACAGGAGTGTACCGCAAATCAACTTCAAAACCAAGGGATTTCAATCATCCAAACCAACATGGACAACAACTAGGAGTTTTACTTAATCAACAATCAACAATCAACAATCATCAATCAAATAACAACACAATTTACACAAAATGAAAATATCTTAGAAAATCAAATAACTTTTTAATTATATCGAGTCACACTTAACAAATCATGTCAAATGTAAAATCCGTAATATCCGATACGGGGCATCGTTTCCTCCCAGAGGGGGAGTGTAACGGCCGCAGCCTAACTATTTCGACTTTAACCTTTCGACTTTAATATTTATTCGAGGGTATCGATACGGAGCGTTTCCGTTCGATACGCTCTTCAAAGAAGCCCTTAAGGCTATCGAAGCATCCGGACCGCCGTGAGCGTCCACTTATCTAGCTTAGACTAAACATCCTTCGACTCTTTATTCCTTTGTAACAGCGAGCGCGAAGCCCTCAGCTTCGCGCCCGCTTCACGACAGTTCAGCTCCGACGACCGACCAGTGCGGTACACTCTCCCAAACAATTAACGCTACGACTAATACAGTACGTATATAATTTATTCAATCCGGCTTCAAGTTAACATCGATCATCCTAAGACCCAAGCGGCCATCCGTCACAACTCCTTCCGAACGCCAGCATCGGCAAACTTCCCTGGAGACGGGGATAAGAGCTGCTGTCTGGGTTACCCCTTTTACCCTAAAACTGCGCCGGCGACTTCTCGTGGAGAGGTGAGAGACTGCCGCCGTCTGTAAACCCGATTTTCCTAAGGCAGCGTCGGCGACTACTCTTGGAGACGAGAGTGACTGCTGCCGTCTGTCTCCAACCTTCTTTCAAAAGCAGCGTCGGCGACTTCTCCTGGAGACGGGAGAGACTGCTGCCGTCTGTTTCCCTGGGCAATCTTTTTCTGTATATATATTTTTTTTAGAATTTATTTCAGCGCGGATTTAATTATAATAAGATTTTCGTTACTAATGATTTAATTGATTGTATTTAAATAAAACAAAACTAATTAAATTGACATTTAGAATCAATTTCTGTCTCTCGAACTTTTATTCCACAGCACCTGTCCTCACCAAAGTAAACGTGAGCAAAGAACTCACATAGCGACGCTTTCGGAGCAAAGAGCTGTAAACCTCCGAAAGTGATGCGTTACAATATAAAAAAATGTAAGATTTGGGCCTGAGTTGGCCGACGGTACCTTCTATTTTTTTCTAAGTTTTTAGAAAAAACAGTGAAAAAGATTAGAAGAAAAAATCAATCGATTATGAGTTATGCTTGACCATCTATATGCGGCACTGCATTTTTGGAAATTTTATCAGATTTTTGCGAAGAGTTTTTTTTTTTTAAGTTACAAAAAAAACTCTTCGGAAAAATTTTAAATAATTCAAAAAATGCAGTGTTGCATATAAAAATAGTCAAGCGACCCACAATCAATTGATTTGTTCTTCACATTTTTTCGAAAAATTAGAAAAAAATAGAAGGTATTGACGGCCGACTCCGACTCAAACATTACCATTTTTTTAATATGACACAAGATTGTTTAGAATTTTTTCGAATTTTTTAATTCATCACAAAGAATTATAAAGCATTTTTAAAAATCTGCGTGGTTTTGAGAGTTAGTTCAGTCATATGAAAAATCGCGGGTTCAATCCAAAATGTGAAGGGTTATGACCCAGATCCAAATGGTGTGGAATGCGCCATCTCGGACCCTGTAATCTACAATATGAGATATTCAAATTTCTAGATTAAAAAATAAAAGCAGGTGATGTTTCGGTGAAACACATAACCAGACGTACATTCGGTTTGAAAATCGACGGTATCTGCACCGAGAATTTGACGACAATTCGAAACGTGATTTTGACAGGCAAATTTTTGTTGCACAACGGCGGATATTTGGACTGGAATGAATCGACGCTTTAGCGGCGTTACCGTCCACTGGGTATTTATTCTTCTTCATGTATTCTTTATTGCATTCTTATTGCAGTAGATTTGTTGGGATTCGTCCTTCGGGCTGTTTTATTACTATTTTTTATTACTATAATTCGGCAAGTTAATCCATCTTGGTCTTTCATCGTTTTGTATTTACATGGAATCGAAAGCATACTTTTTTATTCGTTTATTTAATCTTCAACTCAGAAAGTTCATCATTCGCAGCAAACGCTGTCATTATATGAAATGAATGATATTTCCACTCGTATATGTGTCAACTGTAAAGTTATTTCGAACTGTCCAATCACACTTTGGTATTATTTATCCTTCATACCTTTCCAAATTGACCAATAAATCTTCATGTTTGCATCGCCTGCAATACTACCGTAAACATACCGTGTGTAACGGCCGCAGCCTAACTATTTCGACTTTAACCTTTCGACTTTAATATTTATTCGAGGGTATCGATACGGAGCGTTTCCGTTCGATACGCTCTTCAAAGAAGCCCTTAAGGCTATCGAAGCATCCGGACCGCCGTGAGCGTCCACTTATCTAGCTTAGACTAAACATCCTTCGACTCTTTATTCCTTTGTAACAGCGAGCGCGAAGCCCTCAGCTTCACGCCCGCTTCAATCAGTTCAGCTCCGACCGACGACCAGTGCGGTACACCTCCGAATTATACTCCAATTATACTCTACGAAACTCTCCGACTAATAAAAACCATTGTCTTATACCAACGTCAATTAACTTCAATTCATTACGCAGTGTCTGACCGACGACCATCCGTCACATTTGGTGTCAGAGTGGGCATTCCACGTAAACACGCACACATTAAAAAAAAAAAATTTTCATAAAAATTAACTTTTATAAAAAAAAATTTTCGCGACACTCGTGTTCGAGCCGCAGCTCACATAAACCCGGAATCAACAAGCGTGCTCGAGCTGTGCTCGCACACAAAAAAAAAAAAAAAAAAAAAAACAGTGAACAACAACGAAACACAGTGATTAACAGTGAAAAACGGAAAAGAAACAACACAGTGAATAAAAAAAAACCCAACAGTGAAAAGACACTTATTAAATAATCAATTAGAAGTGAATAATAAGTACGTAACAAATAATTATTGAATAAAAATAGTGTAAAATAAAATAAATAGCAGTACAGTGAACAGACATTTACTAAACAATAAAAGTAACTAAATATTATTAACACATATAACACATATATTAACCTTTAAAATTAAGACGCGAAACGGACGCAAAACAAACAATTATAGTGAGAGTGTACGGAGAGAGCGTGTACGAAGTGCACCGAGCTGAAAAAAAAGAGTTCCGACGTTACCACCGGCGAGCCGTCATCGACCGCACGACATAGATCCGCCGTCGCCGTGACCCGTCGTACCGACGGTACGTCATCGATCGACCAGCCGCCGCTGTGACACACCCTACATCGACTCAGCACTCACCGTCGATCAAACGCCGACATCTCGACGCCCACCGTCATCCACCATCCACCTCCCCCATAAATAAATAGAAGGAAGGACGTCAAAAATACAATGAAAAAAGGAAGGAAGGACGACACACGACACGGAAAGCCGAATAACAAAAAATGTCCAACCAAAACCAAC
The DNA here is from genome assembly GCA_917499995.1 of Ichneumon xanthorius. Lineage (NCBI taxonomy): Eukaryota > Metazoa > Arthropoda > Insecta > Hymenoptera > Ichneumonidae > Ichneumon > Ichneumon xanthorius. The sequence goes on along the minus strand of CAKJTD010000081.1, from coordinate 617,695 downwards.
CACAGTTGAATAAAATTATTATTTATCCTCATCGTACACGTAAGTACCAACCAATTAATGAAATTATTATTATTATTTGACAGTGTGTAACGCATATTTTGAGCCAATTATTATTACTTATTTTGGATTTTTATCAAATACGTGAAATATGAGCGCTGACCCACGAAAACGTATCGCAACAACCCTGTTACGTGCTCGTAGTGCATGTCACGACGTACGACCACCGTAGTTCATGGCATTTCACGGGACAGGTAGAATTTCCCTATTTCTCAAATACACCGTAATTCCCTTTTTGCCTTTTGCTTCACTTCAACACGCGCCTCACGTAGATGGCAGCGAATAAAAAATTGTATACAACATTTATAGAAATACCAAAATAAAAAGGATAACGAAAAATCGAAAAATTATATGGATATAAAAAAAAAACACGACAATTTTGAATAAGACAAATCGAATAGAGTATTGCAAATATTTGTAAACAATATTTACAAACAATAATTAATAACTTTTTTTCAAGTCAATAAATTTTCAAACCTTTTTGAACATTAACAAAATCTTTTTTTTTCTTCTTATCATTTAATTCAATTTTTCATAGATAACTTCGAATTTATTTGTCATTTGGCCTTTATCAATATTTTGTTTTTTTTCTTCTGTGAATATCAAATAACTTCACTTTCGATTTCAATCCATTCTTTTTTTTCACATATTCGATCAAATATTTTAGCATATGCATTAAAACACAAAAAATTATAATACAAAATTTAAACTTACAATTAGTACACAATTCTAAGAAAATTGATCAATAAACAATCGTACAATACATCATCATCAACAATGGCGACCAATAGTATTGAGCTTCGCGATGTTTGCAGCGCAATACCATTGTCGAGTAGCGAATCGTAGGGTGCCGGGTCAGGAGAGGAGGTTCGAGACGGTGAGAAAGTAGCCGATGTGTACGGTAAACAAATTATAAAATATCTTTAATATCTCTCAAAATTATGTACAGAGGTGCTTGAGGTGTGAACTCGGCGCGCGAGCGTCGTTAACTGCCGGTTCCGGCGACCGGTGAGCGAAAACGAGAGTCAGAGCCCCCGCGTGTATAGGTCTCGATCGCGTTAGAGGTCAATGACCTGCCTGCGAATTTCGGACGCTCCCGGTAAGCGTGACAAACGGGAAAAATATTCGCGCGATCCCGAACATTCCGCCCGCCTCGTCGCGTGACGAAAGGTAAACAGTTCCGATTAATCGTTGCTCTTCGACAGTTCGCCTCGTTTCGCAAGAACGCAGAGCTTAACGATCGGTCTCTTGAACGTCGACCGAGCGGTTTTAACCGTGACGACGCGAACGTGTCCATCTCCTCCAGGGTGAACAGCGACGACTCGAGCGAGCGGCCACTTCGTCGGAGCTGATAGCTCGCTGGTCACGAGCACGAGATCGCCAATTTGCTGCGGTGGTTGAGGCTTGTTCCACTTCGGTCGAACCTGCAGTTGATGTAGGTATTCCGAAGCCCAGCGATTCCAGAAACTGTCCCTCATCTGCTGGATGCATTGCCACCGTGACAAGCGCGACATAGGCAGATGCGTGAGCGCAGGCTCCGGCACAGCCGAAAGCGGCGCTCCGATCAGGAAATGTCCTGGCGTGAGCGCGTTGTTGTCGTCCGGGTCATCCGTGAGCGCCTGCAGCGGCCTCGAATTAAGGCACGCTTCGATCTGCGCGAGCAGCGTCGCCATTTCTTCGTAGGTGAGCGTCGTTTCTCCGATGACACGACGCAGATGGTGCTTCACGGATTTCACCGCAGCCTCCCAGAGGCCTCCGAAGTGCGGCGCCGAAGGAGGGTTGAATCGCCACTCAACCCCGTCGTTGGCGAGCGCTGTGGCAATCTTCCGTGTCCCCTCCGATGCCGATGCGAAGAGCGAGCGAAGCTCAGCGTCCGCTCCGACGAAGTTGGTTCCACAGTCACTGGAGATCGTGCGACAGAGGCCGCGGCGCGAAGTGAACCGCTTGTAAGCGGCGAGGAAAGCTTCCGTCGAGCAGTCCGAAACGGCCTCAAGGTGCACCGCCTTCGTAGCGAAACAAACGAATACGGCAATGTAGCCCTTCGTCGATTTTTGACCGCGGCCCTTCGATACGCGGAGCTGAATCGGGCCGGCGTAATCCACTCCAGAGTGGCAGAACGGCCGCTCGCGGTTGACCCTCTCCTCCGGCAAGTCACCCATGAGCTGAGTAGCGGGCGCAGCGCGGAAGCGCAGACATCGTATGCAGCGCCCAATAAACGTCTTCACCAGTGGACGTCCCGCGATGATCCAGACCCGCCGGCGAAGGGTTGCGAGGGTCAACTGAGTGCCGTCGTGGAGCGTCAAGCGGTGAGCTTGCTCGACGAGAAGCGGCGCGAGCGGTGTTTCGCGGGGAATGATGATCGGGTGTCGTTCGTCAGGGTCCAGAACGGCATGCTTCAGCCGACCACCGACGCGAAGTATGCCCTCCTTGTCGACGAAGGGATTAAGCCGAAGAAGCTGCCCTTTCGGCAGCGCCGTGCGCGACTCGAGTGCGCGCATCTCACTCCGAAATAAGCGAAGTTGTTCGAGTCGGATCATCGATGCCAGAGCAGCCGACAGCTCTGCCGGGAGGAGCGTCGGAGAGTGGCAGCGATCCTTGCGACGGTTCTCGCCCTGAAGTCGAGCGTTTACGGCGAAACGGCGACACCAGGCGACGATGCGTTGCAGTCGACTCAGAGTCGAGTAGCGAGACAGCAGGTCGATGGCCGTCTCGGGTTCCCTCGTTGCGACGTGCGATTGAACGCGCTGCTCCGGAGGATCGGTGCAACCGCCTCCAGGCTGAGGAGGCCACGTGTCCGGCGGAGTAAGGAGCCATTGGGGCCCGGTCCACCAAAGCCCGTGCTCTTGGAGCTCGGAGGCGAGCAAACCTCGGGAAGCGCAGTCCGCTGGATTTTGCTGAGACTCCACGTGCCGCTATCGAGCGTCAGGTAACGCACGCTGGATCTCGGAGACGCGATTCGCAACGTAAGTCTTCCAGCGCACCGGGTGACCTCGAATCCAGGCTAGCGTGACCGTCGAATCGGACCACAAGTGGACCGAACAATCGATGGTTAAAACCTCGAGGATGCGCTTAGTGAGCTTGACGAGTAAGTGAGCCGCGCAGAGCTCGAGTCGAGGAAGCGAGATCTGCTTTACAGGCGCGACCTTCGTCTTGGCAGCGACGAGCGTTGCTGTCCTCGAAGGATGGCTGACGCAAAGGTATACGACAGCCGCGTAGGCCCTCTCCGACGCGTCAGCGAAACCATGCAGCTCGATGCCTTGTGAAGTGGACTGTAATGCGAGCCATCGAGGAATCCGCATGCTGGAGATGTGTGAGAGGTGCGAGTAGACCGAGAGCCACTCGTTAGACTCGGCAGCCGGAAGCGGCTCGTCCCAGCCGAGCTTAAGAAGCCACAGCGACTGCATGAATATCTTCCCCTTGACGATGACCGGCGCGAGCCATCCGAACGGGTCGAAGAGCTCGGCGATGCTCGAAAGAATTTTCCTTAGCGGAAGCTCGCAGCGCGGAGTGTTTAGACGAAAAACGAAGCAATCGCTGTCCGCTCGCCACGAGAGGCCGAGCATTCGAAACGAGGCTTCCGACGGGATGTTGAAGCTCGTACCAGCCGCAAGGAACGATGGCGAGAGGTGCGAGAGAAGCTCCGGTGAGTTGGACGCCCATTTCCGGAGCGCGAAGCCGCCCGCCCTGAGCAGCTCGATGACTTCTTGCTGCTTTGAAAGGGCCGACGCGACGTCGTCCGCTCCCGACAGGACGTCGTCCACGTAAACGTCGGTGAGAAGCGACTCCGAGCCCTGAAGAAAGCGCTCTCTCTCATCGAGTGCGAGCTGCTTGATGACCCGCAGCGCGAGGTACGGCGCGCACGCGAGCCCGTACGTTACCGTGCAAAGGCGAAAAGTGTCTGGCGTAGAGCGCGAGGGCTTTCGCCAGAGGATCCGTTGGAGATCGCGGTCATCGGGGTGGAGAATAATCTGACGAAACATTTTCTCCATGTCGGCCGAGAACACGACGGCGTGCCGTCTCCAGCGGAGCATAACGTCGAATAATTCCGGCAGTAAGGCCGGACCCACATGAAGACAATCGTTCAGAGAGATCCCGCGGCTCGTCTTCTGCGAACCGTTAAAAACCACGCGCAGCTTCGTAGTTTCGCTGGACTCGCGGATCACGCCGTGATGCGGCAAATAATACACGGCTGCCGCTTCCTCGGCCGCCGGAGACACGAGTTCCATGTGCCCGAGCTCTTCATATTCCTCCAGAAATTTGTTGTAGGCTTCCGCGAAGCCGCTGTCGCGCGCAAAGCGCTGCTCCATGCGCCCGAGCACGCGAGATGCTGCTGAGCGCGAATCCCCGAGAGTCTTCGCCGACTCCTTGAGCGGGAGTCGCACGATGTAGCGTCCGCTCGGACCCCGAGAATGCGACGAAACGAAGTGCTCTTCGCACCTTTCGTCTTCCGCGGAGAGTGGAGGAGTCGCTGAGAGCTCTTCCTGCTCCCAGAAACGTTGAAGTGAAGTCGACAGCTGCAGGTCGACCGACACCTGATGGCTGGCACACGCTGCCCCCGTACCTCCCTGCAGAGACGTCCTTCCCGAAAGTATCCATCCAAAGTGTGTGTTCTGAGCGACAGGAGCTTCGCGCGGGCCTTTCAGCACTCCTGGAAGGATGAGCTGAGCGAACTCCTCGGGTCCGAGCAGAAGTTCGATCCGTCGCGTCGATGTTGCATCAGGGTCGGCTAAGGTAAGCCCATCGAGATGAGTCCAGTGGGCCGTAGCAACGGCCTGCGGAGGCGCGTACGAGACTAGCCGAGGCAGGACCAGTGCGGCGGTCTCCAACTCGAAGCGCGAGTCGAGACGCGAGGCAATGCGAAGCGCGACCTTCCCGCGCGACGTGGCCGCTTGCTTCGCTCCGATACCGTTTATCGCGACCGACGCGACCGTACGCGGGAGTTTCAACCGCTGAGCGAGAGACTCAGAAACGAACGACACCTCGGAACCCTGGTCGAGGAACGCTCGTACGAGGGTCGGCGTACCGCCCGCCGTAAAGACGTTGACGAGCGCGGTCGCGAGAAGAGTACGCTTCGACGCGCCCACGGTGGACCGCGGACCGTTGTGAGCTGCGAGACTGTTGACGGGAGCTGCTGCCCCGTCCGACGTCGATTGCTGCGATGCGTCTTCCCGTGCTACCCCCGGAAGTCCGGGAGGGTTCGATTCGGAAGCTGACGATCCCGAGCTGTCACCGAGACAGCGGCTCCGAGAGACCAGCTCGAGAGCGGCACACCGATACACACCGCGAAAATCGGTGACCCTGAGAGCCCGTTGCTCGCGATTCGAACTGACCGTTCGACGGAGCGATAGTCCAACGGTTCCTGACGCGCGCGAAAAGGAACCAGTACAGCGCAACGCGACTAACAATTTCTCAAGCACGTACCGCGATAGCCCGAGATGATCCTCTTGAATATCGATGCGATGACTTCGAGGTGAGACGAGATGAGTCCGCGATGAAAACCGAGATGAACTCCGTGGGAGATCCGATGCGAGTCGGAGAAGTTTCTACACCGTGAGTATGCACTCCAACTCTCCCGGATCCGGCTCGAAGGACCAAAATGTCGAGTAGCGAATCGTAGGGTGCCGGGTCAGGAGAGGAGGTTCGAGACGGTGAGAAAGTAGCCGATGTGTACGGTAAACAAATTATAAAATATCTTTAATATCTCTCAAAATTATGTACAGAGGTGCTTGAGGTGTGAACTCGGCGCGCGAGCGTCGTTAACTGCCGGTTCCGACGACCGGTGAGCGAAAACGAGAGTCAGAGCCCCCGCGTGTATAGGTCTCGATCGCGTTAGAGGTCAATGACCTGCCTGCGAATTTCGGACGCTCCCGGTAAGCGTGACAAACGGGAAAAATATTCGCGCGATCCCGAACACCATCGTTTAATGGTGAAAATATTCCAGTTCGCGACTTTCTACGCACTTGTAGACAGGTAGCAGAGATGGTCCCCGACATTGACCAATCACTATTTTTAACCATAATTAACCTAAAACTATCCGGATTTGCCGCAGATATAGCAAACTTAAAAACGCATCTTACACTCGAATCTCTTCTGAGAGATCTCAGAAACGCCTTTGAAAAACCCGTAGAATTATCCGATTTAGAATTAGAATTAACATCTAACGTACAAAATTACAACGAGACAGTTAGAGACTACGCAATGCGTAAGCGGAAAATCGCGAAAAGAATCGAAGAACACCTCAAAGAAGTATACACAGAGCGACACCAACAACTGTACCTGAAAAACAGATTGCAAGAAGTAAGCCAAACAGTAATAAAATCGTTTATCCGTGGACTTTCTGACCGGGTCTTGTCAAAAAACTTTTTAACACTCGAAAATGCGATCGACGAGGCATTAAATATTGAAAATGAACTCAGTCGCAGACAAGAAATGCACCAAACGACGAAACGCGAAAAATTCGAAGCTAGGGAAAATAGTCCCAATAAAGCGAAAATTCGTTCCGCACAGTCCAACGAGCAACATAGACAACGAGCGTTTTGTGAAAAACGTTTCGAGAATGCAACTCAAACAACATCAGATCGCCACATTAATTCGCGATCCAATAACTACCAAAATCGCAACAGAAATTCTTGGGATCAAATCGACGATCGTGATAGAGATTCGCACGATCGAAACGACTATCATAGGCGAGATTCACGAGGTTGTGACTATCGAACCAATTCGCGGAACCGAGATTATCGAGATAACTCACGCGATCAAGATTATTGTGATAACTCCCGAGACCGAAATTACAGAAATTATTCTCCACATTGCAAAAATAATTCGCGAGATCAAAACTGCAGAGAGGATTCACGAAACCAAAAGTATTGCTGCCGAGTGAGAGATAACAGAAACGATTCGCAAAACCGATATTATAAAAACGAATTCCGTAACCGACAATATCGTGACAACTCGCGCGACCGAAAATATCGTGACAACTATCGCAACAACTATCGCGACAACTCACGCGACAATTATCGCAACAACTATCGCGACAACTCACGCGGCAATTATCGCAACAACTATCGTGACAATTCACGCAATAATTATCGCAACAACTATCGCGACAACTCGCGTGATAATTACGATTCGCGCGATATTTATAACAATCCATGTAATAACCGAAACAACTCGCGACGAGACGATTCGCGAGATCGCAATTATCAAAATGATCGAAACGGTCGGGATAATTCGCGCAGTCGAACCAACTCACGAGAAGGACAAAACACCAATAACACCGGAAACTTGCGAAAATCAGATTATCAATCAAGTATCAACACATCACAGATCGAACAGATAGTTCAACGACTACTTCAAAAGAAAGGAGTAATGTGCTCCACAAGACTTCGCAACAATAATCAAGTCTCAACAGTGGACGACGTAAATGCAGAAAAAATTAAACAAATTCTCCCTAAACAGACAAAGCAACCACAAGAAGAAACAAACCAATTACCGAAAATGAAACAATCAAAACAAATAACGGAGAGTGTACCCATAAAAATTTATTCAAAAATTAACAACGAAACATCGCAAACTGAAACATCAGAAAAGGAAGCTGAACTCATAAAAATACCTACACGGAAACCGACTAGGCGAATATTAAAAGGAATACGCAGAATCAAACTACAACGGAAACCGATTCAAAAATGTCTAATGGAATCATCCGAAGACGAAGCCGAAGAAATAAAGGAACCATGCAAACAACATAGGAAACGAGATGACACTGAAACAAAATATAAGTATACAGACATAGACGATAGTACAACGGAAGAAGAGCAGGACAACGAGAGCCCAATGAGGCCGCAAAAAACAAAGAGCCCAACGAGGCCACAAAAAACAAAAAGCCCAACGAGGCAACAAAAAGCAGAAAGCCCAACGAGGCCAGATAAAACAGAAAGCTTATCGCAGCTAAACAAAAACGAGTTTCGCGAAAAAGTCAGCCCTGACGGGGCAACCAGCTACTTATACGGTGACAAAAGCGAAACAAACAATGGAACTCAAAACAAAAATGACAACTCTAAGGCACGGAATATTGAAAACGAGACGGAAGACGAGACAGAATCCGAGAATGAAAATTACAACAAAGGATTCAAACCGTTGCTGACGAACATCGGAGAATCGTCTAGCGACGAAAATAGTGGTAAACCACCCGACCAACCAACTTTTAGATCACCATCTACAGGTACAAAACGAAAAACAAAAAGACTCAAAAATGACGGAAAAAGCGTGAAACGGAAAGTACCGCCGAAGTTTCGTTCACCAGATGCTCACAAAACAACAATACGTCAGCGATCAGGGAAACGATTGCTTAAACCAGCGAAAAAGCGAACTCGAAAAACGCCAAAAGAACCAACTAAGCGTAGCGAAAGGTTAGCTAATAAAAAAAATCCGGAAGTCCCAAACATTCCGCCTAAAAATCAACCCATTTCAAAAAACATAAACGATCTCAAAAATCTGTCACCCGAAATGACAGACCAATATTGGGATTCTAAAATCACACACAGCAACCCTAAAACAAAAACTCCACAATCAAAAACAAAAACTCCATTCCAGCCTCTTGACTCAACATCCTCAGATCCAGAACCAAAACCATCACCAGAATTAACAACGGAATATTGGGATTCTAGAGTTACTTACACTAACGACACTTCAACTCACCCAGACCCCGAAGAAGCACAACAAAAAACAAAATCACCTGTGTCAATGTCACCCGAAATGACACAAGACTATTGGGACTCAAAAGTCATGGACATTCCAGATAAAACACCATCAATAGAACAACCAGCTACCCCACGAATCGAGCAGCCAATCGCAGTGCCGAGCACTTCCAAACATATCGAACAACCAGTCGCCATACCAGGGTGCTCATGGCAAATCGACGACTACACACCAGAACAACCAGTCGCCACGCCAGGGTGCTCATGGCAAATCGACGACTACACACCAGAACAACCAGTCGCCACGCCAGGGTGCTCATGGCAAATCGACGACTCCACACCAGCAATGGATATCGAACCAACGTTCAGATCACCACCCTGGATTCCACACGAAACAACAGACTATTCGAAATCGGACGAATCGCGACCAACTACACCTCGAGAACGCTCTCGAGCGTTAACAAATCAATACCATAACATGTCGCCATCGTCAGAAAGTGATTCTGACAACGATTCGGCGTATCAACCATCGCAATATCAACGAAAACGTCTAACACTACAAACTCCACCAACAACAAGGGGAACAACGATAACAGAAGACGTGCAACTACAAAATAATATCGTAGTAACGCAGGAAAACATCCTGGCACAGGAAGATAACATCGCACACTTCCTGTCAGCCGACGGTGTCATGGACACAATGGTCTCGAAAATACTCGCAGAAAAGGGTAAACTCACCCAATCGGTATTTTCGCAGTCCAATCCAGGAATCGGACACATTTTCATAACACGTGACAAAACAAGACGCTACTTCACAATGATATGCAAAAATAAATCAACAGACGCAACTAGTGCACTCACGATTCAGAAGTGTCTAGAAACGCTCGTACAGACCTTAGTAAAAAACAAAATCACATCCTGTACTCTATCCAGAGATCCAAAAATTATCGATACATTTTTGTGGTCTAACATCAAAGGATACCTACGAGTACTCGCGATTAACTCAAACATCACCTTTAGGCTATGCGAAGGTCTTATAACCGTTCCAGATCAGGAAAATAGGCAAAACATCATTAGAGAATTACACGGATCCGCAGTCGGAGGCCACAAAGGCGTAACGAAAACATACCAGCGCATTCTCTCGCAGTACTACTGGCGAGGATTAAAAAAGGACGTAGAAACGTTCATTCGATACTGCTTCGACTACCAGAAAAACAAACTGGTCCGAGTAAAAAATAAAGCTCCTATGGTCATCACGGATACACCAGCGCAACCCTTCGACAAAGTAGCCATCGATATCGTAGGTCCATTACGCGAAACAAAAAACGGACATACGTACATACTAACTATGCTCGATCTATTCAGTAAATTTAGTATAGCAGTACCACTAAAACATTAAACGTCAATAGACGTAGCGAGAGCGCTTTGTAAGACGCTGATATCGACTTTCGGCGCACCTCGCGCAATATTAACCGATCAAGGTACAAACTTCATGTCGGAAATGTTCAGAGATTTTGCGCAGCTGTTTCAGATTAAGCAGCATAGAACAACCGCATATCATCCACAATCGAACGGTGCGATCGAACGCAGTCACCATGTTCTTGTGGAATACCTAAAACACTTTATCGACAGTAATCGAGACTGGGACGAACTACTGACGTTCGCAACATTCTCATATAACACCAGTATACACGAAAGCACAGGATTTACTCCATGCGAACTAGTTTTCGGTAGAAAGGCTCGAACTCCCTCAGAGTTCCCACCGCCCGAAAAAACAATAACCTACGACGATTACATGACAAATCTAATGAGAAACCTCAAAAACGTCCAAGAACTCGCTTTGGAAAAGGCGATAAAGTTCAAAGAACGAACCAAAAAATACTACGACAAAAGGGTCACAGAACCAAAATACCAAGTAGGCGAACTTATACTCATAAAAAATGAACGCAAAACAAGCAAATTCGATAGGGACTGGCTAGGCCTATACAAAATTCTGGAAATTCCAAGTAAACGCAACATAGTAATACAGTTAGACGATAGTACGACTAAAACAGTACACGTAGATAAAATCAAACCGGCATATGTTGCAGATGCCACGCCGATACCATGAAGGTGTCCGCATCAGACGCCTTCAAAATTACTCCACTGACGAAAAACCCGGGATTATATTCAGAATCCCTGGGATCACTCCATTCATCCCATACAACATGGACGCTCATCACGTACATAGACACGCACGGATTCACTTCCAGACGACAACAAATAGAGGAAAACCTTGAAGCCGCCAACGCATTTTGCTACTCGTTACAAGGACATTGCCTAACAAGAGGACAGCTACAAAACGTACAAGCACGACTAAAAAACATCGCTAATACAGAAGCAACTCTAGAGGAATTGATCCTATCAATTCAATTAAACTCAACCGAAAAACGTAGGAAGAGAGCACCATTAGAATTCATAGGGAAAATTAGCAAAATACTTTTTGGAACAATGGACAGCGATGACGCAAATCGAATCGACTCACAAATAACAGCAAACAGTACTGTCGAGCTCGCAGAAATCGTACAAAATCAGACACACATAATTAAATCAGGCTTCAACTTCACTCAAAATCAGATTATTTCGCTAGCAGAATCAGTAAAAGCCGAATTACAAGAAATAAAATTGACACAGGCATCACTGCAACACGAACTATACATTATCCAGAGACTCATAACATTCACCAGTCTAGTTGACGAAACACTTATACAATACGAAATCGATTTGGAAACACTCATAAACGGCGTACTCTTCGCAAAAATGGGTCAAATACATCCCGAAGTACTCTCAGCAAAAAAAATACTAACTTGCGCGGAAGCAATCCGAAAATCAACATCGAACACGATGTTCCCCATACCACTTAGTACACAATACGTTCCCGAGCTAACCAAAATAATGGATCTTACAGCATTTCATAACGGAGAAAGACTCATTTACGTTATCAAAATTCCTCTTCTGGACCTAACGCCGTACAAACTATATCAGCATTTATCAGTCCCGGTACGCCAGCTCTCCACAGCCAAAGGCGCGAGATTCGCATACATAAAACCAGCAGTCCAGTACACCGCAGTCTCCGAAGACTTTAGTAGTTACTTTAACTTAAAAAACGAAAATGAATGTCAATTCATAGCCAACCGGTACATCTGCAAACAAAACCACCCAGTGGGACGAATCAGCGACGAAACCGAGTGCGATGTGCAGCTCCTCGTTAATCCACAGCTCAGCGATTTGGAGTTGTGCGACATCAGGCTAAAAACGCTGAAACAAACTTACTGGATAAAAATCCGAAACGCAAACGCATGGCTATTTGCAGCACCTAAGCCAGAAACCTTGTACCTTCTTTGCGACAATCACGAATCAGCTATCGAAACAATAGAAAACACTGGAATACTGCAAATCAAGTAAACCCACTTGTCAAGTAAAAACACGCACAATAACACTAACTCCATCAGTAGAAATAACATCAACAATCGAAGTGAAACTCACACACACACACACACACTAGTCCTAAACATTACAGAAATGATACGGAAATCAATAAAAAATGTCGAAAACATAAATTACACAGAAATTATGACAGAAACTGAGACACTTACAGGCCTATCAAATCCAGGCTCCATACACGACGATTTGACAAAAAACGAAGTGGCGTTAAAAGCCGTTATAGCCAAAGCACGAGAAATTTCGAAAACACATTACATAAGCAACAGACTCTCTACACTTGAAAAAATATTAAAATACAGCGGAATCTCTTTGAACTCCATCATGCTGCTACTAGTAGTCGGGTGGAAGCTCTCTCTCTCTTCGGCAAAATATCTAGTTTATACAAAATTCTGTCTTGCGTAGCAAAACGTCAAACGACGATAACGCAACAAGCCACCGAGGCTCCCGAACCGACCGTTGTCTACCACAGGCAACCAATAGAGTTAATCGAAACCCAAGCGCAATCAACTACGGATTGCAGAGAGGACGCAATCATAGCAAATCACCCACCGCAACCAGCCCGTAGACCAGTCTATGCGTTAACTTACCACGATCGGAACAGAATACCATAAAAAAAGAGAGAATCGCGTTAATAATCATAAATAATAACCGATATATTCATAACCATCTACATATACCCTTACTAATGGGAAATTAACCACACATACACTACTCTCTTATCTTATCACAATATACAAGTAATTTTAACCGCATCATGCACGGCTTAAAACTATTGCTTTAATACCATTATTTTATCACTTATTATTTCAACAAATACATACACACCCGACAGATAAAATAAACGACAACAGAAACAACAGCAGCAATGGACCGTCAACCATCAACATCAGCATCCATCCCAAATATAAAAATCGAATGCCTCCTCTGCCCGAAGAAAATATGGATGAACAAGTTGACGGACCATACGGCCAGATGCTATGCGGAGCTACAAAAGCGGACCGCAAATTTGGGATCGCAGCACACGGGATGCCCAATATGCTGCTGCGTATTCCCAGCAAACCGACTGACGGCGCACATTGAAGTGCGTCGCCTATTTGCTAAAGCTGCAGTTCCGCGACCAACAACAAAAAACATTAGAACAATACTCACAATAACAATACTCACAACACCAGGCACAGCAACTTCGTCAATATCAGCAGCAGCTGCGTCAACAGCAGCAAGAAGCAAAACAACAACCGCAACCAACACCCAATTATACACCGCACACACCCGAAGGACCACCACCACCGCTAAAAGACGACGACACAGAAGAAGAAGACACAGAAGAAGAAGACACAGAAGAAGAAAACGCAGAATCCAAAGACACAAAAGACGAGGATACCCAAGATGAAAACATGAAAAACACAAACACGCAAAACATAAATACAGAAAACATAGATACCCAAGACACAAACGATACGAACGGAAAAACAGACGAGACAAACGAAAAACCAAACGGGAACGAAAACAACGACAACAAGAACGAAACACATTTCGACCCAAGAAAACTGACGTTTCAACAAGGTATGGAGTGGATAAACATCCAAGAGCTCGAAAGTTTGCGGAAAATTAAAAACTTGGCGCAAACGAACATCTTTCTCGCAGAGCTAAACAAAGAAAAAAGGGACCTTTTTAAGCCACCAACAAAACTCCCCAAAACCGGAACATCAAAACAAAAATAGAATCAGACCCTTACGGCAACAGACTACAGTACTTTAATCCACATACACAACAATATACCTCATTTGCACCATACATATATAACATAATATACAATAACTATACACACACATATATATATATCAAAATAATCATAGGCATAAGCGCGACACGCGTCGCGTAGCGTCGGAGAGAATGGAGGAAGATAGAGAAACCCTCCTTATTATCATTAAAAAAAAAAAACATATTTCAGTTTATTGTTTTTTTTTCTTACTTTCAAATTTTTTTTTGTAATTCTCTACGACTAATATATGTGCAACGCTTTTTTTCACACTATAAATATTCGTGTTAATCATTTTACCTATTCCAGAAACAATTTCCATCTTTTACCAACAAATCACTCCCAAATAACATACCTAACCCACTAACCACCACTAATCAGAACTTTGAATGTTACAGGCATTACAACCATCAAAATTACAAATTATAACCGAAATACCAGGGAAAAGAAGGAACATTGGAATACAAAGAATGCCAGAAAACGGAAAATCTACCAAATACGGACAATTTTACCAAAAACGGAATAAATATTTTGGAAAATCGAACATGGAACTTCACCAACCGAACGAAACAGGATAACATTTTAATTTTTCTTAACCATTTTTAACACCAAATTTGAACCCATCCAATTTAACCAAACCATTCCCACTAACATGAACAACTAAAAATTTTACTGAGTTACAGATATCAACAACCACCAACTATTTAAAAAAAAAAAAACAACAGGAGTGTACCGCAAATCAACTTCAAAACCAAGGGATTTCAATCATCCAAACCAACATGGACAACAACTAGGAGTTTTACTTAATCAACAATCAACAATCAACAATCATCAATCAAATAACAACACAATTTACACAAAATGAAAATATCTTAGAAAATCAAATAACTTTTTAATTATATCGAGTCACACTTAACAAATCATGTCAAATGTAAAATCCGTAATATCCGATGCGGGGCATCGTTTCCTCCCAGAGGGGGAGTGTAACGGCCGCAGCCTAACTATTTCGACTTTAACCTTTCGACTTTAATATTTATTCGAGGGTATCGATACGGAGCGTTTCCGTTCGATACGCTCTTCAAAGAAGCCCTTAAGGCTATCGAAGCATCCGGACCGCCGTGAGCGTCCACTTATCTAGCTTAGACTAAACATCCTTCGACTCTTTATTCCTTTGTAACAGCAGTAGACGACAGTACCTATAGGGATTTTTTCAAGACGGCGGTTTTGAGGAGTGGGGATGGTGTGTAGCGTGTTCGGCCGGGGCCGCCAGGCCCGCCGGCTCGCTGCTGGGGTGGTTTTCCCCCTCCCCCCTTCCCCCCGCGGGCCCTGTAGGGAGGTGGTGGGTGTCCATGGTGAGGAGCTGGAGGAGATGTTGCTTCTTCGGCTGCCAAGTCCCGACCAACCGCCCCTGGTCGATCACTTGAGTAGCTCGACTCGTGTTGCGGGCGAAGGGGATGATGGAGAGAGGGTAGTGAAGGGAGGGAGTGAGCGTGTAGTGGAAGGGCGTGAGAGCGTGTCGGGGGTGAGTTGGCTGGAGCGCCCGCGGGGCCAGCTGGTGACGGCGCAGCGACGAGTCGCGCCATGTTGGATTTTTGGGGTACGCTGGCGGCCGAGCGGCGACGGGCCCATCGGTTCGAGTGCGTGAGAGGGGATGCCAGGCGGTGTAGCGCGTAGACGGTATAGCGGTGGATGGCTGAAGTATACGGAGCGCACGGAGAGCTCGTGACGACGTAGCAGCGAGTCGTGCCATCTTGGATTGCGTCAGGCGCTGGCTTGCTGCGGGAAGCAGGGCTCTCGCTGCTGCGCGTAGGGTGTTTCTCGAGGGTAGCTGAATGCTTTGCGTAAGCTAGCTTGGCCGAGCGGGATAAGGCGTTGAATTCAAGCTCCGTTTTCCTTGGCAGCGCGAGTTCGATTCCCGCATGGGAACATTTTTTTTTTAGCTTATGTAAAAAAAAAAGTTATATGAAACGGATGAGGGAAAGGTAAGTAAAAATAGTTTTGGTATATATTTTTATAAAGTTTGCATTTTTATTCTTAAATCTAGATTTACATATTTTTGAATGTATACAAATATTTTTATCTTTATATCTACGTTTACATTTTTCTTTGTGCGTAAATTTGTATGCATTGTGACGATACTTTACCTTCGCTACTTTGAGAATTGGGGCAATCCGGGGAAATATGGGGCGAGGAAAAAGGGGGAAATAATTCACCAACGTTTTGTGTAGAAAATGTAGAAAATTGACTTTTAATAATACTTTGCTCGGCGGGGGGTAAACAACAAAATAAAATGAACAATCTCAATAATAATCTAGGGGAGGGAAAAGGGGTTCGCAATAACCATTATAATAATCAGGAAAAAGCAATAACTGAAGGGCAAAGAATTTGAAAATAGGAAAAGAGAAAATAATCGATACGCAGGGGAATTAAGAAAGCGGCAAAATAATCAGTACTCGGGGAAAAATAAGAAAATAACAAAATAATTAATACTCGAATAAAAAAAAGAATGTCAGAAAATAATAAGACTAGAGCTTACGAAAATAAATGGCTTATAATAGTTGCTGGGACGGCAACTCGCACGGGTCAATCGCAGGGAGGAAGGGGGGGGGGGGGGCGGCTGGCCGGTGAATACTCTACACAAATTTGGTGGTAATTTGCCAAAACTCAGAAACTTTCAAAAACAGGAAAAAAAAAATCAAAATGTCGTCTATTTTATTGGGCGCCAGCTACTGAATCGGCGTAGCCCCGTAACTCTCGATTTTTACAAATCGGAAACAACCACAAAAAAAAAAGGGGAAATCTATTGGCTTTTATGGCACTCGGCTAGCGGGAACGGGGGAGGGAGGGGGATGAGACTTCTCAGGCCGCAGGCACTGTCCAGGGCTTCTTAACAATATTACCTCGGCACAAAAAAAAATAGCAAAAAACTTCAACGATTACAAAAAAAAAGAAAATAGGAGATCAGAATGAACAATTTATGAGTCTCGGGGAGGAGGGAAAAATAACGATACCGCACGCTGGGATTTTCGCGAACGCCACCACTCACGCGCACGTGGTAAATCCGGGACAATGGCAATGGTCGGCGCACGCAGCGGCCGATAATCGTCGATCGAACAAAAAAATTGCACAAGAAAAAATATTCGTACAAGAAAAATATTCGTACAAGAACAAAAAAAATCGCTTATAATTTCGATACAGGGGTTGTGGGTGAATTTTCAGGGGAATTGGACGGGTGGGACAATCAATCAATTATTAATGCGGGAAGGGAAACTCGAAAGGTACTCACTCAACCAGTCTTTCTCAATCTATATCGGTTACAATCTCTCTCCGATAGTTCGCTCGGCAAAATCTTCTCGACAAAATCCGTTCGATATTCCTTGGCTTGCCGAGTCGTTATAAATTCCAATGTTTCGTTCAATCGGGTCCTCAGGCGTTCAAAATCGTCGTAATATCCAATAGGTAACTCTCCAAGAAGGAGTCTGGTCCGGGGAAATCTCGTTAGTCGTCGTAATATCTGATAATTTTGCTCGGAATTAATCGCTCTTGTCTGTCAATCACACTCGCTCTCGCACACGCCGTGGCTCGAAGTGAAGACGGCCTCGCCGCTTCCGGCTTCTTCTCCGACCTAAGGGTCGGTCTTGCAATTTGCGAATTATTTGGCGGTGATTGATTGGTCGATCGCGGGACTAGCCGGTGATGGGCGTTGTAATTGGTCGCGGCCGATTGCGAATATTCGTCGCGACGGAAGGCCTGTCGCGACGTTCGGCGCGCGCACCTTCGGCATCGATTGGCCTATCGATCGCCGAACATTCTCGACGTCGGGAGGTGCTGGTTCCTCGCGGCGAGCTGGCGAAATGTCTCATCTGACAGTTCGGACGGATTTGTACGGTGTTTGCCCGCACGACACAGCTCGTCGGTTTACACTCGTAATTTCGAGCCGAGAGTGTGTCGTCGGGTTCCGGGCTGTCCAGGACGGGTCAGCTGAGTGGAGTTTTCGTGGCTGTGGCTTCCAAAGGACGGACGACGGTGTGGTGATGGTGTACCGGAGCGTCGGAGATTTTTCGGAGGTTAGTGCCGTGGTGTCATACCGGATTGTAATTACCGGTCGGTGGACAATTTTCGCAGGTCGTTCTGGGCCTGGCAGGGTCGATCTTCTTGGTGGCGAGGCTGTCGATGGTCTGGGATGCTCTGCGATGGTCTTCGGTGAGTCTGCGATGAGTCTGCGACGAGTCTTCGGTGGGTGGCGATGGCTTCGGTGAGTGAGTTAAGGGACTGTCAGGGTAGCTGGGACTGAGGGTAAGTCGGGGGAGAGGGGTTGACAATAATAAAAATCCTCGCTTACATGGTAAAGTATAATCCTAATTTATTCCCTAGGTGAGTGGTGGGACGTCGAGCCACGTTGGAGAGGACTTGTGACGTACCACGTCACAACTCCCCCCCACTTGCCGAAAGTACGTCTCCTGACGACTTGAGCAACACATTCACACTGGGGTCAAGCAGGGTGGGATTTCGGGGAGGGGGAATAGGGGCTGGCAGGTGTTAGAAAAATATAGGAATGCATTTTGTAATCGTACTAATACTGTTTACTCGTCCTCAGTCTTTTTTCCCTTGTATTTACACCTGTCATCCACACTACTTAAAATAACAGCTCTTTGGTGATGCTGGTGTGAAATGACAGTCTTGAGATCAATCACAAAAAAAAGAAAATAATTAACTCAAAAGAAAAGAACAAACTAAATAATTGGCCTCTTGGTGGCAAGTATGGAGGATAGTAGGAGTCGGGGAGAAAATAACGGGAAGAAAGAACATTACAAACCAAAATTCGAATGATATGAATCAGAGATGGTTAATAAGCGGTGGTTGTCAACGGGGAGATGATAAAGCGTTTGCGGGACGGTCGATTAATGGGGCGGTCTGGGACGGTTCTCGATGCGGGTCGGACATTTTGGCGAGCGGTGGTCGGATTTCCCGCAGTTCCAACACCTTGGGGCGTGCTTCACATGGGCCGGGTCGGGTTTGGGGCTGACAGGGGGGGCGAGTTGAAGGGACATTAGGGCGGGCACAAGGGGTTTGGGTTTTAGGGGCGCGGGGAAGCTTGGGCTTCGGGGAGAGGCAAGGGTCTGGGGAGCTGGGGGCGCAAGGGATAGGGCCATTAGTGCGGGGACTGGGGAACGCGCGAGAAGTCGGCGAGGGGCGGGTTGGGGGCGGGTCACGAGGAGGGCCTGGGGGGGGGGAGGCTGTTGGGGATTGGGGCTGGGTTTTGGGGTCTTGGGGGGGTAAGTGACAGTGGGGCCGTGGAACAGGGGCCCTGGGGGAAGGCTTAGGATGTGTTTGGGGATGGCTCCGGTGTGGGTGAGGGGGTGGGGACGGGCTGAGGAGATATTTTTTTGGGCTCTGTTAGGGCTGTCGGCGGCGCAGCTGGTAGCTGCGTTCGGGTGGGGCGGGAGGTCTATTAGCGCTCCCACGAGGTCTACCTCGGGGGCGTCGTGGGTTCTCGGGAGCTTCGTTCGTCGTTGGGGTAGTGGTGGCGGCTGGGACGGGCGGGTCGGCGGCCTCTGGGCCGTTTTGGCCGACTGTCCCTCGATCTCCGGCAGCTGGTAGCCGATCGCTTCTCGACGGGCTTCGGGAGTGCGGAGTCCGCCGCGTCCGTGTCGGCTGGTTTTCCACGGCAGCCTCTCCATCCTGTAATGACGGTGAAGGGGACTTTAAGGGTTGATTATTAGCTGGGGCTGGGGCAAGGGGGGGGGGTGGCTGGGGGCAGGCCTAACGGGGGGATATCTGCGATGTTTGGGGGAGGGTGGTAGAGCTTCAAATCTTTAATATGGACTTTCGGGCGGGTATTTTTGGAGGGTATATTTAGTTCGTAAACCACGGGCGACAATTTGTTAGTAATTTCGTAAGGCCCGCGATATCTAGCGGCGAGCTTCGCAGCAAAATTTTGCGCGCCGGACGAAAGAACGCGATTCTTTCGGAGTACTAAATCTCCTACGTTATATTCCCGGTCGGACCGGCCTTGGTTATAATATCGCGCCTGTCGTCGCGCGGCTAGGGATAAATTTCGGTTCACCCAGTCATGGATTAGGGGAAGTCGGGTCATTCGATTTTTCCAGACGGCTGGGTCGGTCCGGTCTTCGATGGTCGGTGGAGGTATTTCGTTTCGGATACTTTTTGCGGGGCGAGGGTTTCGGCCGAAATTTAGGAAGGCTGGGGTCATTTGGGTGGAGGCTTTGACGGCGGTATTAAGGGCAAAACACAATTCGGGGAGATGGGCATCCCATGTTTGATGGTCGTCGCCTATGTAGGAAATAATCATGGTTTTAAGGGTTCGGTTAACTCGTTTGACTGGGTTCGCTTGGGCATGATAGGGAGGGATCGTGGTCTGTCGGATACCGTATTGGGATAACTGTGTGGTCATGTACCGGTTTACAAACTCTGTGCCGTTGTCTGTCAGGAGGTATCGAGGACAGCCCCAACGGTTCAGAATTAATTTTTCTAGGGCAGTCATTATAGTGGGTCCGGTCGCGGTCTTTAGGGGCTGGGCTTCAATGTATTTCGTAAATAAGTCTTGAAATACCACGACGTATCTATTTCTATTTTTACTCGGGGGAAATGGTCCCATGACGTCGGCAGCTACGACCGTCCATGGGCCTTCGGTCGTCCTTTCTCTCATCAGCCCAACAGGTGCAGTCTGTTGCACTTTGTTGAGTTGACAGACTGGGGATTGTCGCACGAACTGAGCGACGTCTTGAAAAATTCCGGGCCAGGCAAAATCTTGGGTCAAGCGATGATAGGTCTTATCTATGCCTAAGTGGCCGAACTGGGGATTATAGTGGGCATCTCGTATGGCTTTTTGTCGGGCGTCACAGGGCAGGACTAGCTTCCAGGAGTCCAGGTCTACCAGGGTAGGGTCTATCACAGGGTGAGGTCGATGGTGGTATAGTCGGCCGTCCTCGAGTTTCCAATCGGGATATTTGGAGGGAAATTGGCTGACATTTTTCATTTGTTCGAGGTACCAAGGGTCTATCGATTCGCCTATTTTGGCAAGGGCTTCCGGTGTTCCCTCGAACATTCGGGATAGGGCGTCGGGCACGACGTTCAGGGCTCCCTTGCGATGAACAATATCCATGTCGAGGTCTTGCATGGTCAATGCCCATCTCGCAAGTCTTCCCGACGGGTCTCTAACGTTTCGTAGCCAGCGCAAGCTACTGTGATCAGTTATCACATGAAAAGAGGTGCCTTCTAAGTACGGGCGCAACTTCTTTGCGGCCCACAAAACGGCTAGGCACTTCTTTTCGGTCACGCTATACTTTTTCTCGGCTCGGGAGAGAACTCGACTGCAAAATACTATCGGATGTTCTTCGCCCTGGGACTCTTGGGTGAGGACTGCTCCGATGGCTAAATCGCTGGCATCGGTATGGACGGTAAAGGGCTTGGTAAAATCAGGGCGGGCTAAAACTGGGGCTTGGGTCAGGGCTGTCCGTAATGCTTCGAATGCCGTGCTCTGTTCCTCTCCCCACTGCCACTGCGCGTCCTTTTCCAGGAGCCGCACGAGGGGGACTTTGTGTTTGGAAATATCACCCAGGAACCGAGCATACCATCCGATCATTCCGAGGAATCGACGTAATTGTTTAAGGGTTTTCGGGGCAGGATATTTCAGGATTGGGGCTATCTTGTCGGGGTCGGTCTTCAGTCCGTCTTTCGTAATTAAGTATCCCAAATATTTCATTTCGGGACAGAAAAACGAACTCTTCTCTCGGTTAATTTCTAATCCCGCGTTCTTAAGGGCCATTAACACGAGAGTCAAATACTCGAAGTGTTCATCGACCGTTTCCGTGGCGATGATCACGTCGTCTAAATAAGCAAATACATGTGGCTCCCATTCGGGTCTTATTAATCTGTCCATCAGTCGTTGGAAGGTTGCAGGGGCGTTCGTCAGTCCAAAGGGCATGCGGGTAAATTGGAAAAGGCCACGTCCAGGGACTGCAAAGGCGGTTATGGTACTACTTTTCGGGTCTAGCGGGACTTGGAAATATGCTTGGCTCAGGTCTAACTTGGAGATATGTTGGGCACGACGAAGTCCGTCTAATATCCGGTCTAAATTGGGTAACGGGTACGCATCCTTGCGCGTGACTTTATTCACGTCGCGGTAATCAATGCAGAAACGGTGCTTGCCGTTGGGCTTCGGGACTATCACAGGGTTACTGAGCCATCCGCTGTCTGAGGGTTCGATCACCTGTTCGCCGATCATTTTATCGACTTCAGCTTGGGCGATCCGCAAAAGGAAGGAGGATATTGTTCGGGGGCGTTGGCGGATTGGGGGATGGTTATCGACATCGATGGAGTGGCGGATAAGGGAGGTACAACTTAACGTTCCCGTGGTGGGAGGTTTCACTAGACGGTCTAATAATGACTTTAATTGGTCCTCCGTGTTTTGAGTGATTTCCACCAGGCCGGCGAATTCAGGGTGCCGACTCTTTGCCGAGTACATTAACCTCTGGCTTAAAATAAAGCAAGGCTTTAGAGGCTTCGGTTGTGCACTCTGTAGGCCAGCCGCTAGCCTCTTGCTTTATTTTAAGCCAGAGGTTAATGTACTCGGCAAAGAGTCCTGTACCCTGAATATCCCGGTTATACTGCTCGACCGCGTATTGCCAGATTTCGTATACGCTTACGATTTTGTAACCCTTCTCGACAGCCTTCTGGAGTTCGCACGATACCCAAGTCCCCTCGAAAACTCTATCAGCCTCGTTCTCGTGCGGACATGCTTCCTGGCACATCTCCTCACAGCATTTTCGACATAATGCAAACATCAGTCTATTATGCATCCGTACAGGGAGTACGGGGTGATAGAGATTTCGAGGAGGTAAAACTCTGCACCGGATCAGACCTTCGACACTCGTTATGTCATTGTTCGGGCCTAGTATCTGGCCGCATGTATCGGCTGTGTATACTGTAGGATGACCTACCGGAAAGCGACCGTACTTGCATATGAAAGGATACAGTGAACACACGTCAGAATATTGGATTTTCTCGGTACCCTTAATTTCGTAGTAGCTGCGGGTATTTCCGGTGCGGCCACCGAAAAACGCGTCGCGGGGGTTGAGCGGTTGATCCATCAAAACCGGGTGTCCGCTTACAATAGCCTTGATTGTCGGGTCTCTACTCTTGAGTTTAATATACTCACACTCCCAGATCTCGTGAAGCGTGTATCCGAGAGATTTAATTCGCGCCGAGGTGTTTAAAGTATGCATAAATCGATCGTTTAGAGTGCTACCACACCAGTCTTCGTCACGTTTACGAGGGTTGGTGTAACACTTATCGCATCCGTGGAAAAAGCACCCGTGGAATTGTAGAACATGCTCTACACCGTCATCTGTTTGAACATAACCGTCTACGCGCGTGCCGTCAAGTAATTTGTGTTCCCGGCCGCGTCCCGCATGTTCAATCGGTTTTCCATAAAGGTGCTCTTTCCACAGCAACCACTCTATTGCTATCGCTGATTGTTTGTCGGATCGCCGATACCCGTTTCGCGGCAAGACCGAGATTTTATCTTTCTCTAAAAAGTTTCGGCGGAAAACTTTATTACATGCGGAGGCAATCGTTACGGCTTCGGTAAACGGACACACGTCACCTTTCTCTATAAAAATTCTACGAAAAGCAGCACAAGCCTTCCGGAGAATGGTCACGTCAGTCTGGCAGTAAGTGATGATCTCCTTTTGAAAATCAAACTCGTACCCCGCGCGCTTTGTTTTCTCATACCATTCGATCAGTGATTCACGGTCTGCGTTTGACAATGTATCGGGCGAATAGTCTGCGCGGGGGGAAGCGGTCCTTTATACTCCTGGTTAGCTAATCTGTTGAAGAGATGCGGGAAGGTGCCTTTGTATACATTTTCTCCCAAACCGAATGCTTTTGGAAGTTTACTAAGTGGCATATGAAAGTAGTTTAAACTATCGATAAACTTTGCAGAGCCGACCTGCATCTCCATAATACTTGTCCCGTTCGTTATTAATTTCGGCAATTCGCGTTTCTCTTCAACGATATATTTGAGTATAAATTGGGCATCAAAACCCTTAGCATTGTGAGCAATGCAGATAACGTTCCCAACGTTGTCTCTTTTTTTTTAAACAAATTCGACGAACGCTGCCAGAGCATTTTGTTTAAAAATTTTCTCCCCGTCCTCCCTGCACAGTATGCACTCGCATACATCGTCGGGCTGATCGATACACTGCGTACAGCGTTGCTGGCTGACACAGAGATTTACCTCGTGCTTAAACGTTCCCGCTACTCCTTCGACTTCGAGTTCCTGTCTAGTTTCAAAATCGTAAAAAATAAATAAATCGGGTCGGTCCGATATTTTTGCAGAACGCAGCGGTGCCATGAAACACATGTGATTTTCTGGGCGTTTCTCTTTACAAATTCTGCAATAGAATTGACCACACTCATGCTTTGCAGCATCTTTTTTGTACACCTGTCTCAGGCACGTTCGACACGTTTGCAGCTTATCGCAGAGACACGATTGAGGCCCATGCGTACCGATCGTCTTATGACGTACAAAGCAATCATTGCCGCGGAAGAAACGCCAGCAATACTCACAACGAATTTTTTCTGGTTCTGGATCGCACGGTGGACTGGTCATACAGCATGGACATCTCTGCCCACATCGATGACCCGTTATTCTATCGTACGCGAGACCACACGGGGTGCAAAAAAAAGATGTACCAGCTGCCGCGGGAAGCTTCAGAACAAGCCCGTAATGGTTGTGACGATCATCATACAATAGATATATTCGATGTAACACTTTGGGTACACAACGTTCTACGATTTCGATGCCATTAAATAGTGGCGGCTCGCTACTACCGAATGTGGCGGTGTCGAACATCACCAGAGCTATACCCTCCCAGGCCAGTACCTCTTGGAAAGCCCGGAGTTCGGGCATACCACAACTTGTCTCCGGTTTTTCAATATTTGCCGCTCGGACTAATTCGACAGCTAATGTTTTCTGTAGTACCGATCTATCTCTGCGTACATTGTCCCAGCGCTTTGCGAGAACGCCTTGTCACACTTGCCCACGTTCCGCGTAAACTTTCCCTGCAACAATACTCCGCGGAAGACAGAGGTTGTCTTTATTTTTAAATTGGATTACGGTTCTTTTCTTCCAAAATTCGTCACCCTTTAATTTTTTGGCCCTCCCCGCTCCTACGGGCATGGAGACGATGTTGCTCGTAATTGTAAAAGAATCCTCAATACAAAAACCCGTGGCACTCTGGGAGACGCTATTTATCGCGGTAAATAAATTTTCGAAATAAAAATCTGCGACGGGCCTGAACGAAATCCCCGCGGGCCCCCTCGTGAACGCGTTCGAACGAAACTCTACACCTACCATATCTGTGGGTTCACTCCCACTCACGATGATCGCGTGTAGCTCGCGTATCGCATCCTCTAACCACTCTAGTGGATTTATATCTGGCGGTGGCTCGCGGATCTTAACGGTCATTACCGTACCCATATTCTTAAATTTATTAAACCACTGCCTGGTTTCTACGCGGTGATTTTTGACTCACCGGATGGTTGCTGCGCTGGTAGTTCTTCTTCGTCAGTATTTTGCGATAGAGGTCTAGCGATAACCTCCTCGTCGTGCGGCTCTGTTGACGGTCCTGCTACGGAGTCAATCACGGGGCCTCGCGGTGCTGCTTCTACAGCCTCCGGAACGCTCTGTATTTCGGCGGCAGTATCCTCCATCAATCCTGCCCCGAAGTGTAGCGAGTCTCCCATAGTCTCGTTACCATCGTTTTGAGGGTGTGGTGATGGCGTTCTTTCTCGCGAAGGCCCTGCGACCGGCTCAAACGCAGGGGTTCGTAATGTCGGTTGCTGAGTCCGTGAAACTTCCGAAACCGGAGAAATGTCGACGACGGACACGTCGAGCAATCCTCGTCCTCGCCCTCCACCGATCTGCGTGGAGTTCGCGACTGGTTCGGTGATCTCCTCACCGCCATCGGACAGATCGAGTCTCGAGTTCTTCAGCTCACCGGCACCGCCATATCCGAGGATGGAAGACACATCAAAATTTTGGCCCACTGCCGCGGTTACCTCATCCCCCTCGGCATCGCCGGACTCCAATATCGAAAGATTCGCCGTGATGTTGGCGAGCTCATCATCTTCCAGAGTCATAGAAACTGAAAAATAAAAAATTAAAAACTTTTAACTTTTAACTTTTAACTTTTAACTTTTAACTTTTAACTTTTAACTTTTAACTTTTAACTTTTAACTTTTAACTTTTAACTTTTAACTTTTAACTTTTAACTTTTAACTTTTAACTTTTAACTTTTAACTTTTAACTTTTAACTTTTAACTTTTAACTTTTAACTTTTAACTTTTAACTTTTAACTTTTAACTTTTAACTTTTAACTTTTAACTTTTAACTTTTAACTTTTAACTTTTAACTTTTAACTTTTAACTTTTAACTTTTAACTTTTAACTTTTAACTTTTAACTTTTAACTTTTAACTTTTAACTTTTAACTTTTAACTTTTAACTTTTAACTTTTAACTTTTAACTTTTAACTTTTAACTTTTAACTTTTAACTTTTAACTTTTAACTTTTAACTTTTAACTTTTAACTTTTAACTTTTAACTTTTAACTTTTAACTTTTAACTTTTAACTTTTAACTTTTAACTTTTAACTTTTAACTTTTAACTTTTAACTTTTAACTTTTAACTTTTAACTTTTAACTTTTAACTTTTAACTTTTAACTTTTAACTTTTAACTTTTAACTTTTAACTTTTAACTTTTAACTTTTAACTTTTAACTTTTAACTTTTAACTTTTAACTTTTAACTTTTAACTTTTAACTTTTAACTTTTAACTTTTAACTTTTAACTTTTAACTTTTAACTTTTAACTTTTAACTTTTAACTTTTAACTTTTAACTTTTAACTTTTAACTTTTAACTTTTAACTTTTAACTTTTAACTTTTAACTTTTAACTTTTAACTTTTAACTTTTAACTTTTAACTTTTAACTTTTAACTTTTAACTTTTAACTTTTAACTTTTAACTTTTAACTTTTAACTTTTAACTTTTAACTTTTAACTTTTAACTTTTAACTTTTAACTTTTAACTTTTAACTTTTAACTTTTAACTTTTAACTTTTAACTTTTAACTTTTAACTTTTAACTTTTAACTTTTAACTTTTAACTTTTAACTTTTAACTTTTAACTTTTAACTTTTAACTTTTAACTTTTAACTTTTAACTTTTAACTTTTAACTTTTAACTTTTAACTTTTAACTTTTAACTTTTAACTTTTAACTTTTAACTTTTAACTTTTAACTTTTAACTTTTAACTTTTAACTTTTAACTTTTAACTTTTAACTTTTAACTTTTAACTTTTAACTTTTAACTTTTAACTTTTAACTTTTAACTTTTAACTTTTAACTTTTAACTTTTAACTTTTAACTTTTAACTTTTAACTTTTAACTTTTAACTTTTAACTTTTAACTTTTAACTTTTAACTTTTAACTTTTAACTTTTAACTTTTAACTTTTAACTTTTAACTTTTAACTTTTAACTTTTAACTTTTAACTTTTAACTTTTAACTTTTAACTTTTAACTTTTAACTTTTAACTTTTAACTTTTAACTTTTAACTTTTAACTTTTAACTTTTAACTTTTAACTTTTAACTTTTAACTTTTAACTTTTAACTTTTAACTTTTAACTTTTAACTTTTAACTTTTAACTTTTAACTTTTAACTTTTAACTTTTAACTTTTAACTTTTAACTTTTAACTTTTAACTTTTAACTTTTAACTTTTAACTTTTAACTTTTAACTTTTAACTTTTAACTTTTAACTTTTAACTTTTAACTTTTAACTTTTAACTTTTAACTTTTAACTTTTAACTTTTAACTTTTAACTTTTAACTTTTAACTTTTAACTTTTAACTTTTAACTTTTAACTTTTAACTTTTAACTTTTAACTTTTAACTTTTAACTTTTAACTTTTAACTTTTAACTTTTAACTTTTAACTTTTAACTTTTAACTTTTAACTTTTAACTTTTAACTTTTAACTTTTAACTTTTAACTTTTAACTTTTAACTTTTAACTTTTAACTTTTAACTTTTAACTTTTAACTTTTAACTTTTAACTTTTAACTTTTAACTTTTAACTTTTAACTTTTAACTTTTAACTTTTAACTTTTAACTTTTAACTTTTAACTTTTAACTTTTAACTTTTAACTTTTAACTTTTAACTTTTAACTTTTAACTTTTAACTTTTAACTTTTAACTTTTAACTTTTAACTTTTAACTTTTAACTTTTAACTTTTAACTTTTAACTTTTAACTTTTAACTTTTAACTTTTAACTTTTAACTTTTAACTTTTAACTTTTAACTTTTAACTTTTAACTTTTAACTTTTAACTTTTAACTTTTAACTTTTAACTTTTAACTTTTAACTTTTAACTTTTAACTTTTAACTTTTAACTTTTAACTTTTAACTTTTAACTTTTAACTTTTAACTTTTAACTTTTAACTTTTAACTTTTAACTTTTAACTTTTAACTTTTAACTTTTAACTTTTAACTTTTAACTTTTAACTTTTAACTTTTAACTTTTAACTTTTAACTTTTAACTTTTAACTTTTAACTTTTAACTTTTAACTTTTAACTTTTAACTTTTAACTTTTAACACGTACCTTCGTTTTCCCATGGGATATCGTGGACCTCTGCGATAGCCCGCGCATCATTCAATTTCGCAGTAGCCTCCTGCAACGCTCGTTCGGCCTCCCGTACAGCTGCGGCTGCAGCGTTTCGCGCTGCTCCCTCGTTTCGAAGGACTTCTGTAATTAGTAATACATATATTTAATAATTAGTTACGGAATTACACAACCTAATACGAATTAAAACAATAAATACTTGAACTACACTTACCAAGCCGTGCAACCTCGTCGCGGAGTGTTGCAGCATCCCGCGAATTTTTATACGAGGATCCGTTGACAGCCTGGCACACTATCTTCAGCACCTCATAGCTTTCACTAAATATACCCTCGTTGTACATTTTAATAATCTGGGCCATAGTTAGGTGGTCCAGGAAGCATTTGACCCGCCTTATCAAAGCCGGACCTCGAATACACTTTATCATCCGATCTGTAGATTTCAGCAACAACCTCTCCACTGCTCGCGTAGGGTTGACTGCCAAAACTTTCACGATCGCACTAATAATGGCACGTACAATTGCGTCAACCATTGTAATAACTATTTCGTTCACTAGACACAGACGAACAAAAATTACACAAAACGCTACGACGACAGAATAAACACTGAAGATGCGTGACGTTTGCACCGATGAACGAAACAGAATAACTTTCCGCGGAAACACTTAGACTTACAGTTTTTCTCTTGACCAGCAACCCCTTCCACTGTACAAATTCGGAGTGATCATTGGTTGGTCAAAGAATTTCTTTATTTTACAGATTTAAAAAATGACGCCCACCACGGTCTTCTACCCTAAAAACCCCCGTCACTCGCGGCAAAAATTCTTCGAGTAAAGGCTATAAAATTGCATTGTTACTCTTTATGGGTTTTATTACAGCTACGCGTCATCATATTATAGTCAGCTGCCCTATTCTAACTGCTGTAAATTCTATAGCTGCATTGTGATCGAGTTTTTCGCGCATTTTTACTTTTATTTCCTCGTTGTACATGTTTGTCCTTGTCGCATAGTGATTAACCAGTGAATAGCTATTGAACCTGGAAATTTCCGTCTTATTTTAAGAATATGTAGAGTGTACAAGCTGAGATACACCAATCATGAGATACGTTACGTCACGTCGGAAGATGCTTCACAAAATTACCACGTCGCGGGGGTGGTTTGCGCAGCTCTCGAGTCCCAACCCCCGCGACGCTCACCCCCACTCAAGTTAGCATCTTTGGGGCGTGTCTTCACCCCTTCTCCTCTGAAAAATTGCATCAACACAGCTCTAGCTGACGTCTTGATCTCGAGTCATTACGTTTTCGGTGCTTGAAGAGCTCAGACTTCCTCTCAGATATCATCCAAAACATACTAAAAATAAAATAAAATGGAAAATTTTACTAACGCTGTAAAGGAGGCCCGGAAAAAATATTGACGTCAAAGCCCGAGGCGAAGCGAGTTCGTGAAGAAGACAATACGCTTGACCCTGTAATTGGCTGGCAACCCTTGAGCAAGGCAATGTTATTATCCACAACATACAGCCTGAATACATCGGCTAGTAAAATGGTCACGGTGGGACTTGAGCTAGTAAACGGACACGACTTCGAGGTGGCAATAAAATTCTCCGGCCGTCACGCGGCAGGGATTTCCCTCAACGTCGTCGAGTGGCATCACCTCTGCGAGCGGATGACAATTATCACCCCGTGGTTCAATGCAGAAAAAGGCTCTGCCAACGATCGAACTCCGAATATGAACCCGCTTGGCCGCCAGAAAATAAGTTTTACGACGGCTTACAACGAGAAAGCTATTTTGTTGGAAATAAAAGACTCAGTGAAGAAAAACTTTGGTGCCGAAGAAACACAGTATCAGAGGAACAAAAGACACAAGAATACGTACCCCGTTGGTATTCTCTTCCAAAAAACAACGTACGAGGGACTCGTGATGCTGAGTAAATGCATATATCATAGAATTCGTTTACTTAAAGACGAACTCGTGCTTAATTCGTTTACTTAAAGAAGAGCTTGTGCGAGATATCAGAGATATTATCATTGAGGAAATTAGTTTTGAGAGTACGATACAGGAGTGGCATAATGCTACAAGAGAAAAAGTCTCGTCAATCGCGTTCAAATATAAGATGGATGAACGCATAACTTTAGCCCTGAAAAACCGACGAGATATCTACGGAGGAGATGAAGAGGCGAGCGACAAACGGCAGTTGATCGCCAAAGAATTATTATGCATTCATCGTGAATACATTTTCCGTGCAGTGGTGGCTCGTATAAAAGAACTACCTTAGAGAACAATCACCGAAGATTCACATATGCATACAAATTTACGCACAAAGAAAAATGTACACGTAGATATAAAGATAAAAATATTTGTATACATTCAAAAATATGTAAATCTAGATTTAAGAATAAAAATGCAAACTTTA
Organism: Ichneumon xanthorius; assembly: GCA_917499995.1. Taxonomy (NCBI): domain Eukaryota; kingdom Metazoa; phylum Arthropoda; class Insecta; order Hymenoptera; family Ichneumonidae; genus Ichneumon; species Ichneumon xanthorius. Next base: position 586,590 of record CAKJTD010000081.1, on the reverse strand, counting down.
TAATAATATATACCAAAACTATTTTTACTTACCTTTCCCTCATCCGTTTCATATAACTTTTTTTTTTACATAAGCTAAAAAAAAATTTTTCCATGCGGGAATCGAACTCGCGCTGCCAAGGAAAACGGAGCTTGAATTCAACGCCTTATCCCGCTCGGCCAAGCTAGCTTATCCCGCTCGGCCAAGCTAGCTTACGCAAAGCATTCAGCTACCCTCGAGAAACACCCTACGCGCAGCAGCGAGAGCCCTGCTTCCCGCAGCATGCCAGCGCCTGACGGAATCCAAGATGGCACGACTCGCTGCTACGTCGTCACGAGCTCTCCGTGCGCTCCGTATACTTCAGCCATCCACCGCTATACCGTCTACGCGCTACACCGCCTGGCATCCCCTCTCACGCACTCGAACCGATGGGCCCGTCGCCGCTCGGCCGCCAGCGTACCCCAAAAATCCAACATGGCGCGACTCGTCGCTACGCCGTCACCAGCTGGCCCCGCGGGCGCTCCAGCCAACTCACCCCCGACACGCTCTCACGCCCTTCCACTACACGCTCACTCCCTCCCTTCACTACCCTCTCTCCATCATCCCCTTCGCCCGCAACACGAGTCGAGCTACTCAAGTGATCGACCAGGGGCGGTTGGTCGGGACTTGGCAGCCGAAGAAGCAACATCTCCTCCAGCTCCTCACCCTGGACACCCACCACCTCCCTACAGGGCCCGCGGGGGGGAAGGGGGGAGGGGGAAAACCACCCCAGCAGCGAGCCGGCGGGCCTGGCGGCCCCGGCCGAACACGCTACACACCATCCCCACTCCTCAAAACCGCCATCTTGAAAAAATCCCTATAGGTACTGTCGTCTACTAACAGCGAGCGCGAAGCCCTCAGCTTCACGCCCGCTTCAATCAGTTCAGCTCCGACCGACGACCAGTGCGGTACACCTCCGAATTATACTCCAATTATACTCTACGAAACTCTCCGACTAATAAAAACCATTGTCTTATACCAACGTCAATTAACTTCAATTCATTACGCAGTGTCTGACCGACGACCGAGGTTTGCGACCAGCTGGGACGTTTCGTAGCATACAAATTTTCCTTCATAATGGTCCTTTTCGGTTTCAAAGAGTTTATCTCGATACTCAGTTTAATTAAGGGCGCAGCATTTTACAACTTCGCAGTAGCGTGTAAATATTAGTCAACATTATTGTTTACCTGTTTCAATTACAACATCGCTTATATATTTATATTGTGGTTCAATAGATCAATGACGAAACTTTCGAACGGAAATCGGCGGCTATTGCGTGTACGCGTTTCCCAGGTACTCATTCGCACGAAGCGTTCGCAGAGACACTTGTTGTAATCCATGCCTCCTTTGGCTTGGATAACAATAACGTCGTAGCGACCGTCACCGATAATGGATCGAACTTCGTTAAAGCTTTCGAGGTTTTTGGAGTAGACATCGAGGCCATTGTTTCTTCTGGTATGTTATTCTGGATATTTTCTCAAGCATACCACTATACAGACGAGTTGATGCAATTTTGGGACTTTTTCGTTTCTCACGATCATGCATCAAATGTTCAAGTCCCTTCGGTCGTTCGGTGCAGTATAAAATTTGAATGAACCACCATGGACGGTGTTAACCCTTTGAAGCATACATTTTCTTTTTTACAAGTATGAAGTTTCAAATACATCGGTTGGTTATTATGTCATTGCATTTTTTCTGAATTCGAAGAGGTGTAAAACCTGTGATATACCATGCTTTAAAGATGCTTTACACGTCCAATACCAGTCAAAAGTGAGATTCAGTGACAATTTGAACACTTCCTAACGGTATAGAAATCTGAAATAAATCAACTGTAGTAAAGCTGCCAACAACATTAATTTTGCATAATAATGTCAAAAACTTATTAACGAATTGCTAAAAAAAATTATTCAACAAATAATCAGTAAACTTTTTTTCTCTTTTCAAATGAATTCAGTGATTTTCTAGAAGCCACATGATTTTTTTCAGAATTTTCTAATATTGTTGAATGTTCCGTTTTTGAATTTTTTTTAAGGCCATAACTATGGGTCGTTTGGCACAATCGCGTCGAAACTTTTTGTGTGTACTGTAGAATCGTAATACGGAAACATATCTGAAATTCGTAACGGTGAAACGATTTTTCAAATTTTCCAACAAAAAATTTGCAATGTTGGAAAATTCTGAGACAATTCATATGAATTCTGAAAAAAATCAAGGAATTCATTTAAAATAAGAAAATAAAAAGTTGTCCGATTTTTTTTAACAATTTATTTTTCTAATCATTTGTTAATAACTTTTTGGCGCTATTATTATGCAAAATGAAAGGTCTTGACATAATTAATACGGCTTATTTTTTCAGATTTTTAGCATGTCGCGAAGTACTGACATTTTTTTCGAATTAAACTTTTGGTTGGGAATGTATGGGTGATGCGTCCTTAAAGGGTTAATTAGTCATGACTCCGGGGTTAGTAAAAAGTGTTGCTGGTTATATTCTATTGTCGCCCAAATCTATCGAAATCCGATACATATCAATTACGATACGTATCAACGATACGTATGAATTAGTTGATTTTTTGCGACGTCGAAACTTGCGTCAAATCCTCTGCTCGTAACAATATTATGTTCGTCAACGATATCTTATTACGGAACAATTTCCTTTTTTAGATGAACATTGTGATGATGCCAGTGCCAATGGAGATAGTTCTGACAGTACTGATGAACAAGTTCACGATCAAGAAGATGAAGAAATTCGGCTGGAAGAATCACTCGAGAACGAAATCTTCGATTATAACGAAGAACTTCATAATCAGTTACCGTGCCATATTCCGTGAGCTAGCCATACTTTGAACCTCATAGCGACTACGGATGTTACCAGGACAATTCACGCATCGCAAGATCTCGCTGACACACACGCGGATGCTCTCAACCGACGCAATTGGTTATGGAAGTCACTGAGATCACCGAAAACAAACGAAGCTCTGAAGGTGTACTTGGGAAAGGCATTGCTCAGACCTGTCGTAACTCGGTGGAATTCACTTTACGACTCGCTAAAAAGATTAATGCAGCTCAAGGATAAAATTCTTCAGCGTGAAATGAATCACATTGTTCAGTTGAGAAATCCTCTTAGACCCTCGGACTTTGAATACCTCGAAGAGTACGTTGAGTGTACAAAACCGCTAGCTGAAGCGATCGATATTTTGCAGGATGAAAGGTACTGCTTCTACGGGTACCTTTTACCCACATTGGTATCTCTGAGAAGAAAAGTCGACAACTTGCTGAGCAAAAATACCATCGTGAAATGCCAGCCCTTACTTGAGGCTATAAAAAGCGCGCTCGAATCGAGATTCGAAAACTGTTTCAAAGTTGAGGGGGCCGGAAAACTTGCTGCAATAGCGGCAGGACACACCCAACATTTAAAACACGGTGGCTGACATGTTTGGACGAAGCCACTCAACAAAAAGTCCGTGATCTTGTCCTGAAAGTGGCATCTGAAGAAAGAGCTCGTGACCGAGATCCTGAACGCGAGACTGAACGTATAGACGAGGACGCGTTTTTCAATTTTGGTCAAGTCTCTGCCACATATATATAAATATTCTACCAACATGGAGAAGGAAATATTCTACCAACATGGAGAAGGAAATATTCTACCAACATGGAGAAGGTGAAATCGAGATCTGCACATTTATGACGAGAGCGGACTCGAGTCTTGAAAGCTTGAAAGATTATCCGCTAATTCGAAAGCTTTTCTTGCGATATAATACGCCGTTGCCGTCGTCGGCACCAGTCGAGCGTCTGTTTAGTTATGCCACAATGATGGCTATTCCAAAATTCAACCGGCTGACTGATGCGCATTTCGAGCAGCTAGTCCTATTTAAGGCTAATCGATCGCGAACTCCTGCCCGCTTTTCACGACGTTAGCCTCTATCCCAAGAAGAAACTGCCGTTCTTCATTCGATTTACCGCGAGCCTTTGTTCGAGTTTGGTTAAACTCGCAGCCGTTTTACCCTCAAACCTGATACAACTCTCGAAAATATAAGTTCATTCCCACTATCTCTGTTGTCTCGACACCTCATGTGATATCTCTCTATAATATAAAAAGATTTCGCCGCTGTCGCCGCCGCCGCCGCCGCCGCCGGCGTCGCCGCCGTGTCAAGAATCGAGGGGGGTGGTGTAGAATAATAAGGGCTTAAGTCCATCCTTAATGGGTCTTGGAGTAATAAGGGCTTAAGTCCATCCATAATGGGCCTTGGAATTATAAGGGCCTAAGTCCATTTAGCTTGAAGGGACTTGGAATAATAAGGGCTTAAGTCCATTTAGCAGAAGGGGATTTGGAACAATAAGGGGGGGGGGGGGGGTAAAAGACTTAGAATAATAAGGGCTTATGTATTTTTTAAAAATATGTATATATCTCTCTATAATATAAAAAGATTTCGCCGCCGTCGCCGCCGTGTCAAGAATCGACGGGAGGGAGGGGGGACCCTCCGTCCGTCTTTTGAACTATTTAGAATAATAAGGGTTTACGTCCAGAAATGGGTGCGAGCGCGCGAAGCGCGCGAGCCACAATAACCCGCTAGTATATATGTAGGATCCGGACCAGATTGGGATGAAATGACGGCACGAACATGTTAGTGATGAACAGGCTGAATATTTATTAAGCGAAATAGTAAGTGAAGGGTGAGCGTGGCCGAGTGGTCTCGGCGCGCGCTTCACACGCAGTAGGCCCGGGTTCGATTCCCGGCAAGCACCAAGAATTTTCTGTGGTGTTTTTATCTGCGAAAAAGTGGTTCGGAACCCACTATAATAGTAGGTCCAGAGGAAAGGACCAGCGCCTCGGTATGGGAAACCGAAAGACTGGGAAAAGGTGTCGTGGGTTCGATTCCCGAGACTGAAGGCCCGCAGGTGAAAGGAAAACGGACGGGGACATAGCTCCGGAGATAGGACGTACGAACTACGACTATATCCGTATGTCCGGGACTACTGACACCTGACGGGGCGCGACGAAGCTCCGGGCCCAAGAATCGAACCGGCGACCGCGGATAAGGAAGGAGGAGGAAGAAAGTGAAGGAGCCCGTAACCCTTAGGGGATCGGTGTAACACACAATACCCAATACCCAATACCCAATAGTATATTATGCCACAAGGGAGGAAAGTGCGTTTTTTCACCGAGTGTGAAGTGTGATGCCCGAGCGAAGCGAGGGCATAAATTCACACGAGGTGAAAATGCACTTCCTCCTTTGTCGCATACGATATTTTTTTTCCGATTTCGTTAAAATAACGACATTTCTTGCGTCGCAAAATCGTCATCTTCGCCAATGACCGTTACTCCCCCGGGAGTAATAGAGCTTCCAGCGGGAGTAATGAGCCCCATTACTCCCTAGGGAGTAATGAAATGGTACCGCGCATGCGCACATGTTAATAATGATCATCGATCAATAATAGCTTATTTTCCACCCGTATTACACGCAAGGAATGTGGTTATTTTAGCGCAGTCGGGAAAAATAGTATATTATGCCACAAGGGAGGAAAGTGCGTTTCTTCACCGAGTGTGAAGTTTCATGCCCGAGGGAAGCGAGGGCAGAAATTCACACGAGGTGAAAATGCACTTCCTCCCTTGTCGCATACGATATTTTTTTTCCGATTTCGTTAAAATAACGACATTTCTTGCGTCGCAAAATCGTCATCTTCGCCAATGACCGTTACTCCCCCGGCAGTAATAGAGCTTCCAGCGGAAGTAATGAGTCCCATTACTCCCTAGGGAGTAATGAAATTGTACCGCGCATGCGCACATGTTAATAATGATCATCGGTCAATAATAGCTTATTTTCCACCCGTATTGCACGCAAGGAATGTGGTTATTTTAGCGCAGTCGGGGAAAAACAATATTAACGTATTGAGATCGACGTGTTTTCCCTGACGACCAGAGCGCGACAGTCATCTCTTTTTCTCGTCCCGCTTGCCCGCGGGAGCACCGTCGTCGCACGAGCATCAGGCTCGTGTCGACGCATTTGAGAACCCCGCGCCTAAACTCGGCCATTCCTGCTAATATTCTGTCCCCGAAGAGTCCGCTGGATACAACTTCATGTAGTCGGCTGCGGTAGTTGTTATCTTCGGGCCTTCGCCCTCTCCGACACGAATGACCTCGTATCGGTTATTCCCGTTGACCTGTGATACTTTATACGGCCCAAGGAACTTCCGCTTAAGCTTCAGACCGGGATCAAATTGCGTTCTTTTAATTGCAACCAGGTCACCATTCTTATAGATCGTCGCCTGCTTGCAGTTCCGGTTGTGGGTACGCCTGTTTTCTTCCTGTATTTTGAACAGATTTTCCTTCGCCAGATTCCGGAGTTCTTCCCGACCATCCCCGAATAACTGAATTGACTCTTGCTCGATGAGTGTGATGATTTGAGGGTCCTCCTTACGGCGGATCTTTACCCCGAATAACACCTCGAAAGGTGTCATCCCGATGCTCCGTTGGTAGGTACATACTGTTCAAACAGCGTTGTACTCTGTCGACGTATCGGTACCATTTGTCCGGGTTGTCCAATGCGAGCTTCGTCAAGATTGGAATTATGATGCGATTAATACGCTCGATCTGCCCGTTCCCTCGTGGTACTCCGGTCGTTATTGTGACGTGTTCAATGTTCTCCGTAGCGCAGTATTCCTTGAACTCGGCGGACGTGAACGCTGGACCCCAATCGCTTACGATGCGTTGAGGATTTCCAAATATCGCCTGCTGCACTGTGAGTCTCGCGATAACTTCCTTGGCATTCGTGGTTTTCGTCGTGTAGAGCCACACAAATTTGGAAAATCCACCGACCACTACAAACAGGTGTTTGTACAGTTTCGATGTCGTCGTCATAGGACCGAGGTGGTCTACGTGGTACGTCGATAACGGGGTATCTCCCTTCGGTATCGGCATCGACTCTCCTTCTTTTTTTCCTTTTTTCTTCTCTGCTAGGATACACGGAACACAACAACTAATGAATCGTTCGAGCTTATCCTTCAGCTTCGGTATATAGAACTCGTCACTGATGCATTCGCTCATCTTCCTGATCCCAAAGTATCCGTTCTCGTGCGTTCTTCGGATGATCTCGTTGTGCATTGTCGATGGGAGGACGATAAGATTTTTATCTCCAACTCGTTTCATGAGAATTCCTCGCTCGACGAAATAATCGTCGTACTTTTCTCTCTCCAAGATTTGCTTGATGACCCGAAGTCTTTCTTCGTCGTCCTGTCGCTGCTGGATCATTTGTGAGACTTTAGAGTCAACAGTCATGATCGGATAGCGACTGAGAGCGTCTACATGTTTTAAACGTTGCCCCGCACGATGTTCGACGTCGTAGTCAAACTCTTCGAGTAATAGAGCCCATCGTGCTATTTTGCCTGTGATGTCCTGTTTGCTAAGCGTTTTCTTGAAAGCTTCACAGTCTGTTACAAGCTTAAACTTCAGTCCTTGCAGGTAAACTCGACACTTCTTAATCGCCGTGACGATTGCGAGCACTTCGAGTTCATACGAATGGAGTTTCTGCTCGGCATCAGAGGTCTTTCGGCTCATATAATATACCGGGTGGAAATCTTCGTCAACGGTGTTTCGCTGTAACAGCGCCGCGCCATATCCCACCTTGCTGGCGTCCGTATGCAATTCCGTTATCGCATCTGGTCGGTACAGTCGTAATACTGGTTCAGTTGTCAGTGCTTTCTTCAACTGGTTCCACGAGCGTTCTTGATCTGGGCCAAAATAAAACTTCTGATTGCCCTTGAGAACATCAGATAATGGACGCGCAATGATCGCGTAGTCCCGGATGAATTTTCTAAAATATCCCGTAAGGCCGAGAAAACTTTGAATGTCTTTTCGACATTTCGGTTTCGGATATTTCTCGACGGCTTTGAGCTTTCCCGTGGCCGGGCGTACGTATCCATTCTCGATGATATGCCCCAGGTACTCAACTTGTTTTTGAAGGTATTTACATTTATTCCAGTTAATTGACAATCCTTTGTCGGCTGCAACTTCGAGCGTTGCGCGTAGATTATTGAACGCTTCCTCTTCATCTTTGCCTGGTACTATGAGGTCGTCCATATACGTAAGTACGATCCCTCGTCTGGTGAGATCCCGAAACACCTCGTCGATGAACCTCAGAAAGTTCGTCGGACTATTGCATAGTCCGAATGGTGTCTTTAGAAATTCGTACTGAGCTTCGTGGGTCACGAATGATGTGTATTTTCGGCTATCAGCTGCGAGAGGAACATGAAAATACCCATTCTTCAGGTCTAGAACCGAGAAGACTTTGAACGTTGCCAGTGCATCGATCCGGTCTTCAATCAACGGCATCGGAAACTGGTCTCGTATGATTTTTTTATTTAGTTGTCGATAGTCAACACAAACTCGACTGGAACCATCCTTTTTATCTACAATGACAACAGGACTGGAGTACATGCTTTGGCTTGGTTGGACTATACCTTCACGCAGCCATGCGTCTATTTGTTTGTCCAAGATCAATTTATCCTTCACCGAAAGCCGTCGTGGTTTCAAACAAACGGGCTCTTGATCCTTTAGCACTATCCTCGTCTCCACGTTGGTTTGTACTTGTTTGTTCGGCTTGTGTTCTTCGATTAACTTACGAATTTTCTCGTCGTACGGTCTCTTCACGTCTATTTCTCCGATTTCGATGTAATTAATCGCCGTCAGTTCATCGGTGAATAAACCTCTGCTGTTCTCGTCGTTTTCTTCGTTCTTGTGTCTTCGTTCTTCTGTGACGTACGCCGATTGCGGACTACTTGTGCTTCCACTCGCCATCGGTATCTTCTTAATTGTCATTCGTCCTCCTCGGATGTTTATATCCATTTGCCTCTGCAAATATTTACCGAGAAGCATTCTCGAGTCCATTGCGTCCGTGGCTACTACGTATACTGCGTTTTGATACGTCTCACCGTCGATTATCAACTCGGCGTCAAACACACCGATTCCTTGACTTTGAGCATTGGCGAACCCTTTGAATATTCGCTGGGTCGGCCGCAAAGTTGGACTTCCGAGTTTACGAAACTCATCGTCTCGTAGAAGTGTTTTGTAGCTTCCTGTGTCCAGCAACGCCGGGATTCGAGTCTCGTTGATTTGGACAAAGACTACATCGTCATTACTCGTGACACAATTGACCTTCTCTTCTTGTTTGTCCGATTTATTCTCGCATTTCGAAGCGATATGTCCAAACTGATTACATTTGAAGCATTTTGGCCCCTTCTCCTTGTGAGGACATTGCTTCACTTCGTGATCCACCGATCCACATGCAAAACAGCGAAGCTTCTTCGTCGTCGACTGCTTTCCATCCTTCTTGTCTTCTTTTTTGTTTTTATTCGTATCGGCTTTGGATGCAGGTTTCTTCTTTCCTGATCGCCCCTGCATTCAATCGTAAATCTCCAGGCTTCAACTCAGTTATCGTCCGAGCGCTATATAATATTTGTTTGTTCGATTCTTCATCAGGGATGCCATCGATCATGTATTGTATAACAGCTTCGTCCTCGATATAACCCTGATTGGCTATAGTCTGCATCGCGTAAACGTATTGCCTTGGAGTTTCGGTTGCCTGTCTTTTACGTTGCGAAAGCTGAGCGTGAATCATTGCGCTGTTGACCTCCACTTCGAACTCACGTGTCATCCAACGTTTGAACTCTGTCCACGACGTGATGCCTTGTTCCAGTGCCATGAACTGCTTTGCAGATCCTCGTAGCATCTTCTTACCGTAGATAACCATTTGCAGACCGTTCCATCCGAGAAGTGTACTCGTGTCTTCAAATTCGGCTATCCAACGCTGAATCGTCATTTTATCGTCTCCGTTGAAGAAGAGTATACTGCCTTCGACATCCTTGATAGTAAAGGTACTGGCTGTATTCACTGCTTGCCTCGTATCTTGCATCGTGGGAATATTTTGCTGATAAACCGTTCGCGGTCTAATCCCGTCAGTTACCCGACGCTGATCTTCGTAGCGTCTGGGTCGTGGAACGTAATTACGTCTCTGATCACCTATTCCTTCGTCGTCCGTTTCATCCATCCGGTTGACATCGATGTTTATCGGTTGTCTGTTATCTTGACGTCTTGGTCGCTGATTAATGATATTTTCCTGTGGTGGTATCGTTTCCACCATCACGTGTTGCTGATGATTATTATCGACGTTCGATATTACTCGTTCTTCCTCTCGACGAATATTCAGCTGATCGTTGTCTACCTGTGCTGTTCCATCGTTTTTCTCGTTTCCCTCTTCAACGTCGGTTACATCAGTATCGTCGTCCCTTTCTTCTATTGCTATTCTCAACCGCTCGACCAAGTCTCGTTTTTTCCCTTTTATCGGGAGATTCAACAATCGTAGTTCGTCCTGTAGTTCCTTTACCGTTAAATCCTGGATTTCTTTCTCGGACTTTTCTCCCTTGTTCCTCTCTTTGGCGTCATCATTAGCGAGCGAATTTTGACTCGCTGTAACACGGCTCCTGTCTTCGCGATCACCAACACCGTTGGCGTCATCTCCGGTGTCATCTGGTAACCTTATGCGATTTCTCGCTTTCGTCGTTACCATCGTGATCGGCTGGTGGTCGTCGACCCGCCCCTGGCGGCGTGCGCACTACCGACATTCTTGTTATTTAATATTCGACGTTTCGACTTTTCAACAGCCGACGTTTCAACTTTTCCACACGCCCCGTGAACGTTCGTAGTATCTTTGGATTTTTTTTTCACGCAGGTTACTCGCCGACCGCTTGAAGCGATGCGCGCTGTACCGGTAATCAACTTATGCGACGTACGCGGCCAACGACGTTTTCGCAAGCTGGCCGACTTTTTGCGCTTTCGATCGAGACGCGTACAACTTCGACTTTTCAGGATGCACCGACTTATGTGATCCCTTTTCTCAGCTCCCTCGATCGTCCGACGCACACCTTACACAACTGACTACTTTTTGCTCATTCCCGTCCAACTTTTCACCTCACCGTATTTCACTCGATTTTTGGTCTCGATCCCGGACGAGCCCCCATATGTAGGATCCGGACCAGATTGGGATGAAATGACGGCACGAACATGTTAGTGATGAACAGGCTGAATATTTATTAAACGAAAATAATATTAACGTATTGAGATCGACGTGTTTTCCCTGACGACCAGAGCGCGACAGTCATCTCTTTTTCTCGTCCCGCTTACCCGCGGGAGCACCGTCGTCGCACGAGCATCAGGCTCGTGTCGACGCATTTGAGAACCCCGCGCCTACATATATATTGTAACGAATATCGTAGCTGACTATTCGTTAAGACACACGGTATTAGTTAGGTTTGACATTAGACGAACGAACGGACGATCGATATGAGATCGATCGTCATGTTAGACAGTCTGGACTGACACGTCGGACCGAACAGATGTGTGACAGTTCATGCTCGGGTTATTTAGACGCGATTGTACTAATAATATCCGCCCCCAAACTAAATACGCGTGTTATTCATTCGCTCGATCGTTACAATATATATATATATTGTAACGGGACAGACCCCCCCCCCTGGCAGAGTCTGGCACTTTGCCGCTAGATGGCCGGCTGGCGTCCGCTTCTCGCAAGCGAGACGGCCCCGGGATGGCCATAAAGGCTCTGCCTATCCTCTCCTTGAGGTTCTCTATCATTCCACTACCGAATCTCCCGATATTGAACCATTCCTAAAGTCGCTGTGCGGTTGAAGAGCCAGTGCAATTTTATTTTGATAATGCTTCTGAATTTAATTCAGAAGCATTCCACTGAGCACTAGCTCTCGCTTTATTGCGAAGGGAGAGTTAGAATGCTTCTTCGGTGGGGAGGCGTCTCGTTTGACACGCTATCGTCTCATTGCGAGTCGATCCTCCTTATGGAGAGTGCGTTAGCCAGACGTGGACCTCTCTTCATTCGACCCCTCCGCTTGGAGAAAAGAATGAGGGAGTGAAGCACCCATTTTTGAGACTCCTATCCGGTGAGCAAGGATAGTATTTAGTCTTGAACGTCGGGTCGATCTAACGATCCCTGGATTGCAAGACTAAAGAATTCCACAATCCTTTCCCCCACACAATATCCAGCCGGTCCAGTACACGAACTCTTTCCTTCCATCCGGAAGAAGACGATCTAAAAAATCGTGAGTTCGATATTTCGGCTAGCCCGGAATATCGAAACGTTTCAATATATATATACTGTGACGCGGTTGTTTTGCCTCGTCACAAAAGCGAGAACCACATGGACGAGAGCGGGCTGTCATACGCTCTCACGGCGCACCGTTCCACCTTCTCGGGCAATTCCGCGGGCTCAGTATAGGATAGGCGTATTATTACTAATTTAAGCGAATCGTTTTCATGTTCAACTACTGCGAGGATGGAGCACTCATCGAACACAAAGGAACCATCTACCGGTTCGAGAAGGCGAAATACCGCCTGATAAGAGCGATCGGTACGAATGTCATCGGGAGGCACGTCGAAACCGCAGCTTCCGATCCACATCATCAGAAGCTCCGCTTGTACCACGATACTCGTCGCCCAATGATGGAAAAGGATTCATCGACGACAACCAGCGACCTTTTTATTTGGCTAAACCCTTTCGCCAAACTCTTTTTGTTGCCGTATCTGCGATAACGTGTTAACTGACAGCCGCTATTCGAAAAGATCTTCGCGCGCGCCGTACGAAAAGGTGTAATTGCGAGGCTGCCCTGCGAGGCGCCAGTTACCGGTACGCTGGGTTATGGGAATTAGAGTAGGCGCAAGGGAGGGGTTGTCGCGATCTCGATCGATGAGCGACAACCATTTTTCGGGGATTCTCTCGCGAACGGTGTAGCGTGACGGTGTGGGCAGCTCACTCTCGGACTACCGCCTTGGAATTTTACGCACCCGAGCAACCAGGGATTGGCGAGCTCCCTTTTCGACTTTTGAATTGTAATTCTCGATACCGGTAAGCCTTTCGCAATCGATTGTAATTTTAATAGTTGGACGTTTTGTATCGCAGTAGTTGTGCCATCAGCATTCATTGTTATATTTGCCGGAATTAACGTAAGACTCGGTCGCGGCGTCGGGCACCGTCTCAGGCTTTTCGGTTGTTCGTACGCGTCGGATAGGAAACGCGGCGGGGAAGTAATAGACGGGCTCGCGTCGCCTGTGCGTAGCTTTTCTGCGGAATTGGCCGGGAATCGCGAGGGTTTCCATTGTGTGTGATTGTGTATTTGTTAACGGCAAGACGAGTGGGTCTCTGCGCTGTTCTTTCGCGATTGGTAAAATTCGAGGCTTCGGTCGATGGCGGCAGCTGTTCGACGGGCAAACGGCGAAAGAAAAGCGAGAGCGGCGAGAGTCCGTATCGCCCCGGCTTCTCCGGGTACGCCAAGATTCTTCAGTGCGACTTTGCCTGCACTTATTACCGGTAATTGAAAGAAACTCCTAATTTCGTGTGTTTCCCGCGTAGGCAGACCCTCATGTCGTCGCGCGTTCGGGTTTCGTCCGTGAGCGAGTGTCCTTCTGACCTTGCCGCGCGACAGCGGAGACACACCGCCGATCGTTTGCCGTTTCTTTTGTTACCGCGTGTATTTTGTGTGTGTGAGTGTGCTAGCCGTCCGAAATTTAGTAGGGACCCAGGGACGTCGCGTTATTTATTGTATTTCTCGCCATTCTTGTATTTCGCGTAATTATCTTATATTTTGGAATTTATTGGCATTAGGCAATCCCTCTCGTCGGTGAACTGAGTAGCCGTCGGGAGTGCAGCAGGTAGCCTTAAGGATTTTTGTTGGAAAAGAGAGCGAGAGACTTTAATTTATTTTATTTGCACTGTTTTTGGCTTGAATTAGATTTCTGTTTAATAAATGATTATTTTCGTCTCTCTCAATGTTGTGTTGAGATAATCAATTTCGTTTCCACTCAGCTCGAATTCACCGGACCGCCCCTCTACCATTCCCCCATGGCTGCTTGTCTAGCCGGACACAACCTTATCCTTTTGTTAACATCTTTGCCGATCGGGTCGCACACCGTGTGCGGATGGCGCCCATTATTGATAAAAATAAACCGATCGAGGGACGGGGTTTTGTGACGTTTTTACCGGTACTGGAAGGTTCCGACGAATTTGCCCTCCACCCGGAAATTCCTCTCACAATATATATATATATATATATATATATATGTATATATATACATTGTGACGGGGCTTTTCTGCTCCCGCCACAAAGAGAGAGAAATCTCCGGCTCTCGCGTGTATCGGCACGGCACACGGCATTCTTTCCCCCGGGAAGAGTCACTTCCAGGCAACCAGACAGGGTCAATCGCGAGCGAACCGTTCCCACGACTAATTTCCGTATCATTTTATTTTTCCGATCAATTCTCTCGAGCGTACGGCGGTCATCACCGCCGCAAGGACATCTCGACGCCTTCCAGCAACGTACAGCAGGCTGGAGCCTTGCTACCGATCTTGCCGCAGCCAGCCACAGTCAGCAGGCTGCAGCCTAGCTACCGACCTCGCCACAGTCACACACGGCCAATACCTCGACACGTCGCCCGCCGTTCTGTCGCGCCGTTACCAAGGTAGTACGCGACATTACCGACAACGGGTCCTCCACCCGCCAACCGATCACCGAGCCATCCTGACACGACGACCCACCAGCTACCGAGATCTCCAGCCTCCGGCTCGTCGCTATTCCGTCGCCTGGCTCGTGTCACCGAAGTTCCCGTATCTGCGCGCAACGACTCTCGTGGATTCACCTCCCACCACGAGCGTACGAGCGTTCACGATATCCCGAACGCGAGGGAATTCAAAGAACCGCGCGAGATCTCCGTAATTCGGGGAACTCGGACAAATAGAGCAGAGGGCGAAACGAAGATAGGCATAGGGTGGGGGAAAAAGGACCCGCGATCGCGAGATCGTTACTTCTCTCGGGGACTCAATCGTAGGCTCCCGAGAAGGAAGGACGTCGTGACCGCTGCCGATCCGTGCTTAACGTCTCGCGAGAATACCGACATCTTGTCATACGCGAAGTGGGACTTCTGGCCGAGGACAACTCGAGAAGCTCCCGCAACTGCAACGAAACCGGTGAGATCGTCGTACGTGTTCGGTTTGAGGCTAGAGTAGAATAGAGCAAACTCGACTCGTTATCGTGGGGACTGCACGCCTTCGCGCGCGAAACGCGGAATTTGTTCTCGGGGAGGAATTCAGTAAAATCCATGCTTTCACTTTCATATAGTTTCCGTTAGATAAATTGCCTGGAAGGTTCTCGTCTGATCTTTTGTTTCATTCAATAGTTTGCGCCTCGTGCGAGTCCACCATTCAATTTCCGTTTATGTAAATTTTCTTTCGATCAATTAATATTTCCAATTTTGCCGATCTATTATTATATATTTCCTTTTTCCGATTTATTCGAGATTCTGCGTACTCCCGCTGCGATTGGGCTAATTAAAGAAAGAACTGTTGCGAAAGGTACCGTGGCTGCGATCCACGTTTGTTGTTTGTATGCGAGCGTCGAAATACCGAACATTGTCTATCGCCGATTACCTATTACCGAATTTGTGTTACCGAGTCTCGTTACGGATTATTGTTATTCTTTTCTTGTAAAGATTTTGGCTATTGAGGGAATGAGCGTGCACGCTAGTCGCTTCTCGACCACGCTCCCGATATTATCATTATAATAAAATATCTTTTGGAGTTCCCGTAATTTAGTCTCTATCTCGGCTTCCTCCTCGCGGAGGTAATCGAACCACCCCCTCTACCAATTCCCAAGGCTAAGCGACACCGGGTCGCTCTCGTCTCTCGTTCGGCTTTAAAATAAAAATTTCGTTGCGAGAGCTTTCGCTCTCGCAGCTGGCGCCCTTAAGGCCGAGTGGGACGAGTTTTGTAGCCGTCTCGATTAGGTTTCTTTGGTGTGGGACGAAAAACGGTTACAATATATAATGTGCGCTCTCATCTATTTCTTTGATGGAATCGTTGATTAAAGAGAAAAAAAACGCGATACATCATACCACAGACTTCCCAACGCGTTTTTGAGGACCGATTGGTGTTTTCGCCTATTTATGTTAGTTTCGCTTCCATTCTACAATGTTATGGATAAACTCGAAGCCGTTTTACCCTCGAACATGCTACAACAGCTCGTTAGAATATAAGTTCATTCCTACTATCTATATTATCTCCACACCTCATGTGATATATAACGGGCGCTCTAAGCTACTTTTTGATCGATTCGTTGATTTAAAAAAACAAGATAAATACTCGAAACATCGTACCACAGACTTCCCAACTCTTTTTTGAGAACTGATTCGTTTTTTTTAAATATATTTCGCCTCTTTATATTAGTTTTCTTGACGACGATTATGTGAGTAAATACGATTAGCATAACAGCAGCGATGTACAAATAAAGAGCAGGGGTAATTATGTCAAACTCGTTTGTCTTATTTTTTTGTCCCATCATCGACCCATATGAAAAGTTGAAAATCTTATTTTTTTCCACCGGAAGTGACGTATTTCCTGAATGACGTCACTTCCGGTCGAAAAAGATTAATATTGAGCCGCGTTCAGGTCTCTACCCGGATGACTACCCGTCCTTCTCGGATATTCGCATCACCGCAGCACTCTCTGACCTAGAGTGAGTTTCTCGCCTCTGGCGAGGCTAAACCCCCTCTCGCTCGCTCTCACACGAACCCTATGGCCCTGGCTCTCTCGCACTCGGCCGCTCACCGCGCGGGTTTAGCCTCGCCTTAAACGCAGATAAACGCAGTGATGTAAAATTACCGTCATATTATACTTGCGTCAGTAACGGGTCAGGTGACCGTCACACGATGTAATTTTTTTTTTGAATAAGTGCATTTTTTGTCCGTACTGTCAAACGTAACTTATTATGTAATTTAGACGTACATAGTCGACATTTAATTTTTTTGAATTTTTGAATAAGTTTTTTATAATTTTTTATAATAATTATAATTATCTGTAACTGTTTACAATGTTTCAAGAAAAATAAATGTTACAACCCATTTACTGCTCATAGGACCATTGTACGTACATAAAACGCGTGGAGTACATACGTATCCCAAGGATGAGTTAGAAGGTAGAAAAAATTATATGTGAGTTCTACGTTTAAATTACATGAAAGTAATTTAACTACACGAATATAATTTAATTACACGAATGTAATTTAATTGCACGAATGTAATTTAATTACACGAATGTAATTCAATTGCACGATTGTAATTTAATTACACGAAAGTAATTCAATTACATAAATGTAATTAAATTACATTGAACACCAATTACTTTCAGCATCAGTTACAAATGCTCAAAGTAATGAGTAATTGAATAGAACTTAATTACAAATGCTGAAAGCAATGGGTAATTAAATGGATCTTAATTGCAAAAGCTCAAACCAATGAGTAATTAAATGGATTTCAATTAAAAATGCTGAAAGTAATGTGTAATTAAATGTGTAATTTGAAGTCGAAAGTATTTGCTGCTGCCCATCTCTGGTAAGTTGTGTAATGTTTTCCAAATGTGTGTTTTGATTGTTGATTATTGAAGAAGTAAAGCTCCTGGTTGTTGTCTGAATTGGTTTGGAAGATTATTCCTTGGTTTTGAAGTTGATTTGCGGTACACTCCTGTTGTTTTTAAATAGTTGGTGGTTGTTGATATCTGTAACTGAATAAACTTTTAGTTGTTCGTGTTAGTGGGAATGGTTTGTGTTCGCGACATTACCGCTCTCGTGGCGAAATTAAGATTCGTCGCTTTTTCGGAGCACCGCGGATTCTCGCCCCCCTCTCCCTACGGGTCACTGGCCCACCGAAAGGACGACAGTGTCCTACCAGCTACCGTGTCGCGCGCACGCGTCACGGCTATCTCTCGCTAAACATCTTTATTTCACTCAACTCACTTATTAAGTTTCAATAAATACTTTATTATTGTTACCGTTACTCGCGCCTGTGCTACTTATTCCGGCTAACCTTCCACAACCCTTTCCTCTGCGCTATCGCGTCGCGTTACCGGCGTTAACACGTAACAGTTTGGTTAAATTGGATGGGTTTAAATTTGGTGTTAAAAATGGTCAAGAAAAAATTAAATGTTGTCCTGTTTCGTTCGGTTGGTGAAGTTCCATGTTTGTTTTTCTAAAAGATTTATTCCATTTTTGGTCAATTTGTCCGTATTTGATGGATTTCGGTTTCTTCTTCCTGGTTGTCCATTGTTTATCGGTATAAATATTCCGTTTTCCTACTGTTCCTTCTTTTCCCTGGTATTTCGGTTATAAATTTGGAATTTTGATGATTGTAGTGCCTGTAACATTCTAAGTTCTGATTAGTGGTGGTTAGTGGGTTAGACATGTTATTTGGAAGTGGTTTGGTTGGTAGTAGATGGAAGTTAATTCTGGAATAGGTAAAATGATTAACACGAATATTTATGGTATATAAAAAAAAACATAGCAAATATATATTGGCCAAAAGGGTAGACAATTATTTAATTGCAAAAGAGAAAAAATGACGAGTTTTTAGGTATATCCGTATGAAGAGGATTGCTGTCTTTTCGTTTTGTTTTTCTTTGTTGTCTTTTTCTGTTTTTCTATGCGTCTATTTTAGTAGGTTATTCCGAATATTTTCTAGTGTGTAAGAGTGTTAGTTGTCTGTACGTGTTGGAGGGCATTTACCTTATATCAAGAGACACGGCAGCGTCTCGACGCCAAGTACTTAAAAAAAAGTTTTTTTAAGCGACGAGACGCTACCAAGTATACTTACTCCAAAATGCCGGAAGTGGATTCTTGCTTCTCGACTTTCTCGAAAACGAAGCATCGGATCGGAATTCCAACGACACTTTTACTATATATATAGGACACAAGCTTTCCAACGCGCCCTGTTACGATTATAACTGTTCGGTAGATGCTGAGATATGGTCATCATGTCTCTATCGAGGTCCGAAAATATTATAAAATGTGATGTGATGTGATGTGATGTGACTCTCGTGTCTACTGCGCATGCGTTCGCCGTGCCAGCTGGGTTTTCTAGCTTTTCTCACTAACATTCGCACCACGGCAGCACTCTCGCTCGTTTTAATACCAAAGTAAGTTTTTGAACGGGCCCATGCAGTTAGTCGGTCCGCAAAATATATATTTTTTTCTACTGACGGGAAAAGTTTTGTTGCAAAATTGTTTTTTTTTCATGTTTTCTAAGTGTTAAATTTGTATGTGATACGTGATATTTTTATGTGATGTGATTGAAGCAGTGATTTGGGTATTGTGTAAAAAAAACTCAAAAATATAATAAACAACGTTTCGTCAATATATTTAGTATTTGCTTTTGTGTTACCATACAATACTGACTCGTAAAATTATTTTTTCCGCGATCTTTTTAACTAACCTATTTTGAAGTTCCGTTTTTTTGTTTGTTTGTACATATACCCAAACCGAGGAATAAATCTTTTCCTGACAGAGCTGGCATTCTATTTGAGACATTTTCCCCTGTCGGTGCATAATTAAAGGCTCGCAGTGAAAATTTATAATTTATTATATATATCATTTTTACATATAGTGGTGAAAGGCATCGCCAGCTCCACATACAGATGCCATCGATGCTCTAGAACTTCAGAGGTACTGCGTCAGCACCAAAAGATGTCTTTATCCAGCATGCGAGAGAGATAAGTCTTTTTGCAGCTACGCATGATGAAAACCACCTCCTGGTCCTAACGCAGTTGCCTTCGAAGAACCAGAGCATCAAGAGCAGCAACTCAAGGTGTCGAAGGTGCCTTTCGTCAGCATAAAATGTTACACGAATATATTTTACAGGAAGATGATTCTGTTTATTCACTGTATGTTGGTAATAATCAATCAAACTACATGACTGGATGTCAAAAATAGGTGAAATGAAAGCAAAAAAAACTTTTTTGAAAAAAGTAAAAGGTACGCCAAGTACTTAAAAATGGTATTCTCGTTCAGAAAATGTTTAAAAAAAAAACCTCTTAAAAATTAAAAAATCTGCCAAAACAGATGTTTATCTAAACAGTCTCTTAACAAAAAAATGCTTCCAAAAAGACGTTCATCAAAGTAATTTAAAAAAAATATGTGTATCAAAATCTCAAACAAAAAAAAAATCGAAAAAAATTAAATCAACGTAGCCAAGTAGTAGTACATACAAAAAATTCTTCAAAAAATATGTTTATCAAAACAATATAAAAAAAAACAAGATGCAAAAAATCTTGACAAAAAAAAACTTGGCGTGCCAGTTTTTTTTCACAATTACAGTTACTGCAGTTATTGCAGTTACTTTCCCTCTCCCTTGATTATTTGAATGAACCATTTACGTCAGCTATTGTAAAAACAAACTGGCACGCCAAGTTTTTTTTTGTCAAGATTTTTTGCATCTTGTTTTTTTTTATATTGTTTTGATAAACATATTTTTTGAAGAATTTTTTGTATGTACTACTACTTGGCTACATTGATTTAATTTTTTTAGATTTTTTTTTGTTTGAGATTTTGATACACATATTTTTTTAAAATTACTTTGATGAACGTCTTTTTGGAAGCATTTTTTGTTAAGAGACTGTTTAGATATGTTGGGATTCGAGAGAAACGAGTAATGCGGATAATAATTAAGACTATTGTAAATTCATAATATGTATTTATTAGTACAGGAACTTTATTTGTACTGTTTCACGTGAACACCTGACGCGTGTGAGTACCGAACTGATCGTTATCGTTCGAAGCGGCTCGGTGCGCAGATTAAGCGCGCACATTACGCCCGCACTACTTTTCACCAATATGTGTTGGTGGCCAGACCGAGGTATCGCCTTGAGAGCGACAATTCGGCTGACACACACATCTTTGTTGTGGTTCCAACAAGATAAACATCTGTTTTGGCAGATTTTTTAATTTTTAAGAGGTTTTTTTTTCTATATCTAGTCTAGTCTTAACTTAAAGGTTGATGAATATTTTCCTATATATTATGATTTTTTTTGCGTTGATGATCGAGATGTTTGTTTAAGTCAATGATGCATATTATACTCTTCCAGGCGAAATTCTACAATTTGACGTTAGTTTCGATGAATGCTTACTGATTGTTTTCGGTAGTAGTTTGTTGTGCGGTATTAGTGCCATTGATTGATAATCGTTCGTTTTCGGTCCATAATTTTTTACGGTACAATGAAGTAGGGTGGTGACCTGAAGTTCGGCGGCACTGATGATTTTACAGTGCGGAAATCGGTAATATTTGTTTTTTCGGGAATTGATGGTGATCTAAAGTTCGGTTGTACTGGTGTTTGTGCAGGGTGTTTCTCGGAAGTTCATTCAGCGTTGATTGATGGTAACCTGATTTTGGGATGTACAGGTGATGGTCCATCCATTTTGGATTTCGTTATATATTCAACACAGCTAAAAGGTGATGGTAAAATTCCGAGTTTTGAGGCGTTTCTAGAAATTGGTGGTGATCGGAAGTTCGGTGGTACTTCCTGTGGTATGCTGTTTCCGTCGTTTTTTAAGCTTTTCGTTTTTTGTTTTGTACGTGTGGATGGTGATCTAAAAGTTGGTTGGACGGGTGGTTTACCACTATTTTCGTCGCTGGACGATTCTCCGATGTTCGTCGGCAACGGTTTGAATCCTTGTTTGTTGGAATTTTCATTCTCGGATTCTGTTTCGTGTTTCGTCTCATTTTCACTATTTCGTGCCTTAGAGTTGTCGTTTTTGTTCTGGGTTCCATTATTTTTTCCGCTTTTGTCACCGTATAAGTAGCCGGTTTCCCCGTCAGGGCTGACTTTTTCGCGAAACTCGTTTTTGTTTAGCTGCGATAAGCTTTCTGTTTTATCTGGCCTCGTTGGGCTTCCTGCTTTTTGTTGCCTCGTTGGGCTTTTTGTTTTTTGTGGCCTCGTTGGGCTCTTTGTTTTTTGCAGCCCCATTGGGCTCTTGTTTTCTTGCTGCCTCGTTGGGCTTTTCGTTTTTTGTTTCCTTATTGGGCTTTCGTTTTCCTGTTCTTCTTCCGTTGTACTATCGTCTATGTCTGTACACTTATATTTTGTTTCAGCGTCAGTAGACAGCAGTACCTATACGGATTTTTTCAAGATGGCGGCTGTGAGGAGTGGGGATGGTGTGTAGCGTGCTCGGCCGGGGCGCCAGGCCCGCCGGCTCGCTGCTGGGGTGGTTTTCCCCCTCCCCCCTTCCCCCGCGGGCCCTGTAGGGAGGTGGTGGTTGTCCAGGGTGAGGAGCTGGAGGAGATGTTGCTCCTTCGGCTGCCAAGTCCCGACCACCCACCCCTGGTCGATCCCTTGAGTAGCTCGACTTGAGCTGCGGGCGGAGGGGATGATGGAGAGAGGGTAGTGAAGGGAGGGAGTGAGCGTGTAGTGGAAGGGCGTGAGAGCGTGGCGGGGGTGTTTGGTGTAGCGGGGGTGAGTTGGCTGGAGCGCACGCGGGGCCAGCTGGTGACGGCGTAGCGACGAGTCGCGCCATGTTGGATTTTTGGGGTACGCTGGCGGCCGAGCGGCGGCGGGCCCATCGGTTCGAGTGCGTGAGAGGGGATGCCGAGCGGTGCAGCGCGTAGACGGTATAGCGGTGGCTGGCTGAAGTACACGGAGCGCACGGAGAGTCCGTGACGATGCAGCAGCGAGTCGCGCCATCTTGGATTCCGCCAGGCGCTGGCTTGCTGCGGGAAGCAAGGCTCTCGCTGTTGCGCGTAGGGTGTTTCTCGAGGGTAGCCGAATGCTTTGCGTAAGCTAGCTTGGCCGAGCGGCATAAGGCGTTGAATTCAAGCGCCGTTTTCCTTTGCAGCGCGGGTTCGATTCCAATATGTAGCAATGTTTTTTGTTCAGCTTATGTAAAAAAAAAAGTTATATGAAACGGATGAGGGAACGGTAAGTACAAAATAGTTTTGGTATATATTTTTATAAAGATTGCATTTTTTTATTCTTAAATCTAGATTTACATATTTTTGAATGTATACAATTTTAAAAATTATTCTTTCTAGCGCAGCACTGTTGAACAAATTTTTTAACATAGACTCCATTACCCGTTAACGAGTTCGAAGAGTATTTATTAATGTTTTTCGCAGCCGTAGGCAGCTTACTCATTATACGTTTATGAAATCTTGCGGCGATTCGATCGTTTTGTTTGAGATCGGCGGTGAAAAGATTCCGGAATTGTAGTAGAGATCCCCCGCCACACATATGATAACGGAACATAATACAACACTGGCCACACACATTTGAAGAGACGCTTTGAATTTGCTTGGTATTCCATCGATAGAGGGTGCAGTTCTTGCGTAGGCGGTGGATATGGCTTGGTATAAGCGGCGGAATGCCGTAGCTGTCGAAGTACGATCCACGTCCTCGGCCATCGATGTAGATTGCGACCCAGTGTGTTCCAGGGCGCGTGTGGTCGTCAGTGTTCACAACAAGGGCTGTCGGTCTCGTTAACAGAGTTGGAATTTGATCCGCTGCATGAACACTTCGCGAGACTTTAGAGTGTAAGCCCTGCAATGCCTGGCCAATCTGGATCGTATTCATCACTTGTTACGACTGGAGAGTAACAGTCGCGTGGCTTCTTCAGATTCATAGGTTCCGGTAAATAGTCAAACTGCTGTATCCGCGTGGCTGTAGGAGGCACGTCACGAAGAATCCACTCCATTAATTTTGCAGCATTGTTTAGAGCACAAGACAGCTCCGGTCTGTTCAAGAGCCCGTGATGCAGACAGACCTGCGTCGGGGAAGGTAGATCGTTGAATGATGGACAGTCTGTTTCCTCAAGGTTTTTTATTTCACGTGCCGTAACATTTTGTAGATATTTTGCCTTCTCGTGCACGCGAGTGTAAATGGTTCCAGCAGCTCGTGTGATCTGTCGGAGATTTGCGTGTAGTGTTCTGAGTCCTACGTCTCTTTCGAACCACTCCAGGCCGTGATGATGACGAGTCGTCCAATTATTCTTCGCGCGCACTGATCTTGGGAGATCCGTGAAAACGTATGCTGGAGCGGTGATCCAATGGCCCACGTACTCTTTGTCGAGCGTAACGACAGCTACTTCTTTAGCAACGAAGCAGTCATCCTTGTCGTACAACCCTTGAATATCGATGACGTAGTCCATTTTGGTGAAAAATGTTATGGTCCAGTAAGTACAACCGCTACTGTCGAAGGATCGCTATATACTACCGATGAGCGATGCAGATGCATCTGAGAGATTTTGGTGATGGAGGGGATGAGCGGGGGTTTGTCTCTAATTCGTCAGTTTGACTTTTTTTTGTTGGTCCTGTAATGGCCCAACCCCTTGAGACGCCTGCTTACAAACAGCTGAGAAGAAAAGTGACGTAAACACCCCCTTCTATCACCCCCACGATTTTTACTACACCCTGTACGAGTCCTGCTGTTTCAACGGGAGATAGTGAGTGTTCAGTTGCAGAATAATTCTCGTACGGTACACATCTAAAAATGGTCCACCGAAGAGCAAAACCTGTGGAGGTATTCACGAGGCGTAACCACGCGACCCAGCAGAGAGGAATGCGTGTGGAAGAACGGTCTAGGCGCGGGCGGGTGCAGCATCCGAGAACGAAGCCTACACCCCGACGGAACAACCGGATGCAGTATCCGAAACAGCCTCCGAAAATATGGTTTATTCGGAGACGTCAATATTTCGCTCGTGAAAGGCGGCGACAATTGCGGGCATCGGTGAGGAACACTCAGCTTAATAATTAAAATACGCAGTAATAAAAAACCGATTCTTTAAATATAATATATACATTCGTTTATTATAGCAGCAGCAGCAGTAGCAGCCCTGTGAATGCATCCGTGAGGACCATCCACGGCGCAGCGAAAAGGTCGGAGCTGAGAGGCGAAAAAGGCATGAAGAAGCAGAGGAGTTGAAGAAGAAGAAGAAGAAAGAAGAAGAGTCGAAAGTGATGGGAGGATATAATATTGTAAAAAATGATGATGATGATGATGAAATGCGGGAGTTGGTGGAGGTTTTAGAGAGATTAAAAATCGACTAAAAACATAAATCCGCTTAATTCGGGGTTAACGTATTATTTATTTATAAAACCTTACAACCTTATAATATAATAATATTTATTAGACTTAGATAATTATTGAAGCACGCAGGCTTACCCCGAAAAGTCTACCATGACTTGTCGGGACGCGTCGATCTCGACGACATTATCAAATTCCGAGTGCACAATACAATTTACAGTACTCGTTAAAGCAGTCTTGAAACGTATTTCTACACGCACGCTACCGTGTCGCACAAAGTTCCAGTGGCCGGCTCGCCCAGCAGAAAGACCGGGCGTTAAATCGAAGCAGTATAGACAGTTACCAAACGGATACGCATCTTTTGTTACACCACAACTATCGTCATCCCAAAGTATTCCCGTACCAGAAACTAGAGTATGATATGATTCGGTGTAAAGGCCTTCATCATAATCAGGCTTACTAGGCACCTGTACTACGTACAGGGATAAGAAATTTAATGAGTAGTGGTGATAATTAAAGGGGTTCATAGTTCTATCTCCATTGAAGGCTCGGTTATCGACCAAGCCCAGTACGATTCGTCTCGGAAGCTGACCAAGTACAACATTATCAAGTGTTTCACCGTGAACACCGGCATGAATAGTAAATGGTTTCACTTCAACTCGAGTAAACGGATATTTCGCCGTTCCTCTACTCAAAGCATGTGCTAGCAAAACACCCGGACTAATTTTAACACGTCGGACAATGAGACTTGCATCGACTATATGCACCGTATAATCCTTCCCAGACGCGTCCATAAGACAAAAAGCATCTCTCGACCGTATAAGACGAAAGCGTAGTTCAACACCGTTGAGTAAAAACTTTTCCTGATTGAAGATATCAGAATGTAGATATCCGGTAAGATCTACCGTTTTACCACTAGCCATTATAGCCTGCCTCGCAGCTAAAATCGTTTGAACCCTTCTGTAGTTTCTGCACAAGTTTTATCACGCAGCGTCTCAACCCATGCATACTTGCTGAGAACATCAATAACCACTAAAACATAAACAGAGCCATCATTTTCATCTTTAAGAGAGCGTAGATCAACGAGATCAGCTTCCCACACGTCATCGATATTATCGACGGCGTAGTGTCGACGTGGAAATCGTCGTCGTATAGGTCTGTGTAGTGTATAAGCATCCTGTGTTCTTAACCAGTTAGTGACGTTTTCACGAGGAATTTTCTCTTCATCAGCCGCGTGAATTAGATTTGGGGCTCCGGTGAATCCAGCGTGATGCGTAGGATCATAATAAAACTTCTTTAATAAATCCATTATATATATTTTTTATTACAGTTTTAATGTTTTCCACGATCGTATTGAGTCACTAGTAGGAGTTCGACGTCTATTACCTGATAAATTTAAGCTATTCTGACTTGTATCCGGTATATTGGGATTTGACTTTGCCAGGTTTCGTCTAGAGTTTACAGGTGTGTTGAGCAACAGACTCTCGTACAATAGGCTTGTATTACCGATAAATTCACGAGGGATCCCTAAACGCCTGAGTTCATTTCCAAATTGCTCACGATCAATGGCACGCACAGTTTTTCTATGGCGCATAGTATCATTTACAAGATCTATAATATTCGATTCTTTTATTCGTTCACCGTTGATAAGGACCGCTCCCGATTTATCCCACGTTAGACTGGTGTTGGAGTTGGCATGCAAATGATTCAATAATTGTTCAGCTTGTCTTCTATATGTCTTCGGTACACTAGCCACAATAACTTCGTCAGATATTTTCTCATCTTCAGTAGTTGTTTGGGCCGTTTCCTCAGATGCTTGCTCGGCAGGTTTGGCACTTACCGAAGAGGTTGTGTTAATTTTAGGTCGCCTCTCCTCGTCGACAAAAAATTGGTGACGTTGTAAAACTTGCTGGTAAAGTTTCCATTTCTCTCGTTCGTTCGCAGGACTCACTGCGCGAAGTATATCGTCCATTTCCGCATCGAGTCTACTGAGTGTCGTGCCTGGTGTTTGAACGGAGCATGTATGCTCTATCTGCTCGCGCGATGGCATGACAGCATCTTGAGGTACTAAAACCATTCTCTTTGCGTGCTGCATCTTGTCAATTACGTGTGAAAATATTAGACAGCACAGTGCCTATGATTGGAAGAAGAAGAGGTAGTAAGAATCCACGTCCCTTTTGCACAATTACACGTTTTTTCGTCTTCCAACTACCAGTTTTATTTACGAGACGCCGTAAAATTTTTTTATATTTGGATAGTTTTATTCTTTCACTCTTTTTCCGCGGGACTGCACCGGTTAAGGTATCTAACGCGCACTCACAAATACATCGAACGCCGTTTCGATCTATCTTGTGCAATAATGAATCGCGCTGATGTTTCTCCAGATGGCATAGAGCATGCAGTAAGATTATATTGTTCTTCCCAAGCGAAGCTTTAGCCGTTGTTGTTGGAGCCATAGCAGAGACTCGAATGATGTTCGTACATTCGTTACGGCCTATTTATACTTTACAAATCACCGAGAACCGGATCCTCGTTTTGGCACATATACAAAATTATGAGCATCATCCGGAAAAATACAGGTGCGGAATCGACAATTATCGGGAGTAGACTGTTTCAAATCTAGAAGCAAATAACCGTGTGGTTTTGACGTCGCATCATGGTAAGCTTCTTGTAAAAATTTCGGGTCTTCAGGATAGATCTGTCGTGCAAGATGCGAGATCTGCGCTCGATCGCGAGGATTTTTAAATGCTACGATATAATTCGTGTTTAAAGAAATATCGCGCTGTCCACGACCCTGGTGAAATATATTTTGTGTTATAAAAATAACGCTAATATTCTTATGATGACTCCCTTTTGTGAATAAATCTACTATCTCGCCCTTTGAGGACTCGCGCATTAAATCGTCGATTATTATGAGTTTTGGTCTTCGATCACCAGCAATATCTGAATTTTGAGGTAGACCTTCCAAAAATTCGATATTTTTACCATAATCGGTATACCCCTCCTGCCATTCCGAATAATAAAAAAGAATACGCGGAAACTCAACATCAGCCATAGCCTGAATATATTTTAAAAACTTCTTAACAAAGCATGTTTTACCGCAGCCCGTAGGACCGGCGATGATAGAGGTCCAGGGATGTTTCCAACGCGGGTCCATATTAAATAATGAGGAGCGATAAGGTTTGGAAGCAGTAATATACATCGATTGCAAACCAATATTTATTTGATATATACAAAAAAAAACATTTATAAATTTCATCAGAAAGAATCAGTTTGGTACCCCGAGTCTCCAATGTAGTCTTCGACAACAAAACCTGGGACATTGTTGTCGAAGAGACGTAGCGATAGGTCGATGTCTGAAAACAAATACAAACAAAATTAATTTTTAAAAAATATTATAATATGTAGCGAGAATTTTCATCTCTCCTACACTACGGCCCTGTTTGAGAATTGCCGTTGAGATATAGCGAAACGGGAAGGGAAAAATAAAGATGGTAAACAGAGATTCATAATAAAGACAATACGTATATTTTCATCCACAGTATGTACACAGATGCACAGAACGCTGTGCAGTGAGCTGAACCGATAACAAATGTCGATGTGAGTCCCGAATTGAGCCGTCACGATTTTATTAATCCGCGAACTAAACCGGGTGAGCTGTACCGTGTGCGACTCGACGCGTCGCACACCTGTTGAGAGCGCGAGACTCCCGCGGAAAGGCACTTGGCACTTTGCCGTGAAACTGAACTCGCGCTGATACCGAGAATGAGCTGAACAATATCGCTAGCGAATAGCTAAACTGTTCCCGTGATGATGTACCGTTTTTTATTGAGCAGAACTGTGAGCAGACCGTGAGAAAATCCGATTATAAAAATGAGCGAAGCGTAACACGTGTGTTCAGACCGCGGCCATTAACGAAGAAGCATCGAGAAGACGCCGGTTGCACACGGCACGACGGCATCTTCCCGTATCGCGCGTGCGCGAGCGTCGCGCGTGAGCTCGAGCGAGAGCGCCCGGGAGGTGCTGCCACTCACAGCTGCCCGGCCGTCTTGCGCGACTCAGGCGAGACGTCGGATTCTCGAACAGGCCCCAACTTCCCAACTACCCGTTTTACCCTGCTCGGTACCGAATCTCGGGGCTCGAACCCACGACGAGATTAAGGTGGCCTATGATACCGACCGAGCGTAGCTATTCCTATAGGGTAGGGTGGTGGCCGCTTCTTCACACGCGCGTGGGCGCCAGGTACCTAGATACCACCGCTCAACGAGCGGTATTTATTTTTTTCTGATCGCGGTGAATTACAGGAATGAGCTAGGGAAACAGGGAAAAGGTGAGGCCGGCGAGACTCCGACTAACTCAGCCCACCTGGGAGAGATTGGCAGAGGGGGTGGACGGGCGAGTGACCCAAAAAATGCCATAATAACAATCATGAATAGTTTTATTCTTCGTTCAACCAAATAATTCTTACAAACGAGCAGCTAGACAATCGCCTGGACGCAACCGATACCCTCGAAACGCCAATCCGCTCTCGCGACGCATACAGGAGAGGTAACGGGGAATGGGGAATACAACTGAGGTGGAAGTTAACGCGGAGAAATGCAAAATAGCCAATGGAGAGCGTGTTCGAGAATGCCGCCGTCTCGTCGTGTAGCGCGGCTGTCGAGATAGCCGTTGCCCGGCAGCACCTTCCGGGCGAGTCCGGCAAGGCTAGCTTGTGACGTCAGGGCATGCGTGCTAAGCATGAAGACGGCGGGCCGTGCGGAACAGGTTCCGTGCTCGGGGAGATTCGGTAAATGGCCGCGGCAACTACCAACGTGCTCGCGTCCGTGTAAAATTGTATCTGGTTTTCTCTAACGTTTCCGCTCGTCGTGCATCTCGAAAAACGCTCAATCGGACACAGAGTGTAGAGTCGGTGTCCGGCGAAGTTGACAACCGGTTCGTGTGTTTCTCGTTCGCTCGGTTTCAACCGACCGTGCTCAGAATCGCTCGGACGGCTCGCTTCGCGACACGCGGTCAGTGCGTGAGACTCACTATCGCGACCGCGTAATTACTAAATATTACGACGTTCTCGCGGTGGACTCTCGACTGCTCGCTCCAGGACTGCTCGCGTTATTGTTCGCCCGCTCGGGTTACTTCTCATTTTGCTCAATTCTCATCTATCGTTTATTACTTCGTTTCTTAGTCAAAAGTGCCATGTTACTGTACCGGTACCGCATTGTTGGGAAAATATAATACCTTTATTTTCATCGAGTTAACTCCAGAGTTTTCTTTTGTCACCCGCTTCGCTATCCTCGACCGCTCTTTGTCCCGCTCAAACATTTTGGTCCTTCGAGCCGGATTGCGAAGCGATAGGTAGCATCAGTGCGCGGTAGGTCGGTGCACGTGCACTCGGGAGACGCTCAGCTGCTCAGCGGTAGTTCACGCGCTTCGACTCGTGCCTCTCGTGTTCCCGCGCGCTCGTGTTGTGAATATTCTCGACGCGCTCGACTGTTCTCGAAGCGTCGCGACATTTCTCGTGGACATTCCTCGTGGACATTTCTCGTGGACATTTCTCGTGGACATTTCTCGTGGACATTTCTCGTGGACATTTCTCGTGGGTTTTTGTAACGAATTTTCAAGACGTTACTCGCGTGACAGATCACGAACTTTCGAGTCGTGATTTTAGTGGAATTGACGAACTTTCGAGTCGTCAATTAACTCGTGTTCTGTGAGTGACGTTAATACGCGAGCTGGTGATTCGCGGTGCGCGCTCACGCGTTCGAGGTCGAAGTGCCGCGAGTTTTCGTGCGCATTCAGTCACGCGAACGGCGGGCTATCGTGCGCACTCGACGTTCGTGCTCGGGGTACGCGGAGTTACCGGGTGCGCGTTGACTCTTTCGTGACATTACAGTGTCGCCGGCGCCTCGATAGGCCGACACTCTCATACTTTGACCGCTCGCGAATGAGGTGGGATCATGCCGGGCTCTACGAAGTCCGATAAATCGAAAAAGGCCGGGAAACCTACCGATGTCGCAATTCCGCCGGCCCAGACAGGAGTTCCGCCGCCCCCGGGCACAGGACGTGCGTCACCCAGCCCGTTCCTGCAGTCCCCGGGTCCGGCGCGGGGAAGGTCGAGGTAGGGTTGCCGCTATCCGCGGACGCGGCGACGACTTCCACCCTTCGGTTGGAGGGTCAGACTGACCGTGCCGAGATGATCGAGGAGGGACTGGCGGACCTGTTGGCCGAGGGAGCCGGCTACGGCCTCGGTGAGCTCGACGCGCAGATTGCCAGCATGGACGAGCTGCATTCTGAGTTCCTGGAAGAACACCGATTCCTGGAGACAGCGTTCGCAGGACACCTTGCGGAATCCGATTATCGACGCGAACGGGTCAGTCGTAAGACGTATCGAGCCTACGTCGAGTTCAAAAAGACCGCAGGGAAGCTGCGACAAGCGCTCGCACCGACACCATCGGCCCATGATGAAACTCGCTCGCCCGCAGGTGCCCGCTCGCAAGGACAGCTCCCGGACATCTCGCTGCCGAAGTTCTCCGGAGATTACGCTCATTGGCCGACGTTCCGTGACTTATTCGTGAGTCTCATCACGAAGAACACGAGACTCACCGATGTCGCTCGTCTGCACTATCTACGGGGATGCCTCGAGGGCACTCCGGCCGAGCTCATTGCGTCGCTCGAACTCACCGACGCCTCCTTCGGTACCGCTTGGGAGGTTCTCGCCACGACCTACGAGAACAAGCGTTTGCAGATTCAAGGTCATCTGAACGCACTCTACGGATTGGGGCCGATCCCGTCGAAGACTGCGGAGGGCTTGAAGACCATCATCGCAACGCTGACGAAGACGACCGGGGCGCTGCGTGGCCTTGGAGTTGACATCACCACCGGCGGAGGAGGAGTTCTGCTCGTCTTCCACATTTTGAAGCTCTTGGACCGGGCCACTCAAGAGGCCTGGGACCATGAGTTGAAGGCTTCCAGGGAATTCCCATCTTTCGACCAGCTGAAGGATTTCCTGACGAGCCGTTCAGACACTCTCACCTGGGTGGAGACGAACCGACCTGTGCAGACGGGGTCCAAGGGGAAAGGGCAGCAGTCCAGTCAGAAAAAATTGGCCAACGCTCATCAGGCTTCCGCTCAAACGCCTGCTCCACCGACCGCTCAACCGGCGCAGCCAGGGAACTCGTCTTCCGCGACGAAGCCGTTCCCCTGCGATCACTGCAGTGCGCCTCACTACATCGTGGCATGCACAAAATTCCGAGAGTTGGGTGCAGCACAACGGCGACAGGTGGCAGTCGACAAACGTCTGTGCTTCAATTGCCTCGGGAGACACTCGGCGAGGGCCTGCCGCTCGAGTATGCAGTGCAAGGAGTGTGGAGCGAAGCACCACACTCTGCTCCACGATTCGGCCGCTCAGACGCCAGCTCCAGTGAAGAATGCCGCTCCACCCGGAACTTCTACGGCATGAAGGTCCGGGGCAGTCGTCCTCACGTCTGCTCGTTCTCCGCTCAGCTCCAGTCCGACCACTCTGCTCGCCACAGCGATCGCTCGCCTTGTCACCGCGGTTACCACACACGAGGTCAGGCTCCTGGTGGATCCAGGATCGGAGCTCAGCTTCGTAGCCGAGGCAATTGTCAGCCAGCTCGGCATACCGCGACAGCAAGGTTCGATCTCCATTGTCGGTATTGGAGGAATCAAGTCCACTCGAACACGTGGCATCGCTCGGCTCGAACTTCGCTCCGCTCGTTCCTCACGCTCGGTTACGGTTGACGCACATCTGCTACCCACGTTAACCTCCATTCTCCCATCGTTCCAGGTTCCGTCTCAAACATGGCCGCACCTAGTGGGACGCAAGCTCGCCGATCCGGAGTTTCTCGTCCCACGGCCGATCGACGTGATCATTGGAGCGGACCATTACGGCCACATCATAAAGCCCAACATTATTCGGGGAGAGCCATCAACGCCTTTCGCTCAACTCTCGATCTTCGGCTGGTTGGTGCTCGGACCAGTGCGAGAGGGTCACGTGACGGCGGCCACAGCGCGCGTCGCGGTGGCTCAAACCGAAGACGCGACTCTTCAGGAGCTGCTTACCCGTTTCTGGGTTCAGGAGGAACTACCAGCAGACGAGACGGGGCAGCTCACCCAGGAGGAGGCGGAGTGTGAGGCTCACTTCCGTTCGACGCACTCGAGGGGTTCGGACGGGCGATATATTGTACGGATTCCTCTCGGTTTGGACCGCTCGCATCTCGGGGATTCGTACAACGCCGCTCATCGGTGTCTGCAGCACACGCTCAGACGACTCAACCGGGACGAGACGTACAGGACTTTGTACCACCGGTTCATGGAGGAGTATGCAGAGCTTGGCCACATGGTCAGGGCACCAGCTGCTGCGTCCACCAGCGAGGTCCTGTACTACCTCCCACACCACGGTGTACTCAGGCCCGACCGTGAGACAACGAAGCTGAGGGTGGTCTTCAACGGCTCAGCCACTTCAGGGTATTCCGTCAACGACCTGATGCACACGGGACCGAAGTTACAGCTCGATATTCCAGATGTGCTCATCTGGATTCGCCTCCATCGATGTCTATTCGCAACAGACATTACCAAGATGTTCCGTCAGATCGCTGTACACCCGGACGACTGGAATCTGCAACGAGTATTGTGGACCGACAGCCAGTCTAACCCGGTGCCGTACCAGCTCACCACCGTCACATACGGAACGAAGTCAGCACCGTTTCTCTCTGTCCGTGCTCTGCTTCAGTTGGCAGAGGACGAGGGGCACCGATTTCCGTTAGCCGTGCCGGCTTTGCGGTTCGGTCGATACGTTGACGACATTTTTGGAGGTGCGGACGACCTAGACCAGCTCATCGAGACCGCTCGTCAGTTGAAAGGCCTGTGCGACGCGGGATGCTTCCCGCTAGCCAAGTGGCATTCAACGCACCAAGACCTTCTCACGTCGGTATCATCGACGAACACCACCGACCATCTCACCTTGGACGACTGTGCAACTAAGATTCTCGGCATTCGGTGGCGTCCGCGGGAAGACAAATTCGTGTTTTCGTCGGACTTCGCGCCGATAACAGAACAGCTCACAAAAAGGATCGTGCTATCTGAGGTGGCTCAGATCTTCGATCCGCTCGGGTTCATCTCGCCGGTGACCATTCGCGCCAAAATGCTCATGCAAGAGCTTTGGTTGCACAAGGTCGGCTGGGATGAACCACTGCCAGCTCAGGTCTCCGCTCGATGGTACGCGCTCCGAGAAGATCTCTCAAGTCTGGCCAGACTGTCGCTACCTCGGTGGCTCAACACGCAAAGGAACTCAACGGTTGAACTCCATGGCTTCTCAGACGCGTCCCAGCTCGCAATGTCAGCGGTTATCTACATAATCGTCCGCTCGCCGTCCACGTCAACCGCCCAGGCGGTGTTAGTCTGCTCAAGGACAAAGGTTGCTCCGCTCAAACGGCTGACCATCCCGAGGTTGGAGCTTACAGCAGCGCTGCTACTCTCGAAGCTCGTCAAATACGTCCAGGGGGCCCTACGTACGGACGTCCGAGCTGTTCATCTGTGGACGGACTCTCAGGTCACTCTCATGTGGATCCGATCTCACGCCTCTCGCTGGAAGGACTATGTTCGTAACCGGGTCGCGCAGATTCAGGTTCTCACGGCGGATGCTCACTGGCGATTCGTTCCCGGGACATGCAATCCCGCGGACTGTGCCTCCAGGGGCGTCTCTGCTGCTCAGCTCGCTGACCATTCGCTATGGTGGACGGGATCGCCATGGATGTCAGAAGAAGACGGCTCGTGGCCTGCTCAACCCCCGGTCTCGGCCGGCCTCAGTGCGCAAGAGGCTCGTCCGGGCACCTCGCTGGTCGTCGCCGCCCCGCGCGTCGACTACCATTGGGACCTTATTCACAAGGTCTCGACGCTCACTAAACTTTTACGGCTCACGGCCATCTGTTTCAGAATCGGTCGCAAGCTACGAGGACAACTCGACTCACCGGTGATCGTCTTAACAGCTGACGATTTGCACCAGGCGAAAAGGTTATGGATCCAGGCGACCCAGACGGTATATTTCGCATCCGAGCTGCGGATGCTGAGTTCGGGCTCAGCGTTACCGCGAAGCAGCCCTTTCACTCGACTTACGGCCTTTGTCGACGGGCAGGGGATAATTCGAGTTGGAGGTCGGCTCGCTGAGTCATCGCTCACGGAGGAAGAGAAGCATCCTGCAATAATTCCTCGCCATGCTCGACTCTCAAGCCTGCTCATCGATCACGCTCACCGGCGTACGCTGCACGGCGGTACGCAGCTCACCTTGGCACACCTACGTCAGGAATATTGGATTCTCGGAGGGCGGAGCCCAGTGAAGTCGCACATCTTATGGTGCGTTGTGTGTGCTCGGCAGAGGGGGATCCGTGCCCAGCAGTTGATGGGCCAACTACCTCTCTCCCGAGTATCACCCGCGCGGCCTTTCTCGCACACGGGTGTGGACTACGCTGGACCGCTCACGCTCAAGACGATCAAAGGACGAGGAGCAAAAACCTACAAGGGATGGATCTGCGTCTTCGTATGCTTCGCCACGTCGGCGGTGCATCTGGAGGCTGTGTCGGACTACTCCACAGCCGGGTTCATCGCCACGTACCGGCGATTTGCAGCTCGACGAGGACTCGCTCATACGCTCTACTCGGACTGCGGCACCAATTTCGTCGGGGCAGACACTGCCATTCGAAATTTGTTCACGCAGAGCTCGCAAGAGCACAAGGAAATCGCCAAGGTGCTCTCGGCAGATCGCACTCAATGGCGATTCAACCCGCCCGCAGCTCCTCACATGGGAGGCAAATGGGAAGCTGTAGTGAAGTCCGCCAAATTTCATCTTCGCCGCACCGTGGGAGAGACGATGCTCACGTTCGAGGAACTCGCCACGCTGCTCGCGCAGATTGAAGCCATCCTCAACTCCCGTCCGCTCGAACCGCTCACCGATGACCCTCAGGACGTGTCCGCACTTACTCCGGGTCATTTCCTGGTCGGCGGCGCTCTTACGACTCTTCCAGAGCCCTCGTTGTTGGATTTGGCAACGTCACGCCTCGCTCTAAGGCAGCTCATACAGCAGCGGGTTCAAGCTTTCTGGTCCCAGTGGTCAGCTCACTACCTTCAGAGACAGCAGGCCATCTCGAAGTGGCATCATCCATCCAACCGGCTCAGGATCGGCTCACTCGTGCTGCTCACCGACGAACGGTTTCCGCCGTGCAAGTGGCCGCTTGCTCGGATCACTGAGTTGCACCCAGGGAAGGATGGACTCGCCAGGGTTGCGACGCTTCGGACGGCCACCACCACGCTCACCAGACCAGTGGCTAAGCTCGCACCACTCCCGATCCCGGATCATCAGGACAACACCGAGACCATCAGCACTCCGCGCTGATGGGGGCAGAATGTTCGAGAATGCCGCCGTCTCGTCGTGTAGCGCGGCTGTCGAGATAGCCGCTGCCCGGCAGCACCTTCCGGGCGAGTCCGGCAAGGCTAGCTTGTGACGTCAGGGCATGCGCGCTAAGCATGAAGGCGGCGGGCCGTGCGCAACAGGTTCCGTGCTCGGGGAGATTCGGTAAATGGCCGCGGCAACTACCAACGTGCTCGCGTCCGTGTAAAATTGTATCTGGTTTTCTCTAACGTTTCCGCTCGTCGTGCATCTCGAAAAACGCTCAATCGGACACAGAGTGTAGAGTCGGTGCCCGGCGAAGTTGACAACCGGTTCGTGTGTTTCTCGTTCGCTCGGTTTCAACCGACCGTGCTCGGAATCGCTCGGACGGCTCGCTTCGCGACACGCGGTCAGTGCGTGAGACGCGCTATCGCGACCGCGTAATTACTAAATATTACGACGTTCTCGCGGTGGACTCTCGACTGCTCGCTCCAGGACTGCTCGCGTTATTGTTCGCCCGCTCGGGTTACTTCTCATTTTGCTCAATTCTCATCTATCGTTTATTACTTCGTTTCTTAGTCAAAAGTGCCATGTTACTGTACCGGTACCGCATTGTTGGGAAAATATAATACCTTTATTTTCATCGAGTTAACTCCAGAGTTTTCTTTTGTCACCCGCTTCGCTATCCTCGACCGCTTTTTGTCCCGCTCAAACAGAGCGCTATATTGTCGGGAATGGAATGTAGCCAATAGGGAATTTATTATTGTCGATAGTGTAAGGTAGCCGATAGGGAAATTTCTATTGTTCGATAATGTAAGGTAGCCGATGGAGAATTTACTATTGTCGAGCGTGAGAGGTAGCCAATGGGAAAAAATTAATATTGTCGAGAATGTAAGGTAGCCGAAGGGAGGAGAAATTTTGGAAGGAGTGACTCTCAGGAAAAAGGAATGTAGCCGAATTCGAGCGGTTGGTGAAACGACTTCACGCAGGCGTAAATACAATTTTCTAGGCGAAGAAGCAGTCGTTCACACATCAAACATATTCCACACACAAAAGAGAGAAAAGAAATAACATCAAAAAAATATGGATAAAATAAAGTAGTTGCGATTGCCAGATAATATTGTTCGGAACGTAGCTGGTACAGGGTAACGCTGGACGCAAGACAACAAAGAGTCGAACGCTCGCTAGGGCGTAGCTAGAATGCCCGTTAGCCGAGGTAATCGAGAAGTTTCTCGGAACGGGCCGCCCGATGTAAACACGGCGCGCCCGTGACCTTTTACGCGTGAGATAGCCAACGCGCGGCCCAACGGCCTAACGAATGCTGGACGACGTGCTCGTCGCCCTTTGTCTCGCCGAAAGAAAGGTGGTCCGTATAACCGGCGAATTTGACTCGGCTTCGACATGACCAAGTCCGCGAGAGGTAGCCGATCGCACTAAAGTTCGAGAATGTAGCCGATCGCCTTGGCGAAGATGATTAAAGTTACCATGCGGGCGTACCAATAAAGTTCGCATGATGTAGCCGGTCGAAAGGAAATTCCCGAAATGTAGCCGATCGCATAAGGCGACAGCGACGCAGTCGCCACGCCGATGTTCGAAAAAAAAAACCCGCGGAGTGTAGCCAATTGAACTAAAGTTCGAAGAATGTAGCCAAGTGCAGGGCGAAATTGACGAAGTCGCGACATTAATTTCCCAGATAGAACCCGCGAGATGTAGCCGACGCGATAATAT
Source organism: Ichneumon xanthorius (assembly GCA_917499995.1). Lineage (NCBI taxonomy): Eukaryota > Metazoa > Arthropoda > Insecta > Hymenoptera > Ichneumonidae > Ichneumon > Ichneumon xanthorius. Next base: position 548,544 of record CAKJTD010000081.1, on the reverse strand, counting down.
CCTTGCAATAATAACCGGAAAGCCGGGGAGACACGCAACTATTAATGTCGAAAATATAGCCGATAGCGAAACGTAGGTAGCGAAAGAAAAGAATAGTAAAAGCAAAGACCAGCGCGAGAGAATCTCGCCGGACACGCTTCGCCGGACCCAACACGTCGCCCGAGGCGACAAACGCGAGAAATTTTCAAAAAGCTACCGAAACTCCAAAGGAAGACAATAAAATGATTCGAAAGTAAAATAGTCGGGTCCTGGCTTAGCGCCTCCGGCGAGCACAGAGTACAGAGAGAGGCGGTAGCTCACCGATGTGTGGACAGCCCGGGAGTTATTCCTTAGAACGCCAAATCAACCACAGTTCACAGTACTCGATCACCGACTGCTGAATAATTTAGCGCGCTCTAGGGCAGTCCGCACCAGCGCTTCCCCCTCTCTCGCGACTCCCGAATCTAGCCTACGCTGCCCGGCTAAGACGCCTGAAAACCGGTTCGGCCTCCGGCCGTGCCCCGCTACCCGCGAGAATCTTCCGCTCGCAGTGACGATTGTAGATTTCCCCGGACTCCTTCCTCCCAGGATCCGGTGGGGTAAGATGAACGCGAGGGGAGGCCTCCCTCGTGAAGTTAAGGCCTTTTCCTCCACGGTGGGCCCACATGAAACGCCACATAACTGCACCTCGCCCTCCATCCTACCCTCGTATTCCCCGCCAGTGGAGGCGCCGTGTTGAGCGGTCCGCGTCATCCAGGAAAATCACGGGACAGGAACGGCTCCAGGCCGTGTAGTCGAGAGGGACGGGTAACACAGTAGATCGGTCAACATCCTCGTCCCTCCGGCCGCCTATTCCACGGAAGCGGGTGGTCGGCTTCCGTCTGCCCGCTGAGCGAAATGTTCTCCCGCCTTCTTAGGCCAATCTCCAATGTGGGCACGACCGAGGGCAACGCCGCCCGACGGTCGGGTCGGAGAATCGAACGACTCCCGCACGGCCTGCTAAAACTTGTCAGGACAAACAAAATGCGGATCGACACCGAGAAATAAAATAAAATAAAGCAAAAATAAAATAAAATGAGAGAAAGAACCCTCTCGGTGAGCCGGTGATCGAGCCCAATCGACGAGCGGCGTATCCAGGGCCGTAGATCCGGCCCACTGCTCGACCAAAAACCGTGCGGAGGGACGAGACGTGAAATGTCACGTCACAAATAATAAATGATGCTCACAATACCACGTATTGTGATTGCCTCCATTACCCCCACCTAAATCATCCCTGTCGCCCCGTGCGTTGAGTTACATGCAGAACAAGTTTGGACCGTTTATACTGTGAATAAACTAATCATCGTAGTGTATTATCGCGGTTATACATACTGTAACGAGAATTTTTACCTCTCGTACACTACGGCTCCCAACTCTCCGAAAATCCACTCTCCCCGCTCGGTCCACGACCTTGCTCGGTGCCGAATCTCGGGGCTCGAACCCACGACGAGATTTCCCAAATTATCTCATGCCGACCGAACAAGGCCGTCCCCGCGTGGCAATGCGGAAGCCACTAGCTCGCACGCGATTGGGCGCCAGGTACCTTGGTACCACCGCTCGGAAAGCGGCATATTTGTAAGAAACTCGCGGCGAGTTACGGGGACGAACGGGGAAGCAGGTAAAAAGGCGAAGCCGGCGAAGCCGGCGAGACTCCGACTAGCTCAGCCCACCTGGGAGAAATTGGTAGAGGGGGGTGGACGGGCGAGTGACCAAATGCGATATAATAATTAACTGATTTATTCTTCGTTTGACAATGTAATTTTCGCAACCAGACTCGTAGGCAAAACAGAGACAATTAGTAAGCGCAGGCGGAGGAAATAAATTATTCGGAAGTTGAATGTCGCCGGGGAAAAGTCGCTATTGACGAACAGGAACGAAACCAGGGGAAAAATTTACTATTGCCGAAATAAAATGTAACCGGAGAAGATAAACTATTGCCAAAATCAATGTAGCCGAAAAAGATAACTATTGTCAAAATTAAATGTAGCCGAAAAGATAAACTATTGTCAAAATTAAATGTAGTCGGAAAGATAAACTATTGTCAAAAGTGAAGGGAGCCGGAAAAGATCAATTATTGTCAAAATTAAATGTAGCCGAAAAAGATAACTATTGTCAAAGTTGAAGGTAGCCGAAAAAATAACTATTGTCAAAATTAAATATAGCCGGAAAGATACTATTGTCAAAATTAAATGTAGCCGAAAAGATACTATTGTCAAAAGTAAATGTAGCCGAAGAGGTAAACTATTGTCAAAAGTGAAGGTAGCCGAAAAGGTAAACTATTGTCAAAAGTGAGGGTAGCCGGAAATTACATTACCGAAATTAACGGCAAACGAGACGAAAAACGCGGCATTTACTACAACGAATAATAAACTCAAAAATATTTCAGAAAGATAAAATCACGAAACAGTGTTGCGATTGCCAGATCAATTCTATCCTTCATATAGCCGATTCGCCGTTACGCGGGACGCGAGAGAAAAGAAAAAAAAACACAAAGACAAAACGCTCGCCATAGCACGCCAGAGAGCTGCGATACTCGAAAAGATTCTCGGAACGGGCCGCCTGATGTAAACACGGCGCGCCCGTGACCTTTTCCGTGTGGTATAGCCAACACGCGGCCGACCGGCCTAACGAACACGGGACGACGCGCTTGCCGTCCCTTTGTCTCGCAAGGTGTAATATAGCCCATGTAACCGCGAACTCGCCTGAGACTCAATATAATACAATTCGCGGGATTTAGCCGATCGCAAGGGGCGAAGGTGACGAAAGTCCCCTCGCTGGTGTTCTTCAGAAAATTCGCGAAATATAGCCGATATCACAAAATTAAGTCGCGAGGTACAGCCAGCGAACTAAGAGTTGCGATACGCGATATAGAACATAGGATAGAATAGAGCCGAAAGATACGCAAAGTTAACAAAAGAACAATTGATATAGCCGAAAGATTAAAGAAATAGCAGGGAGAAAAATAGCCGAGAGAAACGCAATTATATCGAATAAAACGAAGAAACGACAAGGAAAAGACCAGCGCGAAAGAATTTCGCCGGAAACGGACCCAACACGTCGCCCGAGACGACAAACGCGAGAAATTTCCTTAAAAAGCTACAGAAAAAGACAATAAAATAATTTTCGAAAACAAAATAGTTGGGTCCCGGCTTAGCATCTCCGGCGGGCACAGAGTACAGAGAGAGAGAGACGGAGGCTTACCGGCGTGTGTCCAGCCCGGGAGAATAATCCAAAGAATTTGCCAAACTGCCACTCGTCACCGCACTCGATCACCGACTGCTGAATAAATTATGGCTCTCCCGGGACTGACCACGCTAGCGCTTCCCCCTCTCTCCCGACTCCCGAATCTAGCCTACGCTCTACGGCTACGACGCCGGAAGAAACCGGTTTCTCCTCCGGCTGCTCCCCGCTACCCGCGAGAATCTTCCGCTCGCAGCGATGAGTGACGAGATCCACGGACTCCTTCCTCCCAGGATCCGGTGGGGCAAAATGAACATGAGGGGAGGCCTCCCTCGCGAAGTGAGGCGTCCCTCTTCCTCCGCGGTGGGCCCACTCGATACGCCACATGACTGCACCTCGATGTGCGTTTTTCCCTCGTAATCCCCGAATGTGGAGGTGCCGTGATGAGCGGTCCGCGGCGTCCGTGAATTCGACGGGGCAGGGACGGCTCCAGGCCGTGTAGTCGGGAGGGACGGGAAACACGTTAACTTGGTCACTACCCGCGTCCCTCCGGCCCCCTTGCCCGCGGAAGCTGATTTTCGGCTTCCGCCTGCTCGTTGAACGAAAACTCTCCGGCCCTCTTAGGCCAATCTCCATAGGGAACACGGCTGGGGCAAAACGGTCCGACGGTTAAATCGGAGAGTCATGCGACTCTGGTATGGCCTAAAGAAAAACACTTAGACACAAAAAAAAACAGGTCGCAGATTCTGCGAATAAGACACAATTAAAGAAAATTAATAAAATAAAGAAAAATAAAATCCCTCGGCGAGTCGACGATCGAGCCGGTACGACGAGCGGCGAACTCAGGGCCGTAAATCCGGCCCACTGCTCGACCAAAACCGTGCGTAGTGACGAGACGTAAAATGTCACGTCACAAACCTCCCTCCCCATAGGTTGCCAGGGGAATGCCGTCCTCCGAACGGCGCTCGTTGAATCCTCCTCCGCTTATCAGCCTTTGCCGTGGACTCCTGTCTCTCTAGATGTTTCCTCGCACGGTCTGGCGAACAGCAGACCGGCAGCATCTCCTCCCGGGCTGAAACAAGGAAACACACCGGCGCAACTCCGTCTCGGAGCCCAGGTAAACACCTCCGTCCTCGCAATAAGCGTTATGCTCCACCCTGTGCAAGTCTGGTCTTTTTGCACGAAATCGAAGGGAAAAACGAAGAAAGGAATCCGCAAACCGCGAAGGACCACCTACTTCGGTGATACTCCCAAAAAAAAAATTACTGAGCCCCAACATTATACTTTAGAAAGCGATTAATATATTTCGAACGCAAGTTTACGTAGCCAGACATAAATAACAATAATAGCGTGTTGGTGGGGTTTATTACGAACATAGTAACGATGAGAAAGAGTAGCAAACGATAATAATGTTAATTAGCCTATTGAGTAAATCTACTTCCTTTGGCGTTTGAGGGTCTTACGGGGTGTGGATTTAGCCGATTTACCTGCCCCAAAAAAAATAATAATAAAATAAATAAATAAATAAAATGACCTCAAAAAAAAATCTTTGGCTGATTCGCCGTCACCGGGTCTTACGGGGAGGTTCTTTTGAGTTTCCCGGCCCAAAAAAAAACAAAAAAAAATAAAACGGGGTTGACCTCAACACAACAACAAAAAAATATTATTTTTGGCTTCTTCGCCTGTCGTTGGGACTTACGGGGAGGTTCCTTCTAATTGTCCCTGCCCATAGAAAAAAAAAAAACAAAAAAAAATAATAAACGAAATTGACCTCAAAAAAAAAAAAAACAAAATAAATACTTTTGGGCTCGTTTGCCTGTCGTCGGGACTTATGGTGAGGTACCTTTTAATTTACCGGCCCACAAAAAAAATGCAACCATTAATTCTAAACCTTAAAGCTAGTATCACGCAACGAGACTGGTAGGTGGAATGAATCCCAAAAAAAAATGAAATAAATAAAGTGACCTCCAAAAAAAAATAAAAAAAAAAATATCCTGGCTGATACACCGTTGCTGGGTCTTACGGTGAGGTACTTTTTAGTTTACCGGCCCACAAAAAAAATAAACAAAAAAAATAATCGGGACTTATGGTTCGCGTATGTAGCCGATTCCTGAGCGAGGGGCGGACCCAAAAAAAAAATATAAATAATAAAAAAAAATGCTCGCGAACGGTGCTCGGACTACCACTCGTCCTCTTGCTGCGGATAGTCTTCGCTGTGGCGATGAGCGTACTCGTCTCCGTCCTCGACACGCTGGCGGCGTGGTGGCGGGTACTCCTCGTCTTCGTGGGGCATGGGCCAGTCGTCGTCCTCGCACTGCTGGTGTTGTTGCGGTGGATACTCTTCCCCTTGGCGCGGAGGGTGCCACTCGTCGTCGTAAGGGCGAGTGCGCCGGTCATTGCCCCATTGCTCACGGTAGTAGGGTGAGTTTCCCTGGCGTCGCGGGCGATCCTCGGGGTTTCGTGGCCGGGGCCGCTCCAAAATTTCCGTGCGGGGCACGTTACGGCCCTGTTGCGGGACCCAAGGACCCCGTGCTCGCCACTCCTGGCCGTGTGTTGGGCACTCCCGTACGGAAACTCCCGGATAACCACAGCGGTTACAGTGCCGGGTTTTCGGCAGTTTGCACCTCTTCTTGGGGTGCTCTGAGCTACCGCAATTGAAGCATCGCCCATAACGAGGCCCGGGTGTGATTTCCGGGGCTACCGGAGGAGCTGGTGGGTCCGGGTTCCTTTCCGCCTGGTTCAACGGGTCGCGGAGGTGCACCGGGAAGTCGGTCTGCACCCCCACGTCGACCGTCGCGGATATTTCCGGGGTCTGCGTGGCGACAGCCGGGTTCGATTGGGTGGCGGGGACCGGTGGGATGGCGGGTTCCGCGGGCCCTCCCTGACTTGAGGCGGCGTCGGCTTGGTCCATCCAGTTTTCCGATGCAGCCTGGATGGCGAAAATCCTCAGCGGCGGAGTGTCGGGTGCGTCGACGGAGGAGGCTTGACCGGGCCATGTGATCGAGGGTATCCCGGTGGCAGAGTCCTCCATGGAGCGATCGTCGAGGTCCTCGACACCGGTGGCCATTTGGTTCCAAGGAGCCAGTCCCTGGGCGAGCGGACAGTGTTCGGATCCTCGGTGAGCGAGGGCGTTCACCTGCCGGGCGAGGTCGACCGCTATTGCCGGCTTCAGGGCGAACAACGCCGCGAATTCCCGGGCGTGGGGCCGGAGAGGGTCCCAAAGGGGGTTGTCGTCAATGACGAACGCTCCATTCATGTCGCGCAGGTCGGTCAATCGTTCGAAGACCGAGTCCGCGGAGAGTATGCTGTCGGTGTCACTCTCCCGGCGAAGTCCGGCGTCGACTCGTTCCTCGTCCGCCTCGGTGTCGGTTCCGGCCAAAAGCGCGTCTTCGTCGACGGGGTCGTAATCCTCTTCGCGCGCCCCGTCGCGTGGTGCGGATGGAGACTGGGGCGGGGTGACCTCTTCTTCGGTCGAGATATCCTCGAAGCCACTCACATGGACGAATGAGTGCTCGTGATGCAGCCCGTTCGACGCGGCGGGAAGGTCACTCGGGGATGCCTCGTCGTCCGGCTCATAATCTAGGACCTCGATCGACGATGACGACGATGGCGAATCGCAGTCTCGCGGATTGCCCGAGGTGCTGTCCGGTGGTACCGACATATTGCTCAACGGGTTCGGTGGTGGTGATTGCGTCGGAGGTTCCCAGGGAATAGAGCCGAGTCGAGAGGGGTTTCGTAGCCCAAAAAAAAAGTGCGAAAGCAAAAAAAAAAAGTGATGCTGTAAACCGTGCGAATGCGTTAGTAAATCAAGCGTCAAAGCCAATAGAGCCAGGTAGAGTCAGAGCGACCAAAAGCAGGAAGATAAGAGTTAACAAAAAAAAGAATTTGAGAGGGAAGAAGAAAAAGAAATAAAAAAGATCGTGTACCGAGATTCACGGGTGATATGCCTTGAGGTCTTGCACGTGGACTTTTCCCCCCCAAGTACCATTCGGATCAGCCAGTAGTACTACTACCGGGGATAATTTGTGAGTGATAACAAACGGCCCGTGAAACTTTGTGGCTAATTTAGCTGCGATATTATGGGCTGCCGAAGACAATACGCGCTGCCTCTTCAGGACTAAATCGCTTACCTCGTATTCTTTTTCCCGACGCCGTGAATTATAATAGGACGATTGTCGACGATAAGCGTCGTCCAGCGAGTGTTGTACGGTATCGCGTAGGGAAACGAGTTTCGTCATGCGTTCCGCCCATTGTTTCGGGGTATTCGGGACAATCGCCTGGTTCTGAAACTGATGAACCAGCGCCGTAGGTCGTGGTTCGCGCCCGAAATTGAGGAACGCCGGGCTCGACTGTATAGAGGTGTGATGCGCCGTGTTGTACGCGAAACGGAATTCGGGGAGATGGACATCCCATTCGCGATGGTCATCGCCCAGGTAGGCCGTAATCATGGTCTTAACGACCCGATTCACACGCTCGACCGGATTGGACTGAGGGTGATACGGCGGGGTGGTATGGTGGACGATACCAATGCGCTCGACCCAAGTCCGGAGGTCGCGATTAACGAACTCCGTCCCATTGTCGGTCAGCAATACTCTAGGCGCACCCCATCGGGAGATCACGTCCTCGAGGATCTCCACGATCCGCTTACCGGTTGCCTGACGCAACGCGGAACACTCGATCCACTTGCTGAAGAGGTCCTGGATTACTAGGATGTAAGTGAATCCGGCCTTACTTCGCGGGAGAGGGCCCATGATATCTGCGGCGATGATATCCCACGGTTGCGTGAGCACTCGTTTTCCCATTAAGCCTACGGGCGCGGCCTGCTCGACTTTGCTACACTGGCAGACGTGACAGCGACGAACGTACTGTACGACGTCTCGGAACATGTTGGGCCAGTAGTAGTAGATAGAGAGCCTACGGACGGTCTTGTCGATACCGAGATGTCCGGCCTGGGGGACGTCGTGTGACTCTCGCAGGGCTTCGCGACGGTTTTCAAACGGTAAGACTAACTTCCACTCGTGTAAATCTCCTACTTCGATAGCAGGGAGTTGAGGTAGCCGATGATAATATAGCCGACCTCCCTCCACTTTCCAATCGGGGAACTTAAGGGGCTTTCGCTTAACGTCACGTAGCCGATTCTTATACCAACGGTCCGTTGTTGCGACCGCTGGCTGCAAGACCGCGCAGACAACCTCAGGTATCCGAGATAGCGCGTCGGGGACATGATGGAGAGCCCCTTTACGATGAATAATTTCGTAATCGTATTCCTGCATTTCCAATGCCCAACGACCTAATCTACCCGTGGGGTTCTTTAAGTTATGTAGCCAACGCAAACTCGAATGATCCGTAATGACCGTGAAATGGTACCCTTCCAGATAGCAGCGGAATTTTTTAATGGCCCAAATCACCGCGAGGCACTCCTGTTCGGTCGTGGTGTAATTTTTCTCTGCGTCCTTTAACGCTCGGCTGGCGTACGCAATGACATGCTCTACTTCATCCATGGTCTGGGTCAAAACGGCTCCCAGTCCGACACTACAGGCGTCGGTTTGTAGCACGAATGGCTTACTGAAGTTGGGACAGGCCAAAGTTGGTGGGGCGGTCAAACGCTGACGGATCTCATGAAAGGCTTTCTGCTGGGCGTCGCCCCATACCCATGGCTGGTTTTTCCGGAGCAGCAACGTCAGCGAACTGGCGGCTTTAGCGAAGTCCGGAATAAACCGACGGTACCAAGATGACATACCCAGGAATCGGCGCAACTGCTTGATGTTACGCGGCGCGGGGTATTCCAACACGGGCGCTACCTTGTCGGGGTCGACTTGTAACCCGTGACGATTTACCAGAAAGCCTAGATAGCGAACCTCGGAGCAGCAAAACTCGCTTTTCTCCGCGTTAATCGTGAGCCCGGCGTGCCGAATCTTCCGAAGCACGAGGCGTAGCCAATGCAGATGTTCCTCAAACGTGGGCGTTACGATAATAATATCGTCTAAGTAAACGTACACGTAAGGTTGCATTTCTGGCCCGAGGAGGCGGTCGAGTAAGCGCTGGAAGGTAGCAGGCGCGTTCGTTAAGCCGAAGGGCATCCTCCGGAAGTGGAAGAACCCCATTCCCGGAACGGTAAACGCCGTTATTTCCCTACTCCGTTCTTCGAGTGGGACTTGGAAATAGGCCTGACTGAGATCTAACGTCGTGATATAATTGGCGCTACGCAGCCGGTCCAGAATGCTATTCATTAACGGGATGGGATACGCGTCTTTTTTGGTAACGCTGTTGACTTTGCGGAAGTCTAAGCAGAACCGTAGTTTCCCGTTTGGCTTTTTAACCATTACGATAGGACTCGACCACTCACTGGAAGATGGCTCGATTATCTCGTCGTTCAGCATTTCCCGAACCGATTCGTGTATCGCTTTCTCGATCGCGGGTGACACTGCGTAATATCGTTGTTTTATGGCCGGGTGACCTCCCACGTCAATCGTGTGCTCGGTTAAGTTAGTCGCACCGGGTTTGGCTGGGGCCACAGGAATTTCTTCCTTAACCAGCTGTTCGATCTGTTGGGCCTGATCGGGTGTTATCTCTCGTAGGCCACAACAGAGAGCCTGAACGGTGCTCGGCCCGGATTGGACCTCGAACTCGTACGACTGAGCGGGGTTCGACTTGCTGTACCAGCGGGCCTCCTCGAAATCGACTACGAAACGTGCAGCTTGGAGGAAGTCCAAGCCGAGTATGCATGGAAGGACTAACGCCGGAAGTAGATATGCCGTGAATGGGAACGACTGCCCGTTAAGTGTTATTCTTGGGCTGACGGTTTCGCGCGCAACTGCTCGCTGGCCGCCGGCCATCTCCACTCCTCTGGGTCGCGAAGCTTGCCGCGGGATACCTAGGTCGTCCATCCACCGAATGGCGGCTGGTCCAAGAAACGTTTGGCTGGAACCAGAGTCGACTAAGACCCTGATCGGCCATCCATTGATATGGAAGGTTACAAAGAACGCGGTGGCACTCCCTTCGGTTTGTAAATTAGTACACCAAAGGGGTTCCGGAGATGTTTCCGCGGTAACCGTAGGGATGTGGGTCGTCGTTGAGTTGGCGGCAGGTTCCGCGTTCGACCGGGTCGCTCCTGCCTCTAGTGGTTTCCCGAGCAAGGGCAGGTCGTGGTCTTAAAGCCAGGCTTGCCACAGCGATAGCAGAACAGCTTGCGCGGTTCGAGGCACGCATTAAATCGGTGTTTCGTGCTTTGGCAATTCCAGCACTGCATCGGTCGGCGGGTGTTCGAAGGGTTCGTGGATTGCTCAACGGCCGGATGCACGGGATTTCGCGGGGGCGTGGGACCCCTGAAAGGGTTCAGGTCACCCACGGCCGCACTCAAACCGGGTACGTCGACGGTCGTCGCAGTAACTGGCGCAAGTTGGTTCGCGTTCGGCCAGCGACGGGTACCGGGTTGGTTCCGAATCGCGTTCAGGCTGTCCTGGGGCCATTCAGGGAACTGCTCCCCTTGGACCTCTCCGATTTCCTCCGTCCAGAAGGGGTTATAGGGCGACTGAGCGGCCGCGTCTACCGTCGGCACCTCCACAGCGGCGTATGCGCCAGCAGGGGCGGCTGCGCGGGGTGTTCGGGGATTCCGATACGCTAGTTCCGGACAGAGCGATTGTTCGGGTGCCGGCGGGGCTCGGTACAAACGGGTGGCTTGAGAACTCTTCTCGACCCTGACCGCGATGTGCTCGAACGAATCGAAATCGAACACGTCGTCGCGGTGGATGGCTATCTGCAATCGCGGGAGTAAATTGCGATGCGCGCACTGAACCTGCTCAGCCTCGCTCCAAGGTGGGTTGAGGCGAGCAAACAGGCCCCTCAAATTCGTCAGGAAGTCCGCTACCGATTCCTCCAGACCTTGCGTACGGCGCATAATTTCTTCGCGCAGGGCGTATTGATAATCGGGGTCCCCGAAGCGCAAACGGCAAGCCGCCGTAAATTCCCGCCACGTAGTCCAACGACCTTGGTCGTTTCTGAACCACTGTAGGGCGACCCCCGTTAGGAAAAACGGGAGGCAGCGAATGAGATCTTCGTCGCTTACCGGGAACAAGGCGCGACCCTCGCTCACTCGGGCGAGGAATGTGTCTACGTCTTGCCCCCTTTTGCCCGCAAATGAAATATTCCATTTGCGCATGGTATTCAGCACGGTCGCCGCGGACGACGAACCGTGGTCATGCCCATGGAAGGATCCTGGCGGTCTTTCGCCTGCCGGGACAGGCGTCTGCGGATGGCCGGTCGACCGTCGCGTATTATTCTCACCGGAACCTCGGGTCCGGGGAATTGCGCCCTGGCTAACCCTAGTTGGATCGGGTGCGCCGGCATTACTATCCGGGAAGTCGGCGGGGGTGGTAATCGGTGCCCCGTAACCGGGGAAACGCGCCGAATGACTCAACTGCGTCCCGAATGTTGTTCTCGGGCCTGACTGATAGAAGCTACTCGCGTAGTGCGGGTGATCCAGCCCCCCCTGCGGTGCCACCCATTGATTCCCGCCGAAAGTCCCAATTCCCGAGTCTCGGGGATTGGTTCCCGGGGGTAGGGCGCAGGCGCCCAAATTCTCGCTCGGGACGCTCTGTTGGGGTTGTCCGAACCACCTGCTCACCCGCACGCGATTGACCTGTTGTCGCCGGGGTGGTGGATGGCGCTGTGGTCACGGGATCGCCGTGATCCGACATTGCCGCAGGAGTGAGCTAACTGAAACGGTACGCGGTTTAGGTAGCCGAGCTAAGGATATCGGGGTAGCGTCCCAGGGAACACGCGAATGTAGCCGATACGTCACGGGAGACACGTAGTAGAGAGCCGATACGATAGGGGTGTACGCAGTATGTAGCCGATAAGTAGAGATGTTCGCAGTAGAGGCGGAATGTAGCCGATACAGGTCCCTGACTGGTGTTTGGCCAAAAAAAAAAATTCACACGAAAGAAAAAATCACTAGGGCCTCAAAAGGCACCTATGACCCCGTCTTGCAAAATCGGGAACTGCTCGACCACGTGGAAGGGTGTGGGAGTATGCCACAGGGTGACGGTTCCCACGGTTGGTACGAATACCCCAGGAGAAGCCTCGATCGAGATGGTATTGCTCGTATCGATCACCACTCCCTCCGCGATCACGTGCAGTTTCACGATATTCACCCCGTAGGCTAAATCTACTTCGAAACTAGCTAGACCTCCTACCAGCTGAGGGTCTTGCAGCACCCAATTGCCGTCCCAATTCGGGGAGGAATTCACTGGTCCCAATCGAACCATTCGAACGGAAATCTCAAGCGTAAGATACCGAAACGGCAAGCGCGTATGTAGCCAAGTATGTAGCCGATACTACACGCGGATAGTCGCTGAGAAGGTAGCCGATAATATCCGCGGATCGCTGAGAAAGTCGTGGGTATTTAGCCGATATCACAAGTGGATAGCCGCTGGCAATGTAGCCGATAATCTTCGCGAGTTGTGGCTAATGATAATGATAGGGCCAGCAGGCCACGCGAGTCGCCCCTAACGATAGAGCCGATAATTCACGCAAGTCGTGGCCGATGATAGAGCCGATAATATAAGCGAATTGTCGCCAACGATATAACCGATCTTTGCGAATGATAGAGCCGATAGTATACGCGGAGAATCGTCAGTAACGCAAGAAGCGCAAACTAAAGCCCACAATATCACGGCCAATGCACGGTAACTCACTAACCTGTTACCACTCACGTAAGGTAGATTAGTCAGAGAAGTCTGATCGGTGTCGCTGCGCACTACTAACTGATGGCATGGTTTCCTGGCCACCGATATTAGACCCCTTATTCCAGGCACGCGCAAGGAAAGGGAAACGGGGAGAAGAAAGAAAAAAAAATTATTATCTCCGCCGAACTGGGCCCAGGAGGGGTGTTAATCCGTCCTGCTCGTGGTCAACAATCTCCGCCTTTGTATTCTCCCTAACAACGGCTTAAGCGCTTGTTTACTTCGCGAACAGGTATTCTGACCGAGCGGCACACAATGCGAGGTATGATACGCAGCAAGAAAAAAACAAAGCGCTCACTGGCTACGTGAGCTTCGGCGAAATTCTCTCGCCAAGCTATGCTGTACGGGAAAAACAAGGTCCCGCAAAAAAAAAAAATATTGTTGTGTCGATCGAGTCACACCAAGCGACCAAAGGAAGTGTTTACCTCTCTCGCTATTCAGCGGAGAGGATTAATATTGTAAGGTGCCCACCAACAGGCTACTAAAACTAAAAACACGAAATATTTACACCTCGCGCGTCACAGCAGCGAGGGATAATAATACAGAGAACAGAGACAAGCGTGAGAACGATAAGCCTGTAATTCCTCAAATCGAACAACAGAGGATTAACTCGCGCGAAGGGGAGGTCGCACGTGAATAAGCGGTTCCCCGCTTTGTTTGCGGATTAGGCTTAACGACAGTCCATAACTTCGACGAACTAGTCGTCCAAAAAAAAATAATAATATGCTATCTTTCGACTCTAAAGTCGATAACAACACCGGTATTTCTGGCAATCGCAACCTCAAGCTAATAATTGTCACTCGTGAGCCCCACGTTGGGCGCCATTTTGTAACGAGAATTTTTACCTCTCGTACACTACGGCTCCCAACTCTCCGAAAATCCACTCTCCCCGCTCGGTCCACGACCTTGCTCGGTGCCGAATCTCGGGGCTCGAACCCACGACGAGATTTCCCAAATTATCTCATGCCGACCGAACAAGGCCGTCCCCGCGTGGCAATGCGGAAGCCACTAGCTCGCACGCGATTAGGCGCCAGGTACCTTGGTACCACCGCTCGGAAAGCGGCATATTTGTAAGAAACTCGCGGCGAGTTACGGGGACGAACGGGGAAGCGGGTAAAAAGGCGAAGCCGGCGAGACTCCGACTAGCTCAGCCCACCTGGGAGAAATTGGTAGAGGGGGGTGGACGGGCGAGTGACCAAATGCGATATAATAATTAACTGATTTATTCTTCGTTTGACAATGTAATTTTCGCAACCAGACTCGTAGGCAAAACAGAGACAATTAGTAAGCGCAGGCGGAGGAAATAAATTATTCGGAAGTTGAATGTCGCCGGGGAAAAGTCGCTATTGACGAACAGGAACGAAACCAGGGGAAAAATTTACTATTGCCGAAATAAAATGTAACCGGAGAAGATAAACTATTGCCAAAATCAATGTAGCCGAAAAAGATAACTATTGTCAAAATTAAATGTAGCCGAAAAGATAAACTATTGTCAAAATTAAATGTAGTCGGAAAGATAAACTATTGTCAAAAGTGAAGGGAGCCGGAAAAGATCAATTATTGTCAAAATTAAATGTAGCCGAAAAAGATAACTATTGTCAAAGTTAAAGGTAGCCAAAAAATAACTATTGTCAAAATTAAATATAGCCGGAAAGATACTATTGTCAAAATTAAATGTAGCCGAAAAGATACTATTGTCAAAAGTAAATGTAGCCGAAGAGGTAAACTATTGTCAAAAGTGAAGGTAGCCGAAAAGGTAAACTATTGTCAAAAGTGAGGGTAGCCGGAAATTACATTACCGAAATTAACGGCAAACGAGACGAAAAACGCGGCATTTACTACAACGAATAATAAACTCAAAAATATTTCAGAAAGATAAAAAATCACGAAACAGTGTTGCGATTGCCAGATCAATTCTATCCTTCATATAGCCGATTCGCCGTTACGCGGGACGCGAGAGAAAAGAAAAAAAAACACAAAGACAAAACGCTCGCCATAGCACGCCAGAGAGCTGCGATACTCGAAAAGATTCTCGGAACGGGCCGCCTGATGTAAACACGGCGCGCCCGTGACCTTTTCCGTGTGGTATAGCCAACACGCGGCCGACCGGCCTAACGAACACGGGACGACGCGCTTGCCGTCCCTTTGTCTCGCAAGGTGTAATATAGCCCATGTAACCGCGAACTCGCCTGAGACTCAATATAATACAATTCGCGGGATTTAGCCGATCGCAAGGGGCGAAGGTGACGAAAGTCCCCTCGCTGGTGTTCTTCAGAAAATTCGCGAAATATAGCCGATATCCCAAAATTAAGTCGCGAGGTACAGCCAGCGAACTAAGAGTTGCGATACGCGATATAGAACATAGGATAGAATAGAGCCGAAAGATACGCAAAGTTAACAAAAGAACAATTGATATAGCCGAAAGATTAAAGAAATAGCAGGGAGAAAAATAGCCGAGAGAAACGCAATTATATCGAATAAAACGAAGAAACGACAAGGAAAAGACCAGCGCGAAAGAATTTCGCCGGAAACGCTTCGCCGGACCCAACACGTCGCCCGAGACGACAAACGCGAGAAATTTCCTTAAAAAGCTACAGAAAAAGACAATAAAATAATTTTCGAAAACAAAATAGTTGGGTCCCGGCTTAGCATCTCCGGCGGGCACAGAGTACAGAGAGAGAGAGACGGAGGCTTACCGGCGTGTGTCCAGCCCGGGAGAATAATCCAAAGAATTTGCCAAACTGCCACTCGTCACCGCACTCGATCACCGACTGCTGAATAAATTATGGCTCTCCCGGGACTGACCACGCTAGCGCTTCCCCCTCTCTCCCGACTCCCGAATCTAGCCTACGCTCTACGGCTACGACGCCGGAAGAAACCGGTTTCTCCTCCGGCTGCTCCCCGCTACCCGCGAGAATCTTCCGCTCGCAGCGATGAGTGACGAGATCCACGGACTCCTTCCTCCCAGGATCCGGTGGGGCAAAATGAACATGAGGGGAGGCCTCCCTCGCGAAGTGAGGCGTCCCTCTTCCTCCGCGGTGGGCCCACTCGATACGCCACATGACTGCACCTCGATGTGCGTTTTTCCCTCGTAATCCCCGAATGTGGAGGCGCCGTGATGAGCGGTCCGCGGCGTCCGTGAATTCGACGGGGCAGGGACGGCTCCAGGCCGTGTAGTCGGGAGGGACGGGAAACACGTTAACTTGGTCACTACCCGCGTCCCTCCGGCCCCCTTGCCCGCGGAAGCTGATTTTCGGCTTCCGCCTGCTCGTTGAACGAAAACTCTCCGGCCCTCTTAGGCCAATCTCCATAGGGAACACGGCTGGGGCAAAACGGTCCGACGGTTAAATCGGAGAGTCATGCGACTCTGGTATGGCCTAAAGAAAAACACTTAGACACAAAAAAAAACAGGTCGCAGATTCTGCGAATAAGACACAATTAAAGAAAATTAATAAAATAAAGAAAAATAAAATCCCTCGGCGAGTCGACGATCGAGCCGGTACGACGAGCGGCGAACTCAGGGCCGTAAATCCGGCCCACTGCTCGACCAAAACCGTGCGTAGTGACGAGACGTAAAATGTCACGTCACAATACATACGTCAGAGAAACTTGTCTAGACGTATGATAGGAAAAAGGGATAAAAAATAGTAGAATTAAGATCTATCATGTTTTATAAAATAAAAAAACCATTTTTTTTATTCGTATAAAAATATACAACGCCGTATGTATAATACTAGTATATAATAATATACACTTAATATATAATTAATTCATATATATGGGGTGTACAATTCACAACCACAAGTGTGGATACAAATCGTACATATTCGCTGCCCTTAAAATTAAATAAAAAGCTATGTTATTTACAACTACTTTAACGTACTTATTCTATGTAGCCATACGGTAGTGAGTACTCGCCCCATCGTCGTCTCTTGATGAGCACGAGTTTACAGGTTTTTGACTCCCTCCGCGTGACTACACTGTTATACGCCACTTCAATTCCAAAACACCCCGTTCGAGGATCCCGAAATACCTCTTTAAAATAATAAAAATAAGAAAATATATTGTACGGGACTCGCATCGGGCGGCTGGCCTCGCGCGCCGCGATTGGCTATTCCGCCGGAGCCGGGGTACCGCGGCCGCTCGCCTCCCATTGGTGCATCGGTCGCGGCCTTAGGCTCCGGTGGAGAGCCGCCTTGAAGGCTTTCCCCCACTACCGCTCACGCTTGCCGGCCGGTGCGGGTCTCCCTATATAAGGCAGCTCAAACTGCCAGAGAGCAGCATTCGCTCGGCTCACCCTGTCAAGAACGGAACTCTGTCCGAATAAAGCCCGACTTTTGCTCTATATCACGACTTGTGTCAATTACTCTCGTTACCCCGAGAATATTCCCATCCGGAAACTTCTCGACCCGGAGCCTCTCTCCAGGGTCCGCGCTCGGCCATATAGGCAGCAGCCTTTCGGCCTAGACCCTCAGATGCTCCCGGCACGAACCACGTGCCGGAGCTCCCCCGCGGTGTCCCCAGGCGGCCTCCCTGCCGGGGATACAAGCGTAAGGCACGAACGCCGTGCCGACGCTTTCTTCTAGGCCGCCCACGTGCGGGACCTCTTCCCTTGATCCTCTCTTCAGGGTCCGTATAATCATCCTCCCAAGACCTAGAACGCTCCCGGCACGAACCGCGTGCCGGAGCTTCCTCGCGGCAATCTCCACGCGGCTTCGCTGCCGGAGATTCGAACGTAAGGCACGAGCACCGTGCCGACGTTCTCTTCTACGCCGCGCCCAGAATTCCTCCTAGCCTAGGACATATTCCCTACCTTACCGACCGTGACGCAACTTATCCTACGTCGGTACTAGCGAACTCTTCCCTACCGTCGAGTGTAGAGCGAGGCACGGAGCACGTGCCCCTCTCCAAGTGAAGCGTGAAGCGCGTAACTCCCTCCACTTCGCTTGACGTCGCCTAGCGACTGTCCCCACTACCCGGGCCATCTTCTCTCCGCGAAGAGTATAAAAGGCCGGCATCACCATGGCTCGGGCAACACTCAGCTGCCCGACTCCGCACCTACCATGCCTAGACATAGAGCTGGCCAAAAGCGACGATTGAAGCGCCTCGCTTTCGTCGAGAAAAAGAGAGCGCTTGCCGCCCGCGAAGCGGAACCCCCGGACGGGACCGCGGACTCATCTCTCCCACCTCCTTCTAAGGAGAATCTTCCGCCGCTCCCTAAGCGGCAATTCGGACCGCAGCATAGATGTCCTAGGGAACCTCTGGCCCCACGAATAGCCCCACCCCCGGAGTTCCAACTCCCGATAGCATACGGCAACGACCGCTACTCGTTGCTGAAGTATGCTACCGCCCGGGCAATAGATCGAAATCCACTAACCCCGGTATTTCTAGAGACACAAAGGGCTAGGGACTCGGAGGATCCACCACCCTCAACCTCCCTCTCCCGAGATCCCAGGCTTCGGCCCCGAACGACCGAACCACCTACCCACGAACCTCCTCCTCATCCACCTCCCTTCCCCGTTCTCTCCGAGTCGGACCTCGAGAAAATCCTCGAGGAGCCGACACCTCCTCCACCACTCCCAGAACCCAGTCATCCACCCCGACCTCCGGTGCCGTCTCTTCGCGACCCGGAGATCGAGGCGATCCTCAACGACTTTCCACTTCCTCCTCCACTCATCGACCTCCTCCCAGATCCTCCCTCCTCAGCATCCTCTCCAAAACTTCCCCGGATCGATCCTCGAGTACCGATTCCCCCACAACTTCGTCGTGATCCTGAGATCACGGCGATCCTCCACGAGTTCCCTCTTCCTCCATCTCCGGTAACTCCCATCCCCAAGACTCCTCCAAAAATCCGCCACCTCACCCGATTCCCCCGTGATCCCACACATAGTTTCAGCACCCGACAATTAGCAAAACGCATCCACCTCCTTTTCGACCCCGACTCATCCACTCCTCGCTCCCTCCCGCCTACCACCTTAAAAACCAATCCTCCCGCTTCCTCCTCTCCTCAGACTCCCCGTATTAAATTCCTCCTCGGCACTCCTCCAGCTCCTTATTCGACGTACATCCCCCAGAATCCATCCTCCGCTCCACACTCCTCCACCTCCCGATCTGCTCCATTCGGCTCTCCCGACCTTAGGCCCTCTTCACAGGAACACCCACACCCGACAACCGAATAAAGAAAAAACCCCCTTGGCAGAAAACGGCCTTTTTCAAGGCCAACGCTCTGTCTAAACAGGGGCGAGGTGCCTCCGTGCCCTCCCCCCTGCCCCTCTCTCCGGGGAACCCATAGCTAGCCTCTCCTAAGGCCAGCTCTTTGTCTAGCGTGGGAGCTCAACCCCCTCCCTCGTTAACAACACGATGCATTGCATCCCGTCTTATGGCACTGAACTCTACGGATATATTCGTACCAGGCTCTTTTATTAATCGACAAATGGAGTCAAAATTAACTTTCTCAGCTTTTTTGTAATTAAGTCCAATTCCTTTGACTTTACAGGTGGCTATTTCGCAACCATCAGAGCCTTGCACTAAATATCCGTAAAATTTAGGCCCTCCCGAGACAAAACGTTTAATAAAACTCCCTTCGCCGTAATCAGTCAATTCATTTATCATATCACCGAGGAGGTTTCCTAGAGGCGGATTGTATTCCCCGGCGATACCGCTACTTATGTATATACATGAATTTGTATCATAGTAGAGATTCTTGTCAATCATAGACGCGCTTTTCGAGTTTTTCGAGATAAGAATACAGCTTTAATCGAGCCTGTGCTGTAGTATACGCAGCGACTACCACGTTCACATGGAGGTTTAGCTCCATGCTCTCCACTGTCTTTGTCCAGCAGACGTACATCATTTCGTTGTTCACGAAGATGATATTATTAATCTCGCATGCTCGATCCGTTAAGAGCTCTAGCAGTCTCTGACGGGTGGTGACAACCTCTGTCTTCGGGAGATTTTCACGTTGACCAAACTTACCCCAAAATGAATTCAGACAAAGTTTCGCTACAGATCGTAACCCGGGATTTTTTTCTATCCGCTCACGATCGAGCTGGATACCCTCCGTCTCGCGAAAGCTGTCGAGGTACGCGTCTTGACTCGCAGGTGTCGTACACGCTGAGGGCCAGCCGCTAGCCTCCTGCTTTATCTTCAGCCAGAGGTTTATGTAGCCGTCAAAGAGACCGCCTGACTGGCTGGCTCGGTCGTACTGCTCGATCTCGTACTGCCAAATTTCGTGTACAGCTAAGATCCTGTACCCTTTCTCGACAGCCTTGAGGAGCTCGCAAGATACCCATGTACCCTCGAAAGCTCGATCTTGTTCGACGTCGTGAGGACACGCCCCCTGGTACATTTCCTCGCAGCATTTTCGACATAATGCAAACATTAGTCGATTATGCATACGTATGGGAAGTACCGGATGATAGAGATTTCGAGGCGGCAATACGGTGCATCGTACAAGCCCCTCAACACGTGTCAAATCTTGACCGGGTCCGACAATTTCGTTACAGGTATCGGCGGTGTATATTCTCGGGTGACCTACGGGAAAACGACCGTACTTGCAGATATAGGGGTACAGTGAGCACACGTCAACATAGTGGATTTTTTCACTGCCGCTAGTCTCGCAATAACTACGCGTGTTTCCCGTACGTCCTCCAAAGAATGCGTCCCGCGGATTTAAAAGATCGTCTGTAAGAATCGCGTGACCGGTAACGAAAGAATTTACTGCGGGTTTCTCCTTTTTAGCTGAGCATATTCGCACTCCCAGATTTCATGCAGCGTGTACCCCAACGATTTTATACGCTCGGAGGTAACTAATGTTCGTGTGAGCCTGTCGTTGAAGGTCGTTCCGTACATTTCCTCATCCCGCCTACTCTTATCGGTGTAACATTTGTCACAGCCATGGAAGAAGCAACCATGAAACTGTAGAACGTGTTCTACACCGTCGATCGATTTAAAGTAGCCGTCTACCCGAGTACCGTCAAGAAGCTTATGCTCGCGACCCCGACCCGCGTGATCGATTTGGACATTAAAAATATGCTCGCACCATAGCAACCACTCGATGGGCACTGTGGATTGACGATCAGACCGACGATACCCGTTCCGAGGCAAAACCGAGATTTTGTCGTCGTCCAAAAAGTTTCGACGAAAAACTTTGTTACACGCTGAAGCTATCGTCACAGCTTCCGCAAACGGACATACATCACCATTCTCTATAAAAATTCGGCGAAAAGCAGCGCACGCCTTTCGCAAAATCGTTACATCGGTTCGGCAATAATCGATGATCTCCTTATCAAAGTCGAATTCGTATCCTGAAAGACGCATTCTGTCATGCCAGGCTACGAGTTCAGAGCGGTCTGGCGCCGATAGTGTATCGGGAGAGTAGTCTGCGAGAGGTGGAAGCGGCCCTTCGTACCCGCGGTTTTCCAATTTATTAAAAAGATGGGGAAATGTTACCTTGAACACGTTTTCTCCTAAGCCAAAGACTTTTGGGAGTTTGTTAAGAGACATGTGGAAATAATTCAAGCTGTCAATAAACCTGACCTTATCGATTCGCATTTCCATGATACTAGTTCCGTTGGTGATTAATTTTGGAACTTCACGCTTCTCTTCGACGATATATTTCAGAATAAACTGGGCGTCGAACCCTTTTGCGTTATGCGCTATACATATAACACTGCCGACATTCTCCCTGTCTTGCAAAACATACTCTACAAATTCTGTGACAGGGACTTCTCCGAAAATTTGTTCACCAGCACTAGCGCACAGACTACAATCCCACGAATCATCATCTTCATCGATGCACTCTGTGCAGCGCTGTTGGCTGACACACAGGTTTACTTCGTGCAGATATTGATTCGGGACTCCTTCGACTCCGCGCTCCTGTCTGGTCTCAAAATCGTAAAAAATGAATATATCCGGATGATTCGATTTTTTTGTCGGACGCAGCGGTGCCATGAAACAGTTGTGATTTTCAGGGCGCTTCTGTTTGCAAGTTCTACAGTAAAACTGACCGCATTCATGTTTCGCGGCGTCTTTCTTGTACACTTGTCTTAAGCATGTTCGGCACGTCTGCAGCATATCGCATAATCGCGATTGGGGTCCATGCGAGCCGAGCATCTTATGCCGCGCGAAACAATCATTGCCGCGGAAGAAGCGGCCACAATCTTCACAACGTATCTTTACGACGTTTGCGTCGCAAGGTGGGCTAGTCATACAGTAGGGGCATTTCTGGCCGCACTGATGACCCGTGATGCGGCCGTATGCAACACCGCATGGAGGACAAAAAAATGAAGCACCGGCTGCCGCGGGGAGATTTAACACCAGACCGTAGTGGTGTTCCTGATTATCGCATAGTAGATAAATGCTGTGCTCGACTTTTGGAACACAGCGTAGTACTGTATCGGTATCGTTGAACAGAGCCGGTTCACTACTGCCGACAGACTCGATATCAAATAATATTAACGCCACCCCCTCCCATGCAAGCACCTCCTGAAAAGCCTGTAGCTCCGGTATACCGCAACTCCCTGCAGGAACTTCTATGTTCGCTGCCCTAACTAATTCTTCAGCCAGGATTTTTTGGAGTACCGATCTACTCCGGTGTACATTATCCCAGCGTTTCTGGAGTACGCCTTGTCTGATCTGTCCGCGCTCCGCATACACGTTACCTGCCACTATACTCCTCGGGACACAGAGGTTGTCATCATTTTGGAATTTAATAACGGAGCGTTTCTCCCAAAAATCGACGCGTCTGACTTTTTTTTTGGCCTCCCGGAACCTATAGGCATCGAAATTATATTACTCGTTATCATGAACGAGTCATCGATGCTGAACCCGGCAGCACTTTGCGAAACGCTACTAATAATTGTGAATAGCTCCTCGAAATTAAAATCTGCCACTGGCCTATACGACATGCCTACGGGCCCCCGTGTGAACGCGTTTGATTTAAATTCAATGCCAACCATATCTGTCGGCTCGCTACCACTCACGAGAAGCGTGTGTAGCTCACGTATCGCGTCCTCTAACCATGATACGGGGTTAATATTCTCGGAAGGCTCGCGGATTCTTACAGTTAATACGGTCCCTGTAGCCTTAAATCTATCGAACCACTGTCGGGATTCAACGCGGTGCGTGATCTTTGACTCACCGGATAGCGATGGCGCCGACTGCGGGCTTGCTGACGGTCCTGCGACGGGTTCATCTCCGAGGTCTCGATTTACTACCTGGGATGGTGGTGGTGGTGATGGCGATTTAGTCGCGAGGTTCTCGGGACCGGAATCCTCCATCAAGTCGCCCCCGAAATGTGCGGAGTTCGCCAAAGACCCGGCGAACTCGCTGGCCCCGCCATTTTGAAGCGGCGAAGGTGTCCTCCGTCGCGAAGATCCTGCGATAGGCTCGAAGGTCGAGCTTTCTGGAGGTGCCTGCGCTGCTTTCTGAGACTCCGAAGACGAGGAAATGTAGACCCATTGACACGTCGAGCAATCCCCGTCCTCCTCCTTCTCCACCGATCTGCGTGGAGTTCGCTGTTCAACTTTCAACTTTCAACTTTCAACTTTCAACTTTCAACTTTCAACTTTCAACTTTCGACTTTCGACTTTCGACTTTCAACTTTCAACTTTCAACTTTCAACTTTCAACTTTCAACTTTCAACTTTCAACTTTCAACTTTCAACTTTCAACTTTCAACTTTCAACTTTCAACTTTCAACTTTCAACTTTCAACTTTCAACTTTCAACTTTCAACTTTCAACTTTCAACTTTCAACTTTCAACTTTCAACTTTCAACTTTCAACTTTCAACTTTCAACTTTCAACTTTCAACTTTCAACTTTCAACTTTCAACTTTCAACTTTCAACTTTCAACTTTCAACTTTCAACTTTCAACTTTCAACTTTCAACTTTCAACTTTCAACTTTCAACTTTCAACTTTCAACTTTCAACTTTCAACTTTCAACTTTCAACTTTCAACTTTCAACTTTCAACTTTCAACTTTCAACTTTCAACTTTCAACTTTCAACTTTCAACTTTCAACTTTCAACTTTCAACTTTCAACTTTCAACTTTCAACTTTCAACTTTCAACTTTCAACTTTCAACTTTCAACTTTCAACTTTCAACTTTCAACTTTCAACTTTCAACTTTCAACTTTCAACTTTCAACTTTCAACTTTCAACTTTCAACTTTCAACTTTCAACTTTCAACTTTCAACTTTCAACTTTCAACTTTCAACTTTCAACTTTCAACTTTCAACTTTCAACTTTCAACTTTTAACACGTACCTTCGTTTTCCCATGGGATATCGTGGACCTCTGCAATAGCCCGCGCATCATTCAATCTCGCAGTAGCCTCCTGCAACGCTCGTTCGGCCTCCTGTACAGCTGCGGCTGTAGCGTTTCGCGCTGCTCCCTCATTTCGAAGGACTTCTGTAATTAGTAATGCATATATTTAATAATTAGTTACGGAATTACACAACGTAACAGGAATTAAAACAACAAACACTTGAACTACACTTACCAAGCCGGGCAACCTCATCGCGGAGTGTTGCAGCATCCCGCGAATTTTTATACGAGGATCCGTTGACAGCCTGGCACACTATCTTCAGCACCTCATAGCTTTCACTAAATATACCCTCGTTGTACATTTTAATAATCTGGGCCGTAGTTAGGTGGTCCAGGAAGCATTTGACCCGCATTATTAAAGCCGGACCTCGAATACACTTTATCATCCGATCTGTAGATTTCAGCAGCACCCTCTCCACTGCTCGCGTAGGATTCACTGCCAAAACTTTCACGATCGCACTAATAATGGCACGTACAATTGCGTCAACCATTGTAATAGCTACTTCGTTCACTGGACACAGACGAACAAAATTACACAAAACGCTACGACGACAGAATAAACACTGAAGATGCGTGACGTTTGCACCGGTGAACGAAACAGAATAGCTTTCCGCGGAAACACTTAGACTTATAGTTTTTTCTCTTGACCAGCAACCCCTTCCACTGTACAAATTCGGAGTGATCATTGGTTGGTCAAAGATTTTCTTTATTTTGCAGATTTAAAAATGACGCCCATCACGGTTTTCTACCCCTAAAAACCCCGTGACTCGAGGCAAAAATCCTTCGAGTAAAGGCTATAAAATTGCTATTGTTCCAGGTAGCTTACGTCCGAACATTCCCCAGTGCGGCCTATACGCTTTATGGGTTTTATTACAGCTACGCGTCATCATATTATAGTCAGCTGCACTATCCTAATTGCTGTAAATTCTATAGCTGCATTGTGGTCGAGTTTTTCGCGCATTTTTACTTTTATTTCGTCGTTGTACATGTTTGTCCTTGTCTCTTAGTGTTTAGCCAGTGAATAGCTATTGAACCGGGAAATTTCCGTCTTATTTTAAGAATATGTAGAGTGCACAAGCTGAGATACACCAATCATGAGATACGTTACGTCACGTCGGAAGATGCTTCACAAAATTACCACGTCGCGGGGGTGGTCTGCGCAACTCTCGAGTCCCAACCCCACGACGCTCACCCCCACTCAAGTTAGCAGCATCTTTGAGGCGTGTCTTTACCCCTTCTCCTCTGAAAAATTGCATCAACACAACCTTAGCTGACGTCTTGATCTCGAGTCATTACGTCTTCGGTGCTTGAAGAGCTCAGACCTCGTCTCAGATACCATCCAAAATATACAAAATAAAATAAAATAAAATAAAATGGAAAATTTTACCGCCGTTGTGAATAACAAAGAAAAGGGTGACTCGGTGCATCGGTTACTGAAACGGGCTCTGGAAAACGAAGACAAGCCACTTGAAGAAATTCCGTGGCGGCCATTAAGCCAGGCCATGATATTAGCCACGACGTACAGTTTAAATGCATCTGGCAGTAAAATGGTTACAATCGGACTCGAACTAGTAAACGATGAAGACTTCGAGGTGGCAATAAAATTCTCCAACCGTTACTCAAAAGGAATTTCACTGTCTGTGGATGAATGGCGAGAAATGTCCGCACTGGGACCCGTAACTGACCGCTGGATTTTTAGCTGCGGGCAGGTTAGCAAGCTAAAACCCAAATCGCCGCCGCCTATACAATCGCTCGGACGGAGGGTACTGCGCTGCACAACTGTTTACAACGAACAAGCTATTGTCCTCGCACTTAATGAATCAGAACACGACGAGCAGAGGCGAGCGAAAAAAGGTTTTTCGCCAGAGATTATCATGCAAAAGACGACATACAAGGGACTAGCGAAGTTGGTTCCTTGCATCGATCACAGGATCCGACTGCTTTCTGAAGATCTCAACATCGTGAAGAAGCTGAAAGATGAGCTTATTAATCACATCAGCTGAAAGGTCGCGACGGACGACTGGTCTTCGCTCAGCGAATCACAATTATCCGCGGAGGGGCTCAGAAAAATCAAGGATGACTATACGTGCACTATAATAGCGCGTTTCGAACTGCGGAATTTCCCTACGCAGGAGGATGAAGAAATGGACGAAAAACGATACTTGATCGGCACCGAATTAATGGGTCTTCATCACGAATATCTTTTCCGTAAAGTGATAGAGCGTGTACTAGAAATGCCTTAACGAAAAATATATACATTGGAGTAAAATTGGAGTAAATTTAAAAAGAATAAAAATCATTTTTAAAATTGTTTACATTCAAAAATATGTAAATCTAGATTTAAGAATTTAAAAAATGCAATCTTTATAAAAATATATACCAAAATTATTTTTTACTTACCTTTTCCTCATCCGTTTCATATAACTTTTTTTTTTTACATAAGCTGAAAAAAAACATTGCTACATATTGGAATCGAACCCGCGCTGCCAAGGAAAACGGCGCTTGAATTCAACGCCTTATGCCGCTCGGCCAAGCTAGCTTACGCAAAGCATTCAGCTACCCTCGAGAAACACCCTACGCGCAACAGCGAGAGCCTTGCTTCCCGCAGCAAGCCAGCGCCTGGCGGAATCCAAGATGGCGCGACTCGCTGCTGCATCGTCACGGACTCTCCGTGCGCTCCGTGTACTTCAGCCAGCCACCGCTATACCGTCTACGCGCTGCACCGCGCGGCATCCCCTCTCACGCACTCGAACCGATGGGGCCGCCGCCGCTCGGCCGCCAGCGTACCCCAAAAATCCAACATGGCGCGACTCGTCGCTACGCCGTCACCAGCCAACTCACCCCCGCTCCTCTCTCCATCATCCCCTCCGCCCGCAGCTCAAGTCGAGCTGCTCAAGGGATCGACCAGGGGTGGGTGGTCGGGACTTGGCAGCCGAAGGAGCAACATCTCCTCCAGCTCCTCACCCTGGACACCCACCACCTCCCTACAGGGCCCGCGGGGGAAGGGGGGAGGGGGAAAACCACCCCAGCAGCGAGCCGGCGGGCCTGGCGCCCCGGCCGAGCACGCTACACACCATCCCCACTGCTCAAAGCCGCCATCTTGAAAAAATCCGTATAGGTACTGCTGTCTACTAGCGTCACCCGCAGGGGTGGATAGGGGGGTGTGCCGGGCTGTGGGATGGACCACCACTCATGTGCTTGGCCGCCGCTCATACCATCGGGGAGTCACGACCCCGCGGTTACCGAGTGCGGGTCTGAACTGGCTGGGGACTCGTTAGGGGGGCCGAGTTCTTTGCTTCGCAAATGTTCCCGGTCAACCACTCGCCTGCTTGTCGGCGAGAATGAGCCGAGTACTTGTATACTGGCAACTCCGCCTTCTCGAGGCCCCCGCTGATAACGGCTTCTAGGCGTCGGATTTATTTCTGGCGGCCACAAGAAGTCGGCTAAGTGAGTTGCTCCCTTCGGGGCGGCTCCTCTTCTCCCGATCTATGAACCTTTGTATTTCGTTGAAATACAAGGGGGAGATCGGGAGTTTTTCCTTCTTGTACTCCTGGCAGAGGTGGCTGCTAGTACCCCACCAAGGGACCCTTCGGGGAATTGGTAGCTGCGCTTGTCGTGGCGCACTGGCTGTGGCGTAGCCCAGCCCCTCGCACTTGGGTGCCGTGCCGTAGGCCTAACGGCGGAGACGACACGTTAAATAAAATAGGTAATATAATGTCTACTAGCGTCATCTCGTTTCCTATGTTATTTGCGTGGTTGTCGTTTATCCTCCTCGTCATCCGTTGTGTCGGTTGGACGTTTTTTAGAGAGTCGCCATTGTGGCTCCGTATTTTTCTTTGAGTTCAGCTCCTCTACCATTTTTTTATTGGTTGCATAAATTCACCTTCGTTTTCCGATAACTCGGTGATTGATGTTTCGGTATCTATTATTAAATCTTTTGTTTTGGGTACACTCTCCGTTTTTGTTTTGATTTTGTCTTTTTGGGTGGTTGATTTGTTTCTTGTTGGGTTTGTTTCTTCTGTTCCGTTACTTGGTCCATTGATTTGTCAGAGTCTATTTGGTATGTTCTCTGATATGCGGCTTGGCTGTCCTCCGATTCGTTGGTCGACAGTTCCCATGTGTTTCGTTTTTTCCTAGGTGCTGGGTTTCCAGAACCCGTGTCGGTTGTTGATCGTCCGCGAGTTTGATGCAGCGGTTCGGGAGACAGTTTTTGTTTTTTTTTCCTCCTGGTTTTTTGTGTTTTCTGATGAGCTATCCTCGCGTTGCCTGATTGGCATGATTTCCGCGGGATTTCTCGATAGATCGTCGGCAACGACGTGTAGCTTTCCGGGTTTGTGTACGATGTCGTAATCGTACCCGTTCAGTATTATTTGCCATCGTTGTAGCTGTTGCGGGATGTCGGGTTTGTTATATATATATATATTAGTGCTCTGTTGTCTGTGACAAGCGTGAACCGTTTTCCGTATAGATACGTTTTAAAGTATTCTACCGCGTTCACTATGGCTAAGAGCTCTTTTTTCATCACGTCGTACGCGATCTCGGTTTTTTGAATGCTCTCGAATAGAAAGCTATTGGATGATCGAAGTCACCGTACTTTTGACTAACAACTGTGCCTATGGCG
This sequence comes from Ichneumon xanthorius, assembly GCA_917499995.1. Classification (NCBI taxonomy): domain Eukaryota; kingdom Metazoa; phylum Arthropoda; class Insecta; order Hymenoptera; family Ichneumonidae; genus Ichneumon; species Ichneumon xanthorius. The sequence continues at coordinate 519,655 of CAKJTD010000081.1, read as the reverse complement.
TAGTCTGACGCGTCCGTGGTAAGTGTATTGTCAAAGTCTGGATACTTTAGGACTGGTCGTTCGGTGATTTTTGCCTTCAGGTACTCGAACGCTGATTGGCATTCGTCCGTCCATTCGAATTTCTCTGATTTCTTCAGTTGTTGGGTTAAAGGAATCGCAATTTTTGCGAAGTCGCGGATGAAGCGTCGATAGTAGCCTGCAAGTGCTACGAATTGTTTAATTCCTTTTTTGTCTTTTGGTGTTGGGAAGTTTTTAACTGCGAATATGTTGCTGGTATTCGGTCTGACGCCTTCGGCTGAAATTATGGGCCCTAGGTATGTCACTTCTCGGTTTAGGAAGTGGCATTTTTCGGTTTGTAGCGTCAATCCTGCCGAAGTTAGTCTTTTCGCTAAACTCTTAAATTTGTTTTCGTGTTCGGTGATGTCTCTTGCGTATATTACAATATCGTCCAGATAGACGAATAGGTCTGTGCCTTGAAGACCGGATAGCACGACGTCCATCAACCTTTGAAAGGTTGCTGGCGCGTTTTTAGGTCCGAATGGCATTCGGTGATATTCGTAATGTCCATTCGGGGTCGAAAAAGCTGTTTTGTGTCTGTCTGCTGGATGCATTTCTATTTGATAAAAACCGGACGCTAGGTCGAACGTTGAAAAGTACCGGGCGTTTCCCAGTTGAGCTAATATATCCCTGATGTTTGGGAGTGGGTACGCGTCTGGCGTAGTTTTTTCGTTAAATTTCCGAAAGTCTATAACGATTCTCCATTTTTTGTTGCCTTTCGCGTCTGGCTTTTTGGGAACAACCCAAACTGTAGAGTTGTAGGGGGAGACAGATGGTTTTATTATCCCCTTGTTTAACATGTCGTTAACCTGACTTTTTATTTCTCTCTTGTGTACTTGTGGAAATCTGTATTGTTTAGTGTTAATTGGTCTGTCGTCTGTTGTAGGAATTTCGTATTTTGCCAGTGTTGTGTGACCCAATCGATCTCCGGGTAAACAGAACAGGTGTTGGTATTTTGAGACCAACTGGAGAACGTGATCTCGCTCTGTTTCGCTGAGGTGATCTAATTGCAGAAGAGCTTGAAGAGCTTCAAGCCTACTCTGTTTGTCGAGTTGTACCGAGCGTACTTCTGCACGGTCCACGTTCGAGAAACCGTGAAGGTCGCTCGGTGTGAAGTTGTCGATTGGTTTTTCGGAGATAATATCGACTGGTATTAATTCTACCGTCGGGACTATCAGGTTTATCTCGCAATTTTGCGCGTTAATTGCGCAAAGGTACGCAATTCCGTTGTTGTTTTTTTTTACTAAAGCGTTACCCATGTAGAGACGTGGACCTCCGTCGATTCTCGGGAGGTATCCCTCCTCGAGATTGGTTGGTTTCAGTCTGATGGGTACGATGAGTTTCGATCTGCCTGGTATCGTCACTCGCTCGAACGTTTCGAACGGGACTGTATGGCCAGCAAATTTGATGCACGCTTAGGTGTAGAGTATATCGGCTGGCGTCCCTCTAAAGAAGACGTCACCGAGTATGGCGTCCTGCATAATCGGGAATAAATCATCGATTACGTGGAATTCGATGTTAAATTCCTCGATTCGGATATAACATCTACCAATTGTTTTCGCTGTCCCGTAGTTGATACCACTAAGCTCGTATATGAGCGTCGGGTCTATCTCCGTACTTCGGGCGACAAAGGAATCTTTTATGAGATTTATCTCTGCTCCAAGAAATACTGCTGCAAGAAATACAGCTTGGTTCGAATGCAGGTCTTGTGACTCTAGGGTCACGCTTGGTGGCTTATGTCTATTAGTTAATCCTAATTTTATTCTGGCTTTTCTAATTGTTACGCTCCCGTCTGTTTTTTTTCCGTATGCCGATTCTACGTGTTTTAGGAGTTCGGGCCCGGTGTGCGCAACTTTTGCGTCTTTTCTTAGTTCGGATTGGATGAGCGCTCCAGTGTCCTGCCTCCCGTCGCGCTGCCGCGAGAGGCGGGACGCTCGTTTTTTTGGAGTACGCGCTCGAAAATTTGTTCGATCTGTGCTGCGTGAAGGCTCGATTGGTAATCGGATTTTCGCGAGTTTCGGGTGTTACTACCGCTTTGTCTTTCCCGTGAATTGTCACGATCGCGTGAATTATCTCGACGATTTTGATCGTTTTGATAATTGCGATCTCGTGAATCGTCTCGTCGCGAGTTGTTTCGATTGTCGCGTGGATTGTTATAACTGTCGCGCGGGTTATTTTGGTAATTATCGCGATCGTTGGTGCGATAGTTGTCGCGAGAGTTGTGGCGAGCGTTGTTGCGGTAGTTGTCGCGATAATTGTTTCGACGATTGTCGCTCGAGTTATTTCGATAATTACCGCGTGAGTTGTTTTGATAATTACCACGTGAGTTGTTTTGATAATTACCACGTGAGTTAGTTTGTTAATTACCACGTGAGTTGTTTTGATAATTATCGCGCGAGTTGTCGCGATAATTATTGCGATAGTTACCGCGTGAATTGTTTTGGTAATTACGACTGTTGGCGCGTGTATTTGTGTTTTCGCGTAGACGCTGTATGGAATAGCACTCGGACGTCGAGTGTGTGGGATTTTCGCGATGAGTTTCGCAAAATTTAAGTCCGCTGTTGCTAGCAGTCTGAGTAAATCAGACTTTTGCTTTTTCTGGGCTTTTATCTCGGGTTTCCGATTTGTCGAGTTTTGATGTTTGGTGCATAGCTTGTCTACGAATGAGTTCGTTTTCAATATTTAATGCTTGACGAGGCATCTTCGAGGGTTATATTTCCGATTTGGTCGGCTAATCCGCGAATAAAAGTTCTTATGACTGTTTGTCTTGCTTCGTTTATTCGTCCGTTTAGGTAGGCCTGTTGGGCTTCAGCGCGGTAGACTTCTTTTAGCCTATTCTCGATTCGATTCGCGATTTTTCGCGTACGCGTTGCGTAGACGAGAACAGATTCGCTGTAATTTTGTGTATTTGATTTTAATTCGGTTTCGAGATCCGATAGCTCAACTGGCCTGTCGAAAGCGCTCTTGAGATCCCTCAAGAGTGAATCTAATGTGTCGTATGTTTTTGATTCGGTGATATCGGCTGCAACTCCCGACAGTTTAAGGACGGGGTAAGGTATTACAATTTTTTTTGCTTTTTTTAAATGAATGTATAATATCTCAAGAATATTGTGTTAAAATTTCAAGTCGATCGGAGCAAAATTAACGAAGTTACGAGTATTTGAGCGTCTGTTGCTCCAGGCCGGGTTTTATACCTCATTGATAGCTGCGCGGCTCGCTCACCTGGCGCGCTATTGTATTAATTTATAGACCCCGGATAAATTTCTTGGTAGAAGGGCCTGTTCAGGTCCCGTTAGGTATATTCGAGGCATGGTGTACATCAGTATACACATCAGTATATACATCAGTTGACCGCTGTATGCCGTGCTAAGCAGTTGCAAGTCACACTAACATTTTGAGTCCGTTTTCGTTCGTGTTCGTACCTCGAAAAATGCCTCGAAAAATAACCAGACCAGATCGTCAGAACTGTTGTGAGTACTTGTGCCGACCGAAAAAAAGTGTGCCTCCTCAAAAGCGTAAAAACGACGAAGTGGTAGCTAATAGCGCGTCAGCGAAAAAAATTAAAAATAGTCCCTTTGTGGACATAGAAGAAGACATCCAAAAACATTATAGAATAATAGATTTTCTTCTTGTTTTTTTGACGATTGCTAATGACATCAAATGTGTGAAGCGTGATGGAAAAGTTGTATTCCAAACATGCAAAAAAGAAGGTCTTGGCTTCAACATTAATGTTACATGTGAAAAGTGTAAAAAGCCTCACTACATTCCATCAGAAGCAAGCGGCGCACGACAGTAAAGAAGAAAGAGTTTTGCGTAGACAAATGCAAAAAGATGCTCTCGATCACATTGATGGAAGCTTTTTGCTTTACGGACCTGGCATCGACGACTCCGTGTGAGTATAAGAAAATTATCGCGTTTTATTTTGAATTTCATAAAATTCAAAGATAATTGAAAAATCTGAAAAAATTCATACGTATTCAGAAAAATGCACTAATTATTTTCACGAAAAAAAATTGGGTTGCGGCGAAATTTGTTGACCAATTTTTTTTTCATCAATTTGTTAATAACATTTTGGAATTATTATTATGCAAAATTAATCTTTTGAGTACCTTTAATATGCATGAATTGTTTCAGATTTTTATACAATCGAGAAGTGTTCTCAAACTTATTTAAAATGAGCGCTAAGCGACCAAACTCTTCGCGTTTTTCAAAGCGTTTTTCTGAAACTTGTCATATTTGAAGTCCGTGTTCACGATAACTCAAAATCTACTGGACCAATCGTTTTGAAATTTTGCACAGTACTTCTTCACATAATTCACCAGGTATTGTCGAGAGCTTTTTTGTTTTTTAAAAATAATTACTAATTTTTAAACAACAAATAAGCCGATTTTTTTTAAGCAAGAATCGGTTTTTTGGCTCCCAAGTGCTACGAAAAATTGAAAAAAATCCTCTTGTCAGTACCTCGAGAAACATGTCCTTTAAAAAATGCATTTTGATTTTTTTGTTTCAGATGATTCTGTTGGGAGTTATGATGAACACCGCAAATCAACTTTTTTTCGAGGCGCCTCCGGAGATTCATTGTCACTCGCTCAATTTTGAATATTTTGCAATGAAAATTTAGGAAAATGTTGTTCAAATGTTAAATTATTATATGGAAATTTACTGAATAAACGAACACTATCTGTATCGCCAAAAAAAAAATCTTTAAAACATGCCTTTTTTCATCGAATTAACCTTACCCCGCCCTTAAGCTGTACTATTGTCAGGAATTGGGACCGATCGTTTTCCGCAAAGAGTTTTGCAGCATTATTACATGCGCATATGTAATTGCTAAGTGGCATATTTCTGCCATCGAAGTTTAGTACGAGATTTTGAACGTCACGGAGCTTCATTGTGTTAGGTACGGGATTATCGTTGTCTTCATTGACCATTCTTACCTTTAATCCCTCAGACAATGCGGAGCGGAAAAAACTATTTGCACTACTTGTCCGTGTGCGCCGAGCCCGTTTCGGCGGACTTATTTTAATTGAGTAAAAGTGAGGAAAGAAGAAATTTCCTTCCTCTGTTTTTTTATTATTATTATTTATATATAATTAAAAATGACTCAATTATTATTAATAATTGTTGCTTCTCTTTTCCCTTTTTTTATTATCAATAGCTAAACGTTATCAGTGTTTTTTTTTTAATTGCAAGAAAAACACGAAATAATATTTTCCATTCTGGATTTTGTTGCTTTTTTTTGTATATGTATTTTATTTTGTTTGAAGTAATTGAAAAGAATGGACTGAAGAAATTAATTGTTTATTTGTTTCCAGTTTTTTTTTGTTCGTTCGAGTTGTATTATTATAATTTTTTTTTTTAAAAAAGGAAATGAATTTAATTAATTTATTATTATTTGCGTGTAAAAATTTTGTTGTATAACTATAAAGAAGAGAGAAAAGAAAATGTTTGAAAGTAAAAAAAAGAAAAATTATTTATTTTATTTATATAAGAAAAGAAGTTATTTATTTTTGTATACATATATTGTGACAATATTTCCCCCGTGGGAAGGGCGAAATCGTCTACAGGTTGGGAAGTGAAAATTTGGCCAAAATCGTGCAACGGGGTGGGGAGGGGGAAAATCAAACAAAATAAAAATACTCGTCGTGAACAATAATAACAGTCGTTTTAATAATGCGAAAGAATAACAAAAATAGAAACTTGAAGGGCTGGGAAATAATAACAAAGTTGCTGGAATGCTCGGTAACAATAATAATAAATCGGTAATGAAATACAAAAAAAAAACGGTAAATAACAAAAGTCGAAAAGTTGCGAATGACAGTCGCTTCAACGCCGGTACGGGTTCTTTGGAGAAAGAAACAAAAATGAAAATAACGATAGCTTCAACGCCGGTACGGGTACGTTGAAGAAATAAAACCAAAAGAAAATAACAGTCGCTTCAACGCCGGTACGGGTACGTTGAAGAAAGAAACAAAAATGAAAATAACGATCGCTTCAACGCCGGTACGGGTACGTTGAAGAAAGAAACAAAAATGAAAATAACGATCGCTTCAACGCCGGTACGGGTACGTTGAAGAAAGAAAACAAAAAGAAAATAATACCGGGGAGAGATTACAAATAATATGGGACGGTAAATCTGGGGAAAATTCGCAAATAATAAATCGGGGGAAGGAGAAAGTCGTGGGGAGAATATTCGATGAAATTGGGAACAATGCGAAAATGCAAATGGGAAACGGTCCCATGACGTCGGCAGCTACGACGGTCCATGGGCCTTCGGTCGTCCTTTCTCGCATCAGTCCAACAGGTGCAGACTGCTGCACTTTGTTGAGCTGGCAGACAGGGCATCGTCGCACGAACTGACGTCTTGAAAGATTCCGGGACAGGCAAAGTCTTGGGTCAAACGGTGGTAGGTTTTATCTATGCCTAGATGGCCGGATTGGCGGTTGTCGTGGGCGTCTTGCATGGCTTTCTGTCGGGCATCACAGGGTAGGACTAGTTTCCAGGAGTCCAGGTCTACCAGGGTGGGATCTATGACGGGGTGAGGTCGGTGGTGGTATAATCGGCCATCCTCGAGTTTCCAGTCGGGATATTGGGAGGGAAATTGGCTGACGTTTTTCATTTGTTCGAGGTACCAAGGGTCTATCGATTCGCCTATCGTGGCAAGGGCTTGCTGTGATCCCTCGAACATTCGAGATAGGGCATCAGGCACGACGTTCAGGGCTCCCTTGCGATGGACAATCTCCATGTTGAGGTCTTGCATTGTCAATGCCTATCTCGCAAGTCGTCCGGAAGGATCTCTAATATTCCGCAGCCAGCGTGGTCCGTTATTACACAAAAAGAGGTGCCTTCCAGGTATGGGCGTAACTTCTTTGCGGCCCACAGAACAGCTAGGCACTCTTTTTCGGTCACACTATATTTTCTCTCCGCTCGAGAGAGGACTCGACTACAAAATATTATGGGGTGTTCAGCGCCCTGGGACTCTTGGGTGAGAACGGCTCCGACGGCTAAGTCGCTGGCGTCGGTATGAACGGTGAAGGGCTTGGTGAAATCAGGGCGGGCAAATATGGGGGCTTGGGTCAGGGCGGTCCGTAATGCTTCGAATGCTATTCTCTGTTCCTCTCCCCACTGCCACTGCACGTCGTTTTCCAGGAGTCATACGAGGGGGACTTTGTGCTTGGAGATGTCACCCAGGAATCGGGCATACCATCCGATCATTCCGAGAAATCGGCGTAATTGCTTAGGGTTTTTGGGGGCAGGGTAGTACGTCAGTATCGGGGCTATCTTGTCGGGATCCGTCTTCAGTCCGTTTTTGGTGATTAAATACCCCAAATACTTCATTTCCGGACAGAAGAACGAACTCTTCTCTCGGTTAATTACTAATCCGACGTTCTTGAGGGCTGTTAACACGAGAGTCAGGTAATCGAAGTGTTCATCGACCGTTTCCGTGGCGATGATCACAATATATATATATATATATTCGCTGCCGTCTGGTGTGAGGCGCGTTGTTAGAAATACTTTTTTTATATTATGACCTCTTTTTTATTATTATTGTTATTATTATTATTAAAAGGAATAGAGAGATTGTTATGGATTTATTGCATGTGTGTATGTCGCATGCTCTCAACGGTCGTACGCCACTGATACGCGTCGCGTCACCTGTCGGCGCTCGGTTCCCGCGGGATACTAATTCTCTTTTTGAGAAGAAGTATTATATATTGTTTTTATTATTTTTTTGAGAAAAATTTGGCTACGTTTTTTTTTTAAACAGAATAAAATACATATATAAGTTGGTACTTACATTACCACGCTGATGAGAAACACTAATAGCATGGATTTCGTTTCGGATTATCATTATTATTTCTCCTTGTTTCGTCCTTCCTTCCTTCTATTTACTGATATGTTTGATCGGAGGTGGACGGTCGATTTCGGCGTTTGTTCGACGGCAAGTGTCGAGTCGACGAAGGGCGTGTCACAGTGGCTGCTGGTCGATCGATGACGTACCATCGGTACGAGGGGTCACGGCGACGGCGGATTTATCTCGCGCGGTCGATGGCGGCTCGCCGGTGGTAACGTCGGAAACTTTTTTTTCAGCGCGATGCACTCTTTACATGCTCACTCCGTACACTCTCACTATAATTGTTTGTTTTGCGTCCGTTTCGCGTCTTTGATGTTAATAGTTAATTTTGAAGGTTAATATATGTGTTATATGTGTTAATAGTATTTAGTTAATTTTATTGTTTGGTAAGTGTCTGTTCACTGTATTGCTATTTTGTGTCTTTTCACTGTAACTATTTTTATTATTATTCGTGTCTTTTCACTGTTTGTTACTATTCGTTGTTTTTTTTTCGCTGATTGTGACTGTTTGTTGTGTTTTCTTTTTCCTTTGGTTGTTCACTATTTTTCCACTGTGACACTTTTCGTTTTGTTGTTATTTTTATATACACTGTTTTTTTTTTTGTGTGCGAGCACGGCTCGAGCACGTTTGTCGATTCCGGGTTTATGTGACCTGCGGCTCAAACGCGAGTATCAAACATTTTTTTTTAAGTTAAATTTTATGAATTTTTTTTTTTTTTTAATGTGGACATGTTTAAGTGGTAGCACCACTTCTGATACTAAATGTAATAGATGGTCGATGGGTCACGCACTGCGTAATGAGTTTAGTTGAATTGATGGTAAAAGACAATGGTTTTATTAGTCGGAGAGTTTCGTAGAGTATAATTGGAGGTATAATTCGGAGGTGTGCCGCACTGGTCGTCGGTCGGAGCTGAACTGATGAAGCGGGCGTGAAGCTGAGGGCTTCGCGCTCGCTGTTACAAAGGAAGAATGAATCGACGATGTTTAGTCTAGTAGATAAGTGGCCGCTCGCAGCGGTCCGGATGCTCGATAGCCTTAAGGGCTTCTTTGAAGAGCTTATCGAACGGAAACTCCGTGTCGATACGCATGAATAAATATTCGAAGTTAAACGAAAGGAATTATGAGGTTGCGGCCGTTACAAGCCAATAGTGCAGAAATGTCCCAGACAGTCAATCGTACTAGGTCACTAGAATCGTACTAGGTAAAGATGGTCAAATAAACCGTGGTTCGATAGAGAATGCAACAATAAGCGCCGAAATCTAATAAACCTGTTGAAAAAAACCAAAAAGCTTGGCTACCCTAGAATCGAATTAAGCGCTTACTTACGCGCAAAAAAGGATTATAAACTAACTTTAAAGAGTAAAAAAAACGGCGGTTATGTTTCCTAGGACAGAAGCTTTTGCTAGTGTAAACAACCCGAGGCTTTTCTGGAGTGCGGCGAACAGATGCAAGCCAAGGATCAGACAATTGGAATCTCCTTCGTTAGATACGTGGAACGAGTTTCTAAGTATCGTTTATCCGGCTAGAAGTCCGTCCTTTAATATTATCGGCGGGACGGCTGATCCTATTTTAGATGCCTACATCACACAGGAAGAGCTCTCGGGTTGTATCTGTAAAGCCAAGTCAGGAAAAGCACCAGTTATTGACGGTATTTCGAGCGAATTTTATAAGGCTTTATCAGGAGATTGGTTTGCCTACCTGATAGCTCTGTTTAACAAAATCTTAGAAACTGAAGAATTACCTAAATTGTGGTCCAAGGTCATGCTCTGTATGATTCACAAAAAAGGTCCCGCGGTCGACCCGCTCAACTACCGCGGCATCGCCTTGGTTAACATTATCACTAAACTTTTCACCCAAATTTTAAGCGACAGACTAGAAAAATGGGTCTTTATTGCGGGACTCATTCCCAAAGAGCAAGCTGGCTTCAGAAAGGGTAGGGGGTTGTGGATAACCTTTTTACCCTACAGACCTCGATACAACTCCGTTTACGACAGACTGGCGGTAAAACATATGCACTCTTTGTAGATTTCAGAAGAGCCTTCGATTCTGTTCCGCAGAACAAACAGTGGAAAAAAATGTTCGAGCTCGGCATCAGTCAGAAGACCATCCAAATTCTAATTAAATTATATGACCGTTCCACCCTTCAGATTAAAACAAACAATGGTCTGTCAATTCCTGCTGAAGTAAGTGAGGGTGTGCTCCAAGGCAAGATCCTGAGTCCGCTTCTGTTTATAATTTATATTTCCGATATGATTTCTTACTTCCGATCCCAGAATGCGAGGGGAATGGAGATAAATAGTAGCCGCGATCTACTTATGCTCTTGTACGCAGACGACTTGGTTATCCTGGCTTATTTACGTGTGGATCTTAAACGGAAATTACGCTTCTTGGCTCGCTATTGCGATGATAACGGTCTTACCGTGAATAATTCGAAGACCCAGATTTTGATATTTAGAACGGGCGGGAAATTGAGCAACGACGATAAAAACTTTTTGTAGAGGGGAGACAGAGTAGCAGTGGTAAATGAATACCAGTATCTCGGAGTCACCCTGTCGAGCTCTTCACTGGATCTTCTACCCGCGAACTCGGCGGTTAACAAAGCCAGGGTGGCCACGCTGTCTGTATTATCAATCTTGGCTTCTTCTAAATGTGATTCTTAGGATGCCATAATGAAGCTTTCTAACAGTGTCGTGGCCTCTATATTACTTTACACCGCTCCAATCGGGGGACTTAGATATTGTTCTGTATTAGGTAAATCACAACTTGAGTTTTTTAAACGGTTAATGCAGCTTCCAAAGTGTACCCCGGGCTGCGCTATTAGGTTAGAACTGGGCATTAGAGATGCGGCTCTAGGTGTCATTAACGTGGCATTCGGCTGGGTAATCAAAATACTGAAGATGGATGCTACGCGTCTACCTAAAATATATTTCTTAAGGCTATTTCCGTTAGAGTCCGTAAACCCGTCCCTGCTATACAACTAGGTAACGCAATTTAAGAAATTATTAGGGGCTGCAATTTCAACTGCTTAGAAGCCTGGAAGATAATTTTTCTACTTTTTACCCGACACGCTGCGCCATTAGTTTTACGAGAGTGAAGATCCAAGCTAGTGTGACGGTCCCGTATTTCGAATTAGTATTTCTGCTCACAGGAAACTCAAGTTAAAACATTTTATCTCATCCGCGCTAATCTCTGTACCGTCAGCACCTTCCGTGCGAACGCTAACGCTCTCACGGTAGCGGAGTCTTATCGCGCGTAGGAATATCGTGACGCGCGCAGCAACAGGCGAGGGCCCTGCTTTCGTCAGGCCCTTTATTTAGTTCATCTCAGAGTCCCGAACCGTTGTGACGTGCACTCTCCTTCACTCATTCAATAAATACTAATTATATCACTCGGATTTAATAATCATTCAACATATTCCTCGGCCATACCTGGCGTACTATCACATGGTGTCAGAAGTTTAGGAACCATAAAACACGCACGCACCAATCTACAAAAAAAAAAAACATTGTTCAAAATTATTCGGAGTTTGAAACAAAACAAAAGTTATCGTGTTGGAACTGAAAAAAAGAGGAATAAAAGTGAAGTTAGTGAAAAAATAAAATAAAATAAAATAAAAATAAAAACAAAAGTTGGTGAAAATTATAAAAAAATGTTTACCGCAACTCAACGAACATCTATAACGGCTCAGGGAAATAATTGGCATTCACACGAACATCTTCACGGATATTTTCAACACTTTCAACAATCTCACGGATCCTGTTGGCATTTCACGGACATTTACAACAGCTCAGGACGTTAACAATATTTTCACGGAAACCTCACACGGATACCAGCATTTAAATACAATCCCATATACAAGGAGGCCAGTAAAAAACCAATTAACCAAAAATCAAGGAAAAAAGGAAGGAAGGAAGTCAAACAAATTAACAAAAAATATTTCATGCAATTATACATTGTAACAATTTTGGCACTGTAAGTACCCTTCAAACTTATTTTTTTTTCTTTTTCTTTTTCTATTAAACGTTCATGCTGCTTGAGTGACTAATGCAACAATAATAACTAATAAATAAATAAATAAATAAATACAAATGATACACATTGTAAACAAGCCGAAGGCAAGCCGATGACACCGGCTCATTTTGCCGCTGCTGCGATTATCGCTCTCTCTTTCTATACTCGCACGGCGGGCGCACTCACGTCATCCCGATAAGCAGCATTCGACAGCTATACACGGCGACGCAAAAGTTCCAAGCAACACGAATTTTGAGTTTTTTCTTTTCTTTCACTTCCCTGGAGTTTCGGGAAGCGAGCAACAAATTGAGTAACAAACTTTTCCCAAAATTATTTTTATTCCCTTGCACAAATTGAAACGAAAACGTTGAATTAAAGCATTTATTTTAATTCCTTTTGTTAAAAAAATAAGAAAGGACAAGCTAAAACGATTATAAAAAAAATAAAATCACCGATAGACTAAAGGAAACTTATAACACAGCCGACAAAAGGCAGTATCTAGCCGACAGAATAGTAGAAGTCACTGCAAAAACAAAAAGAGCTTACGTTAGAGGCCTTACGCCTGCTATCGGCTCACACCTCATCCTCCACAATGCACAAGAATTCGATGCACTCATCGATCAATCAAAAACAATAGAACACGAATTAGACAAACAAAAGCAGGTACGGAAAAAATCACACAACAGCAGAGTGCACAACAATCCGTAGAATGCGCGAAAATTTCAAACGCATAGATAACAGAGACTATTCCCGGGAACGTTACGACAAAAATAGACGCGACGACTCACGAGACAGATACAGGAACGACTCACGAGACAGATACAGGAACGACTGACGAGACAGATACAGGAACGACTCACGAGACAGGTACAGGAATGACTCACGAGACAGATACAGGAACGACTCACGAGATAGGTACAGGAACAACTCACGAGACAGATATAGGAACGACTCACGTGACCGATTCCGAAACAACTCACGAGACAGGTACCGAAACGACTCACGTGACCGATACCGAAACAACTCACGAGACAGGTACCGAAACGACTCACGCGACAGATATAGCGACTCACGAAACAGACAGTCACGGGACAGATATCGAAACGATTCACGCGACAGACGTTCAGATGATTCACGCTACAAACGACGGGACAGCTCACGTGACAGACGGGACAACTCGCGCGACAAACACCGAAACACTTCACGAGACCGATCCTCCGATCGCGACGATAAAGCCAGCTCCCCCATCAGAGATAGAAAAGCAGCTAAAAGCGATGCTCGCGAATCCAAACCTAAAAAACTAGAATCGAGTTTTACGAACCAGTGCGCCGTAGAACAAATTTTAAAAGTACTAAACAAAACATTAAAAAAAGCAACGATCTCATTGGGCACAACAAAGGGCCATAAGCTACCATCAGTCTGCATAACATCCCCCGAATTGTATTATAACCCAACGAAATTTTTAATCGACACGGGGGCCCAAATTAATTTGATAAACGAAAAAACTATTGCACGGAACGTAAAAATCGACGCACAAACTATCTACGAATTAACAGGTATCACCGAAGGTAAAGTATACATACTGTGTAAATGCACAATCTCGATCAAGTCCGTACAAATTGAATTTCACGTAGTTTCCGACAAGTTCCCGATAAAACAGGACGCCATATTGGGCGATGCCTTTTTCAAACAGACACCGGCCGATATTCTCTACTCGAGCGCCTGCATAGCTTTCAAGCAAAAAGCATCATTCACATTAGAGTAAAAAACCCCGAAATCCAGGAAGGGTACGTTTCGCGATTGAGAACTCCGGACATCATCATTCTTGGCGAAGCCCTTGTGAGAAGCGACAATGGAGTTGCATACGTGGGCATAATTAATAAAACAAATAATGCCATCGATTTCGAGATCCCTGCCAAACATAGTAGAAATCCTGGATCAATTAGGTAACGCTCGTTACTTTTCAACATTTGACTTAGCTTCCGGCTTTCACCAACTCGAGATGCATCCAAACGACAAACAAAAAACCGCGTTTTCTACGCCGAGTGGATATTACGAGTTTAATCGCATGCCATTTGGCCTAAAAAACGCACCAGCAACCTTTCAACGACTAATGGATATAGTACTATCAGGACTCACTGGAAGCGACCTTTTTGTTTATCTGGACAACATAGTGATCTATGCAAACACCCTCGAGGAACATGAAAAGAAATTCAACCGACTAGCAGAACGATTAATAAAAGCAGGACTAACTCTACAAACCGACAAATGCCACTTCCTCCGGAAAGAGGTAACGTGTTTAGGCCACACAATTTCTGAAAAAGGAGTCCAACCAAACCCCCTAATAGTTCAAGCCGTAAAGGACTTCCCAGTTCCCAAGGATAAAAAAACCATAAAACAGTTCACTGCTCTCGCCGAATACTTCAGACGCTTCATTCGACATTTCGCGAAAACCATAGTCCCTATGACAAATCAACTAAAAAAAGATGCTAAATTCGAATGGACTCAGGAGTGTCAAAAGGCATTCGAGTATCTCAAGAACAAAATTATGGAACGTCCAATCTTGCGTTATCCCGATGATAAAAAACCATTTAAACTCACAACTGACGCTTCAGATTATGCGATCGGCGCCGTACTTAGTCAGCAACACGACAAATTTGACCATCCAGTAGCTTTTTTCTTGGGAACTCTCTCAAAGGCAGAACAGTCATACGATGCCATGAGAAAGGAACTGTTGGGAATAGTAAACGCAGTAGAACATTTCAAAACCTACTTATACGGACAACGATTTACCCTTATCACGGACAATAGGGCATTAACATATCTGGCGAAGAAGGCTGACCTTCCACAACAACTCCAACGCTGGCAAACAACGCTGAACAACTATGACTTCGAAATTCATCATCAACCAGGCAAGCTAAACGTCGTCGCAAACGCTTTATCTAGGAACCCTGTAACTATTCTTCCCGTTAGACCCCGCGAAAGCTCCTCCGAAAATGCAGAAGAAATATATTAAAAAAAAAAAATGTTTCACCAGCCACACACACGCGGTCGCTCATCCGACGAATCATCTGGAAATCGAGCACCCAAGAAAAAACAACACGAAAACGACTCCGCCCAGCTACAACAAGATTCAATGCAGAATAAAAACATAGACACAACACAAAGGAAAGAGAGTGCGGACGTCAGAATGGACCTGACGGTTGACGACGAAACACCACAAACCGAAATTTCGGAAGATGAACTCACCCCAAAAACCCCTAGGACGACAAGGAAACGAAAAAAGGATACTTCTGAGGACGAAAAGAAAACACGAGAACCACGCAAGGAATCAAGGACACGAAAGGAAAAAGTTACGGAGAAGTACATAGGAAACATCGAAAAAGAAAAATGTAAAGAAGAAAGGAATAAAGAGAAAAATAAAATGGGCAAACCAACCGTACAAAGTGAGACTAGAATGAAAAGTGCAGAGCGCAGAGGACAATGAGCCCCGCCTGACACAGAACAAAAAAGTCCACAAATGCGGAAGGAAACAGACAAACTAGCAATTCAAAAAGGACAAGATATGGAGCAACGAAACGATCAATCGCCGCCAACAATTATCGGAGAACCGGCTAGCGACGATAACACCTACGAACCACCGGTACAACCAGCGTACAGGTCACCTTCAACAAACGACTTGGGGAAAGGTGCTAAAGGAGCTAGAGCACGAACACCAGTGCAACCAAACTTTAGATCACCACCTGTTCCTAAGGATCTCCCGAAGTCTCGGAATCAGGAACGAGGCCGTACTACAGCACGGAAATCAACGATCACCGACAACCCTGGTCAATGCTCTCCTGAAATGACGGATGATTATTGGGAATCCAGAAGAACTAAGGAAACCCCAGCTGCCGACCCTGGTCAATGCTCTCCTGAAATGATGGACGATTATTGGGAATCCAGAAGAACTAAGGAAACCCCAGCTGACGACCCTGGTCAATGCTCTCCCGAAATGACGGATGACTATTGGGAATCCAGAAGAGCTAAGGAAACCCCAGCCACGACCCTCGATAAACAAACTGGACGAACGAGTGCTCGAGGACCGGAATATGGAGGATTGAGTATGATCACAGATGACCTTGGTCAATGCTCTCCCGAAATGACTGATGACTATTGGGAATCCCGACGATGCAGCCAACCATCATCCAGTATACCAGCTCGCAGTTATGCAAACCCGCAACCCTCATACCCGACTCCTACTCCGGAACCCCAAAATCCCATCTCAACCCTACCTACGAAACAAAATCAGAAAAAATCATCAAGAGAGGAATCCGCCGATACAGACAGCGATTCACATTTCAAACCATCGAGTTACCATAGGAAGCGACTAACACGCACTGGTACACGACCATCGACCAGAAGCGCAACGATAACGGAAGATGTGATTATACATGATAACATCGCAATCACACAATCTAACCTTCTAGCTCAAAAAGACAACATAGCATACTTTTTGGCAGCCGACTGTGTGATGAACACCATGGTCACAGAAATATTAGCCGAAAAAAATAAAATCTACCAGCAGTCACTGTTAAAGTGTAACCCACAGGTCGGAAACATGCTCGTCACGCGCCAAGGAGAAACATGCTACATCGGGATGGTCTGTAAACCAAAATCCACAGACACCACAAATATGCACATGGTAAATAAATGGTTGGAAGTACTCATCGAAATCCTGGAAAAAGAGAAACTGAAATCCTGCACAATGTCAAAAGATCCGAAAATCATCGACTCGACATTGTGGGCAAACATCAAGACCCAGTTAAGAACACTTACAAACAAATCGCGAATAGAGTTCACTATTTGCGAGGGTTTGTTAACGATCCCACCACCCGAAATCAGACAGAACATCATGAAGGAGTTGCAACGGGTCAACAATTGGAGGTCATAAAGGAGTATCAAAAACGTACCAACGTATACTCTCACAGTATTACTGGAAGGGTCTAAAGAACGACGTTTGGGACTTCATCAGATACTGCTTCGATTGCCAGAAAAACAAGCTGGTACGCGTCAAAAGCAAAGCCCCAATGATCATCCGACTCTCCATTCGTACCTTTCGACAAAGTTGCAATCGACGTAGTTGGACCTTTACCCGAAACAAGAAACGGTTTCACGTATATATTGACAATACTCGAGCTTTTTAGCAAATTTAGTATTGCGGTCCCATTAAAAAATCAAACGACTATCGACGTTGCGAAAGCGCTTTGTACGACTTTGATATCAACATTCGGCGCTCCTCGCGCTATCTTGTCAGACCAAGGCAGTAACTTCATGTCCGAAACTTTCGAAGAATTTGCGAAATTATTCCAAATTCAACGATACAAAACATCAGCCTACCATCCACAGTCCAATAGGGCCCTGGAAAGTAGCCATCACGGACTGATAGAATACCTTAAACATTTCATCAGCAAACACCGTGATTGGGACGAGTTACTGCTCTTTGCGACAATGTCGTACAATACAAGTGTGCTCGAAACCACAGGCTACACACCCTTCGAACTTGTATTTGGTAGAACAGCCAGAACACCCTCAGAGTTCCCACCACCGGAAAGGGTAGTTACTTATAATGACTATCTGAATCAAGTGGTACAGAACCTGAAGGACGTCCAGCAACTGGCGTTTGAAAATCAAGTTCGATTTAAACAAAAGACAAAACACTATTACGACAGAAAAACCCAAACAAAAAGTTTCCAACCCGAACAAATGGTATGGCTCGGAAACAAAGCTAGGAAAGACAGCCTCGACAGTAACTATTTAGGCCCATTTAAAATCCTCCGAGTATTAGATAGAAACAATGTAGAATTACAAATCTCCGAGAAAAAGTCGAAAATAGTACACATAGAGGATATTAAAACGGCGTATGTTGCAGATGCCATACGGCCGCTCTAACCACCAACGATCCGGTAGAAATTATACCATTGATGAAAAATCCAGGACTATACTCCGAACCACTGCAAAAGCTCCGGTTATACCACACGACATGGACACTAGTCACATACATCAACACTCACGGACTCACAGATAGGCGACTACAAATACAACAAAACATAACGGCAACAGTAGAGTTTTGCTCCACACTAGGAACGCGCTGCCTCATGAAAGGACAATTATCAGCAATGCTATCCCGACTAGACACCCTGGAGAATACAGAGTTAATCCTGAACGAATTGATTCCATCAATAAAAGTTAATTCTATAAACAATCGCGAAAAACGCGTACCGCTCGAATTCATAGGAAAAATAAATAAAGTACTTTTCTGAACCATGGATAGCGAAGACGCAGAACGAATCAACGCGCAAATCGAAGCACTAGGGTACAATGCCATAGAATTGGCAGAAATTGTACAAAACCAAACTCACATCATTAGATAGGGATTCGATACAATGCAGAAACAAATCACGTCATTAGTAGCAGCACTACGGAAGGAGACCCAGAGATTCAACACGATCCACGTCGCAATCGGAGCTGAAATACACATTATCGAACTAAATACAATAGCAATACAATTCACAACCCAAATGGAAGAAAACCTAACGGAACTAGAACTCGACATCGAAACACTGATGAACGCAATTCTTTTCGCAAAAATCGGACAAACACATCCCCAACTTTTGACGACTAGGAAAATACTACTCAGCGCCGAGGCAGTCAAGAAATCCTCATCGAATACAGAATTCCCAATACCTTTAGACACCAAACACGTACCCGAGCTGATGGAACTAACTAAATTAAGTGTGTTCCATAACGGAGAAAAATTGATCTACGTAATTAAGATACCATTGCTAGACCTAGTAACATACAAACTATACCATCACACAGCAGTTCCCGTACTCCAAGCCACAAATTATAACAACTCACGATTTGCATTTATCAAACCCACTTCCCAGTATACAGCCGTCTCAGACGATTTTGAAACCTATTTTAGTTTACAGAAACTTGATGAGTGTAAGCTTACAGCATCCAATTATGTCTGCGAACAAGTAACTCCAGTTCAACGTATTACTGATCACACCGAACGCGAGGTGCAACTAGTAACCAACCCCCATTTTTCAACTTGGAAACCTGCGACATCCGACTAAAAACACTCCAACGAACCTATTGGGCTAGAGTCAGTAACACTAATGCTTGGTTGTATGCCGCACCCAAACTATAAAGTCTCTATATTACTTGTAGAAACCTCGAGTCGAGAATTACAATAATTAAAAATACAGGAATTTTGCAACATAGTCCGAAATGTCAGGCAAAAAGTAAAACCATTCATTTAACACCATCGGTAGAGATAACATCGTCCATACAAACAGATTTTTCAAGCACATTAGTCCTAAATATTACACAAATGATAGAAGATGCCGTCAAAACAACAGATAATTTGAACATAACCGAGATTATGACCGAAACGGATGCATTTGCGCTGTCGATGGAACCGAACACTGTTTCTGACGACCTTGTAAAGAAATATTTTCAAATTTAAATTTCGAGTCGAGAAATTCTCGAACGAGAAGAAGGTCAAAAACACAAGCGATCGAATATCGAAATTGTATCGATAAGGGCACGCACAGGTGTGAGCATTACGCGTTGAGTCGGCCTCTTTCTCTCCGGGGACGTCGAGGTGACAACAGGGTCTCTCGGGTGTGACGGACGTCTTGTGAAGGAATAGCGAGAAGCCTCGTGTCTAACGCCTTCGATTGAGCTTGGCCGGCCGATCAGAAATTCATCGACGCATTTCCACATCAATCCTGCGAGCCCGGAAGATACAGAAAGAGCCGACGAGGAAGCATTACCTGATAAGTTGAGTACCTGATTTTGACTCACTTTGTTTTTGTGTTTTATTGTTGTTTATTCTATCTTTTGGAGTATATCATTTCTAATTCGATCGAATATCATATACGAATAGGAACTTATTTATCTTATTTCAATTCCGAGCGAAACCTGTTGCGAGTACACGTTATTTTTATTTGTATGATGGTGTGGTATGTTGAATGATGGACTGACAGTAAACTGTAGGAGATAATTGATGCCATATATGTGTATATTTCTATGTCACTATATTTTATGACCCATTCTGAGCTTGTAATTTTTTCGATCACAATTAATGGCTATTTTGCAATTTACGACATTGTGCAGCAAGAGGATCCTAATGAATTTTAATTAATAAATGTTATAGCCATTCACTGAATTGTCTTTATTTCCCGTTTATTGTTGCTATGGGTTTTGTAACTCGAGTTTGAGAGTTCCAAAGAAAATTGGGTTAAAGTTATTTAGTTGTCTGGATTTGTTACTACGGCAAGTTTTTGAAAAATGACAGAAATTAAAATAATTATTCTTGCAACCTTACAAAAAACGAAGTAGCTTTAAAAACCGTGATCGCAAAGCCTAAGGAAATAACAAAAACACATCGCTTGAGTAATAGACTATCGTTACTTGAATCTTTTCTAAAGTACTCAGGAATATCACTTGGATCAATCCTCGTTTTGCTGGGAATTTGTTGGAAATTCTCATTGTTCGGAAAAATTTCAAAAATCATTGATTTGATAACGTGCATGACAAGAAAACAAAGTATCAGATTGGGAAATCAAGAGCAACCTAACGAGAGAACGGAACAAACCACACAGCAACCAATATCAGTGCATCAGCAACCAATAGAACTCGTTGAAAGAGCAGTCGTACCACTAACCCGTTATAGAGACGTTGCGATAGTAACTGAACCGCTACGAGAAATAGAACAAAGACAAGCACGCGCCATTACATATTATCCGCATAACAACATCGTGTAAATGCTCCTTGAACATGCTCCCCATCCCAACTTGTTAAATACACAGATGCTAGAGCATGAGCATGAGCACGATGCTTTTACGAACCTTTCACAACATATATGTATTCACAAAAAAAATACCAACACAATAACAATTTTCCTCCACTGATAGATAACAACAAAGCAAGAAGATGGCCGCAAAAATAACATGCCCGCTGTGCAAAATAGAGTTTGAATCAAAGCTGTGCGCTACCCATATCACAGAATGCCTACAAAAATTGACAGTAAAAATGAAAATGTGCAAGACACAGGACGCATCTTGTCCCTTGTGCAAAGTCGTATTTCCTGCGGCGCGAATGATGGCGTATATCGAAAAATGCTCCGCTTACATGGCAAAACACAAAACAACACCATTGGCACCAACAACAAAAATAGCAGAAAAAACCGGATCAATGGGACAAAAAATAAACAAAGAAACAACACCAACCAGGCTACAAGCACTGAAACAACAGAACACAACTGCGGAAAAATTACACCGATCACGACACAACCACGCGAGCTGAGACCGGTACCTGTCACCATATATCGTGGGAAAGCACCACCCGTGGCGATATACCCAGGCAAAGCGATGGAACCTTCACAGGAGACTACAGAGACACGAGGAAAGGAGAACATATACAATCCATAACAACAATAACAAAATCAACAGGTGCTATACCAAAGACAAAAAATGATACAGGAAAGCCAATGGACACAAAACCCAAAGGCAAGGACGAACAAACAGTAACAGCATCAACACAGATCCCTGTAAACAAGCTAAACAAACCACTAGTCGCTACACCGGAAACATCAACACCACCCCCAACACCAGCACCAAGACAGAGAGCAAGAACACCACCGATAAGAGCAAACCAAACTTCACGATACACACAAACTGACGACATTAGCGAGTACCTGCTGTCGAGAGCATTCGATTGGACAGACGCGACATGTCGCTGGTTTACTTTATTTTATTTTTCGGTGTCGATCTGCATTTTGTGTGTCCTAATAAGTTTTAGCAGGCTGTGCGGGAGTCGTTTGACTCTCCGACCCAACCGTCGGGCAGCGTTGCCCTCGGTCGTGCCCACATTGGAGATTGGCCTGAGAAGGCCGGAGAACATTTCGCTCAGCGGGCAGACGGAAGCCGACCACCAGTCGCGAGAGAGGCGGAAGCTTACCAGTGTGCGGACAGCCCGGGGGGTTATTCCTTAGAACGCCAAATCGGCCACTCGTCACAGCACTCGATCACCGACTGGTGAATAAATTAGCGCGCTCTAGGGCAGTCCGCTCTAGCGCTTCCCCCTCTCTCGCGACTCCCGAATCTAGCCTCGTCCTCGTCCATCCGGCCGAGACACGACGCGCCCGGGACCTTCTACGCATGAGGTAGCCAACGCGCGGCCGAACGGCCTAACGAACGCTGGAAGATCCCGGGCGCGCCGTGTTTACATTTGGCGGCCCGTTCCGAGAAACTTCTCGATTACCTCGGCTAACGGTCGTTCTCGCTTCGTCCTAGCGAGCGCTCGACTCTTTGTTATCTAGTATCCAGCATTGAATTGTACCAGCTACGTTCCGAATAATATTATCTGGCAATCGCAACTACTTTATTTTTATTCATTATTTTTTTTCTCTCTTCTCTCCCTTGCGTATGGGATGTGTTTTATTGTTTGAAGGACTGGTTCTTTGCTTAGAAAATTGTATTTGCGCCTGCGTGAATTCGTTTCGCCAACCGCTCGAATCCGGCTACATTCCGTTTTCCCTGAGAGTTACTTCTTCGAAATTCCTTTTCCCCTCGGCTACCTTATATTCTCGGACAATAGAAATTTTTCCCCATTGATTACATCTCGTTCACGGCAATAAAAATGTTCCCCTCGGCTACCTTACATTCTCGACAATATTAACTTTTCCCCATTGGCGACCTCTCATGCTCGACAATAGAAATTTCCCATCGACCACCTTACATTATCGAACAATAGAAATTTTCCTATCGGCTACCTTACACTATCGACAATAGTAATTTTCCCCATTGCCTACATCCCATTCTCGACCATAGAGCGTTCCCCATTGGTTACATCCCATTTCTCCGCGTTATCTTCCACCTCAGATATATTCCCCATTCCCCGGTACTTCTCCTGTGTGCGTCGCGAGAGCGGGTTGGCGTTTCGAGGGTATAAGTTGCGTCAAGGAGGTTATCTAGCTACTTGTTTGCAAGAATTATGTTGATGAACGAAGAATAAAACTATTCATTATTGCTATTATAGCGTTTTAGGTCACTCGCCCGTCCACCCCCCTCTACCATTCTCTCCCAGGTGGGCTGAGCTAGTCGGAGCCTCGCCGGCCTCGCCTTTTCCCTTTTTCCCTGGCTCGTTCCTGTAATTCACCGCGACCAAAAAAATAAATACCGCTCGTTGAGCGTTGGTATCTAGGTACCTGGCGCCCACGCGCGTGTGAAGAAGCGGCCTCCACCCTATCCTATGGGAATAGCTACGCTCGGTCGGTATGGTAGGCCACATTAATCTCGTCGTGGGTTCGAGCCCCGAGATTCGGTACCGAGCAGGGTAAAACGGTTAGTTGGGAAGTTGGGGCCGTAGTGTAGGAGAGATGAAAAATTCTCGCTACAAAATGGCGCCCAACGTGGGGCTCAAGAGTGACAATTATTAGATTGAGGTTGCGATTGCCAGAAATTTTATAGATGGCGCCTTTAGAACCGAGAGTTAGCGTGGTGTTGTTATTTTTTTTTTGCGACTTCACCTTTGTATTTATAGTTGGTCATTAATCCTAATCCGTGAACAAAGCGTGAGGACCGTTGATTCGTGTACGACCTCCCCTACGATTGAGTTAATCCTCGAGAACTGTTATGGTTTCGATTCAACGAATTTCGGCTTGAGGTTCTTATGGATGGCTTTGTTCTCCGTATTGTTATTCCGTACTATTATTCCTTGCCGCCGAAGAGCGCGAGGTGTAAACATTGAGTGTTGTTAATTTTAGTAGCCTGTTGGTGGGCACCTCACTATATTAATCCTCTTCGCTGAATAGCGAGGGAGGTAAACACTTTCTTTGGTCGCTTGGTCTTCGCACCGAGTATCGGTGGCCTCACGTTCTCTATTTTATTTATTTTTTTTCCTCTCTCTTTCTGGAATTTAGCTCTCCCCCTGCAGCCGAGCGAACCAAGTTAATCGACGCTTGAAGCGACTGAGCGCTTTGTTTCTTTTGTTTTTCTTTGGCCTCTCTGTCCGCGTACCTTACTTCGGGCTGTTTGTCGCTTTGTCCGAGGACCTACTCGCGATCAGCATCGCTGGTAAACACACGCGTGACTTCGGCGAATCCGCCGCCGAACGTACCGAGCGTTAAACCATTGTTTTGCGAGTACAACGGCCGGAATTGTTGACCACGAGCGGGACGGATTAACACCCCTACTGAACCAAGTTCGGCGCAAACAATTTTTTTTCTCTCTCCTCCTCCTTTGCTTTCTCCCCGTTTCCCTTTCTTTGCGTATGCCTTAGATGATGGGTCGTGTAACGGCGACCAAAGAGCCGTGCGAGTAGTGATCAGTGAGCAGCAATACCGATCAGACCTCTCCGGTACCGGCCTTAGCTATATTACGTGAGTGGTTTGGGTAGTGATTCACCGTGCATTGGCAGTAATATTGTGGGCTTTATTTAAGTAATCCCCGGAATTTATTAACGCGTATCTACGGTTAATATCGGCTACCTTCCCAGCGGCCATCCGCGTATGGTATCGGCTCCATACCCGCGACCATTCGCGTACAACATCGACCCCATACCCGCGACACTAATTGGCTACATACGTGCGGGCATCGCTGGCTACCTATTTAGTTCGCGACTTCCGTTCGGATGGTTCGATTGGGACCAGTGAATTTCCTCCCCGAGTTGGGACGGCAATTGGGTGCTGCAAGCCCCTCAACTGGTAGGAGGTCTAGCTAGTTTCCTAGTGGATTTAGCCTACGGGGTGAATATCGTGAAGTTACACGTGGTTGCAGAAGGGGTGCCGATCGATTCAGACAACACTACGTCGATCGAGGTCTCTCCCGGGGTGTTCATCCAGTCCATCGGGACTATCACCCTCTGGCACACGCCCACCCCATTCCACGTAGTGGAGCAATTTCCGATCATACAAGACGGAGCCTTTTAGGGCTATTAGGATTCCTCCGATCAAGCGACCCACGACTGGGGAACCGTCTAGGCTACATTTGTGACCCGTACACCTTTCCGTACCGAATCGGCTGTATAACCGCGCGCTTGATAGGTTACATCCGCACCGTATCGGCTCTCTACCCGCGAACCACGCGGAGCGAGACCTTGCGACCTTGGTCGGCTACCTAAATTACGTGAGACACCGCCATTGTCCGCCGCCGGCCGGGTATAATGTCAGACGACGGCCATCCCCCGGTTCCGGTACCATCCACCATCCAAGCGTCGACGGGCCAACCACGCCCGGACGACCGCGTGGGTCGGACGTCCGGGCAGGATCTCCCAGACGAAAATTCGGGAGCCTGGGCCCTACCTCTGGCGCCGAATCCGCGAGACTCGGGATTCGGTACCTTCGTGGGGAACCAGTACATGATGCCGTCGTGGGGAGCGGATCCTCCGCACCATACGAGCAGCTTCGTACAGCCAAACCCGGTACGGCCAGTCGGGACCAACCCGAGTTACTCGGCACGCTCCACCCCAGCCGTTGCCCCAGGTGGTAACCCCGGCATATCGGATCCGAGCCCGTTTGGTCAGGGCGCGGTTCCCCAGACCACGGGCACGGGGGCCGATGGTAGGCGACTGGCGGCCAGTCGCCCGCGGATGCCCACTCGCAACAACGAAAGGCAATCAGGACCCGTTCACGGAGGTGATCATGGTTCCTCATCCACGGCAACCGTAATGAATACCATGCGCAAGTGGAACATCTCATTTGCGGGGCGAAAGGGCCAGGACGTGGCTACGTTCCTTGCACGCGTAAACGAGGGTCGCGCCTTATTCCCGGTAAGCGATGACGATCTAATCCGCTGCCTCCCGTTCTTCCTGACGGGAGTGGCCTTACAATGGTTCCGAAATGACCGAAGCCGTTTTACGTCGTGGCGGGAGTTCACGGCCGCGTGCCGTTTACGCTTTGGGGACCCGGACTATCAGTATGCCTTGCGCGAGGAGATAATGCGACGCACCCAGGGTCCCGAGGAATCGGTGGCGGACTATTTGACGAACCTTCGGGTTCTGTTCACGCGCCTCAATCCTCCTTGGAGCGAGCCCGAACAGATCCAGTGTGCGCATCGCAATCTACTGCCACGACTACAGATTTCGATCCATCGCGACGATGTGTTCGACTTCGATTCCTTCGAGCACATCGCGGTCAGGGTGGAAAAAAGCTACCAGGCCGCTCGTCTGTATCGGGCCCCACCCGCGCCGGAACAGTCGCTTTGTCCAGAACTGGCGTACCGAAACCCGCGAACTCCGCGCGGGGTAGGTCCCGCTAACGCCTACGCTGCAGTGGAAGCGCCACCAATAGAGGGGCCCGCCCAGCCCGCGCAAAACCCATTTTTATCAGAGGGATTTGGCGAAGCGCCATGGGAGACGCTCCCCGAATGGCCCTTTGATAGCCTGAACGCGATCCGCAATCAGCCCGGAACCCGTCGCTGGCCGAACTCAAACAGTCCGTCAGCAGTACCCGTAGCGAGCGGGGACATTTCCGGTCTGAGTGCTACCTTAGAAGACTTAAACCCCTTCAGGGGTCCCGCGCCTAAACCGAACCCCTCGCAACCGGTCGTTGGGACACCCGCGACCTCCTCGAACAATCGCCGACCCATGCAATGCTGGAATTGCCAGAGCACGGACCACCGATTCAACGCGTGCAAAGCTCCGCGTAAGTTATTCTGCTTCCGTTGCGGTAAGCCCGGGTTTAAGATCCCGACCTGCCCGTGCTCGGGAAACCATTAGCGGCAGACGCGACCCGGTCGATCGCCGAACCTGCCGCCAACTCAACATCGACCAACATTCCAACGGTTACCGCGGAAATATCACCGGGACTTCTTTGGTGTAGTAATCTACAGACCAAAGAAAGTGCCACCGCGTTCTTCGTGACCTTCAGCGTCGACGGATGGCCGATCAGGGCCTTAGTCAATTCCGGTTCCAGCCAAACGTTTATGGGACCAGCCGCCATTCGTTGGATGGACGACTTGGGTATCCCGCGTAAAAAGGCGCGACCCAGAGGAGTGGAGATGGCAGGCGGCCAGCGGGCAGTCGCATACGAAACCGTTAGCCCGTTAATAACACTGAACGGGCAGTCGATCCCTTTCACGGCGTACCTACTTCCGACGTTAGTCCTTCCTTGCATACTCGGCTTGGACTTCCTCCGAGCTGCTCGCTTCGTGGTAGACTTTGAGGGGGCTCGCTGGTACAGCAAGTTGTACCCCACTCACTCGTTCGAGTTCGAGGTCCAATCCGGACCGAGCACCGTTCAGGCTCTCTGTTGTGGCCTAAGAGAAATAACACCGGATCAGGCCCAACAGATCGAACAGCTGGCCAAGGACGAAATCCCCGCGGCCCCAGCAAAGCCAGGCGCGACTAACTTGACCGAGCACACGATTGACGTGGGAGGCCACCCCGCCATTAAGTAAAGATACTACGCAGTGTCACCGGCAATCGAGAAGGCGATACACGAGTCGGTTCATGAAATGTTAAAGGACGGGATAATCGAGCCATCATCGAGTGATTGGTCGAGTCCGATAGTAATGGTGCAGAAACCGAACGGTAAAATGCGATTCTGTTTAGACTTCCGCAAGGTGAATAGCGTCACCAAGAAGGACGCGTACCCTATTCCCCTGATGAATAGCATCTTGGATCGGTTGCGTAGTGCCAACTACATCACCACGCTGGATCTCAGTCAAGCATACTTTCAAGTCCGACTCGAAGAACGGAGTCGGGAAATAACCGCCTTTATCGTACCGGGGATGGGTTTCTTCCACTTCCGGAGGATGCCCTTCGGTTTAACCAACGCGCCCGCTACCTTCCAGCGACTGCTTGATCGGCTACTTGGGCCAGAAATGCAACCCTACGTGTAGGTTTACCTAGATGATATTATTATCGTAACGCCCACGTTTGAGGAACATCTGCATTGGCTACGTTTCGTACTCCGAAAGATTCGGCATGCCGGACTCACGATTAACGCGGAGAAAAGCGAGTTTTGCGGTTCCGAAGTTCGTTATCTAGGCTTTCTGGTGAATCGTCACGGGCTGCAAGTCGACCCCGATAAGGTAGCGCCCGTGTTGGAGTACCCCGCGCCGCGTAACATCAAACAGCTACGCCGATTCTTGGGTATGTCGTCTTGGTACCGTCGGTTCATCCCGGACTTCGCTAAAGCCGCCAGTTCGCTAACGCTGCTGCTCCGGAAAAACCAGCCATGGGTATGGGGCGACGCCCAGCAGACGGCGTTTCACGAAATCCGTCAGCGCCTGACCGCCCCGCCGACTTTGACTTGCCCTGATTTTGGTAAACCGTTCGTACTACAGACAGACGCTTGTAGTGTCGGACTGGGAGCCGTTCTAACCCAGACCACGGACGAGGTCGAGCACGTCATTGCTTATGCTAGCCGAGCGTTGAAGGACGCGGAGAAAAATTACACCACCACAGAGCAAGAGTGCCTCGCGGTAATTTGGGCCATTAAAAAGTTCCGCTGCTATCTGGAGGGTTACCACTTCACGGTCATCACGGACCATTCGAGTTTACGTTGGCTACATAATTTAAAGAATCCCACGGGTAGATTAGGTCGTTGGGCGTTAGAAATGCAGGAATACGATTACGAAATTATCCATCCTAAAGGGACCCTTCACCATGTCCCCGACGCACTATCTAGGATACCTGAGGCCGTATGTGCAGTGTTGCAACCAGCGGTCACAACAACGGACCGTTGGTACAAGAATAGGCTACGTGAGGTTAAACGAAGACCGCATAAATTCCCCGACTGGAAAGTGGAGGACAATAGGCTATATTACTATCGGCGACCTCAACTCCCGAATATTGAGGTAGGAGACCTCCACGAGTGGAAGTTGGTACTCCCGTTCGAGAACCGTCGCGAAGTCCTTCGGGAGTCGCACGACGTTCCCCAGGCCGGACACCTCGGAATCGATAAAACTGTCCGTAGGCTCTCTATTTACTACCACTGGCCCAACATGTTCCGAGACGTCGTTCAGTATATCCATCGCTGTCACGTCTGCCAGTGCAGTAAGGTCGAACAGGCCGCGCCCGTAGGCCTAATGGGAAAACGAGTGCTCACGCAACCCTGGGATATCATCGCCGCGGATATCATGGGCCCTCTCCCACGAAGTAAGGCCGGATTCACTTACATCCTAGTGATTCAAGACCTCTTCAGCAAGTGGATAGAGTGTGTCGCGTTGCGCCAGGCGACTGGTAAACGGATTATGGAGATCCTAGAGGACGTGGTATCTCGATGGGGCGCGCCAAGAGTGTTGCTCACCGATAACGGGACGGAGTTCAACAATCGTGACCTTCGGGCCTGGGTCGAGCGCATCGGTATCCACCACCATACCACCCCACCGTATCACCCTCAGTCCAACCCGGTGGAGCGTGTGAATCGGGTCGTCAAGACCATGATTACCGCTTACCTGGGCGACGACCATCGAGAATGGGATGTTCATCTCCCGGACTTTCGCTTCGCGTATAATACGGCACACCACACCTCGATACAGTCCAGCCCGGCGTTTCTTAATTTCGGTCGCGAACCACGACCCACGGCGTTAGTCCACCAGTTTCAGAACCAGGCAGTGGTCCCTAACACCCCAAAGCAATGGGCGGAGCGTATGACGAAGCTCGTCTCTCTGCGTGACACCGTACAACACTCGCTGGACGACGCTTATCAGTGGCAATCGTCCTACTATAATTCGCGTCGGCGGGCAAAGGTGTACGAAGTCGGCGACCTCGTTATGAAAAGGCAACGCATATTGTCCTCGGCAACCCATAATATCGCGGCCAAGCTCGCCACGCAGTTTCACGGACCGTTTGTTATCACGCATAAACTATCCCCGGTAGTAATGTTACTCGCGGACCCGGACGGTACTTGGGAGGGAAAGATCCACGTACAGGATCTCAAGGCATATCACCCGTGAACGCTGGTACGCATTTATTTTTCTTACTTCTTTTCTTCCTTCTTCCTTACCTACTAAGCTTCATTTCATTGTGGCCTTCCATCTATCTCTCTTGGCTCTATTTGCGGATCTGGCTCTATCGGCTTTGTGTTACACCTTGGTAGCGTGACTAACGTACTAACTGGTTTGCACGGTTTGCAGCATCATTTTTTTTGTTGCTTCCGCACATTTTTTTTTTTGGGCTACCTAACGACCATTGGGCTCGTTACATCACCAACACTCGCGGCCAAAATGTCGGCACTACCTGACAGCACGATGCCGGGCGGGGGGGATCATGACTTCTCTACGTCATCGATCGAGATCCTCGATTACGAACCGGACGACGAGGTCCCCATCCACGATGCACAGGTCCCGATCGGAGCTCACCCAGAGCATGGGTTCGTCAACGTCGTCGACTATGAGGACATTACCACCGAGGAAGAAGTCACTCCGCCTCATTCGCCATCCGCTCTACGCGCCGAGGTGTGCGAGATCGATTATGACCCGGTAAACGAGGACGAACTGTTGGCCGACACGGATTCCGAGCCGCCCGAGGAACAATCCGCCCCAGAACTCCGCCGAGAAAGCGACACAGACAGTATGCTCTCGGAGGACTCCGTCCTGGAGAAGCTCGCCGAGCAGCGGGACGCGCAAGAGACATTCTTCATAGACGAGGACCCGTTGTGGGACCCCATCCGCCCACACACTCGGGAATTCGCGGCGTTGTTCGCACTAAAGCCCTCCATCGCAACCGATCGTGCGAGGCAAATAATTGCGTGTGGTCACCAGGCTTGCGGGTATTGCCCGTTAACCTCACGATTGGGGCCTTGGACTCGGATGGCCACCGATGTGGAAGAGGACCCCGAGAACAACCCTTCAAGGAATCCTGTCGCTGGAGACGTATCCGCGAACGACGCATCCAGCACCGGACCGCCGGGGCTCCTCGCTCTCCCGGCTCCTCCCGTGGTCCAGCCAGAGCCGGCCGTCGCCAGGCGGATCCCGGAGGTCCCCGACCTGCCGGTCCCAGAAGACGTCGCGGCACCAGTACCGAGAGCACCAACACGAAGGGACGTGGAGGTGCTAACCGACCCTCTGGTACCTTCTCACGGTCCCGCGAACGGAGCGGCCAGCAGCCCGGGCCCATCGTCGTTATCACCAATGGACACCGAAGCTGTTCCTGGGCCGCGATATGGGAGATGTTTCAACTGTGGCAGCCCCTCCCACCACAAGCCGAAGTGCCGGCAGCCTAAGTCCCGGCATTGCAACCGCTGCGGGTACCCGGGAGTTTCAGTAAGGAAATGCCCTCTTCACGGCCAGGACTGGCGGACCCGTGGCCCCTACGTCCCGCAACTGGGTCGTAACGTACCACCCGACGAAATTTTGGAGCGGCCCCGACCACCACCGGCTGGTCACCACCCGAGACACCCGGGAAACTCGTCGCACTCTGCCGGCCGCGATCAACATCGATTGAGAAGCTCTCCGCATCGCCACGAACAACGGAGCGACGACCGACGCGCACGTCCCTACGAGGACGACGAAGGGCATCCTCAACACCGGGGCGAAGGATACCCGCCGCAGCGCCGCCAACGTAGAGAAGAGGAGTGGTAGCCTGTGCCCCAAGAAGACCCCGCTCCACGTTCCGTGTGATTTTTTTCCCCTCTCTCCCCTACCTTTGTTAACTGCTCGCGCAATCGCCCATAGGCTATATATACTAACCGCGGATATCGTAGTCTCTTTATTTTTCCACTTTCTTTTATTTTTATTTTTGGGCCGGTAAACTAAAAAGTACCTCACCGTAAGACCCAGCGAAGGCGAATCAGCCAGTTCTTTTCTTTTGTTTTGAGGTCATCTTATTTATTTCATTTTTTTTTAAATTTATTTTCTCATTCATTCCGCCTACCAGTCTCGTTGTGTGATACTAGCTTTAAGGTTTAGAATTAATGGTTTCATTTTTTTTTTGGGGCCGGGACAATGAACAGAACCTCCCCGTAAGACCTGATAACGGCAAAACCGCCCAAGATATATTTTTAAACATTTTTTTTAGAGGTCATTTGTTTATTTATTTCCTTATCTTATTATTATTTTTTTGTTAGGGCAGGATAGTCATTAAAGTAAGAGCCCCGTAAGACCCTCAAGCGCGAAAGAAAAACTAATAATTAAACATAGGCTAATTATCATTGGCTTTATCTTCCCCTCATTAGTTAAGTTTATTAAACCCACCAACACGCTATCACTGTTATACTGCCTGGCTACCTACACGCACCATCGAAATATATTTTGGTTACTTTCAAAACATAACGGTGTAGTACGGTGATTATTTTTTTGGGAGTAACACCGAACTAGGCGGTCCTTCGCGATTTGCGAATCCTTTTTTTTGT
Source organism: Ichneumon xanthorius (assembly GCA_917499995.1). Lineage (NCBI taxonomy): Eukaryota > Metazoa > Arthropoda > Insecta > Hymenoptera > Ichneumonidae > Ichneumon > Ichneumon xanthorius. The sequence goes on along the minus strand of CAKJTD010000081.1, from coordinate 487,383 downwards.
TGTCAGGGTGTTCCGCCTTCATGCAAAGACCAGAGCTACACTGAGTGGAGCATTTTGCTTATTGCGAGGACGGAGGTGATTATCTGAGCTCCGAGGCGCAGTTGCGCCGGTGTGTTTTATTGTTGCAGCCCGGGAGGCCGCGCCGCCGGTCTGCTGTTCGCCAGGCCGTGCGGAGATCGTAACACCTAGAGAGACAGGAGTCCGCGGCAAGGGCTGTCAAGCGATAGAGGATTCAACGAGGGCCGTTCGGAAGACGGCATTCCCCGGGCAACCTTTGGGGAGGGGGCTTTGTGACGTGACATTTCGTGCCTCGTCACTCCGCACGGTTTTTGGTCGAGCAGTGGGCCGGATCTACGGCCCTGGGTACGCCGCTCGTCGAATGGGCTCGATCGCCGGCTCACCGAGAGGGTTCTTTCTTTCATTTAATTTTTATTTTTGCTTCACTTTATTTTATTTTTCGGTGTCGATCTGCATTTTGTGTGTCCTAATAAGTTTTAGCAGGCTGTGCGGGAGTCGTTTGACTCTCCGACCCAACCGCCGGGCAGCGTTGCCCTCGGTCGTGCCCACATTGGAGATTGGCCTGAGAAGGCCGGAGAACATTTCGCTCAGCGGGCAGACGGAAGCCGACCACCAGCTTCCGTGGAATAGGAGGCCGGATGGACGAGGATGTTGACCGATCTGTGTTACCCGTCCCTCTCGACTACACGGCCTGGAGCCGTTCCTGTCCCGGGATTTTTCTGGATGACGCGAACGGCTCATCACGGGGCCTCCACTTGCGGGGATTACGAGGGTAGGATGGAGGGCGAGGTGCAGTTATGTGGCGTTTCATGTGGGCCCACCGTGAAGGAAAAGGCCTTAACTTCGCGAGGGAGGCCTCCCCTCGCGTTCATCTTACGGCACCGGATCCAGGGAGGAAGGAGTCCGGGGAAATCTACAATCGTCGCTGCGAGCGGAAGATTCTCGCGGGTAGCGGGGCACGGCTGGGGGCCGAACCGGTTTTCCGGCGTCTTAGCCGTACAGCGTAGGCTAGATTCGGGAGTCGCGAGAGAGGGGGAAGCGCTAGTGCGGACTGCCCTAGAGCGCGCTAATTTATTCACCAGTCGGTGATCGAGTGCTGTGACGAGTGGCCGATTTGGCGTTCTAAGGAATAACCCCCCGGGCTGTCCGCACACCGGTAAGCTTCCGCCTCTCTCTGTACTCGGTGCTCGCCGGAGATGCTAAGCCGAGACCCAACTACTTTACTTTCGAATAATTTTATTATCTTTCTTTTGAGTTTCCGTAATTCCATGAAAATTTCTCGCGTTTGTCGTCTCGGGCGACGTGTTGGGTCCGGCGAAGCGTGTCCGGCGAGATTCTCTCGTGCTGGTCTTTGCCTTTGCTATTCTTTTCTTTCGCCTCCTACATTTCGCTCTCGGTTATATTTTCGGCATTATAAGTTGTGTGTCTCCCCGGCTTTCCGGGTATTATTGCGAGGATTGTATTGCGTCGGCTACATCTCGCGGGTTCTATATGGAAAATTAGCGTTGCGATTTCGTCATTTTCGCCCATGCGATCGGCTACATTCTTCGAACTTTAGTTCGATTGGCTACAATCCGCGGGTTTTTCTGAACATCAGCGTGGCGACTGCGTCACTTTCGCCTTATGCGATCGGCTACATTTCGGAAATTTCCTTCCGACCGGCTACATCGTGCGAACTTTATTGCTACACCAGCATTTTGACTTTCATGATCTTCGCCAAGGCGATCGACTACCTTTCTCGAACTTTAGTTCGATCGGCTACCTCCCGTGGACTTTGTTATGTCGAAGCCGAGGCAAATTCGCTGGTTATCTGGGCTACCTTTCTTCCGGCGAGACAAAGGGCGACGAGCGCATCTTCCAGCGTTCGTTAGGCCGTTCGGCCGCGCGATGGCTACCTCACGCGTAGAAGATCTCGGGCGCGCCGTGTTTACATTTGGCGGCCCGTTCCGAGAAACTTCTCGATTACCTCGGCTAACGGTCGTTCTCGCTTCGTCCTAGCGAGCGCTCGACTCTTTGTTATCTAGTATCCAGCGTTGAATTGTACCAGCTACGTTCCGAATAATATTATCTGGCAATAGCAACTACTTTATTTTTATTCATTATTTTTTTTCCTCTCTTCTCTCCCTTGCGTATGGGATGTGTTTTATTGTTTGAAGGACTGGTTCTTTGCTTAGAAAATTGTATTTGCGCCTGCGTGAATTCGTTTCGCCAACCGCTCGAATCCGGCTACATTCCGTTTGTCACGTTCCACGCAGCGACGATTTTTATTTCTTAATTTTCCTGCGCGGTTCGCGACAGTACTCACGAAATGGCACGTTCGGGCTCGTCAGCGCGGGATCGACTGTCAAGGTATCGGAATACACAGGATGTATTCCGTTGCCTTTCCAGTATTTAATTTTCCGAGTTAATTCTTTCAATATCGCGCTAACCGCGGCGTTGTTCTACGCGTCGCGGGTCGCGTGATATTTTTCCTCGAGTAACGCGAGCGAGGGCCCGAGGAGACATACGAGTGCCTCCTCTCGCCTCCGCTCATGCGAGGTATAATTTCGCTATTTTGCAGAAATCCTCCCCGGCTTATCGTCCGACGGTCGAGAGACCGGCGGATGAACAGACCGGGGAAATCAGTCCCGTTTAGATACTGAAAGTGCAAGCTTGATCTTCGGATAAACTCCTCGATTAGCACCCGCAATTGTAGAGTAAATCTCCAGGGAACACCCCGGTCTAGTAGAACGCGTGAAAGTCGCGAAGGCCGAAAGGAGCCTAAAGAGTGTTGCATCCCGCGGTGGTGAGCCTGATCGTGCTAGGTCATAGTATCTTCAATCAACGCCACGAACAATACTGTCGTGTAGTTTTAAGTGTGTGTACAGAACGAGGGACAGTGAGAGAGAAAGAAGGAGTGTGTAGAGTGTAGTGAGTGAGAGAGAAGGAGAGTGGAGAAAGGAGTCCGCAAACACACGTAGCGAATAAGGAATAAATTGTAAGTACGAGCGTATGCGTCTGTGAGTGATAGTGTGCGAGAGCTTGCCGGCTAAACCTTATCATTTGTTATTATAACGTATTAGTCACTTTAAAATAATATCAATCATAATTAAAAGTACCGCGTGATTTATTTGGCGACCCGCGCGAATAAACGGAAAACGTCCTGTAAGGGACGAACCGGGAACGATCCCGAATTAATAAATATAAACTCGTCGCGCTTCCCGCGACGGGGTTATTTCGACGTACCGAACGCCCGTACGTCACACGTTTTCCCTGACAGTTACTCCTTCAAAATTCCTTTTCCCCTCGGCTACCTTACATTCTCGGACAATAGTAATTTTCCCCATTGGCTACATCCCATTCTCGACCATAGAGCGTTCTCCATTGGCTACATCCCATTTCTCCGCGTTATCTTCCACCTGAGCTGTATTCCCCATTCCCCGGTACTTCTCCTGTGTGCGTCGCGAGAGCGGGTTGGCGTTTCGAGGGTATAAGTTGCGTCAAGGAGGTTATCTAGCTACTTGTTTGCAAGAATTATGTTGATGAACGAAGAATAAAACTATTCATTATTGCTATTATGGCGTTTTGGGTCCCTCGCCCGTCCACCCCCCTCTACCATTCTCTCCCAGGTGGGCTGAGCTAGTCGGAGTCTCGCCGGCCTCGCCTTTTCCCTTTTTCCCTGGCTCGTTCCTGTAATTCACCGCGACCAAAAAAATAAATACCGTTCGTTGAGCGGTGGTATCTAGGTACCTGGCGCCCACGCGCGTGTGAAGAAGCGGCCTCCACCCTACCCTATAGGAATAGCTACGCTCGGTCGGTATGGTAGGCCACATTAATCTCGTCGTGGGTTAGAGCCCCGAGATTCGGTACCGAGCAGGGTAAAACGGTTAGTTGGGAAGTTGGGGCCGTAGTGTAGGAGAAATGAAAAATTCTCGCTACAACACATATAATCAAATATTAATAACCAACAAATATAGTAACATAACAATAATAACAAACAAATAATAATAACCATATAATTATAAGCCAAACTTCTTTTCATTAATATACATTTATATATCGCAGAAATCACAGCTTTTTTTCTCATGTTTTTTTCCTAGCACCAAACCATGGACCACACAAGCCACATCCTACTAACATGTTAACATGTTTCTCCTACTAACATTGAAAACTAACAATTTAGACTGTTTTAAGGAGTAAAGCCAACAATAGACATTTCCTCAAAATCCACCACAAGATACAGTGTAATAAATAATACGGACAAAAGGAACCAGGAAAGAACCAAACCTGAAGGACATTGATATGGTCAAAAGAACCACGACCAGACCAAAGTCACTTAAATTCGGAAGACTAACGTAAAAGAGTCTATTACCATTAGAATTACATACATACCTATGGACCCGACCGATCCTTTATAACACAACCAATTCCATTAACACAAAACACTAACAAACAATAGTCAGTTTCAGATTCAGAACACCTATAACCACCTTCGACGTACCTAACAGGATATTCAAACGGAACGAACGGGAATCATTGTGGCATCCCGAATAAAAAGAACCGGATAACACAGAAGTGGGATCCAAGGAAAATGGCTATTTTTACGACTCCCATACACACATCAAAAAATGCATAAAATCCGGACTCACAAACAAACAAACAAAAACCATCTGATTATATAGACTCACACATTCAAAAACCTTGTAAACAAATCATATCCGATGCGGAGCATCGCTCTTTTTACAAGAGGGGGAGTGTGACGGTCCCGTATTTCGAATTAGTATTTCTGCTCACAGGAAACTCAAGTTAAAACATTTTATCTCATCCGCGCTAATCTCTGTACCGTCAGCACCTTCCGTGCGAACGCTAACGCTCTCACGGTAGCGGTCCAGCCGCTGCACTCGACACGCGCGCGTAGCAGCCGTCTTATCGCGCGTAGGAATATCGTGTCGCGCGCAGCAATGGGCGAGGGCCCTGCTTTCGTCAGGCCCTTTATTTAGTTCATCTCAAAGTCCCGAACCGTTGTGACGTGCACTCTCCTTCACTCATTCAATAAATATTAATTATATCACTCGGACTTAATAATCATTCATCATATTCCTCGACCATACCTGGCGTACTATCACACTAGACTAGCTACAATTTACACGCGTATATTTGTTATAGATGGGACGAGTTACAAATATGACCCTACGCAGGTTTGCACTCTCTGCCTAGTCAATGAAGCCGAATCTTTGGGCCACGTCCTACTGCGATGCCCTATTTATCATCCGCTGAAGCAGCATTTTCTTCTGGATAGGCGAAACAATAACCTGAGCCTTGAGGAGAATCTCACAGATCTATTAAGCTGAAACGATTTGGGCTACATTAAGACCCTCTTTTATTACCTGTCAAACTGCTTCAAACTTAGGGCTTCGCTACTAATTAGTTGATTACGAATTTCTTATATACTTTGTGACATGGCACGTCACAAGTCCTTCCCTAGCCTGGCTCGAAGGCCCACCACTCACCTAAAAACATAATTCGAATTAGATTTAACGATTAAGCGACAAACTGTATTATTTTCATATTGTTGTTAACCTTTTCCCCCGACTGACCCTAACCTCCAAATTCCACCCGCCAGCCCGACTCACTCAACGAAGAACGAAGAATGAAGAACACAACTCCATCGAAGAATCCCCGGACGTCCCATCGCCGACGAAAAACCACTGCAACCGTCGAAAAACACCACCGACGATTCCCTCTCGGCTCGAAAACTCGAGTATAAACCGACGAGGTGAATCGTGCGGCCAGATACAGCCTAACCCCCCCGTCAACATCGCCAGACCTGTCAGCTGGACACTACCTCGACTCGCTACAAGGATTCGCCACCTCCCGACGGCGAGGATTGCTCAGCGATCGATTCGCCATTCGATGCCGAGGGTGCGCGCGCCGAACGTCGCGACGAGGCTTCACTTCGAGCCAAGGCGTGAGACGATTTAGAGTGTGTGACAGGCGAGAGTAATTGAGATCCGATATTCGGAAATTTTACGACGACTCGGCTATCCACGTTTGGAAATTAGACTCCTTCCCGGAGAGAACGAGATAATAAGCCCATACCAAGGATAAAATTTGGACCGATTACGGTATTATAACGATCAAGGCTAATCCAGGAATGTTGAGAGAAATATCGGAAGGATTTGTAACCGATATATTACGAGTGACCAGGTTGAGTGAGTAGTGCATAAGCTTTTCCCCATCTGCCCTTTTCTTGACTTTTCCCGCCTTCCCGACGCTCTGAAAATTTACCCGCACCCCTTTTTGTAATTTTAAGCCGTTTTTCTTTGTATAATTTTTCGACCGTTGAGTACCGGCCGCCACGTGCGCCTGCATTTTTATTATCCCGAACACGTGCACGTGAGTGGTGGTATTCGTGGAATTTTTCAGCGTGCGATATTTTTATTTTTACTTTTCCCTACCCCCAGAGACTCATTTATTGCGATTTTACCCATTTTCATTATTGTGATTTTTACTAGTTTTTTGTGTGTCGAGGTAATTTATCAAGAAACCCTAGACAGTGCCCTCGGCCTGAGAAGTCTCATCCCCCTCCGCCCCCCGCCCCTGCTAGCCGTGTGCCGTGCAAATTAATAGATTCTTCTTCCTTTTTTTGAGTTACGGTGCTACACCGAGAAAGTAGCTGGCGCCCAAACAAAAAACCGTCATTTTTATTCGTTTTCTCTTTTTTTCAACTTTTTGGTTTTGATTAAGTCCAACCATTTTGTGTAGAATTTTCACCGGCCAGCCCGCCTTTTCCGTGCGATTAACCCTTGCGAACGCCTCCCCGGCGACGATTATAAATTCCATTTCTTTTCCATAAGTTTTTGTTGCTATTTTTTTGGCGTATCAATTATTTTCTCTTTCCTTTTTTTTGTTTCGAGTGAACGATTATTGACAGTTTTACCGCAATTTTTGTGCATTATTGTTATATCCGATTTTCACTTTTTAAAAATTTTTATTGTTCTTTCCGGCGTTCACCACGATTGTTATTTTGCGTATTATTTTTATTTCTGATTTTCACTTTTTCTTTGATTTCTATTGTTCCTTCCTACTATTCATTACGACTGATATTTTGCGAACTCTTTCCCGATTATTATTGATATTTTTTGTGGTTACCGAATCCCTTCAACGTACCCGTACCGGCGTTGAGGCGGCCGTTATTTTCATTTTTCTTTGTTAATTGCTATTCATGATACAACTCAGCATTAAAGACCATATTATTATTATATTTCCTACACAAAACTCTGGTACATTATTTCTCCCTCCTCCTCTCCCTATATTCTCCGGATCGCCCCGATTTCGAATAATAAGAGAGTGAAGCATCATCACAACTTTAAGACGTACCTCCTAACAAATTACATGGTTCTGTTTAAGTTCACTATACAGTGAGGACCAGGTGAAACTAGACGCCCGAAAAAGCATGGAGAGGGGAGATCTGAAATATCATTGGCTACGGCCTTCGCTTAGCAGTGCGTCTCAACTCGGTGGCAATCGGGTCTCCATGCGGAGGGGGCCAGTGAGAGAGTGATGGTGGGGGCAAGCGACGCTACAGAGACGCGTGATGCCATGCGGCCACCTCAGCAGCAGGCTAATTGGAGTAAATCGAACTCAGCTATTGACATTGAACAATTGTCGTATCCTCAATTTAATTTAGTCTAAATGTCAGGATCGTTTTAATATTCGAGGGAGTATTCAAAATGTTGACCGACAGTAAAACCGAATATCGTGTGCGGAATACTGAGAAAAATAAATGTACGCCAAGAGAATGCTTCGCGCTAACGGGATTACAGTGAATTGGTCGCTCTAACGGGATTATAGTGAATGGTATTGGAGTTAATAAATGAGGTTGTGACAAACATTTTTTTTGTTAACGTTGCAACAATTTTTTAATGTGAATAACAGTGTTAAATAAAAGGTAAGTATTTTAAAAATATTTATCAATAAATAATAATCTTTCATAATAAATAAACTTTTAAAGCTGGTGTCTTCTCGCCTGTGCTATTACAAATAGCACTCAAAATGGGCACCTTCAGCTGCCGTGCAGTACCCCAAACGATTATAAAACTCATTAATTGAGTTTTCAATTTGTTGGTGCGTAATATTTGCCAGGATGTCTCGGATCCGTTGCCATAGCTCCACCTCATCTGCGATCGGAATTTCGTACAGACGGCTCTTCATGTATCCCCATAAGAAAAAATCTAACGGGGTTAGATCTGGTGACCTCGGAGGCCAAAATGTTGGCCCGTATCTTCCGATCCACCTATTTTGGAACGTTTCGTCCAACAGTGCCCTTACAGCCAACGTGATGTGTGGAGGCGCTCCGTCGTGTTGATACCACGGGCCCTAAAAATAATTAATCGAGCATGTAAGTATTGAAAACAAATTGCTAGCTCTTAAAATTAGGTATTTATTTGCTATTACATTCCGCTGGTTAAAAGTTTTTTTTTAAAGAGCTTATTGCGAACAAGTTTTGAAGAAAATTACTTCTTCCGGAAAGTTGTTCATAGAAATGATTACACTCCGCTAGTGAAAAGTTTTCTTCAAAAAGCTCATTGCGAACAAGTTTTCAAGAAGAGTACTTCTGCCGGAGAGCTGTTCATCGAAATCATTTTGCTCTGCTGGGGAAAAGGTTTCTGCAAAGAGCTCATTGCGAACAAGTTTTCAAGAAGAGTACTTCTGCCGGAGAGCTGTTCATAGAAAACATTACACTACGCTGGTGAAAAGTTTTTTTCAAAGAGCTCATCGCAAACAAGTTTGAAGAAAAGTACTTCTTCCGGAGAGCTGTTCATTGAAATAATTTCGCTCCACTGGTGAAAAGTTTTCTTTAAGGAGCTCATTGCGAACATGTTTTCAATAAGATTACTTCTTCCGGAGAGTTGTTCATACAAATCATTTTGCTGTGGTGGTGAAAAGTTTTCTTCGAAGAGCTTATTGCGAACAAGTTTTCAAATAGAGTACTTCTTCCGGAGAGCTGTTCATAGAAAACATTACACTTGACTTGTAAACCATTCTGAATAATTTCCATTAACATGTAGTTGTTTGCACCTGAGGTGCTAACAAAGAAGCAATAGCCATCTTCCATGAAATCGGGAATTGAATCATTAAACGGTCATCGTAATATACGAACCTCTAATCACGCTTATGAAATACAATATGAGCTTTCAGTTAAGTCTCGAATAAGGTAGTACATTGAATTCACTTACGTTCGCCTCCACAACGCCGGCAACACTTGCTCTTGAAGGAGTTGAAGATATTTTTGCCCATTCAAATTTCCATCGATGAAAAATGGTCCAATGATCTGGTTCCCAATGATTCCAGCCCAAACGTTAATTTTAGCTCGATACTGTGTCTTGTTTTCGACAAAGTAATACGGGTTCGACCTGGACCAAATTCAGAAATTCTGCTTGTTCGGACTTCCAGATAATTCTACCGTAGCTTCATCGGTGGACAGAATTTTCGAAAGTAACGGTTCATCATTGTTAACGAGCTCGGTCATATGCTCGCAAAACTGCATGCGCTGCTCAGGATCACCATAAAAGAGCTTTTGAACGCTGTGGGCCTTGTAGGGGAAATATTTTTCAGCCCGATAAATGCGGAGAACGGACATCTTGGAAATTCCAACCATCTGGGCAACTTGCGATGCTGGACGACGATCAATTTCGGCTAGTGCGCAGACTTGAACTTTCGTTGCTTCCGGGATGCGTTTGTTGGTCTGCATGACTTTTCTATGAGTTGGATGGAGGCAGGCTGTCTGATCGAATCGTCGAATGATGGACCCAATAGTCTCCACACACGGAGCGGAACGATCATGATGTAGCGCAATAAATGCATCCCGAATTTGTTGAAAACTGTGACCTGCACAGCGCAGTTTTACAATCTCCTGACGCTCCTCGACCGAATATTTGTAATTCGGCATAATTACTAATAACCCCCAACCCACCGCGTAATACCATTCAGGTACTACCCGGAACTATGACTAACAAAGAACTATGCAACGGGTAACGAATAACGAAAGTAACGCGTAACAAGTAACAGTGAATAAAGATGAATAACAATTAACAGTAATCTTGAGTATTGGGTATTGTGTGTTACACCGATCCCCTAAGGGTTACGGGCTCCTTCACTTTCTTCCTCCTCCTTCCTTATCCGCGGTCGCCGGTTCGATTCTTGGGCCCGGAGCTTCGTCGCGCCCCGTCAGGTGTCAGTAGTCCCGGACATACGGATATAGTCGTAGTTCGTACGTCCTATCTCCGTAGCTATGTCCTTGTCCGTTTTCCTTTCACCTACGGGCCTTCAGTCTCAGGAATCGAACCCGCGACACTTTTCCCAGTCTTTCGGTTTCCCATACCGAGGCGCTGGTCCTTTTCCTCTGGACCTACTATTATAGTGGGTTCCGAACCACTTTTTCGCAGATAAAAACACCACAGAAAATTCTTGGTGCTTGCCGGGAATCGAACCCGGGCCTACTGCGTGTGAAGCGCGCGCCGAGACCACTCGGCCACGCTCCCCCTTACAATTAACAGTAATCAATAACAATAAATAACAAAGAATAAAAGAGAAAAACAAAACGTAATAATAAGAAATAACAATAATAAACATTGTGACGTGATTTTCCGATCACCGTCACAAGAATACAATTAAATAGCATTTTTACGCTTATCGCTACCGATTCAAAAAAAAAATACAGTTCCCGATTCGCTGCCCTTTCGCTGTTTGCGATACCGTCCAGCTCCCGAACGATAAGGTTTGTGAGTTTCCGAGCCTGTCGAGTTCAGTGTGAAGAGGAGCTAGAAATAAGCGTAAAGATTCGTTTAGAGGTCTGGGTTAAGGTCGGGACCTCGAATCTATTCGGTGGAGGGAATCTCGACGTACAGAGAAACACGAATAGAGGAGAACCCGACGAGATTTTGTCGCGAATACGTAAAAGTCCGGTGCAAACCCGGCACTCCGTTCGGGTGATAATCCAGGGTGTTGGAGAACAGGCGGAGTTGCGTCTTGGTCCAGGCAAGGATGGGCGCCTTGTGCTGCGTTTTGTTGAGAGAAGAGAGCCTTGTTTTCATGCCCTGAATTTGGAGCAACGATCGCGACGAATTCCGAAGCGACCGCATATAGTACAGCTCTCGTTTGAATTGACGCTCTGTAAAAGTTTGAGAGGGCAGTAGCTATCGAGTAAGGATCCCGCAGTAATCATAACGTCCCGTTGGATGTGTTGTCGTAGGCTAATCAGTCTACCGAGAGGCGTCCTCGAGGCAGCTCGGACCTCTCGTGCTCCCGGTGTTTACAGTTTCGGCTATTGTCTCGCGCTCGAGTGTGTCGTTGTCGCTCGCGCTACCGTAGACTCCGGCTACCGCTCTCGCTCGGGTTCGTGCGTCTCGCTCGCGTTACCTGTCACTTCGCGCGATCGCAAGTGGACTCGTGTACGGTGTGTGTTACGCGAATTCCGTCTGAATTCGTTGCCGATTTTCTGTGATCGCGTTGTAAATAACACTCCTGAGGTGCAGTGATTGTGCAGAAGTTCTCGATGCATCCTGAGATGCCGCTCCCGCACCATTACGGAATAAAAATTACGCTGTGTCGGTGAGTTTTGTCGTCTGATAAATTATCGATCGCGTATAGCGTTCGTTCCCGCCCCGCTCGCTTCGATCGTTCGACCGGCTGAGCGCTTCCGATGCACGCAAGTGCGATCTCGTGGCTTATTGCCAATAACAATTATTCCTCACGTTACCTATCCTGTTGAGATCTCGTAAGGAATCCCGCGTTATTTTATTGGAGAAGGATCGCGACCCCTCTATCATATCCGCATCCTGAGCAGCTGTGCATTTCCGGCACCGTTACTTTCGCGGGTGCAGCCGGCGTTATCGCTACCGAGCTTTCGCGTTCGTGGATCCCGATACAGTTCTCGTTTCGTTTGTGCCGTTTCGTTTGTCCTTGCGGAGGTCGATTCGCCCAATCGACCGCCCGTACGTTGGGCCGGTTTCTCGATTTCCGGCGAATAAAAAAATCGGTTGGTGGAGTGAGCCCGCCCAGCGCACTTTCGGTTCAGCCCGGTTCGTTAATACCGGCGAAATAAAAATTAGCACACTCGCGGAGGTGGCGGCCGAAGGTGACGTTTTTGGAGTTCCCGATTTCGCGTTTAGTTGGTTTTTTGTTTGTTTTTTTTTGCTTTCCTCTTGAGTTGAATTTAGCTACCGTTTCGCGTTCAGCTCCCGAAAAATACGTCACAACATCCACGAAGTCGCTCTGAAAATTTCGCTATCGTTCTCCGTGTACACACTCTTCATTAATGGACGCCATTTTGCAAATCTGGGTCAATTGCCCACAAAGTCAATTGATACGTAGCATAAACAGAAAATGTAATGGAATGTAAATATGGCAAAAAATAAATAAAGATTTGTTGATTATATCGGTAGCATTAATTTCGACAAAAACCATTTTGCAGTTGCTATAACGACTAGGAATAGTAAGCAGCGCCGCCTACGCACATCCGTTAACGCCCAGATGCGCGGCGGTTATCTGCAACGGATGGCAGCCGTTAACTGCAGCAGACAACAGCCGTTAGAATCAGTTCAAATTGGTACGAAGCGGAATTTGAAATGCCTAAAGCAGTTAGCTGAATAACTTTACGTTAGCCGTACGGTCGTAGATGCGATCTACAATCGCATTATTGTTCCATAATATTAACAGCGCTATCTGAATATGCGCATTTGCTTTTCTACACTATCGACTCATTTCAGCACAGGGTTGAGTGTTAGGCTTAGTTCAGAGATGGGACAGAATAAAGTACAGAATTAATGTGAAGTAAAATGAAATCTTTAAAATAAACAACTTAGGGGTCATTTGCAGCGCGGACTCTATGCATATCAATTCAAATTGCACACTAATCAAATAATTATTTGAATTGAGATCTAAAAGAATTCGTGGCCGATTGGAAATCGCTGTCTAGTGAAATTGCTACAAATATAGCGAAGTCACCACAACTTCTCAAAAACATGAGCTCACTCATAAATTGCAGTGCATTTCGCAAATCGCAATTATTTTTAATTCTGCCCTTTCGAGAAAGCTGTATAGGACCGTTTTGTTGTTATCAAATGGAATTACAAGTTTTTAAAGGGCAAAGTTAATTACTTTTCGAATGGCGTTAATTTTAACCAGGTCGATTAATAATTGTGTTTTTAAGAAGGAATAACGTAAGGGCATGCAAAAATCAGCATAGCGATAACGTCGAAGTCGTTGTGACGAGAGCGTTCCTCGTAGACGAGATCCAGGTGCGTTTCGAATGGGCCATGCCGTTTATCGACATTCGAGTCTCTTAGTATTTCCGGCTAGAAGCAACCCTCTTGTCAATGCACGGGTCGGGAGGGTGACTCGGCAACCCCCACGTAGATTACTTTGAAAATCTTGATCCTACGTCAACGACGAAGAGGAAGATTTTTAACCGGAAAAATGTATGGAATCGAACCATACCAGTGAAATTTTTATTTGTTATTCCTTGTATTTGTTAGACAAATAAACAATGGTTATTTCGAACACCGATTAGTTTTTTGCGTCGAGATTCATCTCTTTGCTTTAATTGCATCGTTTTGAGAGAAAAAGGTCTCTACGTATTTCCGGCTAGGAGCAACCGTTTCTTCGATGCACGCTTCGAGAGAGTAGCTCTGCGATTCCCACTTGGATTACATGGAAAGTCTTGATCCTACGTCGAAGACGAAAAGGACCTTTTTAACCCGGAAAAATGTATGGAATCGTACCATACCAGTGAAATTTTTATTTTTTGTTCCTTGTATTTGTTGAACAAATAAACGATGGTTATTTCGAACACCCATTAGTTTTTTGCGTTGAGATCCAACTCTCTGTTTTAATTGCATCGTTTTAAGAAGCAAAGGTCGTGCTCATTTTAAATGGGACAAGGCTTTTTTCACCGATTCCCGCGGATCTCGGTCTGATTTCGAAAAACCAAAAAAGTATATTCGAGTAAATTTAATTACTTTTTAAATAGCACTGGTTTCATCGGGATAGGTTGAAAATTCCCCCCGTGCACGAGGATCCCTTAAATGTTTGCAAAAAGAGGATATGCGATGACCACGGACAGTCACATACGCAGGTAAAATATCGTGCAATGTCTTATGCCAAGCGAAATGCAACGACGTGCAGATAACACTCCTAACGGGTCTCGATCGGATAATGCCGAGGAAGTTGTGCACCTTGGAAGGCAAAGTGAATTTTTGGGGGTTACTCGAAAATGCTCCGACCGATCTGATTGAAATTTTTCGCGGAGTCATTTTTCATAGTGCCTTACGATATGGCGAAGCGTCCGCGGCAACAAAAATGCGTACTAAAACAGGATTTCGGCTTTTAGTCGTAGTCCCGTGCGCCGAGGGATAGTAATTTCTTTAGAAAGCAGGCCGCGATCTCGCGAGGGTTTCTCGCTCTTGAAATACATTACTTTTCCTCGCTTTACCGATTCATCGATGGGCTAGACATTTTACGAAAACAAAAAAAAAATAGGGTGCTAGGGTGGGGGTTTCCGTTTCGACCCCTTCCCCATGCTTCGCTACCATTTGAAACTATTTGATTAATTTGTAATTCGGGGAGCAGGCGCTGTACGAGTTACGAAACGATAAGCTCGAAGGATTTCGATCGCGCGCACGTGAAAAAAAATCAATCTTGTTTCCACGCCGGTACGCTTTACCGGCCCACTGAAAACCGTTTATTTGATTCGTAATTTGCGTGATACATTCAAATTAAAGCAAATTCAATGGATCGATTGAATTTGTATGCATACCTGTAAAAAAATGCGAGCTTATTGTTATTTCTGCACGATTCACGAGCCCCTTCACACCTATAAATTAGGTTCCAACTTTAGCTATAGACAATGTGCTTTTTGCCACCCAATACGGCTGAATTATTTTGTTAGTGTTAACATGAAAAAAAATCCGATAGCAGTTCCACTTGTGTACGCTCTGTTCGGTAAAGACATTGTATCATGTAACGCATTTCGCAAACTAGAAATAAACTAACTCCAGCTTGTGCCCATCGTCAAACGATTGAAAAAAATTAATAACAAACGCAACATTTTTTCCAACCGTCCAATATTTTTGGTGGCCCTGAAAAGGGGCGTTTGGAATGCCATCGTTGAATATTTAATTGTACCAGCTCGACCTCGGAATATGGCCATGCAGCGGCGAGCCATACTCAACAGTATCGCGGCAATCTGTGCCGGCGAAATTTGGAGCCATTCTCCTCTCGTTGCGATTTCGAACTCGTCGAGAATTTTCAGCACAGGTCTTCGATCTCGAATCCTTCTTTTCGGAAGAGCCCACTCATTCTCGATCGGATTTACATCCCAATTATTCGCTGGCCACACGCTGCGGTTGATGCCATGCTCCTCGAGGAATGTGTTGACTATTCTGGCTCGATGAGCCGCGGCATATCGTCGACCAAGACGAATTCTTCTCCAATTCGTGAGCAATCGATTTATTACGGAATGATTTGTCCCGATAATTTCAGCAATATCTCGTTGCGTCCGTCCCTTAGCCGATAAGGGTATCGCATCCATGTCCACGTTCGATAATCGTGCCATTGAAAATTATTTTTCTTAACGCAGCGAGGAAGTTTTCTGTCAAACACGAAAATAAGAGTTGAATGCCGCAGTTAAATGGCAGTTCAACGGCACGAGTATGGAACGTGAATAGTACCATCGATTATGGAGCTTACAATTTCCTTATCGGAAGAAGAACGGATGCTGCGAGAGTTCGCCAAAATTATCCGGTCGAATCGTTAAATAATAAATCGATTGCTTGCAAGGAACGAAGAGACTAGCAGCCGAGCATATCGACGTGGAGGAGGCCGACAGTGGGCTACAACGCTTCGAGAAGATCGGACACTGGCTCAAGAAGCTCAATGAACACCGCGGGGACTACTGGCGAGTCGAGGGATGTTATCCCACGGCATCTCGAAACACACGGTCCATTGACAACTGAAAGGATGCTAAATAAGATCCCGTCGCCTAGTTATCAAGCCTCTGCTCACAGCACGCCATAGACTTGCGAGGCTACGGTACGCCAGAAGCACGAAAATTGGACTCGTCAACAGTGAGAAATGTGTATACACGAATGAGTCTAAAATACAGCTTCACAGCAACAGCGGCAACAAACGAGTATAGCGACGACAGGAAGAATGGATGGATGAAACGAACGTCGACCACGCGCGAGCGTTTGTCGCAGGCTCGATCACGGTACAAGGTGGAATCTCTATCGACACCGGAACGACACTCGCAGTGTTTAGAAATCGGACCGTACGGGGCGATTTTTACATCGCTCAAGTCCTTCGTGCAGTCATTCCGGAGGTTGAACGAATTGGCGAAAACTTCATCTAGGTCGACGATAATGTCCCTGCTCACCGTGCCAAAATCGTGAACGCGTTCAACGAGGAGCATGGGATTAACCGCAATGTGTGGCCAGCGAACAGTCCGGATGGAAATCTGATTGAGAACGGATGGACTGTGTCGAAAAAAAGGATTCGAAATCGACATCCGCAACGAGAACGCTCAATCAACTTTAAATTGTAGCGAGAGGAGGATGGCTCTGAATTCCACAGGAGCAGATCGTCGCGACAGTGTCGAGTATGACTCGTCGCTACTTGGTCATAACCCGAGCTTGTGGTGGAACAATAAAATATTAAACCACGGCACTCCAAACGGCTCCAAACGGCCACCAAAAACATTGGACGTTCGAATGATTGCGTTTGTTATTAATAACAAAATTTTATTTGACAACGAGCACAAAGTCAAATTATTTTATTTCTAGCTTATTTTATTTCTTTACCGAACAAAGAGCACAGAGGTGGAACTGCTATCGGATTTTTTTCATGTTGACACTAAAAGAATGATTACATCTTATTGGACAGCAAAAAACAAAGTGTCTATCGCGAAAATTGCAAATTAATTGGTAGATATTAAGGGGCTTGCGAATCGTGCCAAGGTAACGACGAGTTGGAATTTTTTTCACAGGTGCTATCCAAATTGAATCGATCCTATGGATTCGCAACCCATCATACCAAAATCTGCGGAAATTGGCGAAAAATACTTTATCCCACTTCAAATGAGCACAAACTTTTCTTCTTAAAATGATGCGATTAAAGTAGGGAGATGGATCTCGTCGTAAAAAAGTAATTGTTGTTCGAAATAACTATTGTTTATTTGTTTAAAAAAAGCAAGGAACAAGAAATTCAAATTCTACCGGTATGGTTCGATTCCATACATTTTTCCGGGTAAAAAGGTCCTCTTCGTCTTCGACGTAGGATCAAGACTTTCCATGTAATCCAAGTGGGAGTCGCAGTGTTACCCTCTCGAAGCGTGCATCGAAGAAACGGTTGCTCCTAGCCGGAAATACGTAGAGACCTTTTTCTCTCAAAACGATGCAATTAAAGCAACGAGATGGTCTCAACGCAAAAAACTAATCGGTGTTCGAAATAACCATTGTTTATTTGTCTAACAAATACAAGGAACAACAAATAAAAATTTCACTGCTATGGTACGATTCCATACATTTTTCCGGGTGAAAAAGTTCCTCTGCATCTTTGACGTAGGATCGAGACTGTCAAAGTAATCTACGTGGGGTTTACCGAGCCACCCTCCCGACGCGTGCCTCGAAGAAAGGGTTGCTCCAAGCCGGAAATACTAAGAGACCTTTTTCTCTTAAAATCATGCAATTACAGCAGCGAGATAGATATCGGCGCAAAAAACTAATTGTTGTTCGAAATAACTATTGTTTATTTGTCTAAAACAAACAAGAAACAAAAAATTAAAATTTCATCGGCATGGTTCGATTCCATAAATTCTTCCGGCTAAAAAAGGTCCTCTTCGTCTTCGACGTAGGATCAAGACTTTCCATGTAATTCAAGGGGGAGTTGCAGAGCCACCCCCTCGAAGCGTGCATCGAAGAAAGGGTTGCTCCAAGCCGGAAATACTAAGAGACCTTTTTCTCTTAAAATCATGCAATTACAGCAGCGAGATGGATCTCGGTGCAAAAAACTAATCGGTGTTCGCAATAACTGTTGTTTATTTGTTTAAAAAAGCAAGGAACAAAAAATAAAAATTTCACCTGCGTGGTTCGATTCCCTACATTTTTCCGAATAAAAAAGTTTTTCTTCATCTTTGCAGTAGGAGCAAGAATTTCAAGATTATCTGAATGGCAGTTGAAGAGTCACCGTCTCGGCGCAGGTAACGACGAAAACGTTGCTCCTAGATGGAACACCACGAGATCTTTTCGTCTTGAAACGGTGCAATTAAGGCAGGAAGATTTATCCCGAAAGAAAAAACTAATTGGCGTTCGAAATAATAACTGTCTATTTGTTTAAAAAATCCAGGAAAGAAAAATAAAAATTTCATTAACGTGGTTCGATTCGACAACTTTTCCCTAGTAAAAAAGTTTGTTTTCATCTCCGCCCTAAGAGCAAGATTTTCGAAGTTACCTGCGTGGGAGCCACCCTGTCGATGCGTGTATTGATGAAAGTGTCTTACCCAATAGTACTAGAGGATATTTCTTCCTCCTCATGATGCACAGGGTACAGAAAAAAAATAATTTTAGAATGAACATACTATAATTATGTTCATTCTGAAATTATTTTTTTTCTGTACCCTGTGCATCATGAGGAGGAAGAAATATCCTCTAGTACTATTGGGTAAGACACTTTCATCAATACATGCATCGACAGGGTGGCTCCCACGCAGGTAACTTCGAAAATCTTGATCTTAGGGCGGAGATGAAAACAAACTTTTTTACTAGGGAAAAGTTGTCGAATCGAACCACGTTAATGAAATTTTTATTTTCCTTTCCTGGATTTTTTAAACAAATAGATAGTTGTTATTTCGAACGCCAATTATTTTTTTCTTTCGGGATAAATCTTCCTGCCGTAATTGCACCGTTTTAAGACGAAAAGATCTCGTGGTGTTCCATCTAGGAGCAACGTTTTCGTCGTTACCTGCGCCGAGACGGTGACTCTTCAACTGCCATTCAGATAATCTTGAAATTCTTGCTCCTACGGCAAAGATGAAGAAAAACTTTTTTTCCCGACTTCGCTAAAATAGCCACATTTCTTGCGTGCAATACGGGCGGAAAATGGCCTATTATTGACCGATGATCATTATTAACATGTGCGCATGCGCAGTAAAATTTCATTACTCCCTAGGGAGTAATGGGACTCATTACTCCCTCTGGAAGCTCTATTACTCCCCGGGCAGAAATGGTCATTGGCGAATATGACGATTTTGCGACGCAAGAAATGTTGTTATTTTAACGAAGGCGAAAAAAAAATATCGTATGGCACAAGGGAGGAAATGCATTTTCACCTCGTGTGAATTTCTGCCCTCGCCTCGCTCGGGCATCAAACTTCACACTCGGTGAAAAAACGCACTTTCCTCCCTTGTGGCATAATATACTATTTTTCCCGACTGCATTAAAGTAACCACATTCCTTGCGTGCAATACGGGTGGAAAATAAGCTATTATTGACCGATGATCATTATTAACATGTGCGTATGCGCGGTACAATTTCATTACTCCCTAGGGAGTAATGGGGCTCATTACTCCCGGGGGAGTAACGGTCATTGGCCAAGATGACGATTTTGCGACGCGAGAAATGTCGTTATTTTAACGAAATCGGAAAAAAAATATCGTATGCGACAAGGGAGGAAGTGCATTTTCACCTCGTGTGAATTTCTGCCCTCGCTTCGCTCGGGCATCAAACTTCACACTCGGTGAAAAAACGCACTTTCCTCCCTTGTGGCATAATATACTATTTTATTCGGAAAAATGTAGGGAATCGAACCACGCAGATGAAATTTTTATTTTTTGTTCCTTGCTTTTTTTAAACAAATAAACAACAGTTATTTCGAACACCGATTAGTTTTTTGCGCCGAGATCCATCTCGCTGCTGTAATTGCATGATTTTAAGAGAAAAAGGTCTCTTAGTATTTCCGGCTTGGAGCAACCCTTTCTTCGATGCACGCTTCGAGAGGGTGGCTCTGCAACTCCCCCTTGAATTACATGGAAAGTCTTGATCCTACGTCGAAGACGAAGAGGACCTTTTTTAGCCGGAAGAATTTATGGAATCGAACCATGCCGGTGAAATTTTAATTTTTTGTTCCTTGCTTTTTTTAAACAAATAAACAATAGTTATTTCGAACAACAATTAGTTTTTTACGACGAGAACCATCTCCCTACTTTAATCGCATCATTTTAAGAAGAAAAGTTTGTGCTCATTTGAAGTGGGATAAAGTATTTTTCGCCAACTTCCGCAGATTTTGGTATGATGGGTTGCGAATCCATAGGATCGATTCAATTTGGATAGCAAGTGTGAAAAAAATGCCAACTCGTCGTTACCTTGGCACGATTCGCAAGCCCCTTAATATCTACCAATTAATTTGCAATTTTCGCGGTAGACACTTTGTTTTTTACTGTCCAATAAGATGTAATCATTCTTTTAGTGTCAACATGAAAAAAATCCGATAGCAGTTCCACCTCTGTGCTCTTTGTTCGGTAAAGAAATAAAATAAGCTAGAAATAAAATAATTTGACTTTGTGCTCGTTGTCAAATAAAATTTTGTTATTAATAACAAACGCAATCATTCGAACGTCCAATGTTTTTGGTGGCCGTTTGGAGCCGTTTGGAGTGCCGTGGTTTAATATTTTATTGTTCCACCTCGAGCTCGGGTTATGACCAAGTAGCGACGAGTCATACTCGACACTGTCGCGACGATCTGCTCCTGTGGAATTCAGAGCCATCCTCCTCTCGCTACAATCTCAAGTTGATTGAGCGTTCTCGTTGCGGATGTCGATGTCGAATCCTTTTTTTCGATACAGTCCATCCGTTCTCAATCAGATTTCCATCCGGACTGTTCGCTGGCCACACATTGCGGTTAATCCCATGCTCCTCGTTGAACGCGTTCACGATTTTGGCACGGTGCGCAGGGACATTATCGTCGACCTAGATGAAGTTTTCGCCAATTCGTTCAACCTCCGGAATGACTGCACGAAGGACTTGAACGATGTAAAAATCGCCCCGTACGGTCCGATTTCTAAACACTGCGAGTGTCGTTCCGGTGTCGATAGAGATTCCACCTCGTACCGCGATCGAGCCTGCGACAAACGCTCGCGCGTGGTCGACGTTCGCTTCATCCATCCATTCTTCCTGTCGTCGCTATACTCGTTTGTTGCCGCTGTTGCTGTGAAGCTGTATTTTAGACTCATTCGTGTATACACATTTCTCACTGTTGACGAGTCCAATTTTCGTGCTTCTGGCGTACCGTAGCCTCGCAAGTCTATGGCGTGCTGTGAGCAGAGGCTTGATAACTAGGCGACGGGATCTTATTTAGCATCCTTTCAATTGTCAATGGACCGTGTGTTTCGAGATGGCGTGGGATAACATCCCTCGACTCGCCAGTAGTCCCCGCGGTGTTCATTGAGCTTCTTGAGCCAGTGTCCGATCTTCTCGAAGCGTTGTAGCCCACTGTCGGCCTCCTCCACGTCGATATGCTCGGCTGCTAGTCTCTTGGTTCCTTGCAAGCAATCGATTTATTATTTAACGATTCGACCGGATAATTTTGGCGAACTCTCGCAGCATCCGTTCTTCTTCCGATAAGGAAATTGTAAGCTCCATAATCGATGGTACTATTCACGTTCCATAATCGTGCCGTTGAACTGCCATTTACCTGCGGCATTCAACTCTTATTTTCGTGTCTGACAGAAAACTTCCTCCCTGCGTTAAGAAAAATAATTTTCAATGGCACGATTATCGAACGTGGAAATGGATGCGATACCCTTATCGGCTAAGGGACGGACGCAACGAGATATTGCTGAGATTATCGGGACAAATCATTCCGTAATAAATCGATTGCTCACGAATTGAAGAAGAATTTGTCTTGGTCGACGATATGCCGCGGCTCATCGAGCCAGAATAGTCAACACATTCCTCGAGGAGCATGGCATCAACCGCAGCGTGTGGCCAGCGAATAATTGGGATGTAAATCCGATCGAGAATGAGTGGGCTCTTCTGAAAAGAAGGATTCGAGATCGAAGACCTGTGCTGAAAATGCTCGACGAACTCGAAATCGCAACGAGAGGAGAATGGCTCCAAATTTCGCCGGAACAGATTGCCGCGATACTGTTGAGTATGGCTCGCCGCTGCATGGCCATATTCCGAGGTCGAGCTGGTACAATTAAATATTCAACGATGGCCTTCCAAACGCCCCTTTTCAGGGCCACCAAAAATATTGGACGGTTGGAAAAAATGTTGCGTTTGTTATTAATTTTTTTCAATCGTTTGACGAAGGGCACAAGCTGGAGTTAGTTTATTTCTAGCTTGCGAAATGCGTTACATGATACAATGTCTTTACCGAACAGAGCGTACACAAGTGGAACTGCTATCGAATTTTTTTTCATGTTAACACTAACAAAATAATTCAGCCGTATTGGGTGGCAAAAAGCACATTGTCTATAGCTAAAGTTGGAACCTAATTTATAGGTTTTAAGGGGCTCGTGAATCGTGCAGAAATAACAATAAGCTCGCATTTTTTCACAGGTATGCATACTGTTATACGCCACTACATGGCATATCTTTTTTTTCCCTTTTTCATACTTTAAAGTGTAAATTGCAAGAGTAGCGAAATTATTTCAACGCAACTTGTCTATCAGCCAATCACAGAGCCGAGCGTCGAGCCTCGCGCGCCGATAGGCCCAAGCCGCGGTATCTCCGAGATCCCGCGGCGCCGCGCGCCATTGGCCGGGCGGTCGCGGGTGGGGGAACTCGGCGCACTCGGCCCGACGGCCGGCTATAAAAGGCGCAGCATCGCTGCTGCGAGAGGCAGTAGATCCCGGCGAGTCTCCGAGTACGGAGCTCCCTACTACAACTCCAATAAACGAAATTAAAAGACATTTCCAAAGTTTTCTTCATTCCTCCTCACCATTCTTTACTCGGCGGCTAGGCAGCACCTCGAGGGATTTCAACACTTCATCACTGCTCTTTTCAGAGCAACCATTCGTCGTCTTGCAATCTTTTCGTTCTTCTCAGAACGAAGAGATTCGCTGTATTAACGTAGACACTACTCACTTGCTCTTTTCAGAGCAACATCGACGGCCGGCAAATCTTTCGCTCTTTTCAGAGCGAAAATTTAGCCAAATTTAACGTAAGAAAAACTCTCTTCTTTTTTTTCTATCGAAAAGGCCTTCTGCCTTACCGCCGCGTGCTCGGGTTGAGAGCACCGACTAACGTGCATCAACCCGCCGCACGAAGACTCCCGTGCTGAGAGCAACGCTGCGAGTTCGAGCGTTGCTTCTCCCGCACCGAAATACGCGAAAAGGTTGAGAGCACCGACTAACGTGCCTCAATTTTTTCCGCGTTAAATCCGTGCCGAGAGCGAAGTCTTTAGCCTCGCTTCTCCCGCACTGAACTCCGCTGAAAGGATTGGGAGCACCGACTAACGTGCCTCAATTGTTCCAGCGGAGAAGACCGTGCTGAGAGGTAGGATCTTTACTTCTCCCGCACCGAGTCGCCGCGTGCCGAGAGGGAATTCAGCCACGACTTTCGTGCTGCATTCTTTCTCGCACAGTGCGAAAGGGTGAGAGCACCGATTGACGTGCCTCCTCTTTTCTCATATCCGCTCCGGCATAATTTTTCCCAAGCCCCCCGAAACCGTGCAAAAATCAGCTACGGTCATCCGACCGGGACAGAGCCGGCCAATTAGCCGGCTCCTTAGCAAGAAATCCGCGAATCGGATATTCTCCGGGGGTCGGCCAATCAGCGGAACCCGCTGAAATAATCGGCCAATTAGCGCCTTACCCCGGGTATAAAAGACGGCCTAAACATGGACCGAAGATCAGTCCACCGCCAGCATCCTCGCGAAGCACATCGACGGACAACGGGAAGATGCCGAGGAAGCGAGCCGGAAGGAAGCGCCTGATCAGGCTCCTGGCCTATCGCGCCACCCAGCAAGCACTGAGGGAAACCGGACGCGAACCAAAACCCAAGAACAAAAACCCAATAGGACCACCAATAGCCACCACTTCCACCACACCGCCTCCCAGCCTTCCAAATCTACAACACCCCTCGATCACCAGCACCACCACACCTCCACCCGCATCAGCATCCGCTCCAACCAACCCTATTCCACCCGCAGCAAGCCATCCCGAATCCTGGGAGACGCGGCCGAGAGTCCGCACCGACTACCGGCCCTGGAAACTCCAGGTAACGCCACAGGCCCGAACTGATCTCCGCGCCTATTACCAAAGTCCGCATCGGCGAGATCCTCGACGTCGCGCGGCCCGGCTGGATCTCTTGTTGAATCCGCCGGAGGAGATCGACGGTAAAACACCGGAACGGATCGTCTCGCTTCCCCCGGGAGAAGAAGCTGAGAAGCAGATCTAAATGAGATAGGCGGAGAAAATCAAACGGCCCTTTTTAGGGCCAACAATTTTCTAACGTAAGATCGAATTCGAGAAGTTGTCGTTAACAATACAAATTCAATCGATCCATTGAATTTGCTTTAATTTGAATCTATCACGCAAATTACGAATTAAATAAACGGTTTTCAGTGGGCCGTTAAAGCGTACCGGCGTGGAAACAAGATTGATTTTTTTTCACGTGCGCGCGATCGAAATCCTTCGAGCTTATCGTTTCGTAACTCGTACAGCGCCTGCTCCCCGAATTACAAATTAATCAAATAGTTTCAAATGGTAGCGAAGCATGGGGAAGGGGTCGAAACGGAAACCCCCACCCTCGCACCCTATTTTTTTCGTTTTTGTAAAATGTCTAGCTCATCGATGAATCGGTAGAGCGAGGAAAAGTAATGTATTTCAAGAGCGAGAAACCCTCGCGAGATCGCGGCCTGCTTTCTAAAGAAATTACTATCCCTCGGCGCACGGGACTACGACTAAAAGCCGAAATCCTGTTTTAGTACGTGTTTTTGTTGCCGCTGACGCTTCACCATATCGTAAGGCACTATGAAAAATGACTCCACGAAAAATTTCAATCAGATCGGTCGGAGCATTTTCGAGTAACCCCCAAAAATTCACCTTGCCTTCCAAGGTGCACAACTTCCTCGGCATTATTCGATCGAGACCCGTTAGGAGTGTTATCTGCACGTCGTTGCATTTCGCTTGGCATAAGACATTGCACGATATTTTACCTGCGTATGTGACTGTCCGTGGTTATCGCATATCCTCTTTTTGCAAACATTTACGGGATCCTCGTACACGTGGGGAATTTTCAACCTATTCCGATGAAACCAGTGCTATTTAAAAAGTAATTAAATTTACTCGAATATACTTTTTTGGTTTTTCGAAATCAGACCGAGATCCGCGGGAATCGGTGAAAAAAGCCTTGTCCCATTTAAAATGAGCACGACCTTTTCTTCTTAAAACGATGCAATTAAAATAGAGAGTTGGATCTCAACGCAAAAAACTAATTGGTGTTCGAAATAACCATTGTTTATTTGTTCAAAAAATACAAGGAACAAAAAATAAAAATTTCACTGGTATGGTACGATTCCATACATTTTTCCGGGTTAAAAAGGTCCTTTTCGTCTTCGACGTAGGATCAAGACTTTCCATGTAATCCAAGTGGGAATCGCAGAGCTACTCTCTCGAAGCGTGCATCGAAGAAACGGTTGCTCCTTGCCGGAAATACGTAGAGACTTTTTTCTCTTAAAACGATGCAATTAAAGCAAAGAGATGAATCTCGACGCAAAAAACTAATCGGTGTTCGAAATAACCATTGTTTATTTGTCTAACAAATACAAGGAATAACAAATAAAAATTTCACTGGTATGGTTCGATTCCATACATTTTTCCGGTTAAAAATCTTCCTCTTCGTCGTTGACGTAGGATCAAGATTTTCAAAGTAATCTACGTGGGGGTTGCCGAGTCACCCTCCCGACACGTGCATTGACAAGAGGGTTGCTTCTAGCCGGAAATACTGAGACTCGAATGTCGATAAACGGCATGGCCCATTTGAAACGCACCTGGATCTCGTCTACGAGGAACGCTCTCGTCAAAACGACTTCGACGTTATCGCTATGCTGATTTTTGCATGCCCTTACGTTATTCCTTCTTAAAAACACAATTATTAATCGATCTGGTTAAAATTAACGCCATTCGAAAAGTAATTAAATTTGCCCTTTAAAAAGTTGTAATTCCATTTGATAACAACAAAATGGTCCTATACAGCTTTCTCGAAAAGGCAGAATTTAAAATAATTGCGATTTGCGAAATGCACTGCAGTTTATGAGTGAGCTCATGTTTTTGAGAAGTTGTGGTGACTTGGCTATATTTATAGCAATTTCACTAGACAGCGATTTACAATCGGCCACGATTTCTTTTAGATCTCAATTCAAATAATTATTTGATTAGTGTGCAATTTGAATTGATATGCATAGAGTCCGCGCTGCAAATGACCCCTAAGTTGTTTATTTTAAAGATTTCATTTTACTTCACATTAATTCCCTACTTTATTCTGTCCCATCTCTGAAGTAACCCTAACACTCAACCCTGTGCTGAAATAAGTCGATAGTGTAGAAAAGCAAATGCGCATATTCAGATAGCGCTGTTAATATTATGAAACAATAATTCGATTGTAGATCGCATCTACGACCGTACGGCTAACGTAAATTTATTAAGTTAACTGCTTTAGGCATTTCAAATTCCGCTTCGTACCAATTTGAACTGATTCTAACGGCTGTTGTCTGCTGCAGTTAACGGCTGCCATCCGTTGCAGTTAACCGCCGCGCATGCGGGCGTTAACGGATGTGCGTAGGCGGCGCTGCTTACTATTCCTAGTCGTTATAGCAACTGCAAAATGGTTTTTGTCGAAATAAATGCTACCGATATAATCAACAAATCTTTATTTATTTTTTGCCATATTTACATTCCATTACATTTTCTGTTTATGCTACGTATCAATTGACTTTGTGGGCAATTGACCCAGATTTGCAAAATGGCGTCCATTAATGAAGAGTGTGTACACGGAGAACGATAGCGAAATTTTCAGAGCGACTTAGTGGATGTTTATTATTGTTATTTCTTATTATTACGTTTTGTTTTTCTCTTTTATTCTTTGTTATTTATTGTTATTGATTACTGTTAATTGTAAGGATGAGCGTGGCTGAGTGGTCTCGGCTCGCGCTTCACACGCAGTAGGCCCGGGTTCGATTCCCGGCAAGCACCAAGAATTTTCTGTGGTGTTTTTATCTGCGAAAAAGTGGTTCGGAACCCACTATAATAGTAGGTCCAGAGGAAAAGGACCAGCGCCTCGGTATGGGAAACCGAAAGACTGGGAAAAGTGTCGCGGGTTCGATTCCCGAGACTGAAGGCCCGTAGGTGAAAGGAAAACGGACAAGGACATAGCTCCGGAGATAGGACGTACGAACTACGACTATATCCGTATGTCCGGGACTGCTGACACCTGACGGGGCGCGACGAAGCTCCGGGCCCAAGAATCGAACCGGCGACCGCGGATAAGGAAGGAGGAGGAAGAAAGTGAAGGAGCCCGTAACCCTTAGGGGATCGGTGTAACACACAATACCCAATACCCAAGATTACTGTTAATTGTTATTCATCTTTATTCACTGTTACTTGTTACGCGTTACTTTCGTTATTCGTTACCCGTTGCATAGTTCTTTGTTAGTCATAGTTCCGGGTAGTACCTGAATGGTATTACGCGGTGGGTTGGGGGGTTATTAGTAATTATGCCGAATTACAAATATTCGGTCGAGGAGCGTCAGGAGATTGTAAAACTGCGCTGTGCAGGTCACAGTTTTCAACAAATTCGGGATGCATTTATTGCGCTACATCATGATCGTTCCGCTCCGTGTGTGGAGACTATTCGGTCCATCATTCGACGATTCGATCAGACAGCCTGCCTCCATCCAACTCATAAAAAAGTCATGCAGCCCAACAAACGCATCCCGGCAGCAACGAAAGTTCAAGTCTGCGCACTCGCCGAAATTGATCGTCGTCCAGCATCGCAAGTTGCCCAGATGATTGGAATTTCCAAGACGTCCGTTCTCCGCATTTATCGGGCTGAAAAATATTTCCCCTACAAGGCCCACAACGTTCAAAAGCTCTTTTGAACGCTGCAAAATCTCGGCGCAAAAAACGAATCGGTGTTCGAAATAACTGTTGTTTATTTGTTTAAAAAAGCAAGGAACAAAAAATTAAAATTTCACCTGCGTGGTTCGATTCCCTACATTTCCCGAATAAAAAAGTTTTTCTTCATCTTTGCCGTAGGAGCAAGAATTTCAAGATTATCTGAATGGCAGTTGAAGAGTCACCGTCTCGGCGCAGGTAACGACGAAAACGTTGCTCCCAGATGGAACACCACGAGATCTTTTCGTCTTGAAACGGTGCAATTAAGGCAGGAAGATTTATCCCGAAAGAAAAAACTAATTGGGGTTCGAAATGATAACTGTCTAATTGTTTAAAAAATCCAGGAAAGAAAAATAAAAATTTCATTAACGTGGTTCGATTCGACAACTTTTCCCTAGTAAAAAAGTTTGTTTTCATCTCCGCCCTAAGAGCAAGATTTTCGAAGTTACCTGCGTGGGAGCCACCCTGTCGATGCGTGTATTGATGAAAGTGTCTTATCCAATAGTACTAGAGGATATTTCTTCCTCCTCATGATGCACAGGGTACAGAAAAAAAAAATTAGAATGAACATACTATAATTATGTTCATTCTGAAATTAATAATACTTTCTAAAATTAATAATACTTTCTGAAATTTATAATACTTTCTGAAATTTATAATACTTTCTGAAATTATTATAATTTCCGATGATTTCAGAATAACATGTTTTGTTGATGTTCATAAATAAAGAAAGTTGAAAATTGAAATTTTCATATGGCTTCCTCATAGAAGTTGCAAATTGAAATTTTCATGTGGCTTTCTCATAAAAGCTGCAAATTGAAATTTTCATATGGGCTTCTCATAATGTTCCTTTATTTGCGAAGCTTCTTCTATGAGGAAGCATTTTCTGTATTGTTGGCTTCCTCATGGAGGAAGCTTCGCAAATAAAGGAACATTATGAGAAGCCCATATGAAAATTTCAATTTGCAGCTTTTATGAGAAAGCCACATGAAAATTTCAATTTGCAACTTCTATGACGAAGCCATATGAAAATTTCAATTTTCAACTTTTATGAGGAAGCGATATGAAAAATTTAATTTTCAACTTGTTTTAACGTCAACATCGTGTTTACCTTTTGTATAAAACGATTGGCCGATTCAGGTTCAGCGCGAAAAAATACACCGATGTCTTCGCTTTGTTACATCCGTGCACCTACTTCAATTAACGAAAATACAGGGTTTTGGAAAAAGATTTTTTTTTTAATTATTAAGTCAATTATCGAATATTCACCGTTTTGTGGCCACGTCCAATGTATTTTTCCCCCACCGATGACAAGTCTCCAAATTATTTTACTCCTGAGGCGACACTTGATACATAAACTTGTGTCGGACAAAAAATACAACTTCTGAAAAAATTCTAAAATTTCAAAGTCCCAGAAAATTTAAACGGTTCGATCCATTTTCGGTAAATTTAATACGAAACATTGTACAGTGTTAGTCCATTTCCGTGCCCAATTTAAGCTCGATACCTTCACGTTTACTCGAATTAGACCGTTTTTAGTAATTTTTCAAAAAAGCAAAATTCCATAAAATCTGACTGCTTCGATAGATTTCGGTCAAATTCAATACCAAAGTTCTTTGGTCATATTATTATATTTATGTGCAATTTCAGGACGATTGTTCAAAATTTACGCAAGTTAGAGCTACCACGACCTTTTTTCAAAAATTTCAAAATCGCATAAAATCTCGAAACAGGCCTCAATCATCATGAAAATTGCACCGGGGGAAGAGACGTGACCACTCTACTAGTGTACCAAATTTCAACTGGCTATCTCGAACCGTTTCCGAGATATAGTCGTTTTAAACGACGCAAGTCTGTCACACATACATACATACACACATACACATACACACACACACACACACACACACACACACACACACACACACACACACACGCACACGCGCACACGCGCACACGCGCACACGCGCACACACGTCCGGACGCCAGCTAAAAATCACATTTCTCGACGTTTCAGACTATTTTAAGTACTCTGACACTAAAATCTTGAAAAATTTTTTTTTCACGAAAACAAAGCTTCCTCCATGAGGAAGCAAAAATATAATAATATTGGGTTTGCACTATGGTTTTTACATTTTTTGCTTTATTTTGTGTCGAAAAGGTGCTGTGCCTCTTGTAATACAGCCAAAAATTTCGTCTATATCAACAATCAAATTGCATAATTGTTTGTGTGCTATCCAAAACTAACAAAGGACTATTGTTCCTCCGGATGATGCAAGAATATGGGGGAAATAATTGCAGTTCGTAAGAATAAACTTTTAGTATAATTTATTTGTTAATGTTTCATAAATAAAAAATCATAATTTTGCTTTGGTGTTTTTACCTACATTTGTTGCATAATTTTGAGTCCAAAAAGTCGTCGACATTTTGATCAACTTTCATCGATATCAACTTGTTTGTATAATCATTTTCATACAATTTCATTACACTCGATATTTAGATCTCGTGGCATTGACCAAAAATATCATCGCACGTGATCTTTCATACGAAGAATACGACTTTACTCCGTGGTCGAGTGCGATCGAGTACCTGCTGAAAAGGTATCTCTCGGCCCCACTCAACGCTCAACGGCGCCGCTGGTCAGATTAGCTGCGTTACCTGACAAACGACGCCGTTGAGAACCTTAACTTTACGCGCACGCGCACTTGCCGCCGTCTAGTTTCACCTGGTCCTCACTGTATATATATATGTGGATACAGATTGTCATATATGTGGATACAGATACTTAAACGATGCGTTCTTTTTCGTTTCCTTCTATAAATGGGACTACAATGTTCCGTCAACATGCAATCGCAAGGAAGGTTAAAAATGCTACCGATTCCCAATTTCATCTACCTTGCTCTAGGGAATTTTGGTGAGGAACGCTTGAGATAATTAATAATTTTCAACATATCGACACGTATACCCGTGAGTTGGGCATTCTCTATTCCGCCCTTTAAGCCGCAACGCATGCTCCCTTCTATCCTTCGAGCTTTCCCTTCAAATATTATCCCCTGGCCGAGAGAACTTCTCCGACACCAATATTTTAAGGTTACACAAAATACTTGAAGTGTTGTGGAGTGGATGCCAACGGTAATTTTCGTTTTTCTCTAATTTTGGACTTTGAAAACACTTTCCTTTCGACGTCACTTCGTTCGAGGTTATCCCTCATGGGTCTGTCAATGAATCTCGGACGTAAGATTCCGGGCTTTGCTGTGTAATGCACAGCCGTGTGACAGCGCACCCAGGCTGCTTATTCCTTATTTTACTTTCGTTTTCCGGCTCGGACTGTTTCGACTTTTCCAACAGAGCCGATGATTATCCGTTTAGATGCTTAAGCCTGGTCGCACTCATCCCGCTAATATTGTCGCGAATTTCCATTCGTGATATGAATCGAGGAAGGTCACGGTTGTGACATCCTTTCCTATGACAAATAATTTTTCCCCGCACTCGAATGCGATATTGGGCGATATTTTGATCGTGACCGATTTCCTCAACCTTCACGTCAGAAGTAATTTTCGGGTCAACTCTTCCCGATAATTTTTCATTCCAATTTGTGCGCGTCACCGTTCCTACGTTGACCGCTTCGCTTAGTGCCAAGGGACGTGCAATGTCCCGAAGCATTTTTAGTCGTACTAATGTCTGGACCCCGGGTGAATTCAATTCCGTCATCTACTCGATAAGGGCCGTTACCCTTGCGCCGGTCTTCATGTTCGAGGTAGATAATTATTCCCCATATGCGTTTTGAAGCTCGGTATACGGAATTCGTAACGCTATATTTTTTCTAGCGGAAAACTTGTGGTTTGCTGCATATATTTGCCGGACAAATTTTTCCCTTTTTTAACTAAGCCTCTTTTAAAATTTTAAGTATCTTTTTTAAAAATTCTGTATCTTTTCCCTGCCGTTCACTCGAAAGATTTTTGGCCAGCCGCGTCTGGATATTTTCCCCATGGAATTCAACAGTTGGTGCGGTAGCTCTACAATATTCTGTATACGCGCGGACGCTACGATTTTCATCACCAAAATTTGGCATAAACGAGCAAACGATTCTATATCTTATCCCAGATTTATATAATTTACGGTATGTCAACATCATTAAATTGTATGACATTATCTTGCCAGACGTTTGCAACTTTTGATCCTATCACCGAGCCTTTCGATCGGGTGATTATATAATTTTTTCTTTTTTACTAT
Source organism: Ichneumon xanthorius (assembly GCA_917499995.1). Taxonomy (NCBI): domain Eukaryota; kingdom Metazoa; phylum Arthropoda; class Insecta; order Hymenoptera; family Ichneumonidae; genus Ichneumon; species Ichneumon xanthorius. The sequence continues at coordinate 454,982 of CAKJTD010000081.1, read as the reverse complement.
TTTTCCCCGAACGCGGTATGTTCGCTTAATTTATTATTCGTTCGCTTACGGACTTTGTCCCGTGCGGTATCTGGTGCTGAAACGAAAGTGGCGTTACACTAGCGCTTGCCCTAACGCTGCTTGTCGTTGAGTTTGGCCTTGACAGTTCTGTTGGCCCATGGCGTCTCCATGCCCCATGGAATCTCGTGTTGTCTCCTGAAGACCGTTGTCTTCCCTGCGTTGTCCGGCGCTGGACTCACCCCGTGAGCTGGCTGACTGGTACTACCTCGCTGATCAGTATCAGCAAGCGAGGGTCCTCGGTTCACACCTTTTCGAAGTGAAACCCCTCGACCGGGTCGGTCAGGCTACTCAGTCCACCCGACCGATATCCGTCGAGCAGATAACACGCGAAAACGGGTGATGAATCAGCACGGGTAAAAAGATTTTTTTTTCCTTTTTTACCCAAGCTTGTATTTGACGTGACGATCGTATCGTACCGATCGATTTACCATAAATCAGGTTACCCGTCGATTTTAGATTTCTATCGATTTCAGCCTCCTTTATACTCACGCGTGGAGTTCTACGTTCTCGACGCTCTCGTTTTCTCTACTATCGGTTTCCTCAGCCCCGTTCTGCCGTGGTCGTTGCCCTTCGTGGTCCGGTTGTGACGGCGGAGATTTATCGCTGTTCTGAATTCCGGAGTCGGAACCTACACACTTTCCTCCTATGTCGCGGTCGTTTGCAGTAACTGCATATGATATCCGCCGATTCAACTTTCTGATTTGGGATTAAACCCTGCGGACACCCTCGTGCGAGGTGTCCCGCTCTTTGGCACCCATAACACTTTTCATGGTGTTTTTGATCCGGGTCCGGAAAATGTCCTGTAGCGGTGAACCCTTCACGCTTCTTTGCTACCATGGATTTGACCACCCCAGGCGTGTTGTCGCTTTTTTGAGACCGACGGCTCGACTCTTCGAGTCGAATTAACGTCATCATCTGTTCCAACCTCGCCAGACGCTCCTCTAAATCGGAGGTTGGCAGCTCCGGAGTAGGGTGCTTCGAGTAGTACGCTTCGACTTCTTCAGCCCAGTCGAAGGCTTCCAGATATGGCTGTTCGTAGCCCAGACTCTCTGCTACGGGTGAGGCCCTGCCCGAGGACCCTCTCCGGTGTGGAGTGGTATCATCTTCTATGATTACCGGTTCCATGCTTTCCATCGTGGTGGATCCAGGATCCTCGCTGTCCGATTCCTGGAGCTCAAGTACCCATGCTGTGGTTAACGGAGCGTATAGCTCCGTTCGAATTTTTTCCCCCACGGTGCCCTGGTGGGCCTCCCTTGTGGACTCATCTGTCCCCGTGATGGTACCCCCGTGTGATACCCCGATGGTCTCCCGCTGGGCAGAGATTTTACTCGCTTCCGCCTCTCGCTGGGTTTCTTGTTTATTTTTCTTGTTCTCGACTTGCTTACGTTGCTGGCAATCTTTCCAGATATGCCCAGATTTCTTGCAATAATTGCACACTTTACTCGAGGGATCGAGGTACCCTGATTTCGATGTTGGGGGACGCCGGCGCTCGGACGACCGGCATTTTCTCGCCCTCAGTCCGTTCTCAAAATTTATCCGCGCACACTTCCAGGTGGCTTCCGCTATGTAGCCGACGGCCCGTGCGTCGAGTCCCTCACACAGTTGCTCTATCATTCGCACGGTGATTTTTTCGGCCCGGGCAGCGTATGCTTTCACGCTCTCTCCCGCACCCTGCTGCAACGTAACAAGTTGGCGCTGTAGGGAGGCAGACGACTCATGTTTTCCAGAGCACGTCTCCAACCCCGACCTTGAGCCCTGAGTCATGTCAATTATGTCTCGATGCATTTTCTGCACCACTCGGCCTTTCAGTTTACAACTCCGTACCCTGACGGTGGATCCTTGCTGCGCACTTTCTTCGTACGGCGGTTTCGCGGAATCCCCGTGGTCTAGGTTGCTCCTATGGGGTGGCTCTGTGTCCACTACTCCGTGTGTCCGTTCAGTCGGTCTGGACACGTTTTACGTGAGGCTGGCTGCGACCTGCAGCGCTTCGCCCCCTGTCCCAGCAGTTGTCCCACGTTGTCCCGCCGTGGTCGACAACTCTGGTGTATGCTGTATACCCTTTTTCTATTTTGGCGGTATATATATACCCCTGTTATTTAGCAGTAGCGTCCTACTTGCTCTAACAGTGCTAAACGTGTTTTACGCACTCGTATCAAACTTTCATTAAGCAATGTGGGGTCACGGTTTACACCCTGCACATTACGGGATGCCTTCCAGTCCTTGACGTATTACCCTTTCGGTTCCAGGCTCCCTTACTGATTCTGTTTTTACATCCCACTATCTGGCGACGCTCTTCGGGATCCTGCAGCGATCCCTGAAGACTTCGGTTGACTACCTTTCCGTTATCTCGCTTGGATAACGGGGAATCCACGGCGATCCGATGATCGCACCCGTGGTCTGCCCGAACACTTAGTCGACCCTGGTTCGCGGAATTTTCCTTTTTTATTTCGCTCTCACGTAGACCCACAGTTTTACCGCACTCTGCGGAGATTTTGGCGATTTGGTAATTCGTGTTTTAATTGTTTATTTCACTCTGAGCATCCCACCGCTGCCACCAATGGTATGCCGCAGAAACTCAGGTATTTAATCTGGGTTCTGTGCGCGAGCCGTTGGCTCGTAAGGTTGGGGATGTGCTCAGTAAAGGGTTGGAACCCAAGTGAAGTACATACGTATTATTTATTTATACAGTATTTAACCATGTTTGTTTAGCAATATATTTAATAGGTTTAACAATATATTAATGTTATCGGAGATTATTTAACAATGTTTATTTAACACTATATTTAATGTGTTTAACATTAGGTTAATATTATCAGTGATTTACGAGGGTAACATTGTTATATCTCTTATATAACAATGTCTACCGAGAACCTTCGACTGAGGTTCGCTTAAATGTCCCATTAACATTCTACTTGACGTTATTTTATCCCTTGACATTAATGCTCACTTAACGCTTTATTAAGTTAGCTATTAATGCTTGGTTAATTTATCTTTCGTTGCTTTATCGTTAATGCTCGATTATTCCACTGTATGGCTGTTGCTCTATTTATATGTTATTTGTTGATACTTTAGTTTATTCGTTAAAGCTCTATTTATGCTTACGTCTGTCCTTTTGAATTACCAATCGTAGTACAATTTGTACGCTTGATACACCGACTGGATTACCGTCCATCGTGCGTTAATCCTTCGCGATAAGGGTCCAATATTCGCACAACCTACTTATCGCGTTTGAGCTTCGCTCGTGTGGTGTATCTGTAGTCAACCGTAAGAATCAGGAGTTCCGAAGAGACTGATGAGTGCCTGCTCTCGATCTCTTATATACGAATAAGAGAGCAGGCACGTCAGCTTAATATTGTTTAGATGTCTATGGTTTACTTTATTTCTGTAAACAATTATCTTTCCAAATCCTCGCTTCTTCGAGAACGAGATTTGGAGCATGTTTTTATTTCGGCATATGTGACTCGGTGAATCTCGAGTCGATGCTCTAATTACCGAGTCGCCCGTGATTGCTTAACGGCTGACTCAGGTTTTTGGTGGATTTCGTTGCAGCGACGCGCGCTCGTCACGTGCCGCTGCATACGTAGATATTGTGCAACCGGAGTTGCTCCACTTTTCGGACACCGCTGTCCGAACTGAAATCAAGAGACGCGGTAGCGTCTCGACGCCAAGTACTTAAAAAAAAGTTTTTTAAGCGAGTTGACGAGACGCTACCAAGTAACCTACTCCAAAATGCCGGAAGTGGATTCTTGCAGCTCGATTTTCTCGAAAACGAAGCATCGGATCGGAATTCCAAAAACACTTTTACCATATATATAGGACACAAGCTTTCGAACGCGCCCTGTTACGATTATAACTGTTCGGTAGATGCTGAGATATGGGCATCGTGTCCCTGTCGAGGTCCGAAAATATTATAAAATGTAATGTGATGTGATGTGATGTGATGTGATGTGATGTGATGTGATGTGATGTGATTGCGTCTACTGCGCATGCGTCCGCCGGGCCGGCTGGCTTGCCTTTCGACTCCTGGGCTGCGTTTCAGAAGTCATACCCGAGTATATCAATCGGCAAAATATATTTTTTTTTACATGATGAACATTTGTGCTGAAAATTAGGGAAACAAACTTGTGTTTATGTGATATGTGATATGTGATTTAAAGAAATCAAAATATTTTTGCGTTAAAAAAATGTGAGTGTCGTGAAAAATTGTGCATAATAAGTGTCAATAAAAAAATAACTTTCGTGTAAAAAAATTGAAAACCGTCGATAAAAACCCCCATAAATACAGGTAATCTGATAATATTAATAAATATAGTATGTATTATATATCTTAAAAATATTAAATTAAATTTTTGAATTATGTGTCGGACGTGTAAAGTTAATTTTTCCTCGATCTTTATATGACTGACCTAATTTTGACGTTTCGTTTTGTTTTTGCTTTTGAAATATAAAATACTTGACCAGAAGATGGTTCAGTTTTTTAAAAGTGGAATCTATGCTCCGTCAGCAAAACATGAACTTATTCACCTACCCAAACCAAGGAATAGATCTTTTCCTGACGGAGCTGGCATTCCATTTGAGACATTTCCCCCTGTCGATGTATAATTGAAGGCTCGGAGTGAAAATTTATAATTTATTATATATATAATTTTTGCATATAGTGGCCAAAGGCAATGCCAGCTCCACATATGAGAGAGATTCCATCGATGCTCTAGAACTTCAGAGGCACTGCGTCAGCATCAAAAGATGTCTTTATCCATCATGCGAGAGAGATACGTTTTTTTTAGCTATGCATGATGAAATCTATCTCCTGATCCTGACGCAGCTGTTTTCGAAGGCCCAGAGCATCAGGAGCAGCTACTCAAGGTGTCGAACATGCCTTTCGTCGCCATAAAATGTTACACGAATATATTTTACAGGAAGATGATTCGGTTTATTCGCTGTATGTTTGTAATAATAAATCAAACAACATGACTGGATGTCAAAAATAGGTGAAATCAAAGCAAAAAATTCTTTTTTAAAAAAAAGTAAAAAGGTACGCCAAGTACTTAAAAATATTCTCGTTCTGAAAATATGTTTATAAAAAAAAAAAAAAAAGATGTTTATCAAAACAGTCTCTTAACAAAAAAATTCTTCCGAAAAGACGTTTATCAAAGCAATTTAAAAAAAATCAAAAAAATATGTATCTAAATCTCAAAAAAAAAAAATCGAAAAGAAATCCAATCAAACCAGCCAATTAGTAGTACATACAAAAAAATTCTTCAAAAAATATGTTTAGCAAAACAATCTAAAAAAAATACAAGAAGCAAAAAATCTTGACAAAAAAAAACTTGGCGTGCCAGTTTTTTTACAATTACAGTTACAATTACAGTTACTGCAGTTATTACAGATGTACAACAGATGTGCTGTTGTAAAAAAAAAAAAAAATGGCACGCCAAGTTTTTTTTGTCAAGATTTTTTGCTTCTTGTATTTTTTTTTTAGATTGTTTTGCTAAACATATTTTTTGAAGAATTTTTTTGTATGTACTACTAATTGGCTGTTTTGATTGGATTTCTTTTCGATTTTTTTTTTTGAGATTTAGATACATATTTTTTTGATTTTTTTAAAATTGCTTTGATAAACGTCTTTTCGGAAGAATTTTTTTGTTAAGAGACTGTTTTAATAAACATCTGTTTGGGCAATTTTTTTTTTTTTTTGTATGCTACGATATATTATTACGACTATTTTACATAGTATTATACTATCATACGAATATAGTATAATATTATATTGTTGCCCGTAAATGTATAATAATGTTTAATATATTTCTACATTATTATATTCATTATATTAATACTATATTAATGACGTATTAATATATTACTTAATTAATGTCGTATTACTGCCCCCTTAATAGGGTGCTACTACCCTATCCGGGGTACAACAACATAATTAACGTAAAAAAAATTTTTTACAGCATACGAGGTAAAAAAATACATCCAATATGTTGCTCGTGTGTAGTCGCATACACACGCGTGAACACACGGACATATTTCACGCGTAATTCGCCTTGAGACGCCAAAAAGTAAAATGTCGCCGGAAATTTTTTTCAGCTTCGTGAGCGAATATTTTCGAATTAAGACATTCGGCATCGCTTCAGCGCCCATATTCGTCGTTCCCCCGCCGGACGCAACTCGAGAGTGCAAAAAATTGCCAGATTTGACCCGTATTTCTCCCAGAATCACGAAATACAGGGTTTCGCCGAAGTTGAAAAAAACACATAATTAACGTAAAAAAAAATGTTTACAGCATATGACGTAAAAAAATACATGCAATAGGGTCCTCGTGTGTAGTCGCATAGACACGCGTGAAAACGCGGACATATTTCACGCGTAATTCGCCTTGAGACGCCAAAAAGTAAAATGTCGCCGGAAATTTTTGCAGCTTCGAGAGCGAATATTTTCGAAGTAAAACATTCGGCATCGGTTCAGCGCCCATATTCGTCGTTCCCCTCGCGGACGCAACTCGAGAGTGCAAACAATGTCCAGATTTGACCCGTATTTCGCCTGGAATTACGAAATACAGGGTTTCGCCGAAGTTGGAAAAAACACATAACTAACGTAAAAAAATTTTTTTACAGCACATGAGGTAAAAAATTTTATATAATAATAATAATAATAATAATTATATATAATAAAGTTAATAAGTTTTCGTGACCCCTATAATTTTTTCATTTTCGTGTACCGTCCGACTGGGGAACAACGAATATGAGTGCCAGACCGTTGCCAAATGTACCAATCCGAAAATATTTGCTCTCGAGGTTCGAAAAAAATTTCGCTTTTTAGCCTCTCGAGGCAAGTTGAGCGCGATATATGTCAATTTTGGCACTCGTGTGTGTGCGAGTACACGCGAGCACACTATTGGATGCATTTTTTTCCCACATGCGCTGAAAAATTTTGTTTTTTCGCCATTTATGTGCTTATTCCAACTTCGGCGACACCCTGTATTTCGTGATTCCAAGCGAAGTACGGGTCAAATCTGGCAATTTTTTGCACTCTCGAGTTGCGTCCGGCGGGGGAACGACGAATATGGGCGCTGAACCGCTGCCGAATGTTTTAATTCGAAAATATTCCCTCTCGAAGCTGAAAAAATGTCCGGCGACATTTTACTTTTTGGCGTGTCAGGGCGAATTACTCGCGAAATATGTCCGCGTGTTCACGCGTGTGTATGCGACTACACACGTGCAACCTATTGGATGTATTTTTTTACCTCATATGCTGTAAACATTTTTTTTACGTTAATTATGTGTTTTTTCCAACTTCTGCGAAACCCTGTTTTTCGTGATTCCGAGCGAAATACGGGTCAAATCTGGCAAGTTTTTGCACTCTCGAGTTGCGTCCACGAAGGGAACGACGAATATGGGCGCTGAACCGCTGCCGAATGTTTTAATTCGAAAATATTCGCTCTCGAAGCTGAAAAAATGTCCGGTGACATTTTACTTTTTGGCATCTCAAGGCGAATTACACGTGAAATATGTCCGCGTGTTCACGCGTATGTATGCGACTAAACACGAGCAACCTATTGGATGTATTTTTTTTACCTCGTATGCTGTAAAAAATTTTTTACATTAATTATGTGTTTTTTCCAACTTCGGCGAAACCCTGTATTTCGTGATTCCGAGCGAAATACGGGTCAAATCTGGCAATTTTTTGCACTCTCGAGTTGCGTCCGCGAAGGGAACGACGAATATGGGCTCTGAAGCGATGCCGAATGTTTTAATTCGAAAATATTCGCGCTCGAAGCTGAAAAAATGTCTGGTGACATCTTACTTTTTGGCGTCTCAAGGCGAATTACGCGTGAAATATGTCCGCGTTTTCACGCGTGTCTATGCGATTACTCACGAGGACCCTATTGCATGTATTTTTTTACCTCAGATACTGTAAAAAAATTTTTTTACGTTAATTATGTGTTTTTTCCATCTTCGGCGAAACCCTGTATTTCGTGATTCCGGGAGAAATACGGGTCAAATCTGGCAATTTTTTTAACTCTCGAGTTGCGTCCGGCGGGGGAACGACGAATATGGGCGCTGAACCGCTGCCGAATGTTTTAATTCGAAAATATTCGCTCTCGAAGCTGAAAAAATTTCCGGTGACATTTTACTTTTTGGCGTCTCAAGGCGAATTACGCATGAAATATGTCCGCGTTTTCACGCGTGTCTATGCGACTACACACGAGGACCCTATTGCATGTATTTTTTTTACCTCATATGCTGTAAACATTTTTTTTACGTTAATTATGTGTTTTTTCCAACTTCTGCTAAACTCTATTTTTCGTGATTCCGAGCGAAATACGGGTCAAATCTGGCAAGTTTTCGCACTCTCGAGTTGCGTCCGCGAAGGGAACGACGAATATGGGCGCTGAACCGCTGCCGAATGTTTTAATTCGAAAATATTCGCTCTCGAAGCTGAAAAAATTTCCGGCGACATTTTACTTTTTGGCGTCTCAAGGCGAATTACGTGTGAAATATGTCCATGTGTTCACCCATGTGTATGCGACTACACACGAGCAACCTATTGGATGTATTTTTTTACCTCAATATGCATCGAAAATTGAATAATTACGGTTTTTATGTGTATTTTTAAATTTTGTATTTTTTTTGTGTCCCATCTGTACGAGATTTTGGCACACCCCACTTCCCCAGGATTGTTGATGATTGCCACGTTACAATACATTTTTAGTCCAGGTATAAATATATATTTTTTAAAATTAATTTCACATTGCTTTCCCCTCTTTTTTTAAAGCAGGAGCCGAAATTTATCGACAAATTAATGTGTTTATTCGATTTATTTAATTTACAAAAATACAGGCAATTTCGTTGTTTGTTCGCTCATAAAGCAAGGTTTGTTTTTATGTCAAAGCGTGTTGTCGAGATAAAAAGAGGAAGCAATGGGAAATTTTTAACTTCCACTTAAAAAAATTAATTTTTTAATGACGTCCAATAAAAAAAAATTGATTCAACAATTAATTTGATGTGATGTTGACACCCGGCAACCGCATTAGAAGTTGTAATCGAAAAACCATTAGGAAATGTTATACCATTAGGAAGTGATCAAACGTTCATTGAATCTCACTTTTGGCTGAAAATGTACGTGTGAAGCATCCTTAACCAGCTGTTATTCGTTTATTCTGCAGATCTTTCCGTGTTTTTGATTCTCTTCTCTCTTTTGCGAAGCAAAACTTATTGTTCAATAAGCTTTGCTTTTAATATCTCGTACATCATCTTCTCTCGGAAGTAGGGCATGTCCTGTTGCGTGAGAATAATTTCTTTTCCGGTGGATATACATTCGGCGAACATGCATGTAAAAATACCAGGATAGTGTAGTTAGGTCGTGATTAATACTTGGATATAACATGGGCAGTTACGTCCGAGGATAGTTAATATAAATATTTTGTCGAATCAATAAAAAAAGTAACATAATAAATGTTCCGAGTGGACATATGTGGGAGACGGAGGACATTTCGCTCGGAATCACGAAATACAGGGTGTCGCCGAAGTTGAAAAAAAAACACATAAATGGCGAAAAAACAAAATTTTGGAGCACATGCGGGAAAAAAACTGCATCCAATAGTGGGCTCGCGTGTACTCGTACACACACGAGTGCAAAAATTGACATATATCGCGAGCAATTTGTCTGGAGAGGCGAAAAATCGAATTTTTTTTTCCAATTTTGAGGGCAAATATTTTCGGATTGGTACATTTGGCAACTTTCTGGCACTCATATTCGTTGTTCCCCAGTCGGACGGTACACGAAAATGCAAAAAAATATAGGGATCACGAAAACTTATTAATTTTATTATTATTATTATTATTATTATTATTATTATTATTATTATTATTATTATTATTATTATTATTATTATTATTATTATTATTATTATTATTATTATTATTATTATTATTATTATTATTATTATTATTATTATTATTATTATTATTATTATTATTATTATTATTATTATTATTATTATTATTAGCGATCGGGCGCTTCGCGCCCGAACGCTAGGTTACATTAGTTTAATTTAATTTAATTATTGGTTCCATCTAAATCCTCCATACTGAGGAAACAAATGGAGACGTTTATATCTACATCGGAATGTCCTCGTCTCCTACATATGCACACTCGGAACATTTATTATGTTACTTCTTTTATTGATTCGACAAAATATTTATAGTAACTATCCTCGGATGTAACTGCCCATGGTACATCCAAGTATTAATCACGACCTAACTACACTATCCTTGTATTTTTTACATGCATGTTCGCCGAATGTATATCCACCGGAAAAGAAATAATTTTCACGCAACAGGAATGCCCTACTTCGTACGAGATATTGAAAGCAAAGCTTATTAAAGAATAAGTTTTGCTTCGCAAAAGAGAGAAGAGAATCAAAAACACGGAAAGATCTGCAGAATACACGAATAAGAGCTGGTTAAGGATGCTTCACACGTACATTTTCAGCCAAAAGTGAGATTCAATGAACATTTGATCACTTCCTAATGGTATAAAATTCTAAAAAAAAATCAACTGTATTAATAGTGCCAACAACATTAATTATTTTGCATAATAATAATGTCAAAAAGTTATTAACAAATTGCTAAAAAAATCATTCAATAAATAATCAGTAAACCTTTTTTTCGCTTTTTTAATGAATTCATTAATTTTCTAGAAACCACGTGAATTGTTTTTTATTTCTAAGATTTTTGAAATTTTTTTAAGGCCATAACTACCGAACGCTTGGCGCAATGGCCTCGAAACTTTTTGTGTGTACTGTATAATCGAGATACGGAAACATAATGTCCGAAATTCGTGACTCTACATCGATTTGTCAAAAATAAAAAATAAAAAAAACAAATATTGAAATTTTAGAAAATTCTGAAAACATCCATATAAATTCTAAAAAATCAAGGAATTCATATAAAATGAAAAAATCGAAAGTTGTCAAATTTTTTTTAAACAATTTATTTTTCTAATCATTTGTTAATTACTTTTGGCATTATTATTATTATGCCAAATCAAAAGTCTTGACATAGTACGGCCGATTTTTTTCCAGATTTTTGGCATGACGGGAAGTACTAAAATTTTGATCGAATTAAATTTTTGATTGGGAATGTATGTGTGATGCATCCTTAAACGATGAATATACTACTCCGCGTGAATTTGAAACGGTCCGAAGTATTGTCCTCGAGATATACATTATATCTATCGTTTTTCGATTACAACTTGTAATGCGGTTGCCGGGTGTCAACATCACATCAAATTAATTGTTGAATCCATTTTTTTTATTGGACGTTATTAAAAAATTATTTTTTTAAAGTGGACGTTACAAATTTCTCATTGCTTCCTCTTTTTATCTCGAAAACACACTTTGACATAAAAACAAACCTTGCTTGATGTGCTATGAGCGAACAAACAACGAAATTGCCTTTATTTTTGTAAATTAAATAAATCGAATAAACACATTAATTTGTCGATAAATTTCGGCTCCCGCTTTAAAAAAAGAGGGGAAAGCAATGTGAAATTAATTTAAAAAAATATATATTGTAATGATCGAGCGAATGAATAACACGCGTATTTAGTTTGGGGGCGGATATTATTAGTACAATCGCATCTAAATATTCCGAGCACGAACTGTCATATGTCTGTTCGGTCAGACGTCTCAGTCCAGACTGTCTAACATGACGATCAATCTCATATCGATCGTCCGTTCGTTCGTCTAATGTCAAACCTAATTAATACCGTGTGTCTTAACGAATAGTCAGCTACGATATTCGTTACACTACTCCCCTCCTCCTAGGTTGCCGCCCCGGCAACTCCTAGTCAAGCCTAAAATGTGCCATGGTCCATCATTCTCAAATCTGTCCAATATTCGTTAACCTACACTGTTCCGACATTTGTCCATGTCCACAAGGAAAACCATGGCCGAAAACCTTGCTAAGAACAGTGTTCACAATGCTAAATAATCACATTTTTTCCTATATCCGTTGACCGTTCACAGGGAGAGTCATCTAGACTCTCAATTTTGTCTTCTTTTTCTCGTGATTCAACATCCTCCGATACAGCAGCTCGCTGTCTCCGTCTCGTGTTCATCCTGACTGTACTCCAATATTCCTTAACGACACTCGCGCAAGTACGTTAGCCACTTCTGACACTAATGTAATGATCGAGCGAACGAATAACACGCGTATTTAGTTTGGGGGCGGATATTATTAGTACAATCGCATCTAAATATTCCGAGCACGAACTGTCATATGTCTGTTCGGTCAGACGTCTCAGTCCAGACTGTCTAACATGACGATCGATCTCATATCGATCGTCCGTCCGTTCATCTAATGTCAAACCTAACTAATACCGTGTGTCTTAACGAATAGTCAGCTACGATATTCGTTACAATATTTATACCTGAACTAAAAATTTATTATAACGTGGCAATCATCAACAATCCTGGGGAAGTGGGGTGTGTCAAAATCTCGTACAGATGAGACACAAAAAAAATACAAAATTTAAAAATACACATAAAAACCGTAATTATTCAATTTTCGATGCATATTAAGGTAAAAAAATACATCCAATAGGTTGCTCGTGTGTAGTCGCATACACACGGGTGAACACATGGACATATTTCACACGTAATTCGCCTTGAGACGCCAAAAATTAAAATGTCGCCGGACATTTTTTCAACTTCGAGAGCGAATATTTTTGAATTAAAACATTCGGCATCGTTTCAGAGCCCATATTCGTCGTTCCCCTCGCGGACGCAACTCGAGAGTGCAAAAAATTGCCAGATTTGACCCGTATTTCGCCCGGAATCACGAAATACAGGGTTTCGCCGCAGTTGGAAAAAACACATAATTAACGTAAAAAATTTTTTTTGCAGCATACGAGATAAAAAAATACATCCAATAGGGTGCTCGTGTGGAGTCGCATACACACGCGTGAACACGCGGACATATTTCACGCGTAATTCGCCTTGAGACGCCAAAAAGTAAAATGTCGCCGGAAATTTGTTCAGCTTCGAGAGCGAATATTATTAAATTAAGACATTCGGCAGCGGTTCAGCGCTCATATTCGTCGTTCCCCAGCCGGACGCAACTCGAGAGTGCAAAAAATTGCCAGATTTGACCCGTATTTCGCTCGGAATCACGAAATACAGGGTGTCGCCGAAGTTGAAAAAAAAAAACACATAAATGGCGAAAAAACAAAATTTTGGAGCACATGCGGGAAAAAAACTGCATCCAATAGTGTGCTCGCGTGTACTCGTACACACACGAGTGCAAAAATGGACATATATCGCGAGCAATTTGTCTGGAGAGGCGAAAAACCAAATTTTTTTTCCAACTTTGAGGGCAAATATTTTCGGGTTGGTACATTTGGCAACGGTCTGGCACTCATATTCGTTGTTCCCCAGTCGGACGGTACACGAAAATGCAAAAAAAATATAGGGGTCACGAAAACTTATTAATTTTATTATATATAATAATAATAATTATTATTATTATAGGGGACTTCCGGTGACTCGAATGACAGTCGTCCTTTTTAATTGCTCATCTTTCCGTTCGATTTTAAGTCGTTTGCTCTGCGCACAAGCAATATACGTTCGGTCCATCCTGAAGCGGAGTGTTCAAAGTTCGTGCTCAGTTTTTAGTTCGGTTTTTTCGTATGGGCTTTAACCCTTTTTTCGACGTAATCAAGCAAGCTATCTGGCGAGTTTGAGGTTAGAACCCCGAAACGAAAAATAAAAACAAGTTTCGGTGGGAGGCCTAAAATGTCGGAGGACGTGAAAGACTCGAATACATCGCGATCCGACACCGCTGGTGCCACCTTCCAGGATCGCCTACTACCTCAGGTAGGCACCGCTTCCACCGACGCCACACTACAGCCGCAAGAGGGCAACACTATTCTGTCACAGCAAAATAACACTAACTGGACGGAGCAAAATACTTCTACTCCGGATAAAAAGCGCCGCCGCGGTCGCCCAAGAAAAACCCTGCAGAATTTAAACGGCGATACTCCACAAATTAAGGATTTCTTCTCTCCACTACGCAAAAGACCCGCAGAGGAAATGTCGCCAAACACGCGGGACTCTCCAACCGGGTTGGTCTCCCCGATTTTAAACCCGTAAAAAAAAATTTACGCAGATTCCTTGCCGTCAAAGTCCTTGATCCCATCACAAGCGTATGATGTTACAATTATGCAGGGGAACCAGCCACTGCACGCAGATGAAACAAATGAGATGAAAACCTCCTCTGATCGCAACTTCTCTCTTATCCGCCAAGACATGGCCGTAAACAACGAAATTCTAGCGGCTGAAGTCTCGGAGCTGAAGAGAGCGCTTACGGTAGAAAAACTCGAACGTGCAAAAGATATAGAGCTCGCGGAGATGAGATTTCAGCGCCTTGAGGAAAAAATTAACTCGCAGCCGTCTCAACGGATTCGGCTTTAGAAAAAAGAATAACGGCGCTAGAAAGCAAGGCTACAGCAAATTCGGGCCCATCTCCGGCCTCAGAGCCCCGGTCGCAGCAGATCGCCGAATTAAACAGAAAACTCGAATTGAGGGAACGCCAAGTCCGAAGAAATAACATAGTAATCAGAGGCCAACATTTACATCCGGAATCTCTCACCTACGACGTCGAAAAATTTCTCAGGGAAGAATTCAGAGCACCCATTAATGTCATCGAGGCATAGGCCCCCAGAGGAACTAGGAACCTAGTGATAGTAAAACTGAGAAAATGGAACGACAAACAGGAGATTTTGAAAAGGAAGTTTCGTCTATCCGCCCGCAATATTTACATTAACATTGACATGTCCATGGAGGAGCGAGTGATCCAGAAAAAACTTAGATCGATCGGCATGCAGGAAAAGGCCAATGGCTCTGTAGTTCGACACGGCCACCAGAAGTTACAGCTAAACGGTCGTTGGATGAAATTAGAGGGAGGCGAATTGATTCCATTACCTCTTCGCCAAGGGTCGAGACCGACCGTTGATTCCGAGGAAAATTTTTCGACATCGAACCGACCCAGTGATCGAAATCTCCGTAGTGCGTACGTTCCCGGAAGTTCTTCAATCCACCATCCAAAAGGGGATAACCAGCCTGGTAGCGCTCCTGTGGAAAAGTCTAAATCGAGATCCGCTCCTAATTCCACCTTCTCCGAGGCCCTCGTAAACGGAGGAAATCAGACAAAAAACGGGGGTCGCAAGGGAGGCTAACATTGACTTTCTGGAACATTCACGGACTAAGAAACTTAGCAGCGTACAAGGTGGGGTCAGGCCCAAACATTATATGTCTCAGCGAAACATGGTCCACGGTACCTAAGCCTACGATTCCGGCCTGTATTGAGAATTACTCGACAACATGGGCAAGTGCAAGAAGAGAGAAAAGCGTCGGAGGTGCTTGTGGCGGCCTCGGCATCCTGGTTGAGAAGAACCTGCCCAAGTTCGAAGTGTTAAATATGTCAGACTCACAGATTCTACGCTGCCGTCTCACAAAATGGGCGGAGCAAGCGCATCTTTTACCAGAGTGTCAGGCAGGTTTCAGGGCCGGAAGATCCTGCGCCGATAATATTTTTGTGCTACAAAGTGCGATTCATCTTCAACTAAGACTAGGCGCTAGAAACATCTTTGGTCTGTTTGTGGATTTTAAAAGGGCCTTTGACTCCATCCCCACTCTTTGCTGTGGGCCTAGCTGTTTAACCTAGGAGTCAGTACCAAACTCATCCGCATAATGCGCGACTTATATTCTAAAGCTATGGGCCGAGTAAGGGTTGGGGAGTGGGATCTCAAACAGCGTGTCCGTGACTGAGGGTTTTGCAAGGGGAAATCCTCAGCCCCTTGCTGTTTATTTTATATTTATCCGACATTGAAAAGTATTTTCGGACAAACGGTTGCACAGGCTTAAACATAGATGGTGACACGGACGTTTTAATGTTATTATATGCTGATGATCTTATTATTTTTGCGCATTCACCCAAGGCCCAAAAGAAAAAGCTAAAGTGTCTCGAGAGCTACTGTAAACAGGATAAGTTAGTTGTTAATATCGCGAAGTCTAAGATTGTCATTTTTCGTTCAGGCGGCCGAGTAAAGCATGCGGATTCGCTAAACTTTTCATACCCCGGGAAAAAATTATCATACATGATCATATATGAATCATATCTGAATCAGATCTGATTGATCATATCTGATCAGATAAGTGAAATGGCGAGATCTGATCATATCTGAACATATCTGGCCATACTTGGACAGATCTGTAGAGATATGGTCACATCTAAGATGACATTATTCTGGCGATCATAGATAATCAAATTTGATCAGATATGATCTTATCTGACGCAAGATTCTGTCGAAAAATTATAAAAAATAGATTTTAATTATGGGTTTTCTCATGAAACAAAATTTTTCATGGAAAAACTCATATTCGTAATAGAATGTATGGAAAAAAAGAAAAAGAAGAAAAAAAAGAAAAAAAGAAGGAATCAGTAGACGGGAATCGAACCTAGAGCTATCGCGTGATGAATCATGTAACTTACCACTCCGTCAGGAGGACTTTCGTGACAAAGTATTAAAACAACAAGTATATTGGTACGTACGAATGAAGATTGGACTTAGAACATTTTTCTTTTTAGACGATAATAAACGATTTTCACTTCAACCACACAATTATTCGTTATGTTGCAAGCGTAATGCTTAGAAAATGTTAATTTCTTATCTTTATCAATGCACATCGTTCATGAGGATGCGAAAATAAACTTGTTTAAATCTGACACTAGACAGCCGATATGTTCGGATATGATTAATATATGCTCAGATATGTTCAGATATTATCAGATATGATTGATATATGATCAGATATGATTTCACATAAGTACAACGCGATTATATATTATCAAATATGATTCATACACAATCAGATACGATCAAATATGATTCATACACAATCAGATACGATCAAATATGATTCATACACAATCAGATACGATCAGATATGATTTTACATCAGCAAAACGTGCCCAGATATGATCATACGGGATCATATCTTACCATATATGAAACACGACCTTATCGTGCATGAACTTATATATGTTCATATCTGATCGTATATGATCATATATTATCCTATCTGATTCATATCTGTTGCAGATATGCACATATATGATCAGATTAGATCCATATCTAATATAGATATGGGCATATATGATCAGACATGATCATTTTTTCCCGGGACGACAATGTGCAATTGGCAATAATCAAATCTTATGTTTATCTGGGCGTTCCGATTGCTAACTCGGCTCTCGGTTACCAAGCTGCAAGGGCCGCGGTCGCAAAAACCAAGTTAGCCTCAGGCACCTGCCGGTCGATCCTAGCGAGGCGCAGGTCAAAGTCTTGGGATGCTACTGTAAAACTGTTTGACAGTATCGTGCGTGCAACGTTTTTATATGCTGTTCCTGTATGGGCTCAAATGGATTTTTATAAACGCGTTCTCCAACTACCAACAAACACTTCAAATAGTGCATTACGTTTGGAGCTTGGAATCGACAAAATAGCATACTCGGCGATGCGCCAAACCTGGTCATGGTTTATCGGTATTCTCAAGCTGGACAACTCTAGGCTTCCAAAAATCTGTCTAAATAGATTAATCGCCCTAGCAACATCAAATCCTAAGTTGAAGTATAACTGGGCGGCTCGACTTTGGGACTTTCTCTCGAAGCTGGACCTCCTCGATATATGGCAGACTTTAGATCCAATATATTTAGCACGCCAAACAGAAGTAGTCTTTCCACGACTTGGAAGAGGAGTTAGTAGGAAGCTCAGCACTGCCTTCTATCACGCTGTCCATTTCCAATGATCAGAATTATGGCACAGATCAGGCTATCAAACAGCTATGTGTGTAGATTGATATGTAATAACTCCTCTTTCAAGCTTACGCCGGACAAAATATGTAAGGTCTGCGATTGTCAGGCAAACGAGACCATTTCGCATTTCTTGTTCGAATGTTCATCGTATAGTATTTTTAGAAGTTTCTATCTTGGGCGTTTTTGGACACCTGACTTATTGTATGCGGCGATACTGGTAAATTTCGAGCCAGCTGCTATCAAAGCGTTGTTTTATTTTGTGTCACACTGCCTCAAGCTGCGCGCTTTTTTGTTGAATGACAGACCGCTGAACTGTTGTACTTTGTACCTTTTAGTTGTTGGAGTGCCGCGTAGCCTGTATTTATCTATCTTTGTACCCATTTTGTAAGAAGCCTCCCCTTGCAAAAAGGGCCTTGTTTACTCATCTGCAATAAACTATTCTATTCTATTCTATTCGATTCTATTATTATTATTATATTGTAACGGTAGCTATATACTACAAGCTATATACTTCCTACAATAATTTCCGAGTTATGCTACTCCTGTAGAGGATGTGGCATTTAAACGGGAGGGATTTCTTAGACTCGAGTGTTCGGGAATTAATCCTAGTGTGTTAGTAGTCAGATGTACGGTAAAATGTTGTTTATTCTTGCTTGGTACAGTTTTCGCCTCAGGTTTTACCTTTTTCCCGTAGAAATCGGACCGTTTCAACCGTTCTCGAGTCAGAAATGTCCGGTTACTTAACCGCTCATCGCATGTCAAACACGCGACTAGCACGAACAGTGGTTCAGTATCCCCCGGTATCAAGATGGCTGCGGCGCCCGGCTGGCCTTGCTGTGACGTCACGGCGCTCGGTGCGTCGGTGACCGTTCGTCCACCTCGGTCTTGGATCGTTGATTTGACCGTTTCTTATGCTCTCAGGACTTGGCGGTTTCATGGAGGGGGTGTTTGGGGGAGTGAATCTTGCGGTTTCCGTGTCCTTTTTGTGCGTTACTGATCCGTGAGATTATTTTCTTTCTCCTAGCCCTACCGGAATTCTCCTACCGGTCACTTTGGTAATTTACCACGCGCGCTTCGAGATTATGTTTGACCCTTTTAATTTCCGTCCCGTTTCACTCCGAGTTCATTATCAGTCTTTTCTCACCGCGCCAGCGTTGCATCAATCCGTTTGGGTCACTGAGGACTTTGTTTTATACGTCTTCGTGGCGTCACTCTGGAAAATTTATAAATCCTTTCCGTGTGGCACAGAATTTTTACAAGTAGAAAATTCGTCAGGCACAGAATTTTTACAAGTAGAAAATTCGTCAGGCACAGAATTTTTATAAGTCCAAATTCGTAGGGCACAGCATTTTTATAAGGCCAGTTTTCGACTCTTGGCACGATTCACAATTTTCACATTTAATTCGCATTTCACTTGTTCACTTGTGGAAGCTGCGGCCGTTGACGGTTGGCAAAGTAGACTGACTGATCTACGGTCGATTGGAGGCCTTTTTGTCCACCAATTTCCGCCTTCCACTCGGTTGGTTTTGCCGATTTTTGGCAGATTCACGACTGCGTATAGTCTTTTCGTCTTAATTTTATTATTGGTTCTCAGGGGGTTCTCCCCTCGCCCTCCGATACAGTGTCGATATTACTGCGACGCGTGTTCGGCGTTAACCGTTGAGCTAACCCTGTGTTCGGTCGGTGTCGTCAGCGTTTCGACGTGTCGACACCTTTGACCAATGGGCTTGGTCAGTTTTCCCTCGGTTTCTGGGTGCTCCTGACCTTGATCCTCCTTTCGCCGATGTCCCAACGGGCGGCTCTGTTGTACCTCCGCTTTTTCTTCCGCGCATGCACGGAGTCGGATGATCGACCTGGCCGCCGCGTGATCCTGGGAGATGGCTCCACTGAGGCCTCTTGGGCATCATGGCTATCGCGTTCATGCAGTTCTCTTGCCATCGGTGTTGGGGGCGGGGAGGAGGGGAAGGTTACAATATGACATTACATTATATTATCGGCTCGCTAAAAAAGCAACTTTCTGCGAAACATTACAGTTGTCAACAATTTCGTTGAAGCAATGTTGCTTACTTCCATGTCTTTTTCGACTCGCAAAGTTTATACATTTCAACGGATTACTAAGATCTAAAAAATCTCACAACAATCGGATCATTAGCGTATGAATAAAAAATATGTAATTCAAATGTGCACCGTGCCCCTAATTTTTTAAAATCAAGTCAGCAAGTCGGTGCATGGCTGAACATTTTCTGCGATCGCCAAACCAACAATTGTCGAGTCGATGCTCAGCCAATCATCGGCCAAACATCGGCTGACCAACAATTGGCGAGTCAATATTCAGTCGAACGTTGGCCTCGAATCGGTTAACCAACGATGGGTGAGTGAAGACTCGATGGAACAAACGATTGTCAAGTCACTACTTAGCCAAACATTAGACCCAAATAGGCGAGTCAACACTTGGTAAGTCAATCTTTAGCCAAACATTGGCTTCAAGACAGCGAGTCAATGATTGTTTAGTCAATACTTGACCAAGCATTGGCCGTGAATTGGCAAACTGATCATGGGCGAGTCATTTGGCCAAACATTGGCTGATAATTATCAAGCCAATGATTGGGCCGCCAAAAATTGGCCAAACATTGACCGACAGTTGGGATTCGACGGCCGGTATACCTACACTGGTCCGATCATTGGCCAATTCCGATTGATCAGAAACACATTCATGGGTTGTACCCGGAGATGTACTGTGGAGGTTATCTTCCGTTAGATTATTTTTTAAATGAGCACTACTCATACGCGGCTCAAATGCATTTGGTGCACGTGTGGCTTTCCGAGGAGTTCTCGCCGTCACCCTTCATCTTACGGCAGTGTGGGCGTTCATATCCCACTTCTGACACAAACATTTAGTTTATGTTACGTTCAGACCTGCGAATAGTGAGTTCGCTCGGTGAGAACCATAAACATAGAATAATCTCACTTTTGATTCAAGGCGTTAGCCCTTTACTCGTGGACGGAGATCTCGCTGTACTGCCCTGGATTTAATAAAGGAAATTACGTTTAGAGGTATTGAGCCTCCTGAGAGATTATCAGAAGGCTAGAGTGCATGCAAATAGTTCGTTGTTTGAAATACTCACAATACGTATATACTGAAAAGTGTTTGTTGAAAATACAGTATGTTTGAAAAGAGCCAACTTGCTCAACTATTATTTTAATCGAAGTACTCTGCCTCGCAGGCCTAGAGATTTTTATAAGAGCTTTGCGCGCTCTGCGTAGATTCGTTAAAGAATCTACAGCAGGTTGGTCGGTCGAACCATAACAGATTTGATCCAGAAAATCATGGCCTATTTATACTAGGGCTACTCCTATGCTTACTAATATTAGAGGAGGCTAGCAGTATAAAGCTGGACAACAGATAGATCCTAAATGTGCGGAAGGAAGATATAGTGTTTAAATTGGAGTAGGGAGTGTATGCTCCTTGGATGACAAAGAAGACGATATTTGGAATTCGGGGAAGAGAAATTGATAGTACCCGTATAATTAACAGATGTGAGAGAGATGGAAAGGTGAAAATATATTGGAATCTTGGGTGTGATATATTCTATGGTTGACGTTAATTAGTGTGTGGGAAGCTCAAGTGGAAGGGCGAAAGAGATAGAAGAACGGGTGTTTAGGTTTAGTCAAAGAAAATATCTTCGAGTGAAGTTATCGGCCTTTAGAGCGGAGTATGAAAGATTTTTATGTGAGAGCGGTGACATAAACGGGAAAATGACTTGACTCGGAAGAAGTCGTAAATTCTTACAGACAAGGGCCGGTACGACAGAGCGCTATAGAGAAAGAGTGGGAGTGAGAGTGAGACGGATACATGAGACGTAAGCCTATGCTTTTAATGCCCATCGTTGAGGCTTAAATTGGGTCAATTATTAATTCATTTAATAATATGGTTAAAAATCTTATTGAAAATATGTTTTTAAGAATTACGGGGAACGTAACAACGTATTGGCTGAAAAAAATTATTTTAGTCTATTTTTCATAGAAATGGACGTTTATTACATTCAACAAAATCGACAAAATGTTGTTTTCAAAAATTCATTTGAAACTGCAACTTTTATGCTTCAAACGTTTCTTGTACGACTGACAGTTTTTAAGTTATAGGGGTTTTAAAAAAAAGTTCGATTTTTCGACATCTCGAAAAAGTACCATCCAAAAATTCTGAAAAAATTACAAAAACACCTTGTAAATAATCATGAATTGTAGTGAAATTACAACTTATTTGGAGAGGGTAAAGTTCTTGACTGTTCGAAACCGGATGGAATACCTCATATATTGCGGAGCTGGGCAGTACTTGAAGTACCAAGTACTTGTTTGGTACAAGTTTGAACTTGAAGTCGTTAAGTACTTTTTTTCCCGACTCCGCTAAAATAACCACATTCCTTGCGTGCAATACGGGTGGAAAATAAGCTATTATTGACCGATGATCATTATTAACATGTGCGCATGCGCGGTACAATTTCATTACTCCCTAGGGAGTAATAGGGCTCATTACTCCCTAGGGAGTAATAGGGCTCATTACTCCCGCTGGAAGCTCTATTACTCCCGGGGGAGTAACGGTCATTGGCGAAGATGACGATTTTGCGACGCAAGAAATGTCGTTATTTTAACAAAATCGGAAAAAAATATCGTATGCGACAAGGGAGGAAGTGCATTTTCACCTCGTGTGAATTTCTGCCCTCGATTCGCTCGGGCATCAAACTTCACACTCGGTGAAAAAAGGCACTTTCCTCCCTTGTGGCATAATATACTATTTAGCACGTCAAGTACTTTTTTTGCGCTTTCAAGTAACAAGTACAAGTACTTTTTGAGTACGCGTTCGCGTGCTCAAAAAGTACTTGTACTTGTTAAATATTACATGCATATAAATGCATGAAAATGCATATAAATGCATGCTCAAATATTACATGCATATAAAATACAAAATACTTTTTGTACTTAATAGTACATTTCGATACGAGTGCGAAAAAAATTTTTATGACGAGGGTGAGTTTGCAGCACGAGCCGAAGGCGACTGTTGCAATCATACGGGTTCAGGAAACGTTATTCGCATGAGTATCGAACAATATTGTATTTCACAAGGTGTGAAAATGGGGGTTTTCGTACGCGAAGCGTGCCCCAAAACCTTGAAATCTTATAATAAAAAGAAATTTCAAGAAAAACTTGCAATTTATCCCTTACCTGAACTTTTGTAGGGACAAAACTTCCGGGGGTCGGAAATACTAGATATTTTCCCTCACGCTTTCCTAAACTCGAATTAGATGATTTTATCGAGAAATTTTCCTCCAGCTTTTTGCGAACAGCAAAATTTAAGTCAACCGCTAGGATAAAAATAGTAACACAGTATACTGTTTTCAATGTAATAAGAGGGTTTGTTGAAAACATCGTCTCATCAAGTTCGAAAATGAAGGCGAGAAGAAACTCGAACAAACCCGTAGCTGACTGGTATCACACCATTTCTAACAGAAAACATTTTCCACGAACGTAATACACGGGAGTCTTGTATGTCATAATTAGCAGTATAACGCGTTCATTAACACGGTTAGTATAATGCATTATGTCCAGAAGTACAGAGATTCCATTGTTAAACAGTAGCATTTAGGATTTACGGAAGTGATAGTTATAATAATTCGCCTATTATAAATTGATTAATGAATTTCTATCCAGAATTATAAACAGTTAATAGCAGTGGATTTGCAGCCACTAAATAGTAATTGATTTTTTTTTCGCTCGCTGTTAATAACTCCTTTGTACCCCGGATAGGGTAGTAGCACCCTATTAAGGGGGCAGTAATACGACATTAATTAAGTAATATATTAATACGTCATTAATATATTATTAATATAATTAATATAATAATGTAGTAATATATTAAGCATTATTATACATTTTCGTGCAACAATATAATATTATACTATATTCGTATAATAGTATAATATTATAGAATAGTCGTAATAATATATCGTAGTATATTATAGTATTGTAGTATCCATTCCAGTTCGGACAGCGGTGTCCGAAAAGTGCTGCAACTCCGGTTGCACAATATCGAGGTATGCAGCGGCACGCGACGAGCGCGCATCGCTGCAACGAAATCCACCAAAAACCTGAGTCAGCCGTTAAGCAATCACGGGCGACTCGGTAATTAGAGCATCGACTCGAGAATTACTGAGTCACATATGCCGAAATAAAAACATGCTCCAAATCCCGTTCTCGAAGAAGCGAGGATTTGGAAAGATAATTGTTTACAGAAATAAAGTAAAGCATAAACATCTAAACAACATTAAGCTAACGTGCCTGCCCTCTTATTCGTATATAAGGGACCGAGAGCAGGCACTTCATCAGTCTCTTCGGAACTCCTGATTCTTACGGTTGACTACGGATACACCATTCAAGCGAAGCTCAAACGCGATAAGTAGGTTGGGCGAATATTGGACCCTTATCGCGAAGGATTAACGCACGATAGACGGTAATCCAGTCGGTGTATCAAGCGTACAAATTGTACTACGATTGGTAATTCAAAAGGACAGACGTAAGCATAAATAGAGCTTTAACGAGTAAACCAAAGTATCAACATATAACATATAAATAGAGCAATATCCATACAGTGGAATAATCAAGCATTAACGATAAAGCATCGAAAGATAAATTAACCAAGCATTAATAGCTAACTTAATAAAGCATTAAGTGAGCATTAATATCAAGGGATAAAATAACGTCAAGTAGAACGTTAATCGGACATTAAAGCGAACCTCAGTCGAAGGTTCTCCGTAGACATTGTTATATAATCGATATAACAATGTTACCCTCGTAAATCACTGATAATATTAACATACTGTAAAACATATTAAATATAGTGCTAAATAAACATTATTAAATAATCTCCGATAATATTAATATATTGTTAAACCTATTAAATAAAGTGCAAAACAAGCATTGTTAAATACTGTCTAAATAAATAATACGTTTGTACTTCACTTGGGTTCCAACCCTTTACTGAGCACATCTCCAACCTTTCGAGCCAACGGCTCGCGCACGGAACCCAGATTAAATACCTGAGGTTCTGCGGCATAACATTGGTGGCAGCGGTGGGATGCTCAGAGTGAAATAAACAATTAAAATACGAATTACCAAATCGCCAAAAGCTCCGCAGAGTGCGGTAAAACTGTGGCTCCACATGAGAGCGGAATAAAAAAGAAAGTTCCGCGAACCAGGGTCAGTAGAACATGTACCTATACGGATTTCAAGATGGCGGCGGTCGTCCGTGGTGGAGGGGGTAAGACTATCGGTACCTATACGGATTTTCAATATGGCGGCGTCTCCGAGTGGGGAGTGCTACCCGGCCGGGCCGCCAGGCCCGGTTGTTCGGCGCGAGGGTGGTTGTCCCCCCCCTCTCCCCCCGCATTTCGCTAGGGTGTTAGAGGGTGGTCAGGATGAGGCGCTGGTGGAGCTGGTGCGTCGTCGGTGGAGAGAAAGAGAGAGAGAGAAAGAGAGACGTGGGGAAGAGCTGGCTGGAGCGTGCGGGACAGCTGGTGACGGTGTATCGTTGAGTCGCGCCATCTTAGATTTTCCATGCGCCGACGGCTGGCTAGCGTCGGGCCCAACGGACCCTCTCTCTCTCTCTCTCTCTTATGCGTAGAGCGTGTTGAGTAGCGTAGCGGCGTAACGGTGCAGCTGGTGACGGCGTAACAGTGAGTCGCGCAATCTTGGATTTTCCAAGAGTTGGCCAGCTACGGCTGCATCGCTCTCTCTTTCTCTCTCTCTCTACCGCGTAGAGTATTTGTTGAGACTGGCTCGATGCTTCACGTGAGCTAGCTTGGGCGAGGGGTCTAAGACGCTGTACTCAAGTAGCGTTTTTCCTTGAGAGTTTTGAAAAAATTGAATAAATGTTTTTTAAAATTTTTTCAGCTTATTTAGAAAATATATGAAAGGATGGTTGAAGGTAAGTAAAAATAATTTTGTTTAAAATTTGTACAATAAAGTTTGCATTTTTATTCTTAAATCTAGTGTACAGTTTTTTAATGTCTAAAAATATTTTCATCGTTATATCTACGTGTACATTTTTCTTCGTGCGTAAATTTTTAGGCATATGTGAATCTTCGGTAATTTTTCTCTAAGGTAGTTCATTTATACGAGCCACCACTGCACGGAAAATGTATTCACGATGAATGCATAATAATTCTTTCGCGATCAACTGCCGTTTGTCGCTCGTCTCTTCATCTTCTCCGTAGATAACTCGTCGGTTTTTCAGGGCTAAAGTTATGCGTTCATCCATTATATATTTGAACGCGATTGACGAGACTTTTTCTCTTGTAGCATTATGCCAGTCCTGTACCGTACCCTCAAAACTAATTTCCTGAATAATAATATCTCTGATCTCTCTCACGAGCTTGAGTTCGTCTTTAAGTAAACGAATTCTATGATATATGCATTTACTCAACATCACGAGTCCCTCGTAGGTTGTTTTTTGGAAGAGAATACCAACGGGGTACGTATTCTTTTGTTCCTTTGATACTGTGTTTCTTCGACACCAAAGTTTTTCTTCGTTGAGTCTTTTATTTCCAATAAAATAGCTTTTTCGTTGTGAGCCGTCATAAAACTTGTTTTCTGGCGGCCAAGCGGGTTCATATTCGGAGTTCGATCGTTGGCGGAACCCTTTCCTGCTTTGAACCACGGGGTGATAATTGTCATCCGCTCGCAGAGCTGATGCCACTCGACGACGTTGAGGGAAATCCCTGCCGCGTGACGGCCGGAGAATTTTATTGCCACCTCGAAGTCGTGTCCGTTTACTAGCTCAAGTCCCACCGTGACCATCTTACTACCCGAGGTATTCAGGCTGTATGTTGTAGATAATAACATTGTCTTGCTCAAGGGTTGCAAGCCAATTACAGGGTCAAGCGTATTGTCTTCTCCGCGAACTCGCTTCGACTCGGACTTCGCCATAGTACCTACAACGGAAGACGGAGAAAGTATTCCCGACGCGAATAATTTTTTCTGGGCTTCCTTCACAACGTCGGTAAAATTTTCCATTTTTTCTCACTATGTTTTTCGAGGATATTTAAGAGAGAGACCACACCGTCCAAGTCGTGGAGGCGTAATGACTCGGGGGCGAAGACACACTCAGAGGCTAGAGCCGGAGAAAGTGATGCAATTTTCCGTGGAAGGGGTGAAGACACGCCTCCAGGATGCTGTTGTCTGAGGTGGGGGTGCGTGCGCTGCATTGGGCCTTGGAGGCTGTGAAGACCACCCGCAACGAATCACTCTTTGGCTAGCCTTTTTCGAAGTGACATAACTCTTCACAAGATTTATGCATTCCAATACAGGCGTGTCAATACACAAACACTTGTGGAAAAAAAACTAAAAATGTACAACTACTCTCAGCATTCGATGGTCAAGCATTGGGGGGTGATGACGGTGACGCTTCATCAGAAAGATGAAAAATAAAATATAAACAGTCTCGATCGAGCCGTTGTTGTGAACGGACGTGTTTAGAAATCTACCGGTGAGCTAGCTAATAGTGCTGTGACAAGTTTACAATACTATTACAGTATGTCCGATAAGGACATGGAAACGGATAATTCAATCGAGGGTGAACGAGGAAAGCACGATGAATTTCTTACTCCGAAAGGCAAGTACTACCGAAAAAGAACAAAACGTAAAGCGACTGAAAGTCCCTCGTCTGACAACCAATCGCAGCCCGAGCAACACGCGAAAAACTCTGCAAGTAACTCTAACAACAGACACCCTCCGAGTACATCCAGTAGCCACACACCTTCCGCGCCGAACCGAGATCTGACTACTGTAACAGGAGCAGATTCCTCGTACAATATTTTCCGTATTTATGCGCCTCCTTCCGCGAGAAGGGCACTCAAACGGACGGATTCGGGGACTCGAGCGTGCAGGAATTATGGGCTGGCGTGTCAGAGACAGCTTTGATGTTAAATAATTCGCTTTATTGTTCCAATTACAGGCTGAAATCTTTATTAACCCTTTTTCGGTTCTATCTTAACTCGGAATATTCTCTGTTTATATCTATATTCGGAGCAATTACAGAGATTGTTCTTTCGGAACGCAAAAAAATGAACAGTGAATTTCAATCTCGTTCAAGCACTTGTTTCTCCTTCTCTTATTGTCTCTAATTATTGCATTCTTTTATGGCTTCAAGGCGATATTTTTAATCGAAAGATAATTATTCCGCGTGAACCGCACCACGCATGCGCGGTTGGCTTCTCGGTCGACGCGACGTGCCGCTGGCCGCTGTGCTCCGCTGTCTCGCGATGACGTCACGGCACGGCGATCGCCTGTGACAGCTCGCTCGCCTCGTACTTTGCAATTGGCGTGAATTGGAGACAAAACTTTTTTACCTTGTTTTGTCGGTCTCGGAGCCTTCAGGGGGAGTGAACGAACCCCTGGATGTACCTTTTTCCAGTCCTGGAAGTTGGGATATCCGTCTGATCCAGCCTTGCCGTGTCTGACGGGTCACTTTTGGTCACTTTACCAGTTCACTCCGACTGTCACTTTTATTGGCCCGACTTATTTAAGTTCACTCAGGCACCACATTTGATAAAGCCGCTGTGGCACAAAATGTTTATCAGTCCGATTCTGGTCCGAATTTGGTAAGTCCGATTCGGCACCAAATGTTTATAAGTCCTTTTTCGGTGCACACTCTACAAGTTCACTTGGCCTGAAATTTTATGAGTCAAATTGTCACAAATTTTTATACGTCCAAATTAGGCACGAATTTTATAAGTTCAATCCGGCACAAATTTTATAAGTCCGAACGGCACACTTTTTTATAAGTCCGAACGGCACGAATTTTATAAGTCCGAAAGGCACAATTTTTATAAGTTCACCGTTGCACAAAGTTTATAAGTCCGAGCGGCACGAGTTTTATAAGTCCGAACGGCACAAAATTTATAAGTCCGTTTTGGCACTGTTTCACTTTATTCACTTTTAATCCACTTTTACTTTTCACTTTGCACTTTTCACTTTAGTCCTGGAGAGCTGGCCGATGGTAAAGTAGATCGTTGACTGATTAACTGATAATCGACTGCCGAATTCGCCGTCCTTTATACCCCGATTTTGGACTCCCACTCCGTCGGTTTGGCAGATTTCTGGCGGACTCGCGTCTGCGTGCGGTCGCCCGATTATTAATTTTCTGATTGGCTAATCGTGTTGTTCCTGCTTTGCCTTCCAATCCCGGGTCGGTAAGATCGTGACGATTATCCGGTCTTATCCGCCGAGCAAATAGTGTGCTCGGTCGGTGCCGTGTGCAACTCCTCGTGTCGTCACTTCTGTCCAATCAGCGAGGCCGATTTTCCCTCGCTTCTGCCTTTCTCCGACCTTGAGCTTGGTTTCTCCGCAAGCCCGTTCGGCGGCGCCGCTGTGCTTCCGAATCCGTCGGCTTGCGCGTGCGCGTTGCTTCGGCATCGATCGAGCCGCCGCTCGATCCCGTCGGATGGCGCCACTTGGCTCTCCGTGGGCTTGTCCGACGGCTGCTCGGCATCTCGCTGGCCTGACCGCGTCTCCCGGGCTCTCACGGTGTGACGTCACCGGGGCCACACGGGAGATCTTAATGTATAGGGGAGTCACACTACATATAAGCACCTCTACTACATCAACGCAGCCAAAATAAAAACGAGGATAGAGATGGCAAAAGAATGGAGTAACTTGACACTCCTTTCAAAAGATATCATTTTGCAGACCAAGAAAGGCTTCTTGCTGAAATCAAATACGTCATCGGAGCGGCTAGTATTCCTACTGAACAAATTGATAGAAAATAACACAATTGAAAGCTACGCGGAAACCACCGCTCGCTCTCACGAACGTACACCGAACATGCCTCCAGAGACCTTCGCAGCAGTTATCACTCAAGTTGATTACGAAATCGAAGACCAAGATATAAGCCGAGCGCTCAACAATCACGGCATCGAACACCGCTATTGTAAAAGGATTATCGCGCGAGCAACATCGAAACCGACAACACTTATCCGAGTTATCACTGGAAGCGCGGAAGCTTTTCACAAACTGATGAATGAGGGAATCTACTCGATGAGTAAACACTTTACCGCGTCGCCGAGTTCTCCACCCCCACCGAGGCCACAGCCATGCTCCAAATGCTCTCTGTTTACCCATACAACACAGGACTGCCCAAACGATGTCCTATGCAGCAAATGCAATGGCAATCATCGAACGGAAAAATGCACAACGAATCTCCCTATCAAATGCACCACGTGCAATACCACTGATCACGTAGCATGGTCTGTGAAGTACCCAAAATATCCAAAAAAACCAATCGAAGGAATCCCAAACGCAAAGATAAAACAACTTAATAAAAAATCTAGCGAAATCAACGCAACCACCGTGAAAAACAGCCGTATACACGAACCTATCACCACACACGACTTCATCATCAACACGTACAACCGAAAAGTCAACAAACCGGAAAACATCAACAGGGAAGAACTGATACAGAAATTGAAGAAGAGATTTATCGAAGAGTTCAACATCGACACCGCAGTTGAATTCTCAGGAAACTGGATGTATGTACTAATGACCGATCTTTATAACCCAGAAGCCCGGTCGCCCACTGAGCCTCTACAAGGTACTAGTCACGCTATAGTCAATAACATTCAATCTTAAAATATTATATGCCAACGTAAACAGCTTCCACAATAGGAACCACCTCTTCAAGTATGTAATGGAAAATAATCAAATCAACGGCACTGCCTTTGTTGAAACCAAACATGCCCCACACACAAATATCAATTATCGAGACTGGACAGTAGTATCGCAATACGGCAATATTATAAACACCAACATCAGAGGAGGCTCGCTCCTCCAGTTCCACCCAAGCACGAAAATGCGGAAGGAGAATGCACCTAGGATTAATAATAGAAGAAACAATGCGCTACACATCTCGATACCGTTTCGCGATGACAGACTTCACATTATTTTGGTATACATACACAATAATTCGACAATAGAAAATACGATATTTATAAAGTGTAAACAATTCAAATACGTTATCCTACTGGGCGACTTCAACCCAAATAGTAGAAAAAAGAAGCAAATCAACGAATTCATCCAGAGCTCAAACTTCATACAAATAAGCACACCGCCAACTTTCACGATGCCGAACAATAGAGATACCACACCAGATCTTATTTTATGCACTGAAAACATTAGGAACAACTTTACAAACATCGAGCTCACTCCAGATATAGGATCGGACCATCATGCTATAATAATCTCTCTAGACACTACCAACGCGACCCCAGATAATACATATGTAGAAAAACTCAAATTTGATAAGGCAAACATAGAACAAATAAATATAGAACTAAATACGGTTATGACCAACCTCAATAATTCGCCAATGAACGAAACTCTCATAGAATCATTCAATAACAACCTGTCGGACATAATACAGAAGAATACGCCCAAATCGAAAAAACAATTTTTTATTTACGAACTTCCACCCTTCATTGTAAGCCAAATTAAAATCAAAAGACAACTGTACCGGGAATACCAGCGCAATGGATGTAACCAGTTCAAAACAAAATTAAATGCATACAGTAAAAATATTCAAAAAATGATTAAAGAATACAAGACACATTCGTGGTTAAAGGCATGTGATAAAATACTGCAATCCAAGGGCAAAAACTACTGGCAAATCATCAAAAAACTCGCGAAATACAACCCAGCCCCTCAGAAGAAAAACCTCTCCGTCGACGGTCAAATTTTGGAAACAAACGCAGAAAAAGCAGATGCATTTGCGATACACTTCGCAAAAACGTACCAATTCGCCAATGACCCCCACTTCTGCGATTTCAATCTTTGGGAAATATCGAATTGGTATGAAGAATACTTCGCGCACCCAGAAGAAATGGCTCAAGAATTCGATGAAGTCACGCCTCAAGAATTCAGGAAGATCTTGAATCATTGCAAGAACACATCACCTGGCATTGACAACGTACCAATTGGAATACTGAAAAAACTACACCCGACAGTTCACCAATTCATTATCAAAACACTCAACTTCTGCCTCAAACACTCGATATTTCCTAAGATATGGAAAACTGGAATTATCGTCACGATACCCAAACCAGGCCTCGATCACAGTGAAGTAGGGAACTACAGGCCAATCACACTGCTTCCCTCAATCGGAAAGCTTCTCGAAAGAATCATAAAGATCCGGCTAGAGAAGGCAGTTGGAAACTGTATCCCGAACTATCAGTTTGGATTCAGAAACCAAAGATCGACTCTTCATGCACTCACTACACTGACTTCTAATATCGAAACCAACAAACTGGCAAACAAGAAAACCGCTGCTCTCTTCTTAGACATCGCGAAGGCGTTCGACAGTGTATGGCATAAAGGCCTATTATTTAAACTAGACACTCTGCAATGCCCACGCCCGCTCATAAAAATCGTAAAAAACTTTCTCGAAGCAAGATCTCTAACCGTTCGCATAGAAGCGGAAACATCACGTGCCTTTACTCCAGAACAGGGGGTTCCTCAAGGTTCTCCTCTGTCGCCATTTCTATACAATATTTTCTGTAACGACATATACAACCACAGATTCAACGACAAAACACATATAGACCTAAGCGACTACACACTACAATTTGCCGACGACACAGCACTTATATCACATAAAAAAAATTTACCCGAAACAATAAGCGCACTCCAAAACTCTGTAAATAGAATAAGCTACTGGTTTAACAACTGGAGACTAAAACCTAACCCTCGGAAAAGTCAACTAATAATATTCAACCATAAAATCAATCCACTCTCTCCCAAAATCAACATGTTAAACGTCGAAATAACACCGTCAGACCGTGCTAAATATCTAGGAATATATATAGACCAAAAATTAAATTTCAACTTTCACCTCCAACAGTGCAAAAATAAGTTATTATCTAGAGCGTCACATTTTAGAAATATCACATATAAAAACCAAAGCCTCCGACTACAACATGTTGCAAAAATCTACAAATGTATCTGTAGGCCAATAATAGAATACGGACACCCAATCTTTGTAAACTGCAAAGAATCAGCACTGAAAAAAATTAAAACGGCAGAAACAGGCGCACTCCGAAGACTCACGCGTATACGCAATCCCGCAAACCCGCTATATAATCCACGCAACTCACTTTTATACGAAAAAACTGGCATCAATCCGATTATAAACAGGTTGGGCTATGTCACTCGCCAATTTGCAAAAGATAACCTCGAAACCATAGATCAGCTCTGCGTTCAACGAACACCACATACTATTCCGCAACACAAATTTCCCGCACACACCATATACGAAACCATCGAAAGAATGTACAACGAAACACCATAGGCAATAATCAATAACCAATATTTCTCTACACAACTACCGTATCTTATACCAAAACCAAGAGAAGCTCGAGCTGAAGGACTCCGGTCGATGGCTCATTGGCATTTTTGTTATTTTTATACTGTTACACTGTAAGAGCTACAATATGTATATAAAAGCTGTCATGTATCGTCAATATATATATATATAAAATATAAAAAAAGGACGAGAAAGTTGGAGAAGACAATGAGTGTATAGTAAGCTAGGCGCTCTCGAGTTTTTACAGCAGAAGCAGACTTCGTCCAGGAGTAATAAAACGATTAAGCGCTGTCGCCGTCCGAGCGTTGCCTGCCTAGAATAAAGATAATTTTTAAAGTATGCATTGTAAAGGGTTGTAAACGAGTCCTTTCGCGTTCGTTCGCTGTCCTTACGGGCCCTGGCAATTTTTTATGTTGTCTGGGAGGGTCTTAGAGTGTGCGGAATTCCCAAAATTGGAAAAGGCTCTTTAACCGTCCAATGGCCATCTTCCAGTAATTGTGCACTAGTGGGAGGAAAAACTATAAGTTTGGTAGTTTCAACGAAAAATCACCTTGTTCCGTTTGGGCTTTCCAACGCTACTCATCGTGGTTGCGTCTGGTTATTTTGTATTCGGTGCATATTTAATTTGTGTTCGGGATAATACAAATTAAACAAAAATGTCCGAACAAGTGCTGCGCGGAATTATTACTGAAGTGGTGAATGTCCTGCGTCAGTTCGCTTCAAGTTCATCGGAAAATCTCTTGGAGGCTTCTACCGAGAGATCGTTGAGGTGTTTGCGTTGCAACGCGTTAACAAGACGGTTCAAGCGTCTTTTGAGCCATCTACCTCTCACCAGTGTGGTAAAACTTTATAGGGGTGGAACATTCAGTGGTGATTTTGAAGTTTTAAAAATTGTTTAGGCGTTATTGAGTGGATCCTCGCTTCGTTCTTCGAGGGATGCTGTTGCTCTCCGTGAAGAGCTAGCGATGTATGGTGAGTAAACTTTCTTGATTATATAAAATTTCTTTTTTTTTACTTGTCGTCGAGACGCTACCGCGTCTCTTGATCTTGTTAGCGAATATATGCATATTGGTTCCTCAGTTTTTATGAAAAAAAATTTCGACATTTTGGTGTAGGAGTACATAAAATGTTTCAAATAGTCGGAAAATTACAGTTAAAAAAAATGTCTTATATCGTCGTTTTGCAGAGGTTCGAAGGCTAGAGGTCCTAAGACAAGCTGCGGAGGCCGAGCATATCAACGATATACGGGCTCTAGCAGACGTGCAGGACGTGAATTTTGACGAGCCATTTGGTGAGATCGCGGTGGCCCCCGCGAATCTTCGTGGTGATCTCGATGAGTCTACAGAGCTCGAGCGGGCCCTGGTAGATGTTCAGGAGATCGATTTTGAAGGTATGAGTACAGTGGGGGATTCATTTATTGATTATTTTTTAAATGAGCTCGAAATATGTATATTTATTTTTATTCAATTTTTGTTTTTTAGAGCCCATGATCCTGGAGTCACGGACGAATACCTCTGATGCTGCGGTGAACGCGGAGATCGCGCATGAGCAATCCGAAGCGGTGCTACCTTCGATTAATATTAGTGAAGGTATGTGTGTGTATGTGTGTCGTTGATCACCAATGCATCACATTTATATGATATATAAGTTTTCATGTTTTTTGTGTTTTGTTTTCAGAACTTCCGTACAGTGATAGCGCCGACGACGACGATGATCTTGTTCTCAGCGCAAGAAATTTGTTGCTGGTGGAAATGAGTGCCATGGAGACTGATGCAGTGAATGCTGTCGAAGAAGAACTCGCTGAAGCTGACGATGCAGAGCTCTCCATGTACAATGGGGAGTTTATACCACCGCCACACCCCATTGAGGTCAGTGTTCAGATCGGGGGTGGTTCGACTGTGGAACCTGTAGCAGGGCCGTCGCGACAAGTTCTGCTGTCACAGTCTCCCTCAACAACGCCTGGACCAGCGGAGCTCGAAGAAGAATATCCTCCGTCCGGTGAGTCGAAAATTATCCACCGTGTAGAAACGAAGCGTTATTTCGATAGATTGAAGACTTCGGGGACTGTAATGACGGTCAAAATCCGCGAGCCTCCCGCAGAAGCGAATCTGGTAGAATGGCTAGAGGACGCGATACGCGAGTTACATATGCTCATCGTTAGCGGTTGCGAGTTAACGGATATGATCGGGGTAGAATTTCGGTCAAACGCGTTCACGCGAGGCCCATCAGGCATATCTTATAGGCCCGTTGCTGATTTCCACTTTGACGATTTATTTAAAGCCATAAATAGTGTATCGCAGAGTGCTGCAGGCTTCAGCATCGACGACTCATTTATTATAACGAGCAGCATAGTTTCGATGCCTGTAGGAGCAGGGCGCCCTAAAAAAGCAATGGGGGAAAGTTGTTGGTCAAAAAAATCAGTCATCCAGTTTCGGAATAATGACAATCTCTGTCTTCCGCGAAGCATCGTGGCCGGTAGAGTTTTCGCGGAACGTGGTCAAGTTCGTCATGGAGACCTTCAAAAGCGGTGGGATAATGTACACAGGGAAAGGTCTATACTTCAGCGTACGTTAGCCGAAGAATTTGTTAGAGCTGCTGATCTACAGATCCCGGATGCTGGATGCGGAATACCAGAGCTGCAGGCATTCCAGAGGGTACTGGCGCGGGATGGTATTGCGCTGATTATGTATGATCGCGACTCTTTCGGCAGTAGTGAGCCACCTTTTTTCGACGGCACCGCTACAGTGCTACGGTGAGCACCGAAATTCGTACATCATATTTATTTAGTGCACGACTCTCGTGAAAACCACTATGGTTTAATCCTGAACCTCCCGGCGGCTGCAGGTGGTGCGTTTTTCTGCGTCCCATGTGGTCTAGCGTATGATAGGATAACTGGTCATCAGTGTCGACAAAAATGTCCGCACTGTATGACGAGTCCTCCATGCAATTCGAACGCAGCGAAGATTCACTGCACCGACTGTCGGCGTTTCTTTCGCGGTAATGACTGTTTTGCAAGTCATAAAGCCCTAGGCTCGCACGGTCCGCGAGCACGCTTGTGCGATATGTTGCAGTCTTGCGAAACATGTCTGCATCAGACTTCGAAGAAGGATAGTGTAGAGCATGTATACGGGGAGTTCTATTGTAGAACTTGTAAAGAGAAACGACCCGAAAATCATAAATGCTTCATGGCACCGGTACGTCCGGTAAAAAATCCGACAAGCCCGATATTTTTATCTTTTATGATTTTGAAACACGCCAGGAGCTCGAGGTCGTTGGAGCCCCTGATACGTATTTGCAGGAGGTGAACCTGTGTGTCAGCCAGTTGTACACAGTGTATAGACAAGGATGACGAGGGTTGGGAGTGTGGACTTTGCGGAGAGGAGGCCGCCGAAAAAATCTTCAAGGAAAATCCTTTGGCGGCGTTTGTAGAGTTTGCATTGAGAGAGTGGGACAACGTTGGCCACGTTATCTGCATAGCTCATAACGCGAAAGAGTTCGATGCCCAATTTATTCTCCGATACATTGTCGAGGAGAAACGTGAGATGCCTAAATTAATCACAAACGGGACTAGCATCATGGAGGTGAGAATCAGAAACGTAAAGTTTATAGATAGCTTAAATTATTTTCACATGCCTCTCTCGAAACTCCCAAAAGCCTTCGGCTTAGGAGAAAATATTTTTAAAGGGACTTTCCCGCATCTTTTCAACAAGATGGCTAATCAACAGTACATAGGTCCGCTGCCTCCTCTCGACGTCTATTCTCCTGACACTATGTCTCCGGAGGACAGAACCGAATTTCTGGCGTGGTATGAGAAAACTCAGAGCTCAGGATACGAGTTCGATTTCCAGAGGGAAATCGTAGCTTATTGCCAAACGGACGTAACGATTCTTCGGAAGGCTTGTGCAGCTTTTCGGAGAATCTTTATAGAACGTGGGGATGTATGTCCGTTTAACGAGGCGGTGACCATAGCCACAGCGTGCAACAGAGTTTTTCGGCGAAACTTTCTAGAGAAAAATAAAATATCGGTCTTGCCGCGAAACGGTTATCGCCGGTATGATAGACAGTCTGAGATAGCATTAGAATGGTTAGTATGGTGTGAGCATCGTTTGGGCAAGCAGATTGAATATAAGTTAATCGACGGTACGCGTGTAGACGGCTACGTTCAAACGGACGACGGTGTACGACTGTACTATAGTTTCACGCATGTTTTTTCCATGGCTGTGACAAGTGTTACACCAATACGCGTAAGCGAGAGGAAGTGTGGTACGGCAGCACGCTCAATGATCGGTACCAGCGAACATTGAATACCTCCGAGCGTATAAAATCTCTCGGCTATACACTTCATGAGATCTGGGAGTGTCAATATATATAGTTAAAGTCAAGAAACCCCGAGATTAACAACGTTGTGAACGGCCATCCGCTTCTCACTGAGAAACCGCTAAATCCGCGTGATGCATTTTTCGGGGGACGTACGGGAAACACACGTAGTTATTGTGAAACTCGCGGTGCCGAGAAGATTCGTTATGTCGATATATGCTCGTTTTACCCGTACATTTGCAAGTATGGAGCTTTCCCCATCGGTCAACCCGCGATATACACTGCCGATACGTGTCGCGAAATAACTGGGCCGGATCACGATTTAAGCAGCGTTGAGGGACTCGTACGATGCAAAGTGTTGCCGCCTCGAAACCTCTACCATCCTGTGCTTCCAGTGCATATGCATAATCGGCTGATGTTTGCATTATGACGAAAATGCTGCGAGGGGATGCATCAGTAGGCATGCCCCCACGAGAACGAGGATGATCGAGCTTTTGAGGGTACCTGGGTATCCTGCGAACTCCTTAAAGCTGTAGAGAAAGGCTATAAAATCTTAGATGTTTACGAGATCTGGCAATATGTGGTAGAGCGGTACGATCGACAAAGTCAGACCGCCGGTCTCTCCGGCGGCTACATCAATCTGTGGCTAAAAATTAAGCAGGAAGCTAGTGGTTGGCCGTCTGAATGTACAACTGCTGAGAGTAAAACAGCGTACGTTACAAGTTTTCGTCAGGCTGAGGGTGTTCAATTAGATCCGGAGCGCATTGAAGTAAATCCTGGTTTGAGGTCAGTAGCAAAACTATGTTTAAACTCGTTTTGGGGAAAATTCGGTCAACGTGAAAATCTACCGAAGACAGAGGTTGTTACTACACGCCAAAGACTTTTAGAGCTATTGCACGACCAAAGCTGCGAGGTCAGCAAGATTATTCATGTTAACGATGCGGTAATGTACGTTTGCTGGCGTAATACGGAAGAAAGCACTGAAGTAAACCCTCACGTGAACGTCGTGATAGCCGCTTACACGACTGCGCAGGCGAGGTTAAAATTGTATTCATATCTCGAACCGCTAGACAAACGCGTCCTCTACTATGATACAGATTCGTGTATATATCTAAGTAGTGGTACCGCAGGAGAGTATGAACCGCCTTTAGGTAATCTACTCGGGGAGATGACAGACGAGTTGAAAGATTATGGAGAGAATAGTTTTATAAAGCGTTTCGTGTCGGGTGGACCTAAATTTTACGGCTACATGGTACAGAAAGCCGATGGTAAAGAGCTCACAACCTGCAAGGTGAAGGGTATCGGACTCAATTTTAAAAACAGGGAAAAAATCAACTTCGATTCCATTTGTAAATTGGTTCGAGAACCCGGTACAAGTATTATCGTGAAATTTAGTGCTATTCGACGCGATACGTTTCATCATGTGACCACGCGGCAAGAATCAAAGACTTGCAAACCCGTCGTTGTCAAGAGGCGACGATGTGGCGAGCATGATTGTCTGCCGTATGGTTACATAGGCTAAGGACATTAGAAGTAGTTATAAATGGTAAATATTGTAAATAAAAAAAATTGCCATATTCTAATTTTAGGCGCAGGTTATTTATGGGAGTTATATCCCGATCTCTGCGAGGAAGAATACCGTAGACGAGTGTCTATTTCTAAGATTTATATCTAGTATTTTACATAATTGTATTATCACCTGTAAAAAAGCGTGCAAAGTGATTTGCACAATTACTTCCTCATGTTTTACGGTTTTCCTCATAACTTCCTCTATGATAATTCCGTCGTGCCATTTTGGCTTCCTCATAGAGGAAGCTATAATTAAAACACAAAAAAAAAGTTTTAAGGCAATTTTTAATCTAATCTTCAGCGCTGATTACGAAACTATAACTCATTCTACTCTTTGCGCGATGAATGATTCAGAAACTTCTGACAAAAAAAAATTGAATAATTCAAAATTTTCAAAATCCCATAAAATTCAAACGGTTAGATCAATTTTTGCCAAATTTAATACGAAACATTGTACAGTGTCAGTCCATTCCTGTGGCAAATTTAAGCTCGATACCTCCATGTTTACTCGAATTAGACGATTTTTAGTAATTTTTCAAAAAAATCAAAATTCCATAAAATCTGATCCCTTCGGTAGATTTTGGCCAAATTCAATACCAAAGGTCTTTGTTCATAGTATTGTATTTATATGCATTTTTAGGACGATAGCTCAAAATTTACGAAAGTTAGAGCTACCACAGACTTTTTTCAAAAATTTCGAATTCCCGTAAAATTCCGAAACGGGTCGCAATCTTCATGAAAATTGTATCGAAGGAGGAGACGTGACTACTCTACTAGTGTACAAAATTTGAACCCGCTATCCCAAGCCGTTTCCGAGTTATAGTCGTTCTAAGCGATGTACGCTGTCACACACATACACACACACATACATCCGGACGCCAGTTAAAAATCACTTTTCTCGACGTTTTCGACCATTTCTAGTACGCTGACATTAAAATCTCGAAAATTTTTTTGTAATGATCGAGCGGAGAGTTTGGGGACTTGTAGATATTAGTATTGCAGATGGACGGGCGAAGTATCGAAGAGAGAAAACATATGGTGATCACCGGGATTCGAACCCGGATTAATCGGTTACTGAGTAAGAGCGCTAACCACTGCGCTAATGTCACCTATATGCTTCTCTCATTCGAATCGTCCTCTTATATGCAATGCAGGGCCGTTACACACCCCCTCTTACTGAAATCGACGTCCTCGTCGACTGTGTAGAGTTGCGGATCACACATTACGTGATAACTAATACAGCCATGGTAACCGGTGCCTATGTCCCTCGTCGGAGCTCTTCCCTCGCCCGTTGTATCCCTCGTCGCAGCTCTTCAGTGCCAGGCCCTTGCTCTCGTCGTCGGTCTTATCGCTTTGCGTGCCGTCCTGTATATGCGGTCTTCTAGGACTGTGTCTCATGCCGCCTTACCTAAGAGTCGTACCGTGGTTGCTTCAGATGCGTTGTGTGGACGTGTTGTTTTTGGTTCGATAACTTCTGACACCATGTAATGATCGAGCGGAGAGTTTGGGGACTTGTAGATATTAGTATTGCAGATGGACGGGCGAAGTATCGAAGAGAGAAAACATATGGTGATCACCGGGATTCGAACCCGGATTAATCGGTTACTGAGTAAGAGCGCTAACCACTGCGCTAATGTCACCTATATGCTTCTCTCATTCGAATCGTCCTCTTATATGCAATGCAGGGCCGTTACATTTTTTTTTCACGAAAACGTAGCTTCCTCTATGAGGAAGCAAAAAATAAAAAAATGGATTTATTCTAAAAAAAAAATATACATATGATTTGTTGAAACCACTCCTCCCTCTAGCCTATCATATTCCTTAATATGCTTCTAAGGCATATGTATAACCGTAATAATTAGCTGATTTGTACCGGTAGTACATACCGGATAAGTTTATTGTGTATGTCACTCTGCGCACGGTGGCGGGGTGGCGGCGGCGGCGGTGGTCACGGCTGTTAGAATAGCGGGGACGTGTCTCACTAATTATGTTTAATTATTATTATGTTTCAGAATCCAATGTATCGAATCCGCTAAACGATAGCGCGGCCGAATTATTATTCGCCGATCTGGCAGACTCCAGTTACATGACCGACACTATAACAATAAGAGATATTTTTGTTTAACAAATAAAATAAATTTTTTTTTTACCAAATCTGTTTTATATATATTAATACCTTCACACTTCTCAAACCTCTCACTATTCAATATGGACCCGCGTTGGAAACAACCGTGGACATCCATAATCGCCGGTCCTACCGGGTGTGGTAAAACATGTTTCGTTAAAAAGTTTTTTAAATATATTTCGGATATAGCTGACGTAGAGTTTGCTCGCATTCTTTTTTACTATTCGGAATGGCAGGACTGGTATATCGAGTATTCTAAAAATATTGAATTTTTGGAAGGACTACCCCAAAGTTCAGATATTGCCGGTAATCGTAGACCAAAGCTTCTAATTATTGACGACCTGATGCGTGAATCTTCAAATGGCGAAATTGTAGATTTATTCACAAAGGGGAGCCACCATAAAAATAGTAGCGTAATTTTTATAACGCAAAATATTTTTCACCAAGGTCGTGGCCAGCGGGATATTTCTTTAAACACGAATTATATCGTAGCATTTAAAAATCCTCGCGACCGAGCCCAGATTTCGCACCTGGCGCGTCAAATTTATCCCGAAGACCCAAAGTTTTTACAAGAAGCCTACCACGACGCAACTTCGAAACCTCACGGTTATTTGCTTCTAGATTTGAAACAGTCTACTCCCGACAATTGTCGATTCCGCACCTGCATTTTTCCGGATGATTCTCATAATTTTGTATATGTGCCAAAACGAGGATCCGGTTCTCGCTAATTTGTGAAGTATAAATAAGTAGTATGGAGTGTCTGACTATCATTCGAGTCTCTGCTATGGCTCCAACAACAACGGCTAAAGCTTCGCTTGGGAAGAAGAATATAATCTTACTGCATGCTCTATGCCATCTGGAGAAACATCAGCGCGATTCATTATTGCACAAGATAGATCGAAACGGTGTTCAATGTATTTGTGAGTGCGCGTTAAATACATTAAACGGTGCAGTCCCGCTGAAAAAGAGTGAACGAATAAAACTGTCCAAATATAAAAAAATTTTACGCCGTCTCGTAAATAAAACTGGTAGTTGGAAGACGAAAAAACGTGTAATTGTGCAAAAGGGACGTGGATTCTTACTACCTCTTCTTCTTCCAATCATAGGCACTGTGCTGTCTAATATTTTCACACGTAATTAACAAGATGCAGCACGCAAAGAAAATGCTTTTAGTGTCTCAAGATGCTGTCATGCCATCGCGCGAGCAGATAGAGCAAACACGCTCCGTTCAAACACCCGGCACGACACTCAGTAGACTCAATGCCGAAATGGACGATATACTTCGCTCAGTAACTCCTGCAAACCAAAGAGAGAAATGGAAACTTTACCAACAAGTTTTACAACGCCACCAATTTTTTGTCGACGAAGAGAGACGACCTAAAATTACCACAACCTCTTCGGTAAGCGATAAACCTGCCGAGCAAGCATCTGAGGAAACGGTCCAAACAACTACTGAAGCTGAGAAAATATCTGACGAACTTATTGTGGCTAGTGTACCGAAGACATATAGAAGACAAGCTGAACAGTTATTGAATCATTTGCATGCCAGCTCCAACACCACTCTAACGTGGGATAAAGCGGGAGTGGTTCATATCAACGGTGAACCAATAAAAGAATCGAATATTATAGATCTTGTAAATGATACTATGCGCCATAGAAAAACTGTGCGTGCCATTGGTCGTGAGCAATTTGGAAATGAACTCCGGCGTTTAGGGATCCCTTGTGAATTTATCGGTAATGCAAGCATGTTGTATGAGAGTCTGAATCTCAACACACCTCTAAATTCTAGACGAAACTTGACAAAGTCAAATCCCAATACACCGGATACAAGTCAGAATAGCTTAAATTTATCAGGCAACAGGCGCCGAACTCCTACTAGTGACTCAATACGATCGTGGAAAACATTAAAACTGTAATATAAATAGAATGGATTTATTAAAGAAGTTTTATTATGATCCTACGCATCACGCTGGATAGGCCGGAGCCCCAAATCTAATTCATGCGGCTAATAAAGAGAAAATTCCTCGTGAGGATGTGACTAACTGGCTAAGAACACAGGATGCTTATACACTACACAGACCTATACGACGACGATTTCCGCGTCGACACTACGCCGTCGATAATATCGACGACGTGTGGGAAGCTGATCTCGTTGATCTGCGCTCTCTTAAAGATGACAATGACGGCTCGGTTTATCTTTTAGTGGTTGTCGATGTTCTCAGCAAGTATGCATGGGTTGAGACGCTTCGTGATAAAACTTGTGCAGAAACTACAGAAGGGTTCAAACGAATACTGTCTCGAAGCAGTGGTCGTGCGCCTGTATGGCTACAGACAGATCGAGGTAAAGAATTTGTCGGTAGCATTTTGCAGCGATTTTTAAAGAGTCGGGGAATAAATTTCCGAATGGCCCGAAAACCCGATATCAAAGCAGCTATTGTAGAACGCTTCAACAGAACATTAAAGGAGCGGATGTGGCGGTATTTTACACATAAAAACACACGACGCTATATCGATGTATTGCAATCTATAATCCAAGCTTACAATGATACTAAACACTCTACTATCAAGATGCAACTGGCAGCCGCGACTCTGTACAATTCGGCGATCGCACGCGCAAATATGGTGAAACGATACAAGCTGTGTCACAAAGTGCCTAAATACAAAGCCGGTGAGCTGTACGCATCAGTAAAGCAAAGTCTGCGTTCGAGAAAGGTTACGAAGCTCGCTGGAGCGAAGAAATATTCAAGATTCACAAGATTATTACAAATAGACAACCGCCCAAATATGAACTGGTTGATTTGAACGACGAAGAAATTGACTGTTTTTTCTATGACGAAGAATTAAGTGTTGTAGAGAAGGAAATTGACACTGAAGAATTTTTAATTGAAAAAATCATCAAGACTAAATGGGAAGGTCGTAATAAAAATACTTTGTTAGCTGGCAAGGATACCCCGAAAAATTCAATTCCTGGATTCCTGCAACAAATATAGTGAATAAAAAGTAGCAAAATTTAAAAATGAGAGATCAATTTTATCTCGTGTTACCGAGTAACAGTAGTATGAAGTTCTACCCCGATAATACGGTGACACACTGTATAATACAGCTTCCAAAGCAATTGAAGATGCCTGGAAAATGGGTCGTCGCCTTAACAGAAATTCAATTCCCACGTACGTTTTTGCATGTAGACGAAATAAATAAAGCTGATGCTGGCACGCCTCCAATAACAGCCCTTAGTACCCATTATGAGTAGGTTAAGATTAGCAATAACCGTAACCCCAAAAAGACTATCATATCGCTGGGCTCATCTACACTTCCGCTAGGTATAGGATCTACATTAGATTCTGTACCACAACACGCTGTGAAAAAGCTAGCTATCACACAGACGACTATCCCACAGGATGATACTACCGAGACCGTCACGCGAAAATATACTAAGCATCCGAAAACTCACAAAGTTATAATTCCTGCTGGGCTCTACGCCAGTGTGAAAGCCCTAATCGATACCATTAATAAAACGGATGTATTTAAAGATCATATCTGCCTTGAATATAATGAGGATATTGGAGGAATTGTAAGCTTGAAACGAGTACCTGA
Organism: Ichneumon xanthorius; assembly: GCA_917499995.1. NCBI lineage: Eukaryota > Metazoa > Arthropoda > Insecta > Hymenoptera > Ichneumonidae > Ichneumon > Ichneumon xanthorius. The sequence continues at coordinate 410,032 of CAKJTD010000081.1, read as the reverse complement.
TAGCTGCGTTATGGATAAGTGTGTACTTCTACATGTTATATGTCTTGACGATAAACTCTCTAAAGCTTTAGGTTTCGAACCCAGAAAAATTATGGACATTCATAAAAAATCGATATTTATCGTAAATTATCCTGCTAATTTATCGCTATCGCTTCCTGATAAACTATTCGTATATACAGATATATGTGAAAATTATATAACCGGTGATGCTCAGACACCTCTGTTACGTATCGTACCTGTAGATAATACCAATTATATTTATGGATCTACGCAAACTAAATCATTCTCCCCGCCAATTTACATACCATTATTACGGACTGAATTCGGCACGATCGAGATAGATATACGGACCGACACTGGTAAACCTGTACCATTCCGGAGTGGAACGTTGACAGCTACATTACATTTTAAGCGTATACGATAAAATATATCGCTATGGATCGATATATTGATCATTACGAGAGCCAGGTCGGCGGCGGTATTGATCGTGTTTTCATTGGGGCTCCCTATTAACGACGCCATGGTCTAGGAAGCTTTCTCAGTGGTTTATTTCGACATGCATTACCATTGCTCACTCGTGGCGCTCGCGCTGTCGGAAAAGAAGCGCTACATGCTGGTATGAATATATTAGGTGATGTTGCGCACAACACTCCCTTCAAAGATTCATTCAGAGCCCGTATGACCGAGAGTGGGAGAAATTTGAAGCGCAAGGCCGACGAAACATTTGAGCGTCTCATGCAGGGTTCAGGATATAAAATACAGGACCGCTCGGCACAGCATCATTCGCTGTCTGGTCACGCTAGTCCTCACATCGGTACTCCTATACTTAGAGCTCTAAAATATACTAAAATTCGTAAGCCTAGAAAAGCTACGAAGAAAAAGAAAAAAGTTTCAACCGATAAACGTAGTAAGAAAAAGGGGCGTAAATCAGCAAAGTCTAAGAAAAAAGCAACCAGAAAAATAAAAAAATAAAAAAATTGTTACGCATAAAAAACGCACCGTTGCAGATATATTTGGATAATTAACTAAATAAAATGTCTTTCTTACACGCGCACTCTTGCGAATGCTTGAAATCAGAGCTAGATTTATTTACTCTCCCACCAACGCAGACAAGTATAGAAGGTTCTCAAGGAATTCATTATAAGCCCATTTCTTCACTGACAGATGAGGCTCCCATTGAATTTGTTGTCCCTGTTCATGGTGATGAATACATTGATCTGGCCCATACAATGCTAAACTTACGTATTAAGTTACAACCCAGGAACGGCGCCGTTGACGCTCATGATAAAGTAGCACCTGTTAACAATCTACTGCATTCATTATTCAATCAACTAGATGTATCATTCAACCAGAAACTTGTATCACCCTCGAATAATGCCTATGCGTACCGAGCATACATTGAATCACTACTGACTTACAAGGCTTCAACAAAAGCCTGTCAACTCGGTGCCAGTATGTGAATAGATGATACACCGTCATTTTTCAACTCTCAACCAGTTTCGACGGCTCCGCCGGCTGAGGGTAGACAAGTCCCCGTGCAAGCGAACAAAGGTTTAGCTGCGAGGCAGGCTATAATGGCGAATGGTAAAACGGTCGATCTTACCGGATATCTACATTCTGATGTCTTCAATCAGGAAAAGTTTTTACTCAACGGTGTTGAACTACGCCTTCGTCTTATACGCTCGAGAGATGCTTTTTGTCTTATGGACGCGTCTGGGAAGGATTATACGGTGCATATAGTCGATGCTAGTCTCATTGTCCGACGAGTTAAAATTAGTCCGGGTGTTTTACTAGCCCATGCTGAGGCTTTGAGTAGAGGAACGGCTAAATATCCGTTTACTCGAGTTGAAGTGAAACCATTTCCTATTCATGCAGGTGTTCATGGCGAAACACTCGATAATGTTGTGCTTGGCCAGCTTCCGAGACGAATCGTACTGGGCTCGGTCGATAATCGAGCCTTCAATGGCGATAGAACTATGAACCCCTTTAATTTTCATCACTACTCATTAAATTTCTTATATCTGTACGTAGACGGAGTACAGGTATCTAGTAAGCCTTTGCAACCTGATTATCATGAAGGCCTTTGTTCGGAGTCATATCATACTCTAGTTTCTGGTACGGGAATACTCTGGGATGACGATAGTTGTGGTGTAACAAAAGACGGATATCCGTTTGGTAACTGTCTATACTGCTTCGATTTAACGCCCGATCTGTCTGCTGGGCGAGCCGGTCACTGGAATCTTGTGCGACATGGTAGCGTGCGTGTAGAAATACGTTTCAAGACTGCTTTAACGAGTACTGTAAATTGTATTGTGTACTCGGTATTCGATAATGTCGTTGAGATCGACGCTTCCCGACAGGTCATGGTAGACTTTTCGGGGTAAGCCTGCGTACTTAAATGATTCTATAAGATTAGTAAATATTATTATATTATAAGGATTGTATATTGTAAGGTTTTCTATTAATAAAAAATATGTAAACACAGAATTAAGCGTATTTGTTTTTATTCAATTTTTAATCTCTCGAAAGCGTCCATCAATTCCAGCATCTCATCATCATAATTTTTCACACTATCATATACTTTTTCCGCTGCTTTCGTCTCTTGTACTACTTTTTTCTTCTTCTTCGTCTCCTCTGCTTCTTCTGCCTATTTTCGTTTTTCAGTGTCGATCTTTTCGCTGCGCCGTGGATGGTCCTCATGGATACATTCACAGGCTTGCTGTAAAAAAAAAACGAATGTATATACATATTTAATGAATCAGTTTTTTTTATTTTACGACGCCAAGCTTTAATTATTAAGCTGAGTGTTCCTTACCGATGCCCGCAGTTGCCTCCGCCTTTCACGAGCGAAATACTGGCGTCTCCGAATAAACCATATTTTCGGAGGCTGTTTCGGATACTGATTCCGGTTGTTCGGTCGGGGTGTCGGTTTCGTCCTCGGCTGCTGTACCCAGCCGTGCCTAGTCCGTTCTTCCGCACGCGCACCTCTCTGTTGAGATGCGTGGTTACGCCTCGTGAACACCACAGATTTTACTCTTGGATGGACCATTTTTAGATGTATGCCGTAGGAGAATTATTTTGCAACTGAACACTCACTGTCTCCCGTTGAAACAGCAGGACTCGTGCAAGGTGTAGTAAAATCGTAGGGGGTGATAGAAGGGGCTGGTTACGTCACTTTTCTTCTCCGCTATTTGTAAGTAGGCGTCTCAAGGGGTTGGGTCCTTGCCGGACCAGGAAAATCAGTCAAACTGACGAATTAGAGGCCCACCCCCGCCATCCCCTCCATCGCTAAAATCTCGTAGATGCATCTGCACCACGCATCAGTAGTACACAGCGATCCTTCGACAGTAGCGGTTGTACTTACTGGACCATAACATTTTTAATTAAAATGGATTACGTTGTCGATATTTAAGGGTTTTACGACAAGGATGACTGCTTCATTGCTAAAGAAGTAGCTATCGTCACTCTTGATAAAGAGTATTTCGGACATTGGATCACTTCACCGACATACGTTTTCACGGATCTCCCAAGAGCGGTGCGCACGAAGACTAATTGGACGACTCGTCATCATCACGGTCTAGAGTGGTTCGAAGGAGACGTAGAACTCAGAACACTACACGCAAATCTCCGACAGATCACACGGGCAGCTGGAACTATTTATACTCGCGGATATGAAAAAGCGAAATACCTGCAAAATGTAACAGCGCGTGAGATAAAAAACCTCGAGGAAACGGACTGTCCATCATTCAACGATCTGCCTTCCTCGGCGCAAGTCTGTCTGCACCACGGGCTCTTAAACAGACCGGACCTGTCTTGTGCTTTAAACAACGCTGCAAAATTAAAGGAGTGGATTCTTCGCGACGTACCTCCTACAGCCACGCCGATACAACAGTTTGACTTCTTACCGGAACCTATGAATCTGAAGAAGCCACGCGACTGTTACTCTCCAATCGTAACAAGTGATGAATACGATCCAGATTGGGCAGGCATTGCAGGGCTTACACTGTAAAGTCTCGCGAAGTGTTCATGTAGCGGATCAAATTCCAACTGTGTTAACGAGACTGACAGCCCTTGTTGTGAACACTGACGACCACACGCGCCCTGGAACACACTGGGTCGCAATCTACATCGATGGCCGAGGACGCGGATCGTACTTCGACAGCTACGGCATTCCGCCGCTTATACCAAGCCATATCCACCGTCTACGCAAGAACTGCACCCTCTATCGATGGAATACCAAGCAGATTCAAAGCTTATCTTCAAAAGTGTGTGGCCAGTTTTGTATTATGTTCCTTTATCATACGTGTGGCGGGGGATCTTTACTACAATTCAGGAATCTTTTCACCGCTGATCTCAAACAAAACGATCGAATCGCTGCAAGATTTCATAAACGTATAATGTGTAAGCTACCGACTGGTACGAAAAACATTAATAAACACTCTGGGAACTCGTTAACTGGTCGCGGAGTCTATGTTAAAAAATTTGTTCAACGTTGTTGCGCTAGACTGAATCATTTTTAAGTTTTTAGACATTAAAAAACCTGTACACTAGATTTAAGAATAAAAATGCAAACTTTATTGTACAAATTTTAAACAAAATTATTTTTACTTATCTTCAACCATCCTTTCATATATTTTCTAAATAAGCTGAAAAATTTTTTAAAAACATTTATTCAATTTTTTCAAAACTCTCAAGGAAAAACGCTACTTGAGTACAGCGTCTTAGACCCCTCGACCAAGCTAGCTCACGTGAAGCATCGAGCCAGTCTCAACAAATACTCGACGCGGTAGAGAGAGAGAGAGAAAGAGAGAGCGATGCAGCTGTAGCTAGCCAACTCTTGGAAAATCCAAGATGGCGCGACTCACTGTTACGCAGTCACCAGCTGTCCACAGCGCTTCTTATACTTCATCCCTTGGCCGCTACACCGTTACGCCGCTACGCTACTCAACACGCTCTACGCATAAGAGAGAGAGAGAGGGTCCGTTGGGCCCGACGCCAGCCAGCCGTCGGCGCATGGAAAATCCAAGATGGCGCGACTCAACGATACACCGTCACCAGCTGTCCCGCACGCTCCAGCCAGCTCTTTCCCACATCTCTCTTTCGCTCTCGCTCTCTCTCTCTCTCTCTCTCTCTCCACCGACGACGCACCAGCTCCACCAGCGCCTCATCCTGACCACTCTCTAACACCCTAGCGAAATGCGGGGGAGAGGGGGGAATCACCCTCGCGCCGAACAACCGGGCCTGGCGGCCCGGTCGGGTAGCACTCCCCACTCCGAGACGCCGCCATATTGAAAATCCGTATAGGTACCGATAGTCTTACCCCCTCCACCACGGACGACCGCCGCCATCTTGAAATCCGTATAGGTATAGGCATCCGGGAAAACATCTGGGAAGACATCCGGGAAGACATCCAGGAAGACGCAAGGAAATCCAGGCATTCATGAACAGCAGTGTACCGATAGTCTAACCCCCTCCACCACGGACGACCGCCGCCATCTTGAAATCCGTATAGGTAGTTCTACTAGGATCGACTAAGTGTTCGGGCGGACCACGGGTACGATCATCGGATCGCCGTGGATTCCCCGTTATCCAAGCGAGATAACGGAAAGGTAGTCAACCGAAGTCTTCAGGGATCGCTGCAGGATCCCGAAGAGCGTCACCAGGAATTGGGACGTAAAAACAGAATCAGTAACGAAGCCTGGAACCAACAGGGTAATACGTCAAGGACTGGAAGGCATCCCATAATGTGCAGGGTGTAAACCGTGACCCCACATTACTTAAAGAAAGTTTGATACGAGTGCGTAAAACACGTGTAGCACTGTTAGAGCAAGTAGGATGCTACTGCTAAATAACAGGGGTATATATATACCGCCAGAATAGAAAATGGTATACAGCATACACCAGAGTTGTCGTCCACAGCGGGACAACGTGGGACAATTGCTGGGACAGGGGGCGAAGCGCTGCAGGTCGCAGCCAGCCTCACGCAAGACGTGTTCAGACCGACTGAACGGACACACGGGGTAGTGGAAAAAATTCGAACGGACCTATACGCTCCGTTACACGCAGCATGGGTACATGAGCTTCAGGAATCGGATCGTAAGGATCCTGGAACCACCACGGCAGAAAGCATGGAACCGGTAAATATAGATGATGATACCACTCCACACCGGGGAGGGTCCTCGGGCAGGGCATCGCCCGTAACTGAGAGTCTGGGCTACGAACAGCCCCATCTGGAAGCCTTCAACTGGACTGAGGAAGTCGAAGCATACTACTCGAGACACACTACTCCGGAGCTGCCAATCTCCGATTTAGAAGAACGTCTGGCGAGATTGGAGCAGATGATGGAGTTAATTCGACTCGAAGGGTCGAACCGTCGACCTCAAACAAGCGAAACATGCCTGGGATGGTCAAATCCATGGTAGCGAAGAAGCGTGAAGGGTTCACCGCTGCAGAACATTTCACGGACCCGAATAAAAAACACAATAAAAAGTTTCATGTGTGCCGAAGAGCGGGACACCTTGCACGAGGATGCCCGCAGGGTTCGATCCCAAATAAGAAAATTGAATCGGCAGGTATCATATGCAATTACTGCAAACAGCCGGGACATATGTGGAAGGTATGTAGGTTCCGGCTCCGGAACCCAGAGCAGCGATAAGTCGCAGCCGTAACAACCGAACCACGAAGGGCAACGACCACGGCAGAACGAGGCTGAGAAAACTGATAATAGAAAAAACGAGAGCATCAAGAACGTAGAACTGAAATCGATAGAAATTTAAAATCGACAGAAAACTCGATTTATGGTAAATTGATCGGTACGATACAATCGTCACGTCAAATACAAGTTTGGGTAAAAAAAAAATCTTTTTACCCGTGCTGGTTCATCACATGTTTTCACGTGTTATCTGCTCAACGGATATCGGTCGGGTGGACTGAGTAGCCTGACCAACCCGGTCGAGAGGTTTCATTTCGAGAAAGTGTGAACCGAAGACCCTCGCTTGCTGATCCTGATCAGCGAGGTGGTACCAGTCAGCCAGCTCACGGGGTGAGTCCAACGCCGGACAACGCAGGGAAGACAACGGTCTTTAGGAGACAACACGAAATTCCATGGGGCATGGGGACGCCATGGGCCAATAGAACTGTCAAGGCCAAACTCAACGACAAGCAGCGTTAGGGCGAACGCTATCGTAAGGCGACTTTTGTTTCAGCACCAAATACCGTACGGGAGAAAGTCCGCAAGCGAACAAATAATAATTCAAGCGAACATACCGTGTTCGAGAAAAAATAGTAAAAAAAAAGTAAATAAATAAAATAACCTCACCCGATCAGGAGGCTCGGTGATAGGATCAAAAGTTGCAAACGTCTGGCAAAAGAATGTCATACAATTCAATGATGTTGACATAACGTAAAATATATAAATCCGGGATCGAGAAATAAAATCGTTCGCTTATTAATACCAAATTTTGGTGATAAAAACCGCAGCGTCTGCACGTATACAGAATGTTGAACAGCTGCCGGACCAGCTGTTGAATCCCATGGGGGAAAACCCTAACCACGATTATCCAGACGCGGCTGGCCAAAAAGCTTCCAAACGAACTGCAGGGAAACGATTCAGAATTTTGAAAGAGATATTTAAAATCCCAAAAGAGGCTTGATTAAAAAAGGAAAAAAATCGTTCGGCAAATATATACAGCAAATTACGAGTCTTTCCGCGAGAAAAATATAGCATTACGTATTCCGTATACCGAGCTTCAGAACACATATGGGGAATAGCTATCTACCTCGAACACGAAAACCGGCGCAAGGGTAACGGCCCTTACCGAGGAGATGACGGAATTGAATAACAGTCAATTCACCCGAGGTCCAGATATTTTTACGACTAAAAATGCTTCGGGACATTGCACGTCCCTTGGCACTGGGCGAAGCGGTCAACGTAGGAACGGTGACGCGCACAAGCTATAATGAAAATTTATCGGGAAGAACTGACCCAAAAAATTACTTCTGACGTAAAGGTTGAGGAAATCGGTTACGATCAAAGTATCGCCCAATATCGCATTCGAGTGCGGGGAAAAATTATTTGTCATTGGAAAGGATATCACAACCGTGACCTTCCTCGATTCATATCACGAATAAAAATTTGCGACAATATTAGCGGGTTGGGTCCGACCAGGCTTAAGCAGCTAAACGGACAATCATCGGCTCTGTTGGAAAAATCGAAACAGTCCGAGCCGGAAAACGAAGATAAAATAAGAAATAAGCAGCCTGGGCGCGATGCCACACGGCTGTGCATTACACAGCAAAGCCCGGAATTTTACTTCCGAGATTCATTGACAGACCCACGAGGGATAACCTCGAACGAAGTGACGTCGAAAGGAAAGTGTTTTCAATGTCCAGAATTAGAGGAAAACGAAAATTACCGTTGGCATCCACCCCACGACACTTCAAGCATTTGGTGTACCCTTCAAAATATTGGTGTCGGAGAAGTTCTCTCGGCCAGGGGATAATATTTTAAGGGAAAGCTCGAAGGATAGAAGGGAGCGTACGGTGCGGCCTAAAGGGCAGAATAGAGAGTGCCCAACTCACGAGTATACGTGGCAACGTGCCGAAAATTGCTAATTGTCTCAAACGTTCTTCCTGAAGCAAGGTAGATGAAATCGTGTACTGGTAGAAACCTTAACCCTTTTTGCAGTTGCGCGTGGACGGTACATAGTAGTCCCATTTAGAAGGGAATAAAAAGGAACGCATCGTTTGAGCATAATATCTATGTTAAAAACAAAGATAACGGCAAGACAATATATATTGAAACGTATTTGTATTTTACCCGTGCGGGAATTCTTTTACGTGGGTGACTCGGGAGAAGAATTTACTCGTTTGATTTTATTGGGTAGAAAATTATCCTCAGAAAGGCTCTATACAGTAGCTCTGATACAGTAGGCTGATACAGAGCTCTGTTCATCATAGGATGAGGATAATTAAGAGGAAGGGATTCTTTATTAATATTTTATTTAATGGATACAGGGCTTCTTCGTTAATTCCAGTCCCTCGGAGTTACCGCTAGGAGGGTCTGTTAATCGAAGGTCGGTTGTCGTTTTATTTATACGGGCCTTTGCCTACCCGCCTCGGCCAAGAGGAGAGAAGCTCCTTAATGAAATTTAATTAGTTCGTATGAAGCTAAGTTCGTTTTGTTTAACTCGGTGTTGAACAAGACGTAAAGGAAAAAAAAACTATATTGATGAACGCGAGAATTTTAATAAGTTGCTTATCCTAAATTATGAGTCACGTGGCGTCGGTGGATGCTACTCCCCTGACGGCACCAAGGTAGGGTGTTCTTGTCTCACGTGGTGTGTCAGGACTGACACAGCACCAATAAGGGATTCTTATCAATAGAGCTGCTCTAGCTCAAGGTTGCTTGGGTGTCGAAGCTGTATCGAGACCAAAGCAAGATCGAGATGGGCTGTCTCAAGCAAGGCCGAGATGTCGCAGCTGGAGCGAGGCCTCGTGGCTTTTTAGGATATGGGCTTTATCAAGGAATCCTTCGGGTGTCAGATTTATACTGAGGCTCTCGGAATGTGAGGAGAAGCTTCTCGGTGAACGGTAGGATGATAAGAGTACCTGTGCCGTCGCGTGCGGCTTTATATACCCTGGTTGGGCGACGGCAGCGCTTCGTGACGTCGACCGTGGTGTCGCCTCACGCGGTGGTCTTGCGAAGTCGCACCGGAGTCGATCCCGCGAGCCTCTTTGTTACCGACCCTCCGGGGTAAGGTAGGGTACGGGTGCGTTCCGTTACAACAGCCCTCCTAAAGAATTGAACTCAGACACAGGGATGATGGTGCTCCGAATTTAATTTCTTTATTGAATCAGAATTTCGAGATCGGTCATAATTTCCTATAATTCATTGTCGGGTTCGAGAGTTGTCGGGACGTTAAGTTTATCTGATGATGTTATCGTCTGTGGGTGTATTTGTCGAGTTGTGTTGACGAAGTGGCGCTCCTTCGCTGCGATAGGAGTTCGGCGTTTCCCCGTCTGCATCGTTGTTCGAGAATGCTTCCTTTTAAAGATGTCTTCGTCTAAGTCCTCCGAAGTTGGTCGCTTTGCCGGTTTCGGTGGATCTGGTTGAGTTTTGACGATTAATTGATCGGGGAAGAAGGCCTGATCCATGATAGCGTTGGTTCTCAGGTCTTCCAACTAGGCCTTCTTTGGGATCCATTTTATGGCAATCCGAGTTGTCTTCCTTTTGACCTGCGTGTTTTGCGGTGTTTCCAGCAGGTCTTCCAGTTCCAGTCTCAGTTTCAGGTACTCGAAGTGATGCGGGTCGGCCTGCGAGTGCATCTTCCTTCTTGCGACGGTCTTCCGTGGTCGATTTCCGTTGCGAATCGGTAGCACTTTGTATTCCTTTGGCCAGATCGTCTTTATGCCGTTTTCGGAATCCCACTCGGATGTCTGTACACCTTGGTCGCACATGGTTTCGATCGTCCGTGGCCCTTTCGTCGTGAAATTTCGATTGCTACTGCGGGCTCTTGGCTGAGTAGTGAATATTCTGTCCGATTTTATTTCTTCGATGATTGTTACTTATTGTGGTAATCTGAGTCATCGCGCATGTCCTCCTGGGTATGTCGTCGTTCCTCGTATTTGTTTTGATTTTATTTCTCCTATTGTTGTCATATATTGTTGTGATTTTCGAGACCGTGCGTGCCCTCCTAGGCGTGTTGTCGTATCTTCTGTTTGTTTTGATTTTGTTCTGGACTTGCTTGCTAGAGTTCGTCGTGATTAATTTTGGTTTTCTTCCGTATAGAATGGGCGTAAGTCCTGGGTGTGGAATAATCCTCTCTCTTTCTCGCTTTGGAGGTATTTGAGCCTATAGTAGGTGCCGCCACATTTTTCTTTGATCTGGTACGGGCCCTCATATACCGGCATGAACTTTGCGATTTTTTTCATCGTTGGATTTGAGACATTCAATGGTTTTACGAGGACTAGATCGCCCGGTGTAAAAGTGGTTTGCCGGTGCAGGTTATTGAATTTTTCGGCCTGTTTGCCTCGTTTGTGCTTCATATTTGATCGTGCAGCGAGTATAAGGTTTTCGTGAGTTTCTTCGGGTTGTTCCGGTCGATTTAGTATGTTTTGCCAAGGTTTCTCTGGTTTCGTGCCTGTGTGCAAATGGAGTGGGATGTATCCCGTTGTCTCGTGCGGGGTTTCATTGAGACAACCTTCAATTGATTCTATCCAGTTCGCCCATTGGTTGTGTTCTCTTACGAATGTTCTAAAAAATCGTGATAATTCTCTATTTGTCCTTTCGACAGGATTTGCCTGTGGGTGTCTGATCGAAGTTAGGATTGTCCGAATATTGTTTTCTGTTAATGTTTTTTTCCATTGGGCTGCCGTGAATTGGGTTCCTTGATCGGATAACACTGCCTTTGGTTTGCCGAATTTTGGCGTGTAATCTTGTAATAGGCTGCGTATGGCTGTGCTCGTGGTCGCTTTACGTAGTGGATATAATTTAGTGAGCTTGGAAAAGACATCTATGATCGCGAGTATATGTTTCGCCCCGTATTTTCCCGCTGGCAGAGGCCCATAAACATCTATGGACACGAGATCTCCGGGTTTGTCGGGTAGAATATTCTGCATTTCTGCAAAAGATCCTTGGGTGAAGATTTTATTTTTTTGACAGGATTCGCATGTCCGTAGTGTTTTTCGCGTGATCCTGTAGAGGTGGGGGCAGTAGAAATCATCGCTCAGGATGAGGTAGCATTTCCTAGATCCAGCATGTCCGTATACCTTGTGGCATTCCCTGATGATTTGAGGTGCTTTGGCTAGGGGAATTATTGCCCGGAATTTTCCTCTTATTTGCTTGTATAAGACGTTATCGATGATGCGGTATCCTGGTGTTTTCCTCATTTGTTGCCGATTTCTTTATCGAGCACAAAGTTTCGTCTTGATCCTGTAGAACTCCTAGGCCCTTGACGATTTCTTTGAATTCTTCCGAAAGATTGGTTGCAAGTTTTGCTATTACAAGATTTTGTTGTGAAGGGGATTTTTCCTCTAGTGTCGGGCGACTCAAAATGTCTGCTATGATGTTCTTCTTTCCTTCGCAGTGCTGCAGAGTTATTTGGTAGTCTTGAATCGCAAGTGCCCATCTTGTTAAACGGCCATGATCCAATTTGCATTCCTTTAGAAACGTTAGGGCTGCGTGGTCCGTGATTACATAGATTTTTGCTCCCAGGAGGTATGATCTGAATTTTTTTAGAGCCCACACGATGGCAAGAAGTTCTTTCTCGGTCGTGAAATATCCGATTTCGGCACCTTTTAGCGTTCGACTTGCAAATTGAAGCACTTCTTGTTCGTTTTGCTCGTTCAGTTGGTACAGCGTCGCTCCTAATGCATAGTTACTGGCATCAGTTTGCAAATAGAATGGTTTATTTTTGTTTGGATATGTTAGTATGACCGAGTCGCAGAATTTACTTTTGATATCGCAGAAGGCTTTTTCCTCTGTCTCTCCCCACTTCCATTTTACTCCTTTGTGCGTGAGATGCAGTAGGGGTATGGTTGAGCTAGCATGTTGATTTGTGAACTTACTATAGTAATTTACCAACCCCAGGAAGCCTTTTAATTCTTTGATGTTTCTTGGAGACCTGAATTCGTGGATCGCTTGTGTCTTGCTAGGATCGGGTTTTATTCCTTGACGTGTCAATATATGTCCTAGGAACTTGACGCTGTCCCGGAAGAAAAATGATTTCTCTAGATTTATAGTGAGCCCATGTAGCGCAGACCGTGCAAATAGTTCCTCGAGGTCTTCCAGGTGTTGTTCGAAAGTTTCCGATGTGCAGAGGAGATCGTCCACGAAGTTTTGTGAATTCTGCAGGCCCCTTAAGACTGGTTCTAATCCATGCACTAAACTGGCGGTACTGGTGCTGAGTCCAAAGGGTGTCACACAAAATTCATAACACCGTCCGCGATGAACGAACGCTGTATATTTTCGGGATTCTTGTTTCAGTGGAACTTGCCAAAAACGAGCTCTTAGGTCCAATGTGGACAGATATTGGATTTTTTGCACTCCTGAAAGAGTGATTCCACCGTTTCCATACACTCATTATCGGGTTCGAGGATTGCGTTGATTTTTCTTGCGTCGAGGCAGAGCCTGACTTTTTCCGGACCTGTTGCCACAATGGTCAGCGGGCTCTGATAGGGACTGGTCGATTTTTGTATAATTCCTAATTCCAGCATGATATTTATTTCCCTGTCTACGCTTTCTCGATATGCGAGTAGAATTGGATAAGGTCGCGTTTGAAATGGTTGATGCGGCTTGACTCGTTATTCATGTTGATATGATGTTAGTAATCCTGGTTTCTTGTCAAAAACTCTTCGATATTTTTTCAGGATTTGCTCGAACCTTTGGGCCTGGCTTTCCGAAGCCCAGTCGGTGCCCTTGATCTTGTTTGCTATTTCTTCGTCCGAAAGTGTGTAATCGTTGGTTTGTTCCTTTTGCATGAGCGGATATGGTTTTTTACAGGTTTCGTCTTCTTGCGAAGCCATGACGCGGAGATTGTAGGTTTTTGCGTATTCTTTCGTTGGTGGGTCCGTAAAGCGAATTTTGTGTCTCTGTGCTGGTTGGTCAGGTAGCGTAAAGGTTAGTTCATATCGTTCCAAGTCGATTTTTGCTTTTATTTTATGCAGAAAGTCAACTCCCAATAAGCAATCTACCGATAATCGTGGTATGATTAATAAGGTTGAGGCCTCTGGAGATCGTTGGATTTTTATTTTCGCAAAAATTTGCCGCGTGACTTTTGTCGCTTTTCCTGCCGTTGCTCCAGTGACTGTGACACCTGTTAACGGCAGCGTTGGGCATTTTGTAAGTATCTCTTGGTGCAGTTGATACATGTTTTATGAGATTGCACTCACTTCACTGCCGGTGTCGATTAATGCTTTTATTTTAATGCTTTGTACGTTGATTTCTAGTACCGGACATTTAGGATGGTGTGTGATTATAGATGTTTCTTCGCTTAGGAGATTGTTTCTCATATCTTCCCCGTAACCTAGCGTTACCCTCCTCAAGGGGAAGTTCATTGGGGCAACGCTTCTTCGTTTTCCGTATCTGATTTGTCGTCTACGTCTCCGTTGTTCTCCGTCTCGGTCGGTTCGGCCTCTGTCAATGTTCGGATTTTTGTGGATAATCGTTCGTTTTCTTTTTTATTTCTTCGCGATGTGGTTGAATTTTTGTGTGATGATTTGCAGATTTTGTAAAATCTCCTTGTTTGAACGATTGTTCACGCCGGTCATTGTTTTTTGTTTGGCCTTTAGGCGTTTGATCGATCCGCTTTCATTAATGGTTTAGTTCCCCGGCTTGATCAAATTTCTCCAGTAAGTCAAGCAATGTGTTTGTGTCCCGAATACCACGGGATAGTATGGCGCTTCTGATCTCTTCCGAAAAGTGTCTCGACAACTTTTTGATAATGTGCTCTTCGGATAGCGCGGGTTTCAATTCTTTTGCGGTCCCGATCATATGGATTGCGTACTGTAAGCGTTTTTGCTTGAGTGCGGTATCATGCCACCCGAAGTCGAGTTTTTCGCGTATTTGATATTGGATTTCTTCATTCCAAAATCTTCTGCAAAAGGCAGTTTCGAAGTCAACCCAAGATTCGATCTGGCCTTCCACTAGTGTCCACCATTCTTTTGCTAATGCCATGAGACGTTGTTCTATAATTAATTTGATATCATACCTTGGTCCTAACGCTTCCCGATAACGCTGCAGTTCGTGTAGGAATCTCATGGGACGTTCTGTATTGTGTCCTTTGAATATTGGGATTATCAGTTTTGGTGCTCCCCATATCTTGGCTTCCTCTCTTACATTAATTTCGCGCGGATTATTGACACGTTGTATCGGAGGTGTGAGGTGCCCTTCGTTGTTAACTGGGTCCGCGCTTCTTTGATTCTCTTCTTCGTTGTTGATTCTTCCCGTGGCTCTTCCGTTTATCGCGTCTCCCGTAGTTATGTTGTGATGCTCTTCCTCCTGGTGGTTCTCGACGAGGTTGATCGTCGAGCTCAGTGGCGGATGTCCAGCGGCGTTATTTCGCATCTGTCTGTTTGTCCCTATTTCGTCTAGGTCGAGTTGAGTGACATTTGTCGGTTGTTTGGGAATCGTACCTGTGTTTCCCGTTGCTGCTTCTAGATGGGTGCTAGTCATTATTCGGGACATATTCGCGATTTCTCGAGTTATTGTTCCGATAGATTCTTCCATGTGTCGTTGTAGGTTATCGAGACGGCGAGTAAAGGTTGCATTTATGTTAATTATTCGCGTATTTGTTTTTTCTAAATCTACCCGGCGTTGATCGCGTATTTGCGCGAGTAGCTCTGTTAATGGGGTAGCCGATGACTGGATGGGATTCGGTGGTGTCAGTTCGAACCACTGTCTTATTTCACGTGTTTCTCCATGCGGATCTCGTGCTTCGGCTAATTCTTGCTCGATGCTTGGTAGTGTGTATGCTGAATGAAATGCGCTATCGTGATTTTGGGTAGCTCCAGCGCTTATTGCGTTAGAGTTAGTCGGTGTGGCTATAGGATTTGTCGACTCGCTCGTCGTTGTTACTCCTGTCGCGTGTAATGGGTGGTCGATGGTCGAGCACGCGTAATAAGTGAAGTTTAATATAAGACAATGAGTTTATTAGTCGGAGAGTGTAATAATCGGAGTATAATTGGAGGTGTACCGCACTGGTCGTCGGTCGGAGCTGAACTGATTGAAGCGGGAGTAAAGCTGAGGGCTTCGCGCTCGCTTGACAATGGAATAAAGAGTCGAAGGATGTTTAGTCTAGTAGATAAGTGGCCGCTCGCGGCGGTCCGGGTACTCGATAGCCTTAAGGGCTTCTTTGAAGAGCGTATCGAACGGAAACTCCGTATCGATACGCATGAATAAATATTCGAAGTCAAATGAAACAAAGTATGAGGCTGCGGCCGTTACACTCCCCCTCTGGGTCGAAACGATGCTCCCGCATCGGATATTACGGATTTTTTACATTTGAAAAGATTTTGTTAAGTGTGACTCGATATAATTGAAAAAGTAATTTGGATTTTTAAGATATTTTCATTTTTGTGTAAGTTGTGTAATGTTTTTTTAAATATGTGTTTTGTTGTAGTTATTTGTTGATTGTTGATTGTTGATGAAGTAAAACTCCTGGTTGTTATTGAAGTTGGTTTGGAAGATTATCCTCTGGTGCTGAAGTTGATTTGCGGTAAGTAGACTATAGTACCTATACGGATTTTTTCAAGATGGCGGCGGTTCGGAGTGGGGGGTGCTGCACAGCGTGCTCGGCCGGGCCGTGAGGCCCGACGGCTCGCTGCCAGGGTGGTTTTCCCCCTCCCCTCCCTTCCCCTGCGGGACTCCTCGGGTGGTAGAGTAGGGAGGGGGTTGCGAGGGTGGCGAGGTGGTGGAGCGTGCGGGGGGCTCGGTGGTGACGGCGTCGCGACGAGTCGCGCCATCTTGGATTTTGGGGTACGTTGACGGCCGCGTAGTGGTGTCTCCATCGCCTCGGACTCTCTCTCTCTCCGGCGCGCGAGAGGAGATGGCGAGCGGTGCAGCGCGTAGACGGTATAGCGGCGAACGGCTGAAGTACAAGGAGTGTACGGGAGAGCTGGTGACGGCGTGTCGAAGACTCGCGCCATCTTGAATTTCCCAAGCGTTGACTAGCTACGGCTGCAGCGCTATGGTGCGCGCAGGGTGTTTTTCGATGGTAGCTAGCTTGGCCGTGCGGCCCAAGGCGTTGAATTCAACCCCCCGTTTTCCGTGGGAGCGCGGGACTCGATTCCGCAAAGCACGAATGTTTTTTGTTTTTTGTTTTTGTTTTTTTTTTTTATTTTTTCAGTGAGCTGAAAAATATATGCAGGGATGGGAAGGTAAGTAAAAATAATGTGGTTTAATATTTTTACAATAAAGTTTGCATTTTTATTTTTATATCTAGTTGTACATATATATATATTTTAATGTATAAAAAAATATTTTTCTTCTTCTTAAATCTAGGCGTACATTTTTAAATTTCAATTTCAATGTATATACATTAAGGCATATCTTGCACGCGCTCTATCACTTCACGGAAAATATATTCGTGATGAAGACACATTAATTCGGTGCCGATCAAGTAGCGCTGTTCGTCCATTTCTTCATCCTCCTTCGTAGGGAAATGTCGCAGGTCGAAACGCGCTATTATAGTGCACGTATAGTCGTCCCTGATTTTTCTAAGCCCCTCCGCGGAAAGTTTCGTTTCGTCGAGCAAAGACCAATCGTCGCTCGCCACCTTCCAACTGATGTGATTGATAAGCTCATCTTTAAGTTTCTTCACGATGTTGAGATCTTCAGAAAGCAGGCGGATCCTATGTTCGATGCATGGGACCAACCTCGCTAGTCCCTTGTATGTTATCTGTTGCATGATAATCTCCGACGAAAAGCCTTTTTTCGCTTGCTTTTGCTCATGGTGTTCCGATTCATTAAGTGCGAGGACAATTGCTTGTTCGTTGTAAACAGTTGTAAAGCGCAGTGTCCTCCGCCCGAGCGATTGTGCAGACGGCGGCGGCTTGGGTTTTAGTCCGCCAATCCGTCCACTGCAAAAAAGCCAGCGGTCAGTTACGGTCCCCAGTGCTATTAGTTCTCGCCATTGATCCACAGATAGGGAAATTCCTTTGGAGTAACGGCTAGAGAATTTTATTGCCACCTCGAAGTCCTGACCGTTTACTAGCTCGAGCCCGATTGTAACAATTTTACTGCCAGATGCATTTAAGTCGTACGTCGTGGCTAATAACATAGCACTGCTCAATGGCCGCAATGGAATTTCTGCAAGTGGTTTGTCCTCCTTTTCTAGAGCGCGCTTCAGCATCCGATGCACCGACTCACCCTTTTGTTTGTTATTCACAACAGCAGTAAAATTTTCCATTTTATTTTATTTTTCACTATGATTTGAGGAGATTTAAGAGAGACTGCACTCTTCAACTCGTGGAGACGTTATGACTCGGGATGAAGGCCCACTCGGGGGGTTGAAGTCGGTGAAAGTGATGCAATTTTTCCGAGAGAAGGGATGAAGACACGCCTCAAGGATGGCGTTATCTTAAGTGGGAGGTAAGCGTATAGGATTGGGCCTTGAGATTGTCGGAGACCACCAACGCAATTTATGGAACCCTTTCGGTGACATAACTGACGTAACGTATCTCAGAGCTGACTCAGAGATGGTAGTATAAGCGACGACGTACAAGTTCTTGCAAAAAAAAGCTAGAAAATACAACTGCTCTCGACATTCAACGGCCTGACATTGGAACCCATCGGCAGAGACGCAGCGAGAAAACAATAAAAAAAAGTGCAATAAAGAATGCGATGGTTAGCTTACTCTTTACAGCCGCTAAGCCGTCCGCTCGTTGGAACCACAGCGTCGCGTAGTAGCAATACATTTTATAACTGTACACTGTGAAGGGTTTTTTTTCCATCCCAAACCCTTTCTCCCTCGGGGGTGTTTTTTCAGAAGCGTTAATAATTCTATGTTAGCGAGAGTGGGCGTCAGGTATTCCCAAAAATTAGAAAATCTTCAAGTAACCAATGATTTTCTCCGGGTTATTGTCCCTGAATGGGAGTAAAAGCTATAAGTTTGACAACGTTTACGGAAATGCACATTATTTCGTTTAGACGTTCGAGCGTAACGCATCTCGGGTTTACGTGTCAATCTTAGGTCGCTGCAGTTTAGTCGTACAGTGTATTGTTTTTGTGATTTTTGTTTATTTAAATAAACAAATTAATATGTCCGCCGCGGTATTTTGTGAAGTTATCTGTGAAGTGGTAGCTGTTTTCTGTAAAAACCCTCCGCCGGCGCTAGACAATCTGTTGGCGGCGAGCAGTCGTCGTTCGCTTGAACGTTTGCGAAGCGAGGCGTTAATTAAACGATTTACAGTTCTTCCAAAACAACTTCCCGTTAAAAACATTTTAAAACTGTATAGCGAGGGAAAATTTAGTGAGAGTTATGACGTGCTAAAAATTGTTTGTGACGTGATAGCGAAGTCCTCGCTCAAGGCGTCAAAGGGTGCTACATCCCTTCGTCAGAAGGTTGCACAGCTCGGTGAGTACTATACAAGTATAATAATCTGTATAACTTTCAATTTATTCTATATATTTTTCATAATTCAGGGAATTTTAAATAATGTTTAAAAATTTGTTTGTACAGAGACTCAGAGGGCGTTTACTGCGGCCAAACGAGAGGCTGCGATAGCCCGAAAAGAAGCCCGGATTGCCCAGAGGGATGCTGCGAGGACCGTCCGAACAGAGGCTGCGAAGCGGGCGCAGGCAGCGATGGATCGCGCTAACGTCGAAAAGACAATGGCGGGAATTCAAGGAGTCGATTTCGACGAGGTATTTCGGGATCCGATAGAGGAGGTCGAAGTCGCCAGGGTGTCGGGCAATCTCACCGGTTTCACTGAAGGTATGTAAATTTCGATAATGCAGTTTTTTTTTAAGATATAGGATCGTTTTTCTTTAAATATTTAACATTTTTTATTCTCGCTTCAGCTCTACTACATGTTGAAGGTGACAACGACATCATGAACACCACCCTCAATTTCTCGTTTCTGGATGTGAGTGGGGTAAGCGATGTCGAAGGGGAGCAGGAAGGCGTCACGGAGACTGCGATGGAATAGGCTGAGGGTCTACAGGCCTCTATCGACGTCGTTGAAGAACCGGAAGCTGACAGGCTCGAGGTCTCCAACTATAACGACGAATTCCTCCCGCCGGGCAACCCAGGGAAACCTCGAGTCAAATCGGCAGAGGAAACGTGGTCGAGGCTGTTGCGGGGCCGTCATCCCGGCAGACGCCGCAAATATCCCCGCAGCCAGGACCGTCATCACGATGGACTCCAATGCCACCGCGACGCCAGGATGCTGAGCAGCAGCAGCAGCAGCAGCCGCAGTCTCCAACCTTCTCGGAATTTCTGGCAGACGCACAAACTCCGTTGTCCGGTGAGTCAAAAATTGCTCACCGCGTAGAAAACCAACGGTGGTTTAATAAATTTAAGTGCCGTGGTACAGCGATGACGATTAAAATTAAGGATCCGCCGGAGGGTGTAAATGTAGTAGAGTGGCTAGAGGACGCGATACGTGAGCTACATACGCTCATTGTAAGTGGTAGCGAGCC
Source organism: Ichneumon xanthorius (assembly GCA_917499995.1). NCBI lineage: Eukaryota > Metazoa > Arthropoda > Insecta > Hymenoptera > Ichneumonidae > Ichneumon > Ichneumon xanthorius. Next base: position 389,892 of record CAKJTD010000081.1, on the reverse strand, counting down.
GACTGATGTGGTAGGAGTAGAGTTTCGCTCGAACGCGTTCACGCGAGGTGCTGCCGGTATTTCTTACAGACCCGTAGCCGATTTTAATTTTGAGTGCCTGTTTAATATAATAAACTGCGTTTCGCAGAGCGCGTCGGGATTTTGCATAGACGACTCGTTCGGTATTACGTGCAATATCGTTTCGATGCCGGTAGGTGCGGGCCGGACCGTAAAAAAAGGAGTTGAATTTTGGGAGAAGAAATCGGTAATTCAATTCCCCAATAAAGACAATTTATGCCTTCCGCGAGCAATCGTAGCCGGAGTGGTATTCGCGCAGCGTGGGCAGGTTCGCGATGGGCCATTGCAGAAGCGATGGGACAACGTCAGCAGGGACAGATTGGTACTCCAGAAGATCTTGGCGGAGGAGTTAGTTAGAGATGCTGGTATAGACGTCCCGGAGGCGGGGTGTGGTATACCAGAACTGCAAGCTTTCCAGCAAGTTCTCGCTGGAGACGGTATAGCGCTGATAATGTTCGATATCGAGTCGTTAGGTAGCGACGAGCCGCCTTTTTTTAACGGCACCGATGTCGTATTACGTTCTGCGGAAAAAGTCGCGAATAATATTTATTTAGTGTACGACGCTCGTGATCACCACTACGGGTTAATAACAAAACTCCCGACGGCAGCCGGTGCATCTTTTTTTGTACTCCCTGCGGATTTGCGTACAACAGGGCCACGGGTCATCAGTGCGGTCAGAAGTGTCCGTGCTGTATGACGAGCCCACCATGTGACTCAGGTTTAGCGAAGATTCGCTGCAAAGATTGCTGGCGTTTCTTTCGCGGTGCTGCCTGCTTTGCACGACATACGGCGCTTGGGTCACATGGTGCACAATCGCGTTTGTGCAGTATGCTACAAACTTGCAGAACCTGCTTAAGGCAGGTATACAAGAAAGACAGTCCGAAGCATGTGTGCGGGCAATTTTACTGCCGAACTTGCAAGGAAAGCCGGCCAGAAAATCACAATTTCTTCATGGCTCCGCTGCGCCCTGCTAAAACAGCCGAACACCCCGATATTTTTATATTTTACGATTTCGAAACGCGTCAGGAGCTCGAGGTTAACGGAGTTGCCGGGATGAACGTACACGAGGTAAACCTCTGTGTTTCTCAACAGCGTTGCACACACTGTATTGACATGGAGGACACTGTGTGGGAATGTAGTCTTTGTGGCGAGGACGGTGAGAGAATTTTTAAAGTAAATGCCTTGTCGGAGTTTGTAGAATTCGTATTAAAAGATAGACGTGGTGTTGCCCAGGTCACATGCATCGCGCATAACGCTAAAGGTTTCGATGGTCAATTCATTCTCAAGTATATCGTCGAGGAGAAGAATGAAGTCCCGAAACTGATTACGAACGGTACGAGTATTATGGAGATGCGCATCGGTAACACGAGATTCATTGATAGTTTAAATTATTTCCACATGGCGCTCAGCAAACTCCCAAAAGCATTCGGCTTAGGAGAAAATATTTTCAAGGGTACGTTTCCCCATCTTTTCAACAAGTTAGATAACCAAGATTACAAGGGCCCGCTACCGCCTCTCTCAGACTACTCTCCTGACACAATGTCGAAGTCAGACCGTAAACAATTTCTAGAGTGGTACAAAAAAACGCAGCGCATGGGATACGTATTCGATTTCCAGAAGGAGATCGTCGGGTACTGTGCAACCAATGTAACGATTCTTCGGAAAGCATGTGCAGCGTTTCGTCATATCTTTCTAGAGTGCGGGAATGTGTGTCCATTCAGTGAGGCCGTGACGATAGCCTCGGCATGTAATAAAGTATTTCGCAGGAATTTTTTGGAAAAGGGAAAAATATCCGTTTTGCCGCGTAATGGGTATCGGCGAGCTGACCGACAATCAGAGATAGCGATAGAGTGGCTGTTATGGTGTGAACACGATCTCGGGCTGCAGATTGAGCACGCGGGACGGGGACGAGAGCACAAGCTAGACGACGGTACGCGAGTAGATGGGTATTTTGAAACGGGGGCAGGAACCGATAAACAGAAGCACGTGTTGCAATTTCATGGCTGTTTTTTCCATGGCTGCGATAAGTGCTACACAGATCCTCGTAAGGGCGAAGAGGACTGGTGCGGGAGTACGCTGAACGATCGGTACATGCGAACTCTGAACACCTCGGCGCGTATAAGATCGTTAGGGTACACTCTTCACGAGATTTGGGAGTGCGAGTATGCTCGGTTGAAGAGTGCGAATCCGATGGTCAGTACGGTTGTGAAGGGACACCCGATCCTCACCGATGAACAATTAAATCCTCGCGATGCATTTTTTGGGGGACGTACAGGGAATACGCGCAGTTATTGCGAGATAAGTGGTTGTGAGAAAATTCACTACGCAGATGTATGCTCATTATACCCTTATATCTGCAAGTACGGCCGCTTCCCCGTAGGTCATCCCACTATATACACCGCGGATAATTGTCAAGAGATAACCGGTCCACAGTTCGACATAAGCAATGTTGAAGGGCTCGTCCGGTGCACGGTATTACCACCACGAAATCTTTATCACCCTGTACTTCCCGTGCGCATGCACAATCGGTTAATGTTTGCTCTATGCCGAAAATGCTGCGAGGAAATGTTGCAGTGTGCATGCCCTCACGAAAATGAGGCTGATCGAGCTTTCGAGGGTACTTGGGTATCGTGCGAGCTCGCCAAGGCTGTCGAGAAAGGATACAAAATCCTTCGTGTACATGAAATCTGGCAGTACGAGATCGAGGAATACGATCGAAACAGTCAGACTGGTGGTCTCTTTGGGGGATACATTAACCTTTGGCTTAAAATAAAGCAAGAGGCTAGCGGGTGGCCCTCCGACTGTGCGGCGGAGGAAAGTAAGATCGCGTATCTTGAAGCCTTTCGCGTAGCTGAAGGGGTAGAGCTAGATCGCGAGCGCATCGTGAAAAATCCTGGCCTGAGATCGGTAGCCAAACTCTGTTTAAACTCGTTTTGGGGAAAATTTGGTCAACGCGAAAACCTGCGAAAGACCGAAGTAGTAAGAACGCGTCAACGTCTTTTAGAGCTTTTAACCGATCAGAGTTGCGAGGTCAATAAAATAATACATGTTAACGACGACGTCATGTACGTTTCCTGGGAAAAAACTGCCGAAAGCGCGGATATAAACCCTCACGTGAACGTCGTTATTGCTGCATATACGACAGCACAAGCCCGATTGAAACTCTACTCATACCTGGAGCAGTTAGAAAATCGTGTCCTCTATTACGATACAGACTCCTGTATATATATACGTAGAGGTATCGCTGGAGAATATAATCCACCTCTTGGAAATCTCCTCGGCGATATGACGGATGAGCTAGAAGATTACGGTATAGGTAGTTAAGTATAGTATCGTATAGTATACTTAGTAACTATCGTATAGTATAGTATAGTAACATTAAGCGATTCGTTTCAGGTGGGCCCAAATTTCACGGATATATGGTCCAGAAGCCCGACGGTACTGAGCTCACCACTTGCAAAGTTAAAGGCATTAGCCTTAACTACAGCAACGCGGAAAAAAATAACTTTAATTCCATATGCAAGTTGGTCGCAAACCCCGGCACGAGTATATCCGTGAAATTTGGTGCTACACGTCGAGACGCCTTCCACCAGGTAGTCACACGGCAGGAGTCTAAAACGTGTAAGCCAGTCTTTGTTAAAAGACGACGATGGGGCGAACACAACTCACTGCCGTATGGCGACCTCGGATAAATTTGTATAATTATAAATAATTGTGAATCATTGTAAAAATTGTAAATAATTGTAAAATAAAAAATGTATTTGTTTGAATTTTAGGTGCGATGTCAATGTACGACTTATACCCAGATTTGTGGTGAACTACAAAACACCTATACACACACACACACACACACACACACACACACACACACACACACACACACGCGCACGCACACACACACGCACGCACACACACACGCACGCACGCACGCACGCACGCACGCACGCACGCACGCACGCACGCACGCACGCACGCACGCACGCACGCACGCACACAGACACAGACACAGACACAGACACAGACACGCACACAGACACAGACACAGACACAGACACAGACACAGACACAGACACAGACACAGACACAGACACAGACACAGACACAGACACAGACACAGACACAGACACAGACACAGACACAGACACAGACACAGACACAGACACAGACACAGACACAGACACAGACACAGACACAGACACAGACACAGACACAGACACAGACACAGACACAGACACAGACACAGACACAGACACAGACACAGACACAGACACAGACACAGACACAGACACAGACACAGACACAGACACAGACACAGACACAGACACAGACACAGACACAGACACAGACACAGACACAGACACAGACACAGACACAGACACAGACACAGACACAGACACAGACACAGACACAGACACAGACACAGACACAGACACAGACACAGACACAGACACAGACACAGACACAGACACAGACACAGACACAGACACAGACACAGACACAGACACAGACACAGACACAGACACAGACACAGACACAGACACAGACACAGACACAGACACAGACACAGACACAGACACAGACACAGACACAGACACAGACACAGACACAGACACAGACACAGACACAGACACAGACACAGACACAGACACAGACACAGACACAGACACAGACACAGACACAGACACAGACACAGACACAGACACAGACACAGACACAGACACAGACACAGACACAGACACAGACACAGACACAGACACAGACACAGACACAGACACAGACACAGACACAGACACAGACACAGACACAGACACAGACACAGACACAGACACAGACACAGACACAGACACAGACACAGACACAGACACAGACACAGACACAGACACAGACACAGACACAGACACAGACACAGACACAGACACAGACACAGACACAGACACAGACACAGACACAGACACAGACACAGACACAGACACAGACACAGACACAGACACAGACACAGACACAGACACAGACACAGACACAGACACAGACACAGACACAGACACAGACACAGACACAGACACAGACACAGACACAGACACAGACACAGACACAGACACAGACACAGACACAGACACAGACACAGACACAGACACAGACACAGACACAGACACAGACACAGACACAGACACAGACACAGACACAGACACAGACACAGACACAGACACAGACACAGACACAGACACAGACACAGACACAGACACAGACACAGACACAGACACAGACACAGACACAGACACAGACACAGACACAGACACAGACACAGACACAGACACAGACACAGACACAGACACAGACACAGACACAGACACAGACACAGACACAGACACAGACACAGACACAGACACAGACACAGACACAGACACAGACACAGACACAGACACAGACACAGACACAGACACAGACACAGACACAGACACAGACACAGACACAGACACAGACACAGACACAGACACAGACACAGACACAGACACAGACACAGACACAGACACAGACACAGACACAGACACAGACACAGACACAGACACAGACACAGACACAGACACAGACACAGACACAGACACAGACACAGACACAGACACAGACACAGACACAGACACAGACACAGACACAGACACAGACACAGACACAGACACAGACACAGACACAGACACAGACACAGACACAGACACAGACACAGACACAGACACAGACACAGACACAGACACAGACACAGACACAGACACAGACACAGACACAGACACAGACACAGACACAGACACAGACACAGACACAGACACAGACACAGACACAGACACAGACACAGACACAGACACAGACACAGACACAGACACAGACACAGACACAGACACAGACACAGACACAGACACAGACACAGACACAGACACAGACACAGACACAGACACAGACACAGACACAGACACAGACACAGACACAGACACAGACACAGACACAGACACAGACACAGACACAGACACAGACACAGACACAGACACAGACACAGACACAGACACAGACACAGACACAGACACAGACACAGACACAGACACAGACACAGACACAGACACAGACACAGACACAGACACAGACACAGACACAGACACAGACACAGACACAGACACAGACACAGACACAGACACAGACACAGACACAGACACAGACACAGACACAGACACAGACACAGACACAGACACAGACACAGACACAGACACAGACACAGACACAGACACAGACACAGACACAGACACAGACACAGACACAGACACAGACACAGACACAGACACAGACACAGACACAGACACAGACACAGACACAGACACAGACACAGACACAGACACAGACACAGACACAGACACAGACACAGACACAGACACAGACACAGACACAGACACAGACACAGACACAGACACAGACACAGACACAGACACAGACACAGACACAGACACAGACACAGACACAGACACAGACACAGACACAGACACAGACACAGACACAGACACAGACACAGACACAGACACAGACACAGACACAGACACAGACACAGACACAGACACAGACACAGACACAGACACAGACACAGACACAGACACAGACACAGACACAGACACAGACACAGACACAGACACAGACACAGACACAGACACAGACACAGACACAGACACAGACACAGACACAGACACAGACACAGACACAGACACAGACACAGACACAGACACAGACACAGACACAGACACAGACACAGACACAGACACAGACACAGACACAGACACAGACACAGACACAGACACAGACACAGACACAGACACAGACACAGACACAGACACAGACACAGACACAGACACAGACACAGACACAGACACAGACACAGACACAGACACAGACACAGACACAGACACAGACACAGACACAGACACAGACACAGACACAGACACAGACACAGACACAGACACAGACACAGACACAGACACAGACACAGACACAGACACAGACACAGACACAGACACAGACACAGACACAGACACAGACACAGACACAGACACAGACACAGACACAGACACAGACACAGACACAGACACAGACACAGACACAGACACAGACACAGACACAGACACAGACACAGACACAGACACAGACACAGACACAGACACAGACACAGACACAGACACAGACACAGACACAGACACAGACACAGACACAGACACAGACACAGACACAGACACAGACACAGACACAGACACAGACACACACACACACACACACACACACACACACACACACACACACACACACACACACACACACACACACACACACACACACACACACACACACACACACATACGATATTGTATTGTGCAAATAAAAATAATAAAAAAAAAAATTGTTTTCATTTTCATTTCATTTCACACTGTCCTATTATACTTTAATATATCTTGATAAGTTTCGGGCAGTGACGACAGCAGTCTTTTTATCGGTATATATTAGGGCTAATAATATTTATTTTGTTCCAGATATCTCGCTACCTGTTCTCGATCCCATTGATCTAGAGTTTCTGAGCGTCGGCCGTGAATCGGGATATGTTACCGATCCCTGGTGGAAAAAGTAAAAAGTAAAAAAAAATAATAATAAAAAAAATGTATAAATTATATTATTATATATGTATTAAATAAATTGTTATCCGAATATCTGTATATTAATGTTTCCAAACCCAGCTACTCCTCATTATTCAATATGGATCCGCGCTGGAAACACCCTTGGACTTCTATTATTGCTGGTCCTACAGGGTGTGGTAAAACATGCTTCGTAAAGAAGTTTTTAAAATACATCTCGCACATGGCTGACGTCGACTTTGCTCGTGTTCTCTTTTATTATTCGGAATGGCAGGACGGATATGCCGATTATGTTAAAAATATCGAATTTTTGGAAGGCCTACCGCAGGGCTCAGACATTGCTGGTGATCGTAGACCAAAACTTATAATTATTGATGATCTAATGCGCGAGTCTTCAAACGGAGAAATTGTAGATTTATTCACAAAGGGGAGTCATCATAAAAATATTAGTGTCATTTTTATAACGCAAAACATTTTTCATCAGGGTAAAGGTCAGCGTGACATTTCCCTTAACACAAATTATATCGTAGCATTTAAAAATCCTCGCGATCGTGCACAGATCTCGCATCTAGCACGTCAAATTTATCCAGAGGATCCGAAATTTTTACAGGAAGCTTACCACGATGCAACGTCAAAAGCTCATGGTTATTTACTTCTAGATTTAAAACAATCTACCCCAGATAATTGTCGATTCCGCAGCTGCATTTTTCCGGATGATACGCATAATTTTGTGTATGTACCAAAAAGAGGATCTAGTTCTCGTTAATTTATGAAGTATAAATAGGCAGTAGCGAATGTAAGAACATCATTCGAGTCTCTGCTATGGCTCCAACAACAACTGCTAAAGCTTCTATTGGAAAAAAAAACGCGTTCCTGCTACACGCTCTATGTCATCTGGGTAAACAGCAACGTGAAGCATTATTGCGTATAATCGATAGAAACGGTGTGCGGAGTATTTGTGAGTGTGCGTTAAATACCTTAAATGGTACAGTCCCATTGAAAAAAAGTGAACGAATAAAACGATCTAAATATAAAAAAATTTTACGTCGTCTCGTAAATAAAACTGGTGGTTGGAAGACGAAAAAACGTGTAATTGTACAAAAGGGAAGTGGATTCTTACTACCACTTCTTCTCCCAATCATAGGCACTGTGCTGTCTAATATTTTCACACGTAATTGACAAGATGCAGCACGCAAAGAAAATGCTTTTAGTGTCTCAAGATGCTGTCATGCCATCGCGCGAGCAGATAGAGCAAACACGCTCCCTTCAAACACCCGGCACGACACTCAGTAGACTCGATGCGGAAATGGACGATATACTTCGCGCAGTGACTCCTGCGAACGAACGAGAGAAATGGAAACTTTACCAGCAAGTTTTACAACGTCACCAATTTTTTGTCGACGAGGAGAGGCGACCTAAAATTAACACAACCTCTTCGGTAAGTACCAGACCTGCCGAGCAAGCATCTGAGGAAACGGTCCAGACAACTACTGAAGCTGAAAAAATATCTGACGAAGTTATTCTGGCTAGTGTACCAAAAACATATAGAAGACAAGCGGAGCAGTTATTGAATCATTTGCATGCCAGCTCCAACACAACTCTAACGTGGGATAAATCGGGTGCGGTCCATATCAACGGTGAACCAATAAAAGAATCGAATATTATAGATCTTGTAAATGATACTATGCGCCATAGAAAAACTGTGCGTGCCATTGGTCGTGAGCAATTTGGAAATGAACTCAGGCGTTTAGGGATTCCTCGTGAATTTATCGGTAATACAAGCCTATTGTACGAGAGTCTGTCGCTCAACACACCTGTAAACTCTAGACGAAACCTGGCAAAGTCAAATCCCAATACACCGGATACAAGTCAGAATAGCTTAAATTTATCAGGTAATAGACGTCGAACTCCTACTAGTGACTCAATACGATCGTGGAAAACATTAAAACTGTAATAAAAAAATATATATAATGGATTTATTAAAGAAGTTTTATTATGATCCTACGCATCACGCTGGATACGCCGGCGCCCGAAATCTAATTCATGCGGCTGATAACGAGAAAATTCCTCGTGAAGACGTCACTAACTGGTTAAGAACACAGGATGCTTACACACTACACAGACCTATACGGCGACGATTTCCGCGGCGACACTACGCCGTCGATAATATCGATGACGTGTGGGAAGCTGATCTCGTTGATCTACGCTCTCTTAAAGATGAAAATGACGGCTCTGTTTATCTTTTAGTGCTTATCGATGTTCTCAGCAAGTATGTATGGGTTGAGACGCTGCGTGATAAAACTTGTACAGAAACTACAGAAGGGTTCAAACGAATACTCTCTCGAAGCAGTGGTCGAGCGCCTGTATGGCTACAGACAGATCGAGGCAAAGAATTTGTCGGCAGCGTATTGCAGCGGTTTTTGAAAAGTCGTGGAATAAATTTCCGAGTTGCCCGAAACCCCGATATCAAAGCCGCTATTGTAGAACGTTTCAACAGAACATTAAAGGAGCGGATGTGGCGATATTTTACACATAAAAATACACGACGCTATATCGATGTATTACAATCTATAGTCCAAGCTTACAATGATACAAAACACTCTACTATCAAGATGCAACCGGCGGCCGTGACTCTGTACAATGCGGCTATCGCACGCGCAAATATGGTGAAACGATACAAGCTGTGTCACAAAGTGCCTAAATACAAGGTCGGTGAGCTTGTACACTGCTCGACATAAATGCCTGTTTGACAGTTATCTGAGAATTTTGTTATCTTTTGAAATTATCTGAACGATATCTTCAGGCCGATCGAGTGACGAGTTTCGAAATGAATGTTGCTTCGCACTGAAAGCATAGCTTGTTCAAGCGTCGAATTTTTATCTGATGTTTTGTTTAATTAATATTTTTTCTTTTTATTAAATTAACTAAATTTAACAGAAAAAATGAATTAAAAAATATTGAAAAATTGAAAAAATATTAATTATTCGTAGTTAAATATTTTCTAGTAAATCCAAGCTTGAATCACCGTTCAATCGGTAGGTTTATAGTTTGCCTATGCGACATTTTATTGGGGACGCTGACTTGACTAAATGTAGAAAAATACGATAAAAAAAATGATATGGATATAGGATGTGCATCACGGCGACGAATATTTCATGGAAATTTCGTCGTGATCTTATTTAGAAATTTAGAGAAAAAAACAATAATAAAAAAAATGTTACGGATACGCGATGTGCATCGCGTATTCGTAACATTTTTTTTGTCCATCGATTTTTTCTAAATTTCATCAAGTCAGCGTCCCCAATGAAATGTCGCGTAGGCAAGCTATAAACCTACCGATTAAACGGTGATTTAAGCTTGGGTTGACTGGAAACATTTCACAATAAATAATTAATATGTCTCGCCGCGGGAAGAGAAACCACTTCCGGAAAATTCCATATACTTCCTTAACGTTCTCGAGTCTAATCAATCCAGTGCTGCCCTTTCAACACGATGCACGGGAACCCAAACTGCTTCGAGAGAACCTTCTTTCTACGTTGATATGATCACGACGAAATTTCCATGAAATATTCGTCGCCGTGATGCACATCCTATATCCATATCATTTTTTTTATCGTATTTTTCTACATTTAGTCAAGTCAGCGTCCCCAATAAAATGTCGCATAGGCAAACTATAAACCTACCGATTGAACGGTGATTCAAGCTTTGATTTACTAGAAAATATTTAACTACGAATAATTAATATTTTTTCAATTTTTCAATATTTTTAAATTCATTTTTTCTGTTAAATTTAGTTAATTTAATAAAAAGAAAAAATATTAATCAAACAAAACATCAGATAAAAATTCGACGCTTGAAAAAGCTATGCTTTCAGTGCGAAGCAACATTCATTTCGAAACTCGTCACTCGATCGGCCTGAAGATATCGTTCAGATAATTTCAAAAGATAACAAAATTCTCAGATAACTGTCAAACAGGCATTTATGTCGAGCAGTGTACGCATCAGTAAAGCAAAGTCTGCGTTCGAGAAAGGTTACGAAGCTCGCTGGAGCGAGGAAATATTCAAGATTCACAAGATTATTACAAATAGACAACCGCCCATATATGAACTGGTTGATTTGAACGACGAGGAAATTGACGGTTTTTTCTATGAAGAAGAATTAAGCGTTGTAGAGAAGGAAATTGAAACGGAATAATTTTTAATTGAAAAAATTCTCAAGACTAAAGGGAAAGACCGTAATAAACAATACTTTGTTAGCTGGCGAGGATACCCCGAAAAATTTAATTCCTGGATACCTGCAGCAAATATAGTGAATAAATAGTAGCAAAATTAAAAAAAGAATGAGAGATCAATTTTACCTTGTGCTACCGAGCAACAGTAGTATGAAGTACTACCCCGATAATACGGTGGCACACTATATAACACAGCTTCCAAAGCAATTGAAGATGTCTGGAGAATGGGCTGTAGCCTTAACAGAAATTCAATTTCCCCGTACGTTTCTGCATGTAGATGAGATAAATAAAGCTGATGGTGAGACGCCTCCAATAACAGCTCTTAGTAACCAATATCAGTGGGTTAAGATTAACAATAACCGTAACCCGAAAAAGACTATCATCTCACTGAGTCCTTCTACACTTCCGCTAGGCACAGAATCTACATTTGATTCTATACCACAACACGCTGTGAAAAAGCTAGCTACCTCACAGACGACTAACCCGCAAGATAATACTACCGATACCGTCACGCGAAAATATACTAAGCATCCGAAAACTCACAAAGTTGAATATAATGAGGATATTGGCGGGATTGTAAGCTTGAAACGAGTACCTGATAGCTGCGTTGTAGATAAGTGTATACTTCCACATCTTATATGTCTTGATGATAAACTTTCTAAAGCTTTGGGTTTCGAACCCGGAAAAATTATGGATATTCATAAACAATCGGTATTTATCGCAAATTATCCTGCTAATTTATCGCTATCGCTTCCTGATAAACTATTCGTATTGTGACCGCCAACTTTTCCCGAACTCCCAAAGATTGGATTTGGCCACCAACGGCGTGCTCCTCGACCGCTTTATTTATTGTTAAAGGGCGCCAGCCGATTACTTAATCAATCAGCACGGTCGGTACCGATGTTGCTAAGGGCACGCGCTCTCTCGACTCCGGCAGCTGCAGCTAGGCGAGGGTAGAGGGGTGAGGGCGGTGAAAACTTGCTCAATCTCACTCAGAAAATAAACGAAAAATATCCGGCCGAAGCCACTCGATTTATTATAATCACACCAGAAAAACCCGCGTACAAAATTGTCCCTACTAAACTCGCCCCAGCTACTCAGTTCACCGGTTTGAAAATTCTACGCGTTACAAAAAAAGAAACTGGCCCGATAAAAGAGGGAAAAAATAATAATACAAGGTTAAATAATAAAAAGATCGTGCCTCAACAAATTCGGAAAAATAAAAGAAATCATATGAACAGAAATAATGAGAAAATAGATTATAAAACAATACCAAAGAAAAGTTTAAGAAAAAGATAACGGGCCAGGCCAAATTCCCCTACTAATTGTAATTATCGGCCGGACTGTACCGCTCGCCCGATCGTCGCCGTCGCGCGAAGGGCGATGTTCCGCCACGCACACTCACACACACAATCCCGGCGTGCGGGCGAACGCTTTCGGAACGGTACCTGGCGAAAATTCGGAAAACGCAACGAAATGAACCACGAACAATGAACAACTTTCGGCGGCGGTCCCGAGACCCGTGAATTTTTATCGCGATGCCGTTTCGACGCCCTCAGTCGCGAAATAAGGCCTACGAGCTCAAAACCCGCACACCGCGAAACACACACACACGCACTCTCCTCCGCTCTACATAAATTTCGCGCAGGCGATCTCTCCGATGTTACGGTACCGGTGCGGCGAGAGGCCGTCCAATTCCCGGCACTTATGATCCCCGAAATACACGGAAAAAAATAGAAAATTCCCCAGGAAGAGAGAAAACACGAAAAAAATGATTGACGGAAACATAAGCATGAGTTTGCCCGGGACGGAACTCCACGCCGCGATCGAGTCGCGGCCCGCTCGATATAATGCGCGCAAACCGATAATAAGTCGCGTGTCCGACAATTATACAGAGTCAAAAGTCTTACCGCAAAAGATGGAAAAAACAGATCCGAATAACTCCTTGCCGGTACCGATTATTCCTCCGTCCTTCCAAGGTAACCGGGTCGAGAAATGGTCCGTCGAACGGCTCGGTACAACTGATTCTCCGCCTCGATAATTCCCACAAAATCGTCGATCCCACCCGATAGCACGGCGAGCACACGCAACTTATCACCGTCGCTTCACAGAAGAGAGTCCCGACCTAATTTTTGGAGTCGTGCTCGCCGCCTCGCTCGCGTTCTCTCTCGCTCCCCACTTTTCCCGATTTCTGTCCGGTGTCCGGTACCTGGCGCCTCTCCCGACAATGCCTACCTCGCATAACTAATTTGACGCGCGCAACCTATATTCGAATTCGCTGCTTATCGGCTATATGGGTCGCGCATCGAAGCTCGGTGTCTTCCGTCGGATCGGCGGTACCGCTGGCACCCGGTGACTGCATCCATCAGGCTGCGACTCACGGAAATCCGGCGCCCAAGACAGTGCAGCGTAGACAGAAAGCCAAAGCGTAAGCGTGCAAGCGTGCGAAAAGGGCAAAACCATGCCGTCGACAGTCCGTAGCGATGGTCAGCTCCGCTCCAGATGGTCCCGAGAAACAATAAAAACAAAATCCTGGGGAATTAATATTTTGTTTCAACAATAATTTTTCGCCCTTGAGATCGCCTGAGACTCCCAGCGACACGATAGGCCCCGTGTGCTCGCCAACACTCGTAGTTCACGAGGATCTGGGACGCGACCGAAAAATACCGCGTCACAGTATATACAGATATATGTGAAAATTATATAACCGGCGATGCTCAGACACCTCTGTTACGCATCGTACCTGTAGATAATACAAATTATATTTATGGGTCTACGCAAACTAAATCATTCTCCCCGCCAATTTACATACCTTTATTACGGACTGAATTCGGCACGATCGAGATAGATATAAGGACCGACACTGGTAAACCTGTACCATTCCAGAGTGGAACGTTGACCGCTACATTACATTTTAAGCGTATACGATAAAATATATCGCTATGGATCGATATATTGATCATTACGAGAGCCAGATCGGCGGCGGTGTTGATCGTGTTTTCATTGGGGCTCCCTATCAACGAGGACATGGTCCAGGAAGCTTTCTCAGTGGTTTATTTCGACGTGCATTACCATTGCTCACGCGTGGCGCTCGCGCTGTCGGAAATGAAGTGCTACATGCTGGTATGAATATATTAGGTGATGTTGCGCACAACACTCCCTTCAAAGATTCATTCAGAGTCCGTATGACCGAGAGTGGGAGAAATTTGAAGCGCAAGGCCGACGAAACATTTGAGAGTCTCATGCAGGGTTCAGGATATAAAATACAGGACCGCTCGGCACAGAATCATTCGTTGTTTGGTCACGCTAGTCCTAACATCGGTACTCCTACACTTAGAGCTCTAAAATATACTAAAACTAGTAAGCTTAGAAAAGCTACAAAGAAAAAGAAAAAAGTTTCAACCGATAAACGTAGTAAGAAAAAGGGGCGTAAATCAACAAAGTCTAAGAAAAAGCCTACCAGAAAAACTAAAAAAAAACAAAAATTGTTAAGCGTAAAAAACGCACCGTTGCAGATATATTTGGCTAATTAACTAAATAAAATGTCTTTCTTACACGCGCACTCTTGCGAGTGCTTGAAATCAGAGCTGGATGTATTCACTCTCCCACCAACGCAGACAAGTATAGAAGATTCTCAAGGAATTCATTATAAGCCCATTTCTTCACTGACAGATGAGGCTCCTATTGAACTTGTTGTCCCCGGTCATGATGATGAATACATTGATCTAGCCCATACAATGCTAAACTTACGTATTAAGTTACAACCCAGGAACGGCTCCGCTGACGCTCATGATAAAGTAGCACCTGTTAACAATCTACTGCATTCATTATTCAATCAGCTAAATGTATCATTCAACCAGAAACTTGTATCACCCTCGAATAATGCCTATGCGTACCGAGCATACATTGAATCACTACTGACTTACAAGGCTTCAACAAAAGCCTGTTAACTCGGTGCCAGTATGTGGATAGATGATACACCGTCATTTTTCAACTCTCAACCAGTTTCGACGGCTCCGCCGGCTGAGGGTAGACAAGCCCCCGTGCAAGCGAACAAAGGTTTAGCTGCGAGGCAGGCTATAATGGCTAATGGTAAAACGGTAGATCTTACCGGATATCTACATTCTGATATCTTCAATCAGGAAAAGTTTTTACTCAACGGTGTCGAACTACGCCTTCGTCTTATACGGTCGAGAGACGCTTTTCGACTTATGGACGCGTCTGGGAAGGATTATACGGTGCATATAGTCGATGCTAGTCTCATTGTCCGACGTGTTAAAATTAGTCCGGGTGTTTTGCTAGCACATGCTAAGGCTTTGAGTAGAGGAACGGCTAAATATCCGTTTACTTGAGTTGAAGTGAAACCATTTACTATTCATGCCGGTGTTCACGGTGAAATACTTGATAATGTTGTACTTGGTCAGCTTCCGAGACGAATCGTACTGGGCTTGGTCGATAATCGAGCCTTCAATGGAGATAGAACTATGAACCCCTTTAATTTTCACCACTACTCATTAAATTTCTTATCCCTGTACGTAGACGGAGTACAGGTGCCTATAGTAAGCGTTTGCATCCTGATTATGATGAAGGCCTTTACACCGAGTCATATCATACTCTAGTTTCTGGTACGGGAATACTTTGGGATGACGATAGTTGTGGTGTAACAAAAGATGCGCATCCGTTTGGTAACTGTCTATACTGCTTCGATTTAACGCCCGATCTTTCTGCTGGGCGAGCCGGCCACTGGAATCTTGTGCGACACGGTAGCGTGCGTGTAGAAATACGTTTCAAGACTGCTTTAACGAGTACTGTAAATTGTATTGTGTACTCGGAATTCGATAATGTCGTCGAGATCGACGCGTCCCGACAAGTGATGGTAGACTTTTCGAGGTAAGCCTGCGTGCTTCAATAATGATCTAAGTTTAATAAATATTATTATATTATATGGTTGTAAGGTTTTATAAATAAATAATACGTTAACCCCGAATTAAGCGGATTTATGTTTTTATTCGATTTTTAATCTCTCGAAAACCTCCACCAACTCCCGCATTTCATCATCATCATCATTTTTTACAATATTATATCCTCCCATCGCTTTCGACTCTTCTTCTTTCTTCTTCTTCTTCTTCAACTCCTCTGCTTCTTCATGCCTTTTTCGCTTCTCAGCTCCGACCTTTTCGCTGCGCCGTGGATGGTCCTCACGGATGCATTCACAGGGCTGCTGCTGCTGCTGCTGCTGCTGTAATAAACGAATGTATATATTATATTTAAAGAATCGGTTTTTTATTACTGCGTATTTTAATTATTAAGCTGAGTGTTCCTCACCGATGCGCACAATTGTCGCCGCCTTTCCCGAGCGAAATATTGACGTCTCCGAATAAACCATATTTTCGGAGGCTGTGGCGGATACTGCATCCGATTGTTCCGTCGGGGTGTAGGCTTCGTCCTCGGCTGCTGCACCCAGCCGTGTCTAGTCCGTTCTTCCACACGCACTCCTCTCCGCTGGGTCCCGTGGTTACGCCTCGTGAATACCTTCACAGGTTTTGCTCTTCGGTGGACCATTTTTAGATGTATACCGTACGAGAATTATTTTCCAACTGAACACTCAGTATCTCCCGTTGAAACAGCAGGACTCGTGCAAGGTGTAGTAAAATCATGGGGGTGATAGAAGGGGCTGTTTACGTCACTTTTCTTGTCAGCTATTTGTAAGCAGGCATCTCAAGGGGTTGGGCCATTACAGGACAAAAAAAGTCAAACTGACGAATTAGAGACACACCCCCGCTCAGCCCCTCCATCGCCAAAATCTCTCCGATGCATCTGCACCGCTCATCGGTAGTACGTAGCGATCCTTCGACAGTTGCGGTTGTACTTACTGGACCATAACATTTTTCACCAAAATGGACTACGTCATCGATATTCAAGGGTTTTACGACAAGGATGACTGCTTCAGTGCTAAAGAAGTAGCTGTCGTTACGCTCGACAAAGAATACGTGGGCCATTGGATCACCGCTTCAGCATACGTTTTCACGAATCTCCCGAGAGCAGTGCGCGCGAAGAATAATTGGACGACTCGCCATCATCACGGCCTGGAGTGGTTCGAAGGAGACGTAGGAATCAGATCACTACACGCAAATCTCCGACAGATCATACGAGCTGCTGGAACCGTTTACACTCGCGGGCACGAGAAGGCAAAATATCTGCAAAATGTTACGGCACGTGAAATAAAAAACCTTGAGGAAACGGACTGTCCATCATTCAACGATCTACCTTCCTCGACGCAAGTCTGTCTGCATCACGGGCTCTTAAACAGACCGAAGCTGTCTTGCGCCTTAAACAACGCTGCAAAATTAAAGGAGTGGATTCTTCGCGACGTACCTCCTACAGCCACGCGGATACAACA
Organism: Ichneumon xanthorius; assembly: GCA_917499995.1. Taxonomy (NCBI): domain Eukaryota; kingdom Metazoa; phylum Arthropoda; class Insecta; order Hymenoptera; family Ichneumonidae; genus Ichneumon; species Ichneumon xanthorius. The sequence continues at coordinate 371,554 of CAKJTD010000081.1, read as the reverse complement.
GTTTGACTTCTTACCGGAACCTATGAATCTGAAGAAACCACGCGATTGTTACTCTCCAGTCGTAACAAGTGATGAATACGATCCAGATTGGCCAGGCATTGCAGGGCTTACTCTAAAGTCTCGCGGAGTGTTCATGCAGCGGATCAAATTCCAACTCTGTTAACGAGACCGACAGCCCTTGTTGTGAACACTGACGACTACACGCGCCCTGGAACACACTGGGTCGCAATCTATATCGATGGCCGAGGACGTGGATCGTACTTCGACAGCTACGGCATTCCGCCGCTTGTACCAAGCCATATCCACCGCCTACGCAAGAACTGCACCCTCTATCGATGGAATACCAAGCAAATTCAAAGCCTCTCTTCAAATGTGTGTGGCCAGTTTTGTATTATGTTCCTTTATCATATGTGTGGCGGGGGATCTCTACTACAATTCCAGAATCTTTTCACCGCCGATCTCAAACAAAACGATCGAATCGCCGCAAGATTTCATAAACGTATAATGAGTGAGCTGGCGACTGATACGAAAAACATTAATAAACACTCTAGGAACTCGTTAACGGGTCGCGGAGTCTGTGTTAAAAAATGTGTTCAACACTGCTGCGCTAGACTGAATAATTTTAAAATTTGTATACATTAAAAAACTTGTACAACTAGATTTAAGAATAAACATGCAAATTTTATAAAAATATATACCAAAATTATTTTTACTTACCTTCAATCATCCCTTTTATATATTTTCTAAATAAGCTGAAATAAATGTTTAAAAACATTTCGGCATGTGGGGTCAAACTCGCGCTTCCAAGGAAAACGCTACTTGAGTTCAGCGCTTTAGACCATTCGACCAAGCTAGCTCACGCAAAGCCTTGAGCTACCCTCGAGAATCACTCTGTGCGCAAGAGCCAGAACGACGCTTCCGTACCTAACCAACTCTTGGAAAATCCAAGATGGCGCGACTCGCTGCTGCTACGGCGTCACGAGCTCTCACCGAGGCGATGGGCCCCGCCGCCGCTCGGTCCCTACCGAACCCCCAAAAATCCAACATGGCGCGACTCGTCGCGACGTCGTCGTTAGCTGGCCCCGCGCGCGCGCCAGCCAACTCGCCCCCACTCTCACTCTCACGCCCGTCCACTACACTCTCCCCTCCACCCGCGCCTCAAGTCAAGGTACTCAAGTGATCGACTGGGGGCGGGTGGTCGGGACTCTGCAGCCGAAGAAGCAACATCTCCTCCAGCTCCTCACCCTGGACACCCACCACCTCCCACCCGGGCCACCCTCTTCCTCCCTAGGGGGGACACGCGGGGGAAGACGAGGGGGTCAGGGGGAGAAGGGGGCATCGTCCCCCACCAGCGAGCCGGCGGGCCTGACGGCCCGGCCGAGCACGCTAGACACCACCCCCACTCCGAACCGCCGCCATCTTGAAAAAATCCCTAGGTACTGTAGTCTACTGTTCACATAGCCTACGGATGACGGATAGTTCCACCGGGGAGTAGTATCAGCCTCCGAACATCGAATATGATCAGTGCATCACACAAGTACTCGCTTCAGCTTCTTCATACTTGTGATCCGCGTGCCGTGTTGGCCGTATAAATACGGGGCCAACAGGACTTTCGCCAGAGGATCAGTTGGTGATTGCGTCAAACATGGACCGTCAAGGTCAAAAGACCGAGATCCGCGGAGAGACGACTTGCTAAGCCCCATTGCGCCGGAACTCTCTTTAAGAGAGACACTGTCCCAAGGTTGATCTTGACTTGACGGCGTTAGCTTTCTACGCGATACCGCCCAAAGGTCGTTATTCGTCTTCTTGTTCCAGTCGCAGACACGGCCCTCGTATACCGTCCGTCACCTTCTTAGCCAAGAAGAGCCCTACCGACCCCGCCGGGACAGCGTGATACGGAGGAGATACGGGCAGCGTGTCCCTCACGAGGTCCGAAAATATTATAAACGTGTCCTGTGATGTGAGTCCTCGCGTCTACTGCGCATGCGTCCGCGTCCGCCTGCTGGCGCATCTTCCATCTCTCTCGGATGCTCGCATCAGCGCAGCACTTTCTTTCTTTTCATAAAAAATATCTTAAAATAAATCGCACTTTGGTTAATCGCTCGGCAAAGTGTTTTTTTTTTTAAACTGACGAACATTTGTGCTGAAAATTAACGAAAGAAACTTGTGATCATGTGAGTGATGATTGAAGAAGTCAGAATAAAAAAAAGTGTGAAAATTTATGCGCAATAAGTGTCATAAAAAAATAACTCGTGTAAAAAAAAAGTGTGAGTGCCAAGGTATCAGTTCAGTTTGGAAAAATTGAAGTCGTGCACTCGTTTTGATCAAAATTTATTTTGTAATGAAACACTGCGAAGATAGCGTAAAGAATTAAATTTTGGGTTTGTGGTAACTGAAATAAGACATAAACAACTGTGAAATCTTACGCTTACTCGTCTGAGGCTTGAAGTCTCAGTTAGCCCCTATCGTGTACCGATCTCACTGACACCAGCAAGTCTTTCGGTGGCGTCATCTGACGCTCGAAGTCTTACGCTTATTCGTCTGACGCTTGAAACTTCAGTTAGCTCCTACCGTGTACCGAGCGTTAAGATGTTTTCAGATGAAGAAGACGGACTTTTCAGATGAAGAAGACGAAGGGGCGGAAAAAATCTTGAACAGATGTAAGAAAAAATATTACGCCAAAAAAAATATAATCAACGGTAACCGAGCCAAAGAAGAGTTGCCACGGCCAAAATACAGTTCAACGACCAACACACTGTAAGTCCTTGTTTACTTTTTGTTTTTTCGTTTGATCTTTATACTTCTATCGCGGTGTCCGTCTGTTGTGCATCGGTAGAATAGCACGTAACGGTTGATCCGACTATATTTTGAAGGGACATAGGTGCCGCTTCGTCTGTTAAGGGGAGACTATCGCCGTTCATCGAGAGAGCCATAAGACGTAGTCTCGACCTGATAAACGATGAAAGTAAAGATAAAAACTGTGATCGTAAGTAAATAACGAAATACTTTGCAAACTGGTCGGAAATTCATCATGATTTTTATTCAAAAATCGTAATCATGGTTTTTCCTTTCAAGATTCGAGTGGGCCCGAGGAAGATATGGCCCGCGACATCTTCGGGAGCACGTCGAGGAGCATCGAAGAACGGTATGATCCGAGAATTTCATATATATCGTATACATTCGGAAATTGTGAGACTTCTTTCTTCATGCGAAAAATGTTTTTTTCAGAGTCGAGTGTATCCGCGGATGATACGGCCCGCGACATATTCCAGAATACGTCGAGGAGCTTGAAAGAAGAACGCGTTATCAGCGGAGAAGAACGCGAATGCGGGGGGGGCTCCGTCCCCCCGCAGGAATATAAAACCCCCCATAAGGAAGATAAAACGTAAAGAGAAAGATATTTTAAAGTATATGTATTCTTACTTTAATAGAATCCCGCGCAGAACAAATTAGTCCCGGAAGGAGTCCCGGAAGGAGTCCCGGCGGGACTCCCGGCGGGACTCCCGCCAAAGGCCCGCGAGAGGCCTGCAGAAGTCCCGCATACAATTTGGAACGTAGTTCTTACGACAAATTAATCAGACGCTTTCGAGGACCATTTTGCGATATTCCTTAATTTTTTGGGAATTGAGAATGACTCTTGAAATTGAAAAATTTAATATTATAAATTTTTAAAAACGCATAGTCTTTGTTAACCTCTTCGTTGATATTGATGTGTGGTATTGGCGATTTTTTTATTAGATTTTAAATTCGACACGTACGCAGGAGTTTTTGGAGTTACTGATTCTGAATTTGAAGTCGAAATTCAAAAATTTTAAGTGGCTGATGCATAGGGTATGGTGCTCTCGAGAGTACTCTTTTTTTAGCTGTTGAAGACAATTAGGTAAATAAATTTTTTCGTTCGTTCCTCGATAGAGATATTTTATACCTTTTGACTATTCCAGGAATTTGTCGACTCGCTTTACCAGAAACGATAAACCTTAGGTATTTTAAAGTTAACTTTTGTTGTAACAAATGTATCTTGTGAAATGAAATATTCCGTTATTATTTCGCGACGGATTTTCAGCTTTTATAACATTTTGTAACTATTAGCTATAATTGTCCAAAACTTTGTTTTTTTAACCCTCGGTAGCGACCTCTAAAAATGCATTAATTTCGTGGACCCTTCGTACATCGCATTTTTCTTTTATACCTTACGATAATACGGGGTGGCCGCCAGAAAGTTTAAAAGATTTTAATTTAAGCGCACTCCTAATTCGGCCGTTATTCTACGCATCGCAGTTGATAAACCGCTTCGCATATATTTGAAAAATTAATAATTAAACATAAAATTTGTTGAAACTAATGTAGAAAACTAATGTAGATTTTTTTATTTATTTGTTATTATTTAACGTCGCATCAGCAGCTATGGTTATTAGCGACGGGACCTACTATATTTCCTTTGGTGGGAACCGTACCCACTTTGGGGGTTACGCAATATGAGTGAACGTTAACTGTACTTTTGGATGTCAGTAACAGTCGGCCTTCTAGGTTTGCTTCACGGCGCCGGAGCTACGTCACGTCGATTAGTAATCCCGTCAGCGGGAGTAATAGGGCTCATTACTCCCGCTGGAAGCGCTATTACTCCCGGGGAGTAATGGTCATTGGCGAATATCACGATTTTGCGACGCAAGAAATGTGGTTATTTTAACGAAGTCGGGAAAAAAATATCGTATGCGACAAGGGAGGAAGTGCATTTTCACCTCGTGTGAATTTCTGCCCTCGCTTCGCTCGGACATCAAACTTCACACCCGGTGAAAAAACGCACTTTCCTCCCTTGTGGCATAATATACTATTTCATCACTCGGTGCGGAAATGGCTACTTTTCCGCCCGCTTCGCGTGCGTAAACCCGCGATTTTCGCACCTTGTGATGAAAAATTTCGTACATCCCTCGTGCGAAACACTTTTTTTGCCCGCCTACGCTAAAAAGTCCACACTCCATGCCTGCAACGGGGGCGGAAAGTTGTCGATTCTTGACCAGCGGGCCAAAAAGAAACACAGCGGGCCGAAAAGTATCGCAGCGGGCCGAAAAGTAACGCAGCGGGCCGAAAAGTAACGCAGCGGGCCGAAAAGTAACACAGCGGGCGGAAAAGTAACGCAGCGGGCGGAAAAGTAGCTACAGCGGGCCGAAAAGTAGTCCCAGCGGGCCGAAAAATAGCTACTGTGGCGAACAACTTTCCATCCTCATTGCAGACATAGAAATGTGGCCACTTTTTAGCATAGTCGGGCAAAATTAGTACATTACTTCACGAGATAGAAAAAGTGTTTCGTACGAGGGATGTACGAAATTTTTCATCACAAGGTGCGAAAATGGCCGTTTTACGCACGCGAAGCGGGCGGAAAAGTGGTCATTTCCGCACCGAGTTATGAAAAATATCGTATGCCATTCGGGAGGAACTTTTCACCTTGTGCGAATTTCTGCCCTCGCTTCGCTCGGGCATCAAACTTCGCACTCGGTGAAAAGACGCACTTTCCTCCCTTGTGGCATAATATACTAATTCTTTTTCGAAGTGTGAAACACGTACCGACGGAAAAGAACACTGCGCTCGCCCCTGCAGGGGTGTTGACGCAGTATTATTTTTGTCCACGGTCGGAATGTCAATGTGAAGAAATTCAAGCGAGCTGGTAAAGGCAAAATTTTTACTCCTGTAAATCCGGGTTCCTTCTTCGGGAGCGTGTTCGAGGATCGAACGCACTCAGTGCGGAAATGGCCACTTTTTCGCCCGCTTCGTGTGCGTAAAACCGCCATTTTCACACCTTGTGATGAAAAATTTCGTACATCCCTCGTGCGAATAGTATATTATGCCACAAGGGAGGAAAGTGCGTCTTTTCACCGACTGTGAAGTTTGATGCCCGAGCGTAGCGAGCGCAGAAATTCACACGAGGTGAAAATGCACTTCTTCCCTTGTCGCATACGATATTTTTTTCCGATTTCGTTAAAATACCCACATTCCTTGCGTCGCAAAGTCGTCATCTTCGCCAATGACCGTTACTCCACCGGGAGTAATAGAGCTTCCAGCGGGAGTAATGAGCCCTATTACTCCCTAGGGAGTAATGAAATTGTACCGCGCATGCGCACATGTTAACAATGGTCATCGATCAACTCGTGTGATTACAGCACTCGCCTTCGGCTCGTGCTGCAAACTCACGCTCGTTAGAAAGACGTTTTTCGCCCTCGTGGAGTAATGTACTAATTTTTCTCGACTGCGATAAAATAACCACATTCCTTGCGTGCAATACGGGCGGAAAATAGTCATTATTGACCGATGATCATTACTAACCTGTGCGCATGCGCAGTACAGTTTCATTACTCCCTCTGCAAGCTCTATTACTCCCGGGGAGTAATGGTCATTGGCGAATATCACAATTTTGCGACGCAAGAAATGTAGTTATTTTAACGAAGTCGGGAAAAAAATATCGTATGCGACGAGGGAGGAAGTGCATTTTCACCTCGTGTGAATTTCTGCCCTCGCTTCGCTCGGGCATCAAACTTCATACTCGGTGAAAACACGCACTTTCCTCCCTTGTGGCATAATATACTATTAAGCCACCGCGAGCGACTCGGTAATTAGAGCACCGACTCGGGAATTACCGAGTCAGATATGTTGAAAACCAAACAAACTCCAAATCCCGTTCTCGAAGAAGCGATGATTTGGAAAGACATTTGTTTATCAGAATAAAGTAAACCACAAATATATGACAAATGTTAAGCTGACGTGCCTGCCCTCTTATGCATTTATAAGGGATCGAGAGCAGGTACGCATCAGTCTGATCAGAACTCAGATTACGGTACGGTTGATTACGTGTGTATAGCGAGGGGCTCGCTATCGAATACGGGAAATAACTGTGAGTAGCGAGTGGCTCGCTATTGGGTATACCGCGATTGGTAAATATATAATAAAGTAATGAATACCTCCGTAATAAATTGTGCATTCATTCTCTTGGGTTCAAACCCTTTACTGGATAAATCCCGAACATTCGAGCTCACGGTTCGAGCACAGAATCCGGAGTGGCTAACCGAGTTTCTGCGGCATAACAATAGAAACAAGTTTCACTTTTTTAAAAATATTAATTCCACGAATCCCGTAGCTAGGGAAACCTTGAATGAAATGTATCATTCTGCACGGTTTACGGATTACATACCGGCAACAATGCCACTAGACCAGTTGGCAAAAATATTTGACACGCGACAACGCTTTCCGTATGCTCTAAAAAAAAAAACAAGATTACTAATTGCATTACTATATAATTGGCTGGTTTTGTTGCGACTTGGGCACTTCGCATCCTCGCTATGGAATTTAGAAAACGGAAATTTAGATGTACGGTTTCTGAATACTGGTAATACGTTAATTCCGTTCGAATAATAAAATTTTCAAACCGCAAGTGACGTATTCCTTATGACGTCATTTACCGTCTAAAAATTAATTTTCTGAACTGGAAGTGATGCATTTTCGGTCGAGCAAGTAGTTTTTCCCCTGAATATGTATAAGCTTAGCTTTTTTAATTTCTATACAAATACAAGGATCTTTGGCGTCGACGACAATACTGTACCTCTGATAATTGAACGGTTGCCATCTGATCGTAATCCTATTTCATGTACTGCACATTGATCATCTGACGAACTCGACAATTCGCCCCATCCGCACCGTTCTAATGGGAATAAAAAAATGTTTCTTATCTCTGAATTCGCCATATCTTTTGATTAATTTACATTACATCATATCACAAAAATATATTAACATCTGCATATATCTACTGGAGCGTGGCAAAATTTTGCCCGTTACTTAGGACTCGGACCAGCTCGCTCATCGATTCACAAGGTGATTCTGTAGGGCCAATATGGTAAAATCGGATTATTTTTTATTTTATTTGGTTAAAATATTTCATGTATTCCGCGTCTCGGGCGAGAGAGCGAGCCGAGGAGAGAAAACTCGTCGTCGGGAACAGCGAAGAGTCGCCGCTGGACAATACATCGCTGTGCCAGGGACTCTCATCCCGAGGAATCCCGAAAGATCGAGTCGTCTACCCCTGCTGTCTGAGTCGCTGGAAAAGCGATCTGTGGAGTCAACCGCCCACAATACGGTGCAACGTCAACATCCCGTCGGAAGTGCAGCTGCCGGAGTCCCGAGCTGCATAATTATTAATATCGTCGGCGTCTTGATGGTGGGGATTGAGTACCACTGTGAGACGGAATCACCCGGGTTTCTCCCGTGCGGCTATCAGCGTTACGCTGTCGCGGGAGAGCGTTGCCGAAATCCCGGAAAGGGGCGAAAATTGACGAATGTAAGATCGCGCGATTAGGCAGGGGTAGGGACGCGTTAACGAGAGCGATCGCGGATCGATGCTCGGGGCACTTCCCGTGGAGTCGTCGAGCGAGCTGGGCGAGGACGACATACTTTCGTTTTGGGGGATCTTCCGCCAATTCCCGAGCAGCGAATTCGACCCATCGCATCGAGTTATCCGTCGTCCGAACCGGTGAGCTTTCGAAGCCCAGGCTTCGCTTATTGCAAAAATTGTAATTGTTTTGTACTCCGGTTCTCCCGTGCACCGATTGTGTACGCGTGCCGGGAGTTTTTCTGTCTCGTCGGCGTGTCTCGTCTCGCCCGCGCCGAGGATTAGCGCGAACGTCGTATCCCGGTTGTCGCGTAGCGTGCGTGCGACACGGGCGCATAGTTTTGTCGCGGGAATGAAGCGAGTCCGCGCGGGTTAAAGTAGCTTGTGAATTTTCTGTCAAACTCCCGGGAGTTAATTGTTTTTCGTTGGGTGGGGGTAAACATTTTGAATAACAAAAATGTTGAATGGCCAATATCTCGAATTTTTAAGGTGTTATATCCGCAGAAACTCAGGTAGCTAATCTGGGTTTTGCGGGCGAGCCGTTAGCTCGTGAGATTCGGGATTTATCCGGTTAAGGGTTGGAACCCAAGTGAATTAAACACGCTATTTTTAATAAGCAATTATAAAATGTTTATTTACCAATAATTATACACTTGGAGTAGAATCTTAGTTCTTCTACTTCGTAGCTTTTAACTATTACAATTAACTATTACTGTTAACTTTTAATCAGGGATATAGTATCCCTATGACGAGCCCTTACTCGAGAAAAGGGTACTCGTCGACCGTAACCAACCGTACCGACAGGAGTACTGAGACTCCCCAGTGTCTGCTCTCGATACATTATATATAGTTGAGAGAGCAGGCACGTCAGCTTATTTTCTTCTAAATGTTTATGGTTTACTTTATTTTAGTAGACAAAACTCTTTCCAAATTCTCGCTTCTTCGCGAACGAAATTTGGAACTTGTTATGATTTCATCATTATCGGCTCGGTAATTCTCGAGCAGGTGCTCTAGATACCGAGTCGCTCGCGCTTGCTTAATTGCTGACTCGACAGTACGGTGGAATTCGGCGTCATGTCGCAACGACGCGCTCGCCGCGCGCTCGTCGCGTGCCACTTGTACGCTTCGATTATTGCGCAACCTGATTGCACAAATAATCGAGGCATCGCGATACCCGGGGTACAACATCCCTCCCCCCTAAAAAGAAAAGAAATAATTTTTCTTTTCGCTCGTCTCCGGCGAGCTTCTTATTTTTAAGTTTTTTAGATGTACCCCAAAAATAATATTTTAGATGTAACAAAGGGGAAAAAAAAAATTAATACCTATATATGCGTATAGAAAAATAAATACAAATATTTATAATTCTTCCAGGAAGTCGGGCTAATGCCCGCGCGTTGCGACACGCGGAAACGTTAACTTCTTCTTTTGCTGCCTTTTGCTGACGGTCGGGGTCGATGCCCGGTGGCCAAACTCGCGTCTGCATTTTTTCCCTATATTAACAGACCGTTACCCGGGTTTTCTTATTAATCGTTTACCGACCGTCTACGAAAATTCTTTGGCAATCCACGATGAGCAACAGACGCAGCCCGAGCCCGCCTGCCAAAGTAAGTACAACTTTGTATTCTTGTGCTATCCGTTTACTATGCCTGGTATATGCTAAAAAAAAAAAAAATATTTTTTTCAAAAAATTTTTTTTTTTTTTCAAAAACTTTTTTTTTCCTTCTCAGGGGAAAAAAAAAAATTATTATTTTTTTCTTTTTTTTTTCAATTGCGATTTTCCTGAAAATATCGAACTAATTTATTTTTTATTTTTTTTTTCCAAAAAACTTTTTTCCACAGAGGATGCAGATTGAGGCGCCCGACGCTGGGTTGTCGTACACCCTGCTGGTTCGTCCCGCGGCTTCGGGCCGCTCCAGTCCGGATGTTGAGGTGATCGCGGAGGTCCCCCGACACCCCCGTCCGGACATCAAGGTCATCGGGTCCTGGGTGCGGAATAGGCCGACGCCGTCAGCGCCGAATCCGCCTATCCGGGTACTGTCTCCGGCCGCCATTAACTTCCGGTCGATCCATGGGCGTCTTCCCCGGGTTGGCGAGGCCATTTTGCCTCGTAGTACTCTGGCCCCCTTGCCCCGAGGGGCCCCCAGGGAGAATCCGCGCCCCGCGGGTGAATCCGACAGCGACAGCGATGACGACGAGGACCGTGCGTCGCGGGAATGGCGTGCCTCCCGCGGCATAATGAATTGGCGGCACGCCGATTTTTACTAATACGCGGTTTATGTACCAAAAAGGTTCAGCGTGTTTGATTAAAATAAAAATGGTTTTTTCTCCACTATAATTCTTCCTGTGTTTTTGAGTTTATTCCTCTCCTTCCCAAAAATGACGGGGAAATTCACCCTTGACGAGGGTGTGCGTAGTCGCGAATTCTTTCTTTTTTATTTATTTATATTTATTATTATTTTATTTCTCACTTGCCTTCCCCTTTCCTGCGTTAGGGGTAAGCGCGTCCTCGCGGTGCCTCCCGGGCTCCGATGGAGGTCACCTCCGGCGACTTCGTCCTGCAGCGGAGTCCTCGATAGATTGCGTAACCGACTAGGGCCAGTAGGGCTACTATGCCCATCGAATACTGGCCGACAACGTAGTATTGCTCCGTGCGGTTTCTTGTCGTAGGTATGTTGACGTCGCCCAACGCTTTCCTCGCGTCGCGTAATTGTACGCCCAGGGCATTGACCTCCTGGGGACTGCTCACTGCATGCTCGAATGTCGTCGACAAGCAGTCGGTAAGTTTCCTCTTCTGCCTGTGACAACGTAAGGTTGTAGACCGGCACGTAGCTCGTTCCTTCAGCGTGCTGGGTCCACGGCCGAATAGTTTCGAGCTTAAAATCCGTTGCGGTGGCGGTACATCGGTTGCTGAGGGTCAGCAACCCCGTCCCACGCAGCACCTCTTGCTGCGTCAGCGATTCCCCGCAACGCACGCTCACAGACTCGTCACTCGGAGACACGTACAGCCATCTGCCTGGTTGTCGCAACCCCATCACGAGTGTGTGCGGAAGCCTTACGAGCTTCTTTGGACACTGCTGCCCCTGACCTACCGTACGCTCGGTGTACAGTCGTATGCTGCATGGCGCGTCCTCATTAATGGCCCTGACCGGGTGTCGGGGCTCGCAATAGTATGTATCCTTGTCCCTCTTGCATGCTTCCAGGTCGTGTTCGGACATCCGAATGTAGCGGCGGTTTCCCCGGTCTACTACCACGAGGTCTACGGCGGCATCGACGAAAAAATATGTCTCGTTGTTCCCCTTCCTCGGGAGGGGGTAGACGTAATTTATCCCGTACTCGGAAGAACCGATGAGCGGGATTTGGAGGAGTAGGGTTATCATCCTCTCCTTCCGGAATGCTTTAGCCGTCGCCAGACGTAGTATGGCCGCCGCGTTTGCCCGGGTAACTGGTTGTGGAAAACTTTGCCCTTGAGGTAGATGCGGTAGTGCCTCCGTGAGGTACCGGGTGAGGACGGCGGGTGTCACCACAGACACTCCCACCGTTCCGGATGCCACTTGCGCAAAAATTTCAGCCATTTTCTCGACATCCCGGAGAAAGGTTTCGACAGAGGCCTCGATCAGCACCAAGCTCTCATCGAAATGTTGCTTGTCACGCAGTGCGTCGGTGCGGTTTTGGAAATACCCGTTCACGGTGTGTATCATCGTGGAGAGTTTTTGTAGATTTCGCTGGGCCTCCTGCGATGTTTGGTTAAACATCTGGACCGTTGACTCCACGACCTGTAGCTGTTTTTCCATGCTAACCTTCAGATCCGCCTGCGTGCTCCGAATGTCGGAGATCTCTGCATCGAGTCGCTCCCCGTCGGTAGCGTCCATATTGCCCGTTATGGCCTTTAGCACGGTACCCAGTGCGTTGATCAGCCCTCGTCGTTTCCGGTTTGGTTCTACCCCTATGAGGTCCTGTACGACTCCCACGTTATCCTCGATTTTTTCCGAGAGTCGTACGAGATGCTCCAGCATCTCTGTGCAGTGCCCATCCGGGCTTCCGTATTCTTCGCACTGTTGGCGCACGATGTCCAGCTGGGTTTGAATCCGGTGTTCCATAAACGCCATGTTGGCTATGTTGATCCGGATGGCCAATGTCCAGACGTTGGAGTACGTGTATAATGTCCCGGCTCTCTCAAAATAGAGCCCAGGGGCATTCTTGAAGGGTCGTAACTCGTACACCCGTTCCGGGGAGGCGGCGTCCGCTTGTAAACCCGCCATCACCGCTCTGTAAAATATGTTTTCTATTTTTATTTTTTATTGTTAGCCCATAAGCGTAATCATTGTTTCAGCCTTGTCGAAGCCAGTGACCGGTCTGGAAGTTCTTTGCCAAAACTTCTACTCCTCCACGTAGTAACGTAACCGGTCTACATGCACTTTTACTTCCCGTCGACCCTGTTGCAATGTATAGTTGCAAGGGGGATGCACCCCGACGACGGGGTAGGGCCCGATCCACTTCGGGGTGAGCTTGGCGGAACGTCCCCGGCGTACCGTTGTGTCATGTAGAAGTACCCGATCTCCCACCTTAAATTTCACATCCTTGGCTTTGCGATCGTATTGTTCCTTCGCATGCTTCTTTGCGGCTTTCAGGTTCAAATGCGCTGTAGACCAGGCCGCACGTAGACGCTCCCGCAGTTCCTGGGCGTAGTCGTCGTAGCTGTACGTGGGCCTCCGTGCCTTTTGAAGGGCTGTAGGGAGATCTGCGTTCTCCCCGTAGACCAGGCAATAGGGGGTGAAACCCGTTGCCGTGTGGGGCGTTGTGTTGTATGTGAACATAGCATAGGGAAGCCATTCATCCCAATCCCCCTGATATTTGTCGACATACCCCTTAAGGTATTCCGCTAGCGTCCTGTGGGACCGTTCAAGGGCCCCGTTGGACTCGGGGTGGTATGCCGTTGTCTGTATCTTATCAATGCGGAGTAGCTTGCATACCCCCTTAAACGTTGCACTCAAAAAGTTCGTGCCCTGGTCGGTAAGGACGGTCTCTGGAGTCCCGTACCGGCACACTATTTCCTTGGCGAAGGCTTTCGCTACCTCGTTCGCTTGTTGATTTTCAAGTGGTATGGCGACACTGTACTTTGTGAGTAGATCCTGAAAGGTAAGGATGTACTTGTTCCGCATTTCCGTCTCCGGCAATGGCCCTACAATGTCCATTGCACACTTCTGGAAAGCCCGTGTAGGCGTATCCGTTATTACCAAGGGCGCTCTCCCCGCTGGCCGTACCTTATTCCTCTGGCAAAGGTCACAGCGTGCCACGTATTTCTCGATGTCCTGTCGCATGCAAGGCCATGTGTGCTCCATTTTTATTCTCTGCATCATCCGAGTCACCCCTTGATGGCCACCTAAGGGTGCGTCATGATGCTCGTAGAGTATCTGCTGTATCTTCTCTGGGCTATAATCGTCGCGGTCTGACTCGACTCGCGCTTTCTCCTGCACGTCGGCCGCTCCGGGCTAACCGTACTCGGGGCTAAACCCCTGCTGCTCTTCGCTCGCTGCTGCCGTTGTCGCGCCGGTTGCAGCTCCTTGGCGCGCGCTCGCATTAGACTTGCCTCCGCCGTCGCCGTTGTTACCGACTTCATGTACAACAGGCGTGTTACGTGTGTGGGCCGGGTTACCGCACATATACGGCTTAATGCGTCGGCGTTGGTGTTCTGCTTACCCGCCTTGTATTGCACATCGAACTCGTGTTCGGATAATTTTATTTTCCATCGCATAAGCCGGGATCCTGGATCTTTCACACCGAATAGCCATGTTAAGGGCTTGTGGTCTGTTACAACGGTAAACCGGGTACCGTATACGTAAGGGCGGAACTGCGTGATTCCCCACACGATTGCAAGAAGTTCCTTTTCCGTCGTGGAATAATTCTGCTCTGCCTTGTTTAGAGTTCTACTGGCATAGCAGATCGGCAAGTCTTCCCCTATTGTGCCCTGTGACAAGATGGCTCCGATAGCCTTGTCCGACGCATCCGTCGTAACCACGAAGGGCTTTTCAAAATCCGGATACTGTAGTACCGGGGCTGTCGTCAACACCCTTTTTAGATCCTCCATAGCCTGTTCGTGCTTTGCTGTCCATTCGAAGGGCGTGCCCTTTTTCGTAAGCTCGGTGAGGGGCTTGGCAATCTTCGAAAAATCCTGTATGAACTTCCGATAGTAACCCGCAAGCCCAAGGAAGGATTGCACTCCCTTAACGTCCCTTGGGGTGGGAAACCCTTTCACAGACTCCACAATCGAAGGGTCAGCCCGAACCCCTTCACCAGAGATTATATGCCCGAGATATCTCGTCTCCAGGCGTAGAAATCGACACTTCGCCGGTTGAAGGGCTAGCTTGGCCTCCCGTAGGCGTCCAAAAACCTCTCGGAGTCGTCCATTATGCTCCGAAAGGGTTGCCCCGAATATGACGATGTCGTCCAGGTACACGTAGCATTTTAAGCCCTCCAGTCCTGCTAACACCGCGCTCATTAACCTCTGAAACGTCGGTGGAGCGTTCTTCAATCCGAAGGGCATTCGGGCATACTCGAAGTGCCCTTGCGGGGTGGAGAAGGCCGTCTTCTCCATGTCCTCTCCCGCCATCGGTATTTGATGAAATCCCGAGGCAAGGTCGAGAGTGGTGAAATAGTGAGCTCGTCCCAGCTGGTCTAATATTTCCGCAATATGAGGCAGTGGGTACGAGTCACTGATCGTGACCTCGTTTAACTTACGGAAGTCCACGACTACACGCGTTTTTACCTTTCCTGTCGCGTCAGGTTTTTTCGCTACGACGAGCAAGGGAGCGTTCCATTGGCTCCGGCTCGGTCGAATTATGCCCTCTTCCAGCATCCCTTTCATCTGCTGCTGGACCTCTTTTTTGTGTGCCTCAGGTAGGCGGTAAGGATGTACCTTAATTGGTCGCGCCCCCGGCACGAGAGGAATGCGGTGTTCCACCATATTAGTGCAGGGTAGCGCGTCTCCCTCGAGGTGGAATATGTCAGCATAATCTTCGCATATTTCCCGCAATGATTTTTCTTCTTCCTCGTTGAGGTGTGTGACGTCCACCTCCTTACGCAACCGCTCGAGTCGCGTGCCGCTTGCCTCGATGCCAGTCGCGAGAATTTCGCAAGCGCGCTCGCCACCCAGCTCTTCTGCTGACGCCAACGGCTCAAGTGTCACGACGGGTCGTTCGACGTGAATGATCTTGTCTGTGGTGTTTACTAAACTTACCACACAGCTGTGCCCTCGTGGTGTGGTTACGCACGCCCCGAGTATTACTCCATCGGCGATGCCGCGTTTCTCGACGATTCCCTCGTTGCTACTCAAGGTCGAGACGTAGGCAATATTTTCGCTGCGGGGAGGCAGCGCGATCCGTATGTTTCCATCCACGAGGGGCATGCAATACCCATTTATACGAATTACCTCCCCCCCGGAGTATGTCAGCCCGTTTTTCCTTTATAAAATCCATCCCTAGGATTCCATGGGTTCGCACGTGTAGATTATGCGAAATTACGTGGAACCAATGTTTCACGGAGCCGTTCGGCGTCTCTAGCTCGACGAGCGCAGCGTAACGCGCTTCCAGACTGCCGCCCCCGAGTCCCTTCAAGGACACATCAGATTCCTCTGCCGGGGTGTCGTCTGACAACGCGTCCTCGCGTATAATGCTCACCTGCGCCCCGGTATCGGCCTTCAGGGTCAGCATTCCCGTGTGCCCCGACGGTGATCTCACGTGGAAGTCACTTGCTGACGCGTGTGGACCCGGCGATTTTACCACATAGACATCGACCTCCCTACGGGGTCTGGCCGGATTCGTCTGCTTCCTCCCACGGAATGAGGCTACGGTCAGTTGACCGTCAGTTGACGCACCGTTTGTGGCTGCCACGGTGAGGACATTAGCCTTCCTTGAGGGCTCGCTGCTCGCGGTGAGGGTATTGATCCGGAAGGACCCTACGGTGCCCCCCTGGCCTTGCTGAGCAGAGTTTCCTTTCCCCTGCTCGGTTTGCTTCCCGTGACCGTTGCTTCCGTCACCCTTTTTTTATTTTTCTGGTTGCCGCCCTGCTGTCGAACTCGGCAATCTCTCAAGTAGTGCCCGGGTTTCTTGCAATAATGGCACGTGATCGTTGCCACGTTCACGCTTTTTTGGGCGGGTACGGGGAGACTTCATCGAGCTCCCTGATGACAGTCCTTCGACATGTGCCCCGTCCTTCCGCACGTAAAACACACCCGGGGTCTCGCCCCTCCTGAGCCCTGTGAATGCCTCGGGTTTCCTCCCCCGAGGCTGGGCCGTGCGACTCCAGGTTGTCCTGTCATCATTTTCTCCACCTCACATGCCCCTACTACCGAGTCGTGCAGGCTCTGATAATTACGCGATCTCACAATAGTTTGAATTTCTTTTTTCAGACCGCTCTCGAAGTTCATTTGCGCGCTTCTTCGAATTGCGTGCCCGATTCCCCTGGCGACCTCTGCGTCGGCTCCGGCACTTAATTCCTCTATAACTTCCACTGTGAGTGTTTCTGCACGAGTGGCGTATGTGGACACATTCTCCTTCGCGTCCTGCTTCAGTGTGCAGAATTGATACTGAAGGGAAGCGAGTGACTCTCTCTTCCCATAGAGCGCCTCAAGCTCCACCCGTAGATCACTAGCGTAACCAACTGCTTATGCCGCATCTCCTTCGACGCCCTATCCTCTAATTTGCTACTTTTGATCAGGGTCAAAAGGTCAGCCCGATCCGTGGGGTGCACCATACCCCAGACCGCTTCGCAAGACATCAAAAAAGCCTCCAGCTTCGCTGGGTCGCTGCCGTCAAAGGTTTTGACGTTCCGAAGAGCAGCTGGTATGTCCAGGTATTTTCGAACCCTTTCCTCGGGTTCGGAGACCCGCGTCCGCCGTGGGTGGGGCGACCTACGTCTCGGTGGGGAAGGGTCCCTTCCCCCTCCCCCTTCGCCCACCCTGGTGTGGTCCCACAGACCCGGCTCCAGGGTGACGATGCGGCTGTACATGGGATCTTCCTGTTGAGCCTCCCCCTGTGGGGGTGCTCCGGCTTGAGCCGGCATTATGCTTAAGCGCTGCTCCAAGCGCTGCAGAATACCCTCGAGGCGGTCAACTCGCTGCCCAGCCTCGTTGCCAGGGCTAGGCCTTCCTCGCCTATCGCCTTCTGGTCCCCTGTCCTCTTCTGGCTTGCGCCCCCCGAATAGAGCCCTCCGGGTCGCCCGCAAAGCCGGACCTAGGGGTGGTACCACCTCTTCCTCCTCCAATGGCCCTAGTACGCTGTTCTCCACGTTCCAGTCGGGTCCTCTTCGGGTGGTGGTATGCTGAGGGTATGCGTCCCTCATGCGATTCGTCTTCCGTTCCGTCAACCTTGACGTGTCCGGGCGCGGGGTGTCCTGGTGCCGGGGTTCGAATAGTTGAACATTTACATCTTCCCAGCCAGTCTGGCGACGGTCCCCGCGATAAGCCCCTCGCTGAAGGTTTACCCCGAACAGGGGGTTCGGCGAACCGCCTTGTCCAGGAACACCCTGTCTCAGTGCCTGCCGAGCCTCATTTGTTGTCTTGGCCAGGGCGTTTCCCAAGCCTTCCTCGGCTTGCCCCGCCACCTCGCCTGCTTCGGGTGCTCGCCTAGACGGCGTCTCCAGCCGACCGGTGCGTGGCGGTATCACAGGAGTTTGCAGGTTGCTCATTTTTCGTAACCCCCTTTTTTCCGTTAACTCCTGTTTTATTTTTTTCTAGCAACGTCTCACTGGCTTCGATAATGCTTACGCGTTAAGCAGTCGACCTCCAGATTTTTATTACGTAATGTGGGGTACTTACAGTGCGTACACCCTCCACATTACGGGATGCCCTTGATGAACTCCTTGTGGTTCTCGGCTCCCTTCCTGAACTGTCGGTAACACGTTCCCCTCAATGAGAACGCGCTTCAGGGATCCTGCAGCGATCCGTGAAGACTCCGGTTGGTACCTTCCGTTATCTTGTCCTGATAACGGGACGCGCACGTCGATCCTCTGATCGACCCGTGGTCCGCCTGAACACTTGTCGACCCTGGTTCGCGGAACTCTTCTCCCTCAATGGAGACTCACAGTTTGCCGCTCCTTGCGGAGATCCAAGTGTTTGGTTTTAAACAGCGATGTTTATTAATTCACTCCGGATTATCCCACCGCTGCCACCAATGTTATATCCGCAGAAACTCAGGTAGCTAATCTGGGTTTTGCGGACGAGCCGTTAGCTCGTGAGATTCGGGATTTATCCGGTTAAGAGTCGGAACCCAAGTGAATTAAACACGCTATTTTTAATAAGCAATTATAAAATGTTTATTTACCAATAATTATACACTTGGAGTAGAATCGTAATTCTTCTACTTCGTAGCTTTTAACTGTTACAATTAACTATTACTGTTAACTTTTAATCAGGGATATAGTGTCGTACGCAAGCTTCTTTTTTTTTCCCCCACGCGGGATTTATTTTTGCGCTCAATTACAGTTAATTCTGCTCAATATCGAAATGTGTGAAATTCGAGTATACGCGGATCGTCGTATCTCCGCGTAAAATTCGCACATTCCGACATATATACATATATCTATATCTACATATATAGGCGAACACCCAAAATAGAATTAAGTTATATTATAAGTGTACACGCGGTATATCTATAGCGATGACGCCGCCTCACTTGTTTACGCGCTTCGCGTCGCAGAGCCGTATACCTATATATACGAATCGCGCGACGCTATATCTATATATCTCGCGCTCGGCCAGCCGACGGCGCAAGCGAGTGACGTCACCGTACGCGTTAGGCGACGCGTAACGCGAGAAAAATCCAATTGTCTTCCGACAATGATTTCTCCCTTATCAATAGGTTTTCTTCCTCTGATCTTTTTACAGATGGAAAGCAAAGAGTCTGCGCTTTCCAACGGTGCCCCTCGCGTAGGGAATTAATTATTGTTAGGTTGCGATCCGAGTTAGGATAGGTAATCGATATTTCACGGATATTCCACGCGAATCGATAACTCCTGTCTCCCGTAAACCGAATATTATTTTTTCGCACTACTGGCGGGCTTTAACAATTAATTACGCCGATAATTACCGTCGGCCACCCGCTATATGCGGCACCGTAATTAAGTAATATTTTTTCTGCCGCCCAGTATTTATTACTCCGCGCTCCTCCCCGGCGTTCGGGAGTTATTCGACGGTTTCTACCAAAAATTAGGTTTCGCGTAATCACGTTACTACGGGATTATTATTTTTTTCTTTATTATTGTTTATTTAACCCCCTCGATATGTATATCAAAAAAATCGCATCTTCTTGTACTACACAACCGTATAGTATTGTATCGAATCAAAGAAGGGGGGAGGGGAGCTGGCCGACTAATTATCTCCCGCGCGACACAAATTTCGCAAATTGAGCACGCGCGCACTGATTTCGCGAACGAGAGCCTCTCGTCGGGGTCCGCGCTCTTTCCTTATAGTCGGCCAGTTTGCCTCGCTCCGCACCACAACAACACCGAACGTCTACCTGTATCTACGAAACCTAGTAAACACCTACCAACGCTACACTACTCTGGATCTTTTCTTGACTTTGGCTTCCCTCGGATATCCTCGAAACAATCTCTCGGCAACGGACGACCTGGCTCAACTTCGGGACATTCTCTATCGACTCGCGGTACCAACGCTCGGCTCGCCCACGGAACATCCGCGCCTTTCTCTTCGGAATTAAATCCGCACTTTTCAGTGCGATATCAAACGTAGCAAACCTTCGAAATTTCCTCCTCCCTTCCCCCCTTTGGGGCTCGTCGACTCGGACATTCGTCGCACCCTCCGGGGCAGCACGGCCGTCGGGTTGCGGGACAGAGGGTACCCTCCTTTGCTCCAGCTCTCTACCTCGCACATCCGCCTCCTTGTGCTCTCGTACCGCCTCGAGCTCCCGCCGAGCGGGAAGCTCGCCCGGCCGAGACGCAGGGGGTTACCTGGTCTCCCGACTAAAATCCTCCCGACTCATCGCGTTGCCCCCGCCGGAGCGCGCGCCGCAAACGAGTCTCACCTACGCTGATCCGAGTCTTCGGATACTCCGAACGTCGACGACCTTCAATTTTTCCCCTCTTTCTTTTTTTTTTTTCTCTCTCTCTCTCTCCCTTTCCCCCCTTTTGTCTCGTCGAGTCGTACCCTCGTCGCACCCCTCGGGGCAGCACGGCCATCGAGCTGCGGGCAAAGGGTACCCTCCGTTACTCCCGCTCTCTATCTCGCTCATCCGCCTCCTTGTGCGCTCGTACCGCCTCGAGCACCCGCCGAGCGGGAAGCTCGCCCGGCCGAGACGCAAGGGGTTACCCGGTCTCCCGAATAAAATTCCTTCCGGCTCATCGCGTGGCCCCCGCTGGAGCGCGCGCCACAAACGAGCCTCTCCTACGCACATCGACACCTTCGAGTACATCGAACGCGACGGGTAACTGAAACCCGCGATCTCGCCGTCGATGCCCAAGCGCGCCGGACGAAAGCGCTTCCTGGCGCACGGAAAGCATATCGCGGCTTTAAGGAAACCGGCACGGGGACTAAGTTGACTCCTCGAGCAGGAAGCGAAGGACGAGGAGAACAGCGAAACTCTAGCGCGGGAGGCCCTTCCGGCCTTGCTCCGCGAGCCCCCCAGCGCCCCGCTTCCGCCGTCGTTCATCGCGACGCCCACACCTCGCCGCGAACCTCCTAAGCCACGAATAATTCGGGAAGACATTCTCGAAACGCGCGTTCGGGTCATCAGCGCTCGCGCTGTCGAGCCATACGTACCCGAACGGGTAATTCCGGGTCCCCCACCCCCCGACGTCCCATACGTCCCGTCTGGCCCCCCTACAATCCTACGGGATCTGACCGCCTCGTTCCCTTCGGACGTCCCCGTACCCCCCGACCTCGCCGGGAACTAGTGTTCCCTTATTTTTTTTTTTTTTTTGTTGTTTGCTCTCTTTTCTTTTCTGAGAAACTCGACTCACGGGAATCGAGTTTATCAATAGTATCCCTATGACGAGCCCTTACTCGAGAAAAGGGTACTCGTCGACCGTAACCAACCGTACCGACAGGAGTACTGAGACTCCCTAGTGTCTGCTCTCGATACATTATATATAGTTGAGAGAGCAGGCACGTCAGCTTATTTTCTTCTAAATGTTTATGGTTTACTTTATTTTAGTAGACAAAACTCTTTCCAAATTCTCGCTTCTTCGCGAACGAAATTTGGAACTTGTTATGATTTCATCATTATCGGCTCGGTAATTCTCGAGCAGGTGCTCTAGATACCGAGTCGCTCGCGCTTGCTTAATTGCTGACTCGACAGTACGGTGGAATTCGGCGTCATGTCGCAACGACGCGCTCGCCGCGCGCTCGTCGCGTGCCACTTGTACGCTTCGATTATTGCGCAACCTGATTGCACAAATAATCGAGGCATCGCGATACCCGGGGTACAACAAAGGTACCGAAAACTTATATGTAGAAAGCTCAATCTTTCGAGCGACTTTGAAACATAAAAAAAAAATCGAATAGATAGAAGTAGAAATATATTTTTGTCGAAAATAAATATAAGAACGAACAAAATGTCAAACGCTAATACATCGCATTGCCTAATTTTCGAACACCTTACAACACGAGTGTTCACATTTTAGTATTGCGAACATTAAGAAAGGTTAAAATTTCGAATTTGTTAAAGCGAAGGACTAAAAAGGCGAACGGTAAAATAACGAATGCCCGAAAAATCGAACAATAAAAATAGCGAAAGACTGGTACGTTGAACGGTTAAAATAGCGAGACCTTACGAAAGTTAGGAACATATTTCTCATTCCTTAAGCTACCCAACAGAGCTGGCAGATGGCAGCTGCTAACCCGAGCCAAGGCCGAAATGCGGCGTAACCGTGCGCTGATGGGTTTCCCGTGTCGGCTAGCGGAGCCCCTTGCTCTGTCGTTGGGCCCGATCGAATTGAAAGAAAGGGAAAATCTTGCGCTGTTGACGGGTTAATCCACTAAGCAGGATAAAAACCTTATTCTCATTGACGTTCAGTTGGTGTTGTTATAGAACGAAATTACCGTTTTTGGCAACGAGCTGGATATAATTCCTACTTTTTATTCTTTCGATCGTACTCGTCAAGAAAAGAGTACATAGTTTTTAACTATATTAGAGTAAAAGTGGGGAATATGGCCCGGTCCATATATCATTGATTTACGTGTTAATCAAGGTGGGCCATATTCACCACTTTTACCCTATATAATAAATTTCGAAATATACTTTTTCTCCAATTCACCATTTCGGGCAAAAAATTATATATAATCACGAATAACATATTTTAGAAAAATTTAAGACGCGTCCAATGTCCTTCAAATTTAACATGCTGAGTGGTTAATAAGATTCCCTATCTAGATTCCCTATCTAGACTCCTCATTAGATGCATCTGGCTGTAACTGATCATCGAGTTGTTTACAGACACAAGTAGGAGGTGAGGGCAAACTAAGGCATTATCTTGCCGTTATCCATGAATAAGAGTTTATTATAAATCTTTTTTTATACAGCAACGGCCCCTATTGCCATTAACGATATTAGTTGATTCGATGTTAAATAATCGGAAATTTTATTAATTGAAATTTGATTTCCGAATTATTTCAAGTATCCCAATATATCGTATCCCAAGTTTTTATGACAGATTAACGCCTTTGTCATCAAGATATATTTATTACAAGAAAAATTAATTTTTTGCGTCTATTAACCAGTTAATTGAAAAACTCGATAACTTGTTCACGTGTGATCAAGTTATCACGTGTGATCAAGATCTCACGAAGAACGTGAACTTTCCCTGAATGAAAGTTTCAGAAATTCGGAAGATCTTTCAAAATGTCTGCATAAAGCTGTTTGGGCCAGAAAGCGTTTCGGTTCGAACGCTATAAAACTTTTATACTTTGGAGGCAAAGACGTACTGAATCGTTTGCATTTTTTTTTTTTTAGATTTTGCAACCTTGTGGTTTTTTTTAGTAATGCGTGTACAAAGCTACATTCTTATGTAGCCGTTTAAACCGTGTTCTTATGATAGCGTGGAAACGTTTTTCGGAAATCGGTCGGTAACGACAGAACGTAGCGATTTACTGCCCTTTGTTTGCGCTGTATATGTGCCTAGAGGGCCTCTGGTCCTGCAGTACAATAAATCTATCTATCTATCTATCTAATTTCGATGAGATTCGAATAAAAAATCTACTACAGCGAAGAGCATAGTATTAGACAGATTGTCTTTAAATTTTATTAAGATGCACGGTTTTTTTCTGAGACAAATTTAATAAACCGAAAACTATCTCTGCCTATCCGTTTGCTTTGTCTGCGTTTCTCACTCGCACACTGACTAACGTAGTCCGTGGAGACCCCTCCCGCGATTTTGGGACTAGCATTTTTAAGAGCATGTGCAATATTGATTATTGATTATGAACAGTTTTTGATACCGACTGAGCCCGGCATGGACGGAGAGGGAGGTGTTTCATATGGCATTAAGTTATGACTGCATTCATCAACAAAATTTAGAGAATACAACTATTTTTTAAAATATTGTTTCGGAATAGTTCACGTAAATATGCAGCAACTGATGCATTTGGATTCCGTAGCTTCTCAGTTGTTTCGCGTGTACGGGTACAAAAAATGGTATTCCGTTTTCGAAACATTGCGAACAAATACGGACACATCGATGCAATAATTTCGAAGAGGCTTGCTGTAATGCATCTTCATTTCGGTATATAATTTCGCTTTTCGAATACATTTTACGGTTTTGAGAATAGAACAAGCTCTTATCCGGAGCGCTTGTTAGCTTGGGGTCCCAGCCGCATACTTGATTGATTATTTATAAAAAATGACAAAAAGCTGCGCTTTGTTGCAACAGACAGTGTCATCTGTCCTTCGTCTTCATACATCGTGCTGCGCGTTCCGTTTTCATATAGACGAGCGACAAAAATTAGGTGTATATATTTTATGTGTAGAAGCCTGCAAAACACAGCATTCTAGTAGTAGTTATGTGATATTACTACCTAAAGATTTGCGACCCCTTTCTATTTATCACAATTTGACTTGATAATCTGTTTCAAGATTTGTCCATATCTCCATGAGAATGATTACAAATTCATTCTGAAAATTAGGTTTCTTAGTACGATTGAAATTCATTTTTCATTTTGAAAAACATTTAGCACTTTTGAGCCGACTATTTGAAAGTAATTGAAGAGATTAAATCGCAAGCCTTAGAGGATCAACCATACCAACATTTGTTATGAACTGAATGAGACTTTGCGCAGTAAGTTCCGTACAGCAGTACAATTCGAAAATTGAGCCAGTAAAAATTGGATTCTGAAACACAGTTCATCGAGAACAATTTTTTTTCTTTCTACTTTTCACTTGTAGTTTTCAGAATGCAGCGCTGAACCGAAACGACTACGAAAGGTCTCAATCTCTTCGTAACAAGATTCTTTTTGATTTGAGTATAGTAATTTGCGTTACTGGATCTATCACAAAAGCTACGGATCAACTTAAGTAAGAAATTGGTCCCCATATGAAAATTTGCAATATCAATAAAAAATATACATTCTGTGCAGGGCCTTGGAATAACACCTCATATACGCAGACCCTAAAGCATTTTGATTCAACAAGTGAAAAATAGAAAAATATTGTCATCCATGAACTGTGTTACATTATTATTATTTCATGAAATAATTAATCGTAAAATTTTAATCAATCACACAATAATTTTGTCGCGCAGTTCATCGAAGCCAATTTTTGTTCCATATTTTACTTACCATAGCTTTCAGATTTATTCCACCGATCCAAAGTGGTTACGCAAACTATTCTCTATTTTTTATGTTTATAATTTCATAAAGCATCTTGTTTCGAAGAGATTGAGACCTTGCATAGTAATGATGGTACAGCGGTGCATTCTGAAAGCTGCGACAAGTGAAAATTAGAAAAATATTGTCTTCCATGAACTGTGTCACATTATTATTATTTCATGAAACAATGAATCTTGAAATTTTAATCATGGAAAGAATAATTCTGCAGCACAGTTCATTGAAGAAATTTTTTTCCATAATTTCTGTACCGTTGCTTTCAGATTTATTCCACTGGACCAAACTGATTGCGCAGAGCATTCTCTATTTTTTATGTGCACCATTTCATAAAGCATCTTATTTCAAAGAGACTGAGACCTTGCATGGTAATGATGACACAGCGGTGCATTATGAAATCTACGACAAGTGTAAATTAGAAAAATATTGTCTTCCCTGAAATAATGAATCTGGAAATTTTAATCATGGAAAGAATAATTATGCAGCACAGTTCATCGAAGACAATTTTTTTCCATAATTTCTGTACCGTTGCTTTCAGATTTATTCCACTGGACCAAATTGATTGCGCAGAGCATTCTCTATTTTTTATGTGCACCATTTCATAAAGCATCTTATTTCAAAGAGATTGAGACCTTGCATGGTAATGATGACACAGCGGTGCATTATGAAACCTACGACAAGTGAAAATTAGAAAAATATTGTCTTCCATGAAATAATGAATCTGGAAATTTTAATCATGGAAATAATAATTATGCAGCACAGTTCATCGAAGACAATTTTTTTTTCCATATTTTACTTACCATCACTTTCAGATTTATTCTACTGAACCAAAGTGATTGCGCAAGATCTTATTCTCTTCTTGACAAAATGCTTTATAGTCTGAGTATAGGAATTCTTATTCTAAGCCCATGCGTAGAGTACATGGTCGTTGGTATTAAAAAATTTCATTTGTGCACCATTTTTCTGTTACACAATTTATTCTGTAACTTCTGCGATAGAGCTGGTGATGGAAGCTCCCATAAAGAACCATAGGTCGGACCATAAAGATTCTTGTTATGAAGAGAATGAGTCTTTGCACAGTCACTACGGTTCAGTGATGCAATCTAAAAGCTATGGCAAGAACAAGTGGAAAAATATTGCCATCAATGAACTGTGTTACAGAATCATAATTTTTTTGTGTAAAGTCTTTCAAATTCATTGTTTCATGGAATAATTTTAATGTAAGTAGTTCACCAGTGACAATATTTTTCCATTTTTTACTTGTGGTAGCTTTCAGATTGCATCACTAAACCAAAGTGATTCCACGGGGTATCATTCTGTTCGTAACAAGATTCTTTACGGTCTGAGTATAGGAATTTCCATTATTGGCTCCATCGCAAATATTATAGAATAAATTACGTAAGAAAGTGGTTCTTAAATAAAAATTTACTATAGAAACGAGTATATATTCTATGTAGGATATTAAAGAAAAATATAACTACCGGGGTGATGGGGGCTAAACGGGCACCACTTTAACTTTCTTATAAACAGCTTGTTTTAGTTTTTTGATTTTCCTTACATAAGAAAATTGTGGAAAATAAGTAAAATTATTCATGAAACAATATATATATTGTGACGGAACGACCTTACCCCCTGAGGCATTTCGCCCAGAAGTGGTGCTCCGTGCACCATCTAGCGACCCACCGTCCGAAAAATCGATAGATCGATAAATTCGCGTACCTTTAGATCGCCTCACGTTATTTCGAACATGACCGACCGTCGAGAGGCGGTGCGCGAAGGACGACGCGAAGCGTCCGCGCACAACAGGACATGACCATAATGAGCCAGTATAATCAAGGCTCGAGAATCTTCTCGAAAGTTCTAGGCCTAAATGAAGGAGAGAGAGGGGACCAGACTATAAAACCGCGCACGCGGGCCCGCTCGCTCTCATTCTGCGTACCAAATTTTCATTAACTACACGCGTTTGTCGTTCGATTAAATTCACGATCAAAATATTTTTCATTCGGTTTCGTTCGATTAAATTCACGATCCAAATATTTTTCATTCGGTTTTGTTCGATTAAATTCACGATCCAAATATTTTTCATTCGGTTTCGTTCGATTAAATTCACGATCCAAATATTTTTCATTCGGTTTCGTTCGATTAAATTCACGATCCAAATATTTTTCATTCGGTTTCGTTCGATTAAATTCACGATCCAAGTATTTTTCATCCGGTCTCGTTCGATTAAATTCACGAAATCGATATTGTTTATTTTTTGTTGTTCGCTCGATTAAATTCGCGATTCGAAGATATTCACCGGTCTCGTCGATTAAATTCACGAGGTAGAGAATCTCACCTTTCAGTGCTTTTCGCATTAGTCCGCGGCATTGTGCCACCTCTAAGGCGGAAAGCATCCTTGGCTCGAACCTCGACATCGTGTCGACCGACAGCGATCCTAACAACCGAATTCCTGCTATCCAACAACACCGAAGTGCTGCTAACGGACGAGCTCCTACGTCAGTTACCAGGTCGCCAACTCTAGATAGAAAACCTTCCAAAATCCCGGTCATACACCCAACATAGTGTTGGCTATACGACCATCCACGTAGGGGTCTCAGAAAGTGCTAAAACCGCACTAAAAGGTACCACGCCTGAATAGTGGGCACAGCATCGCTACGCACCAGGTCCACGTGGTAGCCGTGCTGTGAACGACGTACATTAGATTCTCGAGTTAAACTATAAGAACGATTCCGCATGATGAGTACCCTGCTCTGAGGAACTCGTTACTTACAAGGCGATAGGTAATTTCCCAAAATAAAATTAACAATTAAATAAATTCTTATCTTGTTCTGAGCATAACCGGCTCCACGCGACGGTGTCAACCCTCTCGCGTGAATTTCGAGTCATTTTGTTTTATAATACACACTGCCGAAGATATTGAAATACGGTTTTTGAAACATAAAAATAGAATTCAAGAAAGTAGAGGAAATCGACAGGCCACGCGAGGGCCTTTGGGTGGCCGTAACCCCCGAAGTCTGTCGCGTTGTATCGTCAGCTAGATTCTCCCATTTTCCAAGTCGAGTCATTCAAACAGAATAAATGTCGATGATGAACTGAGTGCCGTGCCGGCCGACACAGCCCGCGAGCAGCTCGGACTGAGACGTTAATCTTCAAAAAAAAAAAAAAAAAAAAAAAAGAAGGAAAAAAGAGAATATTAAGAAAGACACCCGGAAAAAGACTAGAGCCCGTCCAGTACACGAATCCTGTCCGCGATCCTTTTTGCGCGAGACAAAATTTTCTTTTTGTTGAAATCCGATTGTCAGCGTTCGCGATAAGAAACACGCGAAAGCCGTAAATCGTAAAGTTACAACTGGCGCCCGAACAGGGACGGGCGAAATCAATTTCTCGGGAAGCACAGCCTATATAGAAAAATAAAATAAAAATAAAAACAGCAACAATAGCATAGGCGAGAGGATAGCTCTCTTAGAACAGTATTCGCGGTCGTGAAATTATCCTCGGAGGAATATTTCGAACGCCCAGATAGCTCAAGGCCAGAGAACATAAAATCGCGTTATCTGGCCGAACTCGAGTCGCGATACATCGCCCCGAGTAAATGCCAAGACATAAACAGAAAGCGACAAAACAAAAACAAACAATGACAAACGCGACTAGCGCGACGAACTCCGCGAACGCGACGAACGCGACTAACGTGATGAACGCCGCGAACGCGACGAACGCGATAGACGAGACGAACGCGATAAACACGACGGACGCGTTGAACGCGGCGAACGCCCCGAACGCGACTCCACAAGGATCGAAGGAAGCACCCGCGATTTTCACACCGGATAACTCGGGGAATGCGGGTATGGACGAAGCTAGGGGCATATCGATCGACGAAATTTTAGATCAATCGTATACGTTGCCTTGTCTGGCTCAAGAGATTGCCGAACAAGGGATTCGCCGTCGACCGATGATACCATCACGTGGCAATCCGCTGTCAAAACAGCGAGCAGACGATAGTGGCATAGAAATGTTACAGACCATCAGTAGTACCGGAACCCAAAATCGTTCTAATAATCTAGCCAGTACATTAGAGCAACTACGGCAACAGCAGCAAGCCGACGCGCGTGCGACAAAAATTCACCTCGATCGTGTGAGCGCGAACTTCGCAGAAAGGCAGCAGAACCTGGAAAAATACCTGCAAAATTCTATAAAAACAATACAGCAGGAATTTACGAATATGTGCCGGCACATCGGCGAAACGTCGGTGGCAACTTCGATGCCGCCGGGCACGAACAGAAATCATACGGACTCCGCCTCGCGTAACAGCGCCTACGACCGAGCACTAGACGGGTCTCTCGAACCGCGCGGGGGGGGGGGGGGGGGGGGGGCCGCGCGGCAGCCGCGACTACCCGAGAGCCGGCGCGGAGCGAACCGCAGCACGTGCCACAGGAGGCGCGGAGCATTAACCGGTTCGGCAATAACGATGCGACGTTCGACCGTTTAATGCGCCAATACGAGGAAGAGGCAGGTTTAACAAACGCACACGATAGGAGGCCACAGATGGAAACCGAGGGTACATTCGGGAACGACCCAACTAATCACGCGATTCCCACCGGGTTCCGTTCAGAGTCAACGCGACAGTACCCCGCGCCGAATCATACGGGAGAAACCGGCACGCACGAACCGCGACAGACCGAACAAAGAATCATGGGCGATAATAAACTCTGGAGCGCTCCGAAATTAAACACTCCGCAATTTAAAGGCACCGCCACAGAAAGGCCGATGCGTTTTCTGCGCGAACTGAGGCGTTATAAAGAAGCGTTGGGACCGAGATACGCATTTAAAATAATTATCGAGCAAAGCTTGATATCGGTGGCCAAGGAGTGGTGGACGCTGGTGGAGAGTATAGTTGAGGAATGGAACGAGTTCGAGTACCACTTTTTAAGACGCTTTTGGAACGATGATGTACAGTACGACATTCGTGGTAAACTCGAGTTCGGAAAATATGAGGCTGCGCTAAAGCAGAAGCGGACACAATATGCGATCGCACAAATCGGTATTGCTCGCGAACTGCAACCCCCGATGAGCGATAGACAGATAATATCGAAATTAGCGCGACATTTTCCCGAAGAGGTCCGAAATGCAATTATAATGCGGGACATTCGAGAAGTACAAGATCTGCTCGACTTCCTCGACAGATTGGACCAAGCCGGTGCAGTCAACGGATATAGGAAACAACCAGAGCGCAACGTGGCAAATAACGCATCGCGCAACCCGAGCGGGTATACGACAAGAGAGACGGACGGTCAGCGGGAGGCATCGAAGAGCTATGGCTCGCATAGGCCGAACGAACAGGGCGGGCACGTAGCGCGTAAGACAGTGCCCCCCGCACCCCCCACACGCAATCACTACAATGAAAATGCCGCGCGCTCGGAACGCGATAAGCCAAAATCCATTCGGGAGGTGACGATCGAGAGCGAAATCAGTCATTCCGAGAAGGAGGAGTCCGACAGCAGCGAATCGGAAAACGAAGAAGCGTCGTCCCTGCCCCTTTCCCAATAAGAGAGACGACACTGGGCTATGGGGAAGACATTCGGGAGTTCTTGTTACAGCCAGACGAAGATGAACGCCGCAAAATTCCCAAATGTCCAATATTAGAGATCCACATACAAGGAATAATTATCAGAGCATTAATCGACACGGGAAGCGAAGTGAGCGCGGTGTCCGAACAATTTTACAATGCATCACACGACTTTTTCAAGGGATGCCCCACGCTACCACTTACAGGCGTGACCGTGAAAGGCGCAACGTCCGGGAGGGCGGTCAAGGTCTCTAGGCAATTCTTTGCGGAAATAAATCTCAACTCGGTACGTGAGCGAGCTACGCTATTGGTCGTCCCGAAACTGTCACCCGATTGTATTATTGGAATAGATTTCCTCTATAAATTAAAAGCTCGAATTGATCTCGCAACATATGAACTAATATTCACGAACCCGCACGAACCAACCGAGACGTACGCATTAAAATTCACTAACTCACCAGAAATAAACGAGACATCCGGTGCGAGGGTTAGAGCAATAAAAGAAATACCGAGCGACGAGTACGAACTCACAGACGAGGAAATAAGTGAAAAAATCGCAGCCACCGCCTGGACAACAGACGAGCACGCACAACGATTCAGAAAAATCATCAACAAACATCGCGCGGTATTTCGGAAGAGACCCGGCTTACTACGGACGTATGAACACGAGATTCGAGTAAAGCCACACGAACCATTCCAAGCAATGACATACCCGATACCTCTGGCCTACCGCGAGCGCGTAGATGAGGAAATAGAACGTCTACTTGAACAAGGCATCATTCAAAAGTCCAAAAGCCCGTACCGAAGTCCCCTGGTCGTCGTAATAAAAAAGGACTCGAGTGTGCGACTGTGTTTAGATGCTCGACGGATAAACGAAATAATAATTCCGGATAATCAGCAGACAGAAACGACGGAAATACTATTTCAACAATGCCTAAATATACGATACATGTCGTCACTGGATCTACGGGCTAGTTTTTGGCAAGTGCCACTCACGCCGAGATCCCGTAAATACACTGCGTTCTCACACCGCGGCAGATGTTATGAGTTTCTGGTTACCCCTTTTGGCTTAAAAACAAGCACCGCCAGCTTAGTGAGAGGGCTTGAAACGGTCTTAAAGGGCCTCGGGAATATGATCAATTTTGTCGACGACCTGCTCTGCATGTCGGAAACGTTCGAGGACCATCTCGAAGATCTAGACGAGCTATTTTCACGATTCGGGAAACACGGACTCACGCTAAACTTGAGTAAATCACACTTCTTCCGAGAAGAGGTTAAGTTTCTCGGACACATTCTGACGACTAACGGCATCCAGCCAGACCCCGAGAAAGTCAAGGCCATTCATGAATATCCAATTCCGAAGAATGTAAAACAGCTCCGAGGCTTTCTGGGACTCATAAATTATTACTCAAAATTTACTAACGAGCATGCCGAGGCCACGGTACCCCTCAACGGTTTATTACGAAAAGGGTCGAAATGGAAATGGGGGGTGGAAGAACAGTCCGCGTTCGACAATACGAAAACAAAATTCTGCACCGAGGTTCTCCTCAGATACCCAGATAAAAAACGTCCTTTCTTTGTCCAAACAGATGCAAGCGATTACGCAGTCGGAGCAGTGTTATACCAGAAAAATAATAAAGGGGAACATGAAGCGTTACAATTCGCAAGCCGAACGCTCAAAGGACCGGAACTGGGATATTTTACAACGGAAAAAGAACTATTAGCCATAGTTTGGGCATTATTAAAGTTTCGCTCGTATCTCTTAGGATCCAAAGTCACGGTGATTACGGATCATGCCGCTCTGATTTTTCTAAGAGAGTGCAAACTCGCACACGCGCGGCTCACTCGATGGTCCCTCGCTATTCAAGACTACGACATAACTATGGAACATTGTCCGGGGAAACGTAACGTAGTTGCCGATCAACTGAGCCGACCCGACGTTCCCGACCGGTGTACAAACGAAAACGACCTAATCATTGCAGCTTTGGCACGAGAAATAACACCGGAGATAGAAGAAGTGTTCACGCGCCTAGCGAGTGTACAGGATGCAACGCCGGAGATATACGCAATTAAAGAAGAAACTCGTCGGAACCAAGGACCTACTGGGTACCAAATAATCAACGAAATATTATACCGTACCATTAAAGATCGCATACGGGCAATAATCCCGAAAAGTCAAGCTAAACAGTTGGCACAAGAATGCCATGAAATATATGGCCACGCCGGTGCAAAAAAATGTTATTTAATCCTGCGAGAAGACTTCTACTGTCCACACCTATACAGAATCACGCGCAAATAAATCGCCCAGTGTGTAGCATGCCAAAAGAATAAAATCTACACTCGAGGGGTGTTCGCCGCCATGAAAAATATCCTTCCAAACGGACCAAACGAATTAATATCCTTAGACTTTTATGGGCCTCTACCGAACGGCAGATACGGCATGAAATTTGTGCTTGCAATAATCGATACATTCTCGAAACTTACAAAGCTGTACGCATTAAAAAAGGCCACAGCAGGCGCGACAATAAAATGTCTTGTGAACGACTACGTACCGAAGTATGGAAAGCCAAAAGCCGTGCTCACGGACCAAGGAACGCATTTCACCTCCGGAAAATGGACTCGAGCACTCGAGGCGAACGGAATAAAAAAAATTGTAACAGCGATAAGACACCCACAAGCCAATCCCGTCGAGCGAACAAATCGAGAGTTATCCCGGTATTTCAGATCGCTGCTAAACGACCAGCATAATAAATGGGTAGACTATCTTGAAATTATCGAAACCTGTATCAACCACACCCATCACGAAACAACCGAATGCATCCCGCAGCAATTACACACTGGAGAGGCCCCCAAGAAACCATGGGAATCTCTCATCGATAAACCCGAGGCTGCCAAACCAGAGCATGGAAAACTCATCGCTTTCGCCCGCGAGAACATGCGGCGTAAACGCGAGAAAATCGCGGACGCGTTCAACCAGGCACATAAGATTACCGAATTCCGAGAAGGTGAATTGGTATTAGCTCGCGCTTTGAATGTGTCGAACCCGACGGCTAAACGTATTGCTAAATTTATGCCGATATACGAAGGACCCTATAGAGTCAAAACAAAAGTACATGACACATCATATGTACTAGAATATATCGAGCAAGACAAGGAGAGGGGCCTATACCACGCACACGATCTACGTCCTTTCAATCAGCCTGACGATGACACGTGAACATCCACACAACGCAACAAAAGTCCGAGCTATCAACAAAACAAAGGCTTATCAAGCTCATTACGCGAACGATGGAATAAACATACAGGACGATCCGCAAGGATTAATTACAGGAGTTTGCCCAGCCGAAAATCATGCTACAACGACTCCAGTCTCGAACGTACGCAACGGCGAGGTACACGCGAGAAAATGTCCACGAAACACGGGGTGACGGATAAAAGTACGCAGTTCTCCGGGGACACGGATGACACCATCGGCGAAAAAGTGTTAGTGGCTCGACCGTACAAGGTGGAGATAATCCGGTGCCGCAACCGCCCGAAAAAATTAATTAAGACTCGGAACTACCAGACGCAAACCAAGGAAGAAATGTTCCCGTGGATAGCTTCCGATACCGAGATCCGAAACGAACTGTATAAACTCGCCGGTACCCCTGAGGGAGGAGAACTCGCGCAACATCAACCGTCCATCGGAAGAACAACACGTCAACACATCAAATTCATCCCACGGGACCCAATCGCGACCGGAAGATATACCGGGACACGACCGATCCTGATCGGAGCCGAGAGGATTCGGGAACGATCGCCTCAAAGAACAACGACGTCAATGGTCAACGAGGAACCAGTAGAAGCCGTCATACGGAAATACAACCGAACCAGAGTGCCGACGGGGAAACGTAGCACGGTGAAACCCGACGATACACCCACCGCAGCTCAACTTCACGAAGATCATGACACGATCCAACTCCTGCGTGACATCGAAGAGGAATTGACGCGGGACACGTAAAAAGGGACTCAGTTTTTTTTTGAACAATATTATTATTCTCGGTACAATGTAACAACCAAACATTTTTTTTTTTCGTTCTAGCCACGCTAAAGGCAATACCACGTGCACACAATGCACTACAGATTTTTTTTTGTTTGTTTACTTCCTTTTCTCGAGCAGAGAGTTTCTTTTTCGTTTCGTTAAAAAAAAAAAAAAAAAAAAAAGGGGAGAGAAGGATGCAGGCAACAGAAAGACAGTGGAACTGCGACTAAAACAAGAAGGGAAACGAGAAGGCGACGACCACGTCGAAAAGCTCTAGTCGCAGGTTCACTACTTTCCGGGAGGGCGATGTGACGGAACGACCTTACCCCCTGAGGCATTTCGCCCAGAAGTGGTGCTCCGTGCACCATCTAGCGACCCACCGTCCGAAAAATCGATAGATCGATAAATTCGCGTACCTTTAGATCGCCTCACGTTATTTCGAACATGACCGACCGTCGAGAGGCGGTGCGCGAAGGACGACGCGAAGCGTCCGCGCACAACAGGACATGACGATAATGAGCCAGTATAATCAAGGCTCGAGAATCTTCTCGAAAGTTCTAGGCCTAAATGAAGGAGAGAGAGGGGACCAGACTATAAAACCGCGCACGCGGGCCCGCTCGCTCTCATTCTGCGTACCAAATTTTCATTAACTACACGCGTTTGTCGTTCGATTAAATTCACGATCAAAATATTTTTCATTCGGTTTCGTTCGATTAAATTCACGATCCAAATATTTTTCATTCGGTTTCGTTCGATTAAATTCACGATCCAAATATTTTTCATTCGGTTTCGTTCGATTAAATTCACGATCCAAATATTTTTCATTCGGTTTCGTTCGATTAAATTCACGATCCAAATATTTTTCATTCGGTTTCGTTCGATTAAATTCACGATCCAAGTATTTTTCATCCGGTCTCGTTCGATTAAATTCACGAAATCGATATTGTTTATTTTTTGTTGTTCGCTCGATTAAATTCGCGATTCGAAGATATTCACCGGTCTCGTCGATTAAATTCACGAGGTAGAGAATCTCACCTTTCAGTGCTTTTCGCATTAGTCCGCGGCATTGTGCCACCTCTAAGGCGGAAAGCATCCTTGGCTCGAACCTCGACATCATGTCGACCGACAGCGATCCTAACAACCGAATTCCTGCTATCCAACAACACCGAAGTGCTGCTAACGGACGAGCTCCTACGTCAGTTACCAGGTCGCCAACTCTAGATAGAAAACCTTCCAAAATCCCGGTCATACACCCAACATAGTGTTGGCTATACGACCATCCACGTAGGGGTCTCAGAAAGTGCTAAAACCGCACTAAAAGGTACCACGCCTGAATAGTGGGCACAGCATCGCTACGCACCAGGTCCACGTGGTAGCCGTGCTGTGAACGACGTACATTAGATTCTCGAGTTAAACTATAAGAACGATTCCGCATGATGAGTACCCTGCTCTGAGGAACTCGTTACTTACAAGGCGATAGGTAATTTCCCAAAATAAAATTAACAATTAAATAAATTCTTATCTTGTTCTGAGCATAACCGGCTCCACGCGACGGTGTCAACCCTCTCGCGTGAATTTCGAGTCATTTTGTTTTATAATACACACTGCCGAAGATATTGAAATACGGTTTTTGAAACATAAAAATAGAATTCAAGAAAGTAGAGGAAATCGACAGGCCACGCGAGGGCCTTTGGGTGGCCGTAACCCCCGAAGTCTGTCGCGTTGTATCGTCAGCTAGATTCTCCCATTTTCCAAGTCGAGTCATTCAAACAGAATAAATGTCGATGATGAACTGAGTGCCGTGCCGGCCGACACAGCCCGCGAGCAGCTCGGACTGAGACATTAATCTTCAAAAAAAAAAAAAAAAAAAAAAAAGAAGGAAAAAAGAGAATATTAAGAAAGACACCCGGAAAAAGACTAGAGCCCGTCCAGTACACGAATCCTGTCCGCGATCCATTTTGCGCGAGACAAAATTTTCTTTTTGTTGAAATCCGATTGTCAGCGTTCGCGATAAGAAACACGCGGAAGCCGTAAATCGTAAAGTTACAATATGTATTATATAATAATGAAATAATTTTATTACTTACAGAAATAAATCAACCATTCGAGATATTATAACAATAATAAGGATAAAAATGGTGATGATAACTGATATGATGTGGAAGAAGATGTATATCATTTTGAGTAATGGTTATACAATCGATGTGCCTTACGAATGGTTCAATTATAATGTTGAAGATATGAACAAAATTTTTAAAATTGTTGAACAAATAATTCTCGAGAGATACAATGATATATGGGGTGCAAAAATTGTAATGATGTGCGGTGTTTATCGATTCGTGACAACTAATAAAATAATCAGAGACTATGGCCACTCTAATGATTATGATATAGCGATTCGACAAAATCAGGAGATAGCTGCAACGTTGCCAACCTCACGACTGCAACCGATCGAAGGACCGACGATTCGTCGGCGACTGCGTTGGTTGTCATCAATAATTATAAGAAATCTGCGGGCAAATCAACAATGATAAATATTATTGTATCACATATCAATAAAAAAATATTTGAATGTGAGAATATATGAAAATGTGTATTATTTCTTTATTTATAAATAGTGAAATAAACCTTCGCATCTCGTTAGTCGTAATAACAACGTCATCATCATCATGCGATTTGTGAAACAACCAATGTCGATCAGAGTGACGTATGATGGGAGGAGAGAAGAAATGTTTGAGAAGAAAAAAAAAAGTCGACACGGCGCTCTGTTACCGAACACTATACGATCGATCGTGTGCGGTCCATCGAATTGCGGCAAAACTAATTTGCTCGTGAGCCTGATCGAGAGTTCGAACGGTGTGCGATTCGAGAATCTGTACGTCTATTCGAAATCATTGCAGCAAGCAAAATATCAATATCTTGAAAATATTTTAAAACCACTCAGCAAAGATATTGGATATTATACATTTTCGAATAACAGTGAAGTGATTCCACCCGATGAAGCTATGCCTAATTCAATCTTCATTTTTGATGATGTAGCATGCGACAAACAAAATACGATAAGAGAATATTTCGCTATGGGTAGACACTTCGACATCGATAGTTTTTACTTGTGTCAGACATATGCAAAAATTCCAAAACATTTGATTCGTGACAATGCCAATTTCATCATCATTTTTAAACAAGATGCTATGAATCTACGACACATATTCGACGATCATGTAAACACTGATATGCATTATGAGGACTTTACGGAACTGTGCTCCGCCTGTTGGAAACAGCCTTATGGATTTCTTGTAATCGATAAAGATAGTGAAATATGGAATGGCCGATATCGAAAAGGATTTAATGAGTTTGCAATAATGTAAATGCAGGCAACATTTGTCGATCGAGCGTGAATCGAAGAGGTTGTTCATTCTCAATTTGTGCTTATTTATTTTCATTGGAAAAGAGAGAGATTTGAAGAGAAACAAAGTGAAAAAAATGGCTATGAGCAACGCCGCCGCCGTCGCTCGAACGAGTAATGACGTCATCATCTCCAAGAGAAACGAGAAGATTCTGGAAAAAATTGCAAAAACAAGTGACAACGTGAGGAGGAAACACAAAGCGTTGAAATTTGGAAAGATGGAGAAACAAGAATTATTGGAGGAATCGTAGAGACCAATAGTTGAACCATTGCAACAATTGGTTCAAGATAATATAATTGTGAAAAAACAAAAATTATTGAAGAGAGAAAATGATAAAACAATGATAAAAAAACAGGAGAAGGATGATTATGACGACGACAATGATGATGATGATGATGAATCAAATGATAGTGAAAAAGAAAATATCAATGAATCGAAAATTAAAAGACGCCGCCGGAAACAACCGCGTCCGAAAAAAACTAGCACACCCGTATCGTCTCAAATGTCATTAACACCAAAATCATCTCATCAATCATCTTTCATGTCACAGGCAACATTGTCATCGGTTGATAATAGCAATAATGATGATGATGAAACCGATACGGGTAGTGAAAAATCGATTCGCGATATTATGGCGAATCCCACGAGTGAGGTGGAACGAACGATGACCGAACAATTTGGCAAATTATCGAATAAATATCTTACACTGTTCTTTGGGAAGGACTCTGATCGTCTCATAGACCATAATTATGGTGTTTATCTGAGAGATAATAAAATGATGCTTGGAGATTCGATAATTGAAATCGATAATGCTGACAATATCTTGATAAATGGAACAATTTATAAAGGAACGACAGGTATTTTCGAATTGATATTCATGAAGAATCCCAATAGAGAAATCATCACCGATGAAGATCTTCAAAAGTATAAAGCAATATTAATTTCGACGAAAGCTCATCGACGAGATTATTCATCGAGAAAACAAATTATGGGAAATAAGGGACACAAATATAAATACATAATCGCACCATTGTTTCCCCAACTGTATAAAGTAACGACGAGTAGTAGTAGTAGTAGTGGTATCGCATCTACAACGAAGAGAGGGGGAGGAGAAGGAGGAAGAGGAAGAAATAGTGGTGGTGGTAGAAAACGACGACGTATCCTTCCTAAAGAAATGAATGTGACGAATGCATGCGACGTCGATTATATTTATTGGAACGATCCAAATGAATTGATTGATAGATTGAGACTTTTAACATCGTCGAGAAATGCCGGTCACACAGGTCACGACAATGAAATAATGTCAATCATTGAGGAATTGCGCGAGAATGGAATAATCATATAAAATATCTTGATACATCAATCGAATCGTCATACACTCTTGAGATAGCTGCTGTGACGATGATCGTGTCTCATCGAATCGAAAATGATTATAAATAAATTTGGCGATAGCAGTGAATTAAATCAACACGTCGTGACGAAGAGAACATACGAGGCTCTCAGATGGAACGACGAAGATAAGGTGTACGGCGCGGAGAATGCCAAGATTGTGCGTATCGCGGATCCGGCCGCAGCGAGTGATGTAGTGAACAAGAAATACATTGACGAGTGTATGTGGGAGAATCATAAAGAATTTGAAAAGATAATTGAAAAATTTGAATCGCGTATTAAAATCGTAGAACGAACAGTGACTGATATTGAGGATAATCTAAAAAAAATTATCGATACAAGAATTGTGGAGTTGGAAAATCTAATCGATAAAGAGACGCAAAAAAATATTCAAATGAAGATTGAATTGGTTGAACGAATTTATCAAGATTTAAAAAATTCCATTGAGATAGCTATGAATCAAGTGGATGAAAAATTGGAGCCATTGAGAAAGAGCATCGAAGATATTAAATTGTCATCGACGTCGTCCGAAGCAGCAACAATTTCAAAAAAAGATAATACATTGATTCAATGGTCGCCTATGGAGAAAAAAAAAATTACAACGATAAGAATGTATAATTGATAATATATATATAATACGAAGAATAAAATTGTGAGAGACAGAAGAGTGTGAGAGATCGATCGATCATGAGTGATACAACAATGAAATAATGGCTAGTAAAGAAAAAATTAAATTGGTCGAGGAGTTGCATACGTCGGCGAGAAAAAACTTTCCGCGTAGACGAGTGATAATACGCGGTTACGATGATTTGTGGCAGGCTGATCTAGTTGATATGCAAAAATATTCTCGAGAAAATAGTGGATATCGATACATTCTCACAGTCATCGATGCATTCTCAAAATATGCATGGGCTGAACCATTGAAATCCAAAAGCGGACGTGATGTTACGGCATCATTTCAAAAAATAATAAACAATGAGAGTGGTGATGAACAAAATATGCGGAAACCTAAAAATTTACAAACCGATGATGGCAAAGAATTTTACAACAAAGAGTTTCAAGAGCTTATGAAGAAACATGATATCAATCATTATTCGACGTACAGTATAATGAAAGCATCGATCGTCGAACGTTGGAATAGAACATTAAAGAATAAAATGTGGAAAACTTTTACACTGAATGGTAATTATCGATGGTTGAAAATATTAGCGAAACTAGTCACGGAGTACAACAGTCGTGTACATCGTACGATTGGTATGCGTCCAAAGGATGTGA
This sequence comes from Ichneumon xanthorius, assembly GCA_917499995.1. Taxonomy (NCBI): domain Eukaryota; kingdom Metazoa; phylum Arthropoda; class Insecta; order Hymenoptera; family Ichneumonidae; genus Ichneumon; species Ichneumon xanthorius. Next base: position 330,700 of record CAKJTD010000081.1, on the reverse strand, counting down.
CATCGAAGATGACACAAAAACTTTTGTCAACCGTCTACAGCAATATAAAAATTGTTCCTCCAGCGAGATACAAAGTCAACGATCGTGTGCGCGTCAGCAAATACAAGAATCTCTTCGATAAAGGTTACACACCAAATTGGACTACGAAAATCTTTCGTATCGTGAAAGTTCAACGAACCAATCCCATTACATATTTATTACAAGACGCCAATGGCGAAAACATCGAGGGTGGATTCTATGAACAAGAATTACTATTGACTAAACAACCGGATGTTTATCTGGTAGAAAAAGTCTTGCGCAAAAGGGGGAAAAAAGTTCATGTGAAATGGCTGGGAATGGATTCGTCACATAATTCATGGATCGATGAAAAAAAAGTATTGTAAAAATTAATGTAAAATAAATAAAAATATTACCATTAAATATTTGTTGTTTATTTTATTTCTTGTTCTTCTATCATCATCATCGTTGTTATATAATTCATTAAAGATTATTGATCGAGTGCCAACGACAACGACGACGACAACGACGGGGTGGCGCGCACTTTATCCATGATAAAGAGGAAACCACATTTTCTTAAATTGCACGCTGCTCGCTTTATCCACTATCGCGGTTTTATGTCGGAGATAAAGATAAAGCTAATATAAAAGAGGAAACCGCATTTCCTCTTTTCGTAAGAGTATAATTACAGTAATGGACCAACCGACCAGCCAACCCCCTCCCCCTAGTAAAATATACCTTCTATTGGATAATGTTCTCCTGATATATCTTAATAATAAAAATAATAAATAAAAAATTATAAATAAAATTCCCTCCTACTACATCATATTCTCCGAATATTTTAGCGTTCTTTATGAATGAAATATTGTAAAAGATGGCTGTTACTATGACGCCATTTTTACTATAATGCAGCCATTTTGTTTTTTATTTCATTCATGAAATACTTCAATACTTCCTCATACGTTATGGATTCTTGGTATCATAAGAATGACCGATGTAGGAATAATTTATACATATGGGAATAATTTATACGAACAGTATGTGAATAACATTTTTATAATAATAATTATTATAGACATCTACACTTACCCTCCCCACATCGACGGATGGTATGTGTGTTCAGATTGATCGATGAGTCGTTGGATCATCACACTGTCGGTTAAGAAGAAATCGCTTCACTCGATAGTCGCTCATAAATACCGGTTATTAAAGTCAGTCACTTTGTTACCGACCGTGGATTCAAACTTGGTTATGATTATTAAAACCGCTATCTTAATTGTTATATATATGTGGTTACCGATACGCTACAGATATCGTTATCGTAACGCGCACGCGTACTGCGGTTTGAGGTTTGCGGTTACCGATATCTTAATTGCTATATATATATTGAAACGGGACGATTTTTCGCCCATTTCGGTAGTCCCGAGAGACGACTCTCGGTGGGAGAGCTGACCCACCTACGGCCGAGTACTAGCCCTCAGCGACGGCCGCAGGTGCGCCTATCGCTATAGGCCACGCCCACCACCGTAACTCGCCGCGCGAATGCCCGAATCGAATCGCACAATTCCGGGTAAAGGCGGAATCACTATCGATAGCCAAGAAACCGAAAGGACAGGCAATCGATAGGGCAGATACTTAGATTACCGGCGGTAAAACAGATCCAGCCAGAGTATATTCAATTATTAAATAAATTAATCAATTAAATATTCCGTTACTCGAACCGAGGCGTTAACATCCCCGATCCCGGGCAATAAACCGCAAACAACATCAAAATCCGGATAAATCGCTTTTAAAAAACGAAAAGGGAAAAAAAATCGATGTTTAACATTCTTTGCAATCGATAATTCTCGCGGACCTGACTGCACGCGAGATATGGGAAGAAACTGATAAAGCTCGGCAGACATCAGAGGGAAAGATCACGCCGTTGATCTCGCAAATATCAGTTTTAACTTCAATCGATGTATTTAGGCGGATTAGCAGCCAAGTCTGGAGAAGGGGAATCCAATGCCACCATAAAATCATTGCTGAAACTATTTGAACAATAGACAACGACAATAACTAAGAAAACAACAATCGACAACGAGAGGAATTGTTGCGAGGGCCCTGGCCCTGACGCCACCCGAAATCCGCCTAGGCACGGCACTAATGGTCCAGCAGATAAGCGATACAGGGGACCGCGCACTCCACCGTGACGTCACATCGCGTGAGTGCAACCCCTCCACCGCGATTTCGGGCGTCCAGGCGTTACGTAAGGTGCCACCTCCACGGCTGCAATTACGTAACGACCCCAGGGGGCCCAAATACCACCTTAGCAACAGCAAGCACGACCTAGCGACGATACTTACACCGAAAACCCTACGTCACCCGTGCTTTGACATAGGGACTGACCACCTGACATGACGTGACATTTCCTCCTCCATGAAACGCGTTATGTAACGAGAAGAAAGGTATAAAAGCCCGCCGCACGGGCGACTCAAGGCATCAGTCTAAATAGCAGAATCGTACTTCACGTAGCTTTTGCTCTCGAGCCCAGCATCTTTCATATGCTGTTAGAATTAGGAGTTTAGCGTTAGTTTCCTCTATCAGCCCGCTCGACTCGTGGTATCGCGCCGGGAGGCAGCGGCTGTATAGTTGTATCCGTGAGCCCCGTACTAGGATTATCGCGATCGGAGGACGGGTGAGCTTCTACGGCGAAGGGATCTATCGTTTTGCAACGTAGCTATCGCGTCGCCAGACGCGATCCTTCTCGAAGCGAGGGAATTAATCGAATTTGGATTTTTTTTATCCTGCGATTAAAAAACCGAGTGAGAGAAGAGTGCTTCGTACCGCCCGATAGGCCTCTACGCCGTCTCCTTGTTAGCTCAGACTTCATAGGGAGAGAAGCGCGAATATTGAGTCAATACCATCTCGACAAGCGAATAATTATTTAATCCGCGATTTATCGTTCGATTTAATTCATCAGGCCACTATCGTGACAAAAAGAAATTATAGAAAAAATTGAAATTGAGTGTAAAGCTCCACACGATAGACACCGAGTCTCTCGTGTGAATATTTATCAGAAATAATTAGTCACAAATATTTTTGCTACCGGTCCTTCTGACCGCTTGAACAGGTAGAGTAGGGAGAAATCGGGCTGAGCGAGGAACGCAAATTAGGTGGCACCGCCTCACGGTTTCGCATTTGGGAAATACGCACGCGTTCCGGAAGTCACCCGATTTAGTAAATAGGAGCCGCGCACCCCGCGTCTTAACTTCTCCTATTGACCCATCCACCCTTGCCGATGATGAAGGGTCACGACACTCAAGCAGCGCGAAATGCGTGAGTGAGAGCAGGAACATCCACTGAGGCAATTCCGAACAACAAAAATCCTAAAGATCCTTTCCAGTGCAATTTGATTTTTTCTCCCTCGAGTCCCGAGCACGAACCTCCATCCTCTCGACGAGACCGACCAGAGGACAAATTATACGCGCGAGCTTCTCCGAGTAAATAAACAAAAAAAACCGATACACGCGAATTCAACTGGATCCCGGAAAAATTCGCGACTCGCAGAAACTCGAAACGTTTCATTGGCGCCCAACGTGGGGCCCGAGGCGACTAAAAAATTTATAAAAAAAACTGGATAAACGGTGGAAGCCTCCGCGTAATCTTAAACAAGCGATTAACACTAAACTTAGACGGAGTGGATCGAAAGTCATGCCAGGAAACGACGCATCAAAGGGCGGCCAGCCCGAAATGTCGAAGAAGAAGGGAAATGACGAGGCGATCCACATACCGGACTCCGAGCTCGCGTCGAATGCCGCCGCGCGATCGAACCAACTGGGCGCGAGTGGGGGAGAGACAGACGGGCAGGTACCGCCGTCAACCGACGACAAGAACGAGCACGGAGCCGTACCGAAAGGCGATCTCGCGTCGACGAACGACCCCGACGCATATGCGCATGAGAAACGACTCATACGCGTGGATCTAGAGACGCGTAGGCTCATGCAGCGCACGGCGAATAGTACGCGATTACTCGAGGAGGATAGCGATATACTTAGCGACGCTCCCGACGACCAGATGCAGCAGATACAAATGCAATCGCTCATGGAAATAGTCCAGCAGATACAGAAACAACAACGGGTCAGCGAAGAGAAGCAGGCGCGCCAGTACAAGACTCTAAGCGACAGCTTTCTCCAGAGAGTGGAAGCGCTACAAGACTACGTCACAAAGTCAGTCAATTCGGTCTACAAAGACGTGCAAGGCTTAACTCTCGAGCGAGCTAGTGAGAAGCCACATGGACCATCCCCGGGAGCGCATAAAGCACAGCACTCGAGACATCTCAACCTAACGGAGGACAGCCATGCGCATTTGCAGTCGTTCGACTGGGCTCCGCAAACGAATAATATAATAACATCCACGGAGAGCAAACACCGGCCGAACGAACAAGCATACAGCCTGCCAATTATCACCAACATAAATAGAAAACCGGCGAATCAGCAGCAGCAAGATCCGATGCGCAATACGCGTGAACGAGAACGTCCGAACGACAATAGCGGGCATCACGCGACCAACAGTTATCCCGCACCGCAGGGCCCGAGTAATGCTTCGGCAACGGGCAGTAATTTAAAATTAGACCCGCCGATATTCCTCGCGAAAACCTCCGAACAACCGATTCAGTTTCTCGCACGATTGAGATCCTATCGCGATGTGTATGGACCAAAATACCATTTTAAAATAATTATTAACCAGTGCCTCGACGGGATCGCGAAGCACTGGTGGTACATTACACAAGACCATATCCTCGACTGGGGGGAATTCGAAGAAGAATTCAATCGTAGATTTTGGAACGAGGAAATACAGAACAACATAAAAATTAAACTCGACTACGACTACTACGACGCGAGTAGGAAACAAACAAGACTCGGGTATGCGTTAAAAACAATCGGACTTGCGAAAGATTTAACACCAGTTTTGTCGGATAAAGAAATTATTCAGAAAATTAAAAGATATTTTTCCGATGATATACGCGCGACCATCCGTACGTTGGGAGTAGAGACCATTCCACACCTACTGGATCTGCTCTCGTCGTACGACGAAGAGGGGCCTGGCAATAAAGATCGAGCGAGACCGGCTCGTCGTGACAGATATCATAACCCTTCGAATAATAGCGATAACCTGGCGCGCGCACCGGAAGCAGGTAGGCCGACGGAAGCCAAACCGCATAATAAAAACGACGATAAACGAAATTTCAAGCCCCGAGATCCGAAGCAAATTCGATCGATTGAAGAAGAAGAAAACCATGACGAATCATTGGAGTTAACATCGGAGGAATCGGGAAACGAAGAAGCGTCACCTCGAGAAACCTCCGAATAAACGAGGTGACGTTGGGCTACGGGGAGGATACACGGGAGAAGTTGCTCGAGGAGGGTGTTCCGCCGCGACGCCGGAAGGCTAAATGCCCCATACTCGCTATCACGCTACAGGGAATAACCATCCGCGCACTGATCGACACCGGCAGCGAAATAAGCGCGATTTCGGAGCGATTTTTCCTCGATCATGAAGAAAAATTCAAGCACTGCCCGATGCTTCCGCTTACCGGTGTGGCCGTAAGGGGAGCAACAGCAGGCCGAGCCGTGAAAGTAACGCGACAATTATTTGCAAGAATCGAGGTAGACAAGACGAGCGAGCGAAACACATTAATCCTCGTGCCGCGGCTCTCGAACAACTGTATTCTCGGCGTGGACTTCCTCGCAAAAATTCAAGCCGTCATAGACCTAGCGAAGTACGAAATATCATTTATACTACCCGGAGATCATCTTACGACACGCCATCGGATCCAATTTGAGAACGCAAGGGAAGCCTGCACCGATACGTATGAGGTGCGAGAAATAACTGCCGAAGATTACGAAAAATACGCGATAACGGATGAGGAGATCGACGCAAAAATCCACGGTACGCAAGGACTGAGCAAGCAAGAGTCGTCGATTCTCCGCGAGCTGCTCCGAAAACATCGGGAAGTTTTTCTCAAACGCCCTGGCTGGCTCAACTCGTACGCGCACGAGTTGAAGGTCATACCACACGCACCGTTCAAAGCCATGAACTATCCGGTACCGCTGGCTTATCGCGAAAGCGTTGATCGAGAAATCGAGGTGCTACTCAGCCAGGGTATCATACAGAAGTCCAAGAGCCTGTACAACAGCCCGCTAGTTATAACTGGAAAAAAAGATGGAGGGGTCCGACTGTGTCTGGACGCTCGGCGCATAAATGGTATTTTACAACCAGACAATGAACGCATGCAAACAGCGGACGAGCTCTTCCAGGAGTGTCGTAGCGTGCATTACATCTCTACTTTCGACTTCGCGCGTCCTTCTGGCAGGTCCCCTTAACACCAGAATCTTGTAAATACACGGCGTTTATGCACCGAGGCCGGTGCTACGAATTCCGTGTCACGCCTTTCGGACTAAGTACTAGCACGGCCAGCCTTGTGCGAGGGCTCGAGACGGTCTTGAGAGGACTCGGCAGTATAATTAATTTCGTCGATGACCTTCTCTGTACCTCAGAGACGTTTAAGGAACACATTCATAACCTTGACGAGCTGTTGACGAGATTCCGCGAGCATGGACTCACTCTGAACCTCGACAAGTCCTAATTCTTTCGCGAACAAACTCGTTTTCTTGGCCACATATTAACGCGTGAAGGAATACGTCCGGATCCGGAAAAGATCGCGTCGATAAAAAATGTTCCCGCTCCGAGAAATCTGAAGCAGCTGCGAGGATTTCTCGGACTCATAAATTACTATAGTAAGTTACGAGAGACCACGGGGAGGCGACAGTACCGCTTTTACACCTGCTGCAAAAGGATACGAAATGGGAGTGGGGTTCAGCGGAACAAGAAGCGTTTGAGAATGCTAAAGATAAATTTTGCGACAGTGTGCTACTACACTACCCCCTTAAAAACAAACCATATTACGTCCAGACCGACGCGAGCGACTTTGCGCTAGGCGCCGTCCTGTATCAAAAGGACGACAGTGACGAACACCGTGTATTATACTTCGCGAGTAGGACGCTTCGAGGTGCCGAACGAGGGTACGGGACAACAGAGAAAGAGTTGCTCGCAATCGTGTGGGCGCTGGAAAAATTCAGAACCTATCTGCTCGGATCGACGGTAAAAATCGTCACAGACCATGCCGCTCTTACATTCCTTCGAGAGTGTCGTCTGGCGCACGCAAGGCTCACGCGATGGTCCCTGGCTATCCAGGATTACAACGCGACAATAGAGCATTGCGAAGGAAAAAGAAACACCGTAGCCGATATTTTGAGTAGACCCGAAGGAGAACCTAGCCCGGAGGAAATTATTATTGCAAGGTTGGCCTGTGATATGAGTGACGAACTCAAGCAATTAATTTCGAACTTTGCTACGCAACAGGACAACGACGAGCAATGCAAATCAATCAAGGAAGCGATAGCGAACGGACAAGCGGGAGCCAACTATATGATGCGTAACAATGTACTATACCGAGCCAAGGGCGGTAGAGAATACGTAATGGTGCCTCGATCGCAGATCGGAGTACTAATTCAGGATTGCCACCTCCTATACGGACACGCGGGTGCAAAAAAATGTTATGGCATCCTTCGCGAGGATTTCTGGTATCCTAATCTTTACCGACAGATTAAGAAGCTACTCCAGCACTGCGATTCGTGTCAGCGAAATAAAATCAATACCCAGGGAATTTATGCCGAGATGCAAAATATCTTGCCAGAAAAACCTGGGGATCTCGTTTCCCTGGACTATTATGGGCCTTTACCCACAACGAGCTATGGAAACAAATTTATTCTCGCGGTAATAGATGTGTTTTCCAAGCTCACGAAACTTTACGCGCTACGAGCGGCGACCGCCGATAGCACGTGGAAACGACTCGAAACAGGTAATTTCCCCAAATACGGAAAGCCACTGGCGATTCTCTCCGACCAGGGAACGCAGTTTTCAGGAAAAAAAATGGGCCAGCCTGCTAGCTGCGAATGGGATAAAAAAAATCATGACGTCGATACGACACCCCCAAGCGAACCCTGTTGAACGGACAAATAGGGAGTTGTCTAGATTTTTTCGAACATTCCTAGCAGAAGGAAATCACAACGGCTGGTATAGATGGATCGAGACGATCGAGCGCTGCATTAACGAGACGCATCACGAGTCGACGCAACAGATTCCCATCCTCCTACACACGAGCAAAGCACCGGACCGGCCATGGCAGCAGGCTCTCGGAATCCAAGCGGGAGATGGCTCGGGACACGACAACCTCATTATCCTCGCAAGAGAAAATTTAAAGAGGAATAGAGGACGACAAGCAAAAAAATTCAATGCAACGCACAAATCCACGGAATTCCACGAAAACGAGCTCGTGCTAGCCAAAGCTCTACGAGTTTCAAATCCATCACTGAAGAAAATTGCGAAATTCCTCTCGCTCTATGAGGGACCGTACCGTATCAAAACAAAGGTCGGCGAGACCTCCTACGTACTGGATTATCCGGACGGGAGCAGAGAGCGGGGTACTTACCACACCAGCGATCTAAGACCATACGTCGAAGCCACCGAATAAAAGTAAACACGCATTGTGTGATGCTTAGCGTAATCAATGGATCGACACGCACCGATGATTTCGCTATCGAAGGACGTGCGAATAACCACAATATACCCGAAAACTAACGGTACTCTACGAAATCCTAATCTTGCGACAAGGATTAGGGAACGATTAACCGCGGGATAAATTCAGTATCGAGCGAACAACGACGGTGACGACACGATGTCGAAAGTTAGCGTAGCAGTGCAAACCGGGGAGCCCTACACGGGCATCGCACGGTCCATCAACGCGGAATATACCCTGTGCAAGGAGGGGAATAAGCATCTACCGCCGAGGGGACCGGTGCAGCGGAAGCAGAGTCAGACGGAGTCCATTTATTTCCGTTTCATGCAAAATGAACGGAACACCCAGAAAGAGTTACTGGGGCTGCCACTCGACTCTCCCGACGTATTCAAACCCCGGGTGACGCGCATACAGCTGCCTTATATCAACCCGCAGAGCATCCTCGATCGCGTTCGAAAAATCGAACCCCGACGTCGCGGACCTCTTTACTACCAAGTGGACAAGCATTTCAAAATTCGCGTCGACGACGGATGCAACCCCCCGGTAAGAACCTAACAATTATCATACAAAAAAAAAATATATAATAAATCAAAAAAAAAAGAGTAAAAATAAAATAAAGTAAAATAAAATGGAAGAAAAAAAAACCCATTAAAAATAAATAGAATAAAATTTATCGATAACGAGCACAAACGACCTCGAGCTAATTTTTTTTTCCCGTCGCATCAGGTCGAAAGGCAGCCCGCAAGAGCCCAGGTGGACCCCATAGTGGAGCAAGCGGTACAGCGTACGCACTCGCGCACCCCGGTCCAGACGGGACGTCGCCGACCAGCCGAGGAGGCCAGTGGAGCGAGCGAGACGGTCCAAAAGAAAAATATAAAAATAGTGAAGAGCGCAATACTCGACGTGGAAAAACTAAAAATAAGCATCGACAAAAGAAATGTAAAATAAAACCAGGTAAAAAAAAAAAAAGAAAACACTGCACCTGCCAATAAAGCAAAGGAAACTATATTACGACTCTCGCATACGCTTATCCCTCTACCGTCGAATTATAGTTTGGGGGGGGCGATGAAACGGGACGATTTTTCGCCCATTTCGGTAGTCCCGAGAGACGACTCTCGGTGGGAGAGCTGACCCACCTACGGCCGAGTACTAGGCCTCAGCGACGGCCGCAGGTGCGCCTATCGCTATAGGCCACGCCCACCACCGTAACTCGCCGCGCGAATGCCCGAATCGAATCGCGCAATTCCGGGTAAAGGCGGAATCACTATCGATAGCCAAGAAACCGAAAGGACAGGCAATCGATAGGGCAGATACTTAGATTACCGGCGGTAAAACAGATCCAGCCAGAGTATATTCAATTATTAAATAAATTAATCAATTAAATATTCCGTTACTCGAACCGAGGCGTTAACATACCCGATCCCGGGCAATAAACCGCAAACAACATCAAAATCCGGATAAATCGCTTTTAAAAAACGAAAAGGGAAAAAAAAATCGATGTTTAACATTCTTTGCAATCGATAATTCTCGCGGACCTGACTGCACGCGAGATATGGGAAGAAACTGATAAAGCTCGGCAGACATCAGAGGGAAAGATCACGCCGTTGATCTCGCAAATATCAGTTTTAACTTCAATCGATGTATTTAGGCGGATTAGCAGCCAAGTCCGGAGAAGGGGAATCCAATACCACCATAAAATCATTGCTGACACTATTTGAACAATAGACAACGACAATAACTAAGAAAACAACAATCGACAACGAGAGGAATTGTTGCGAGGGCCCTGGCCCTGACGCCATCCGAAATCCGCCTAGGCACGGCACTAATGGTCCAGCAGATAAGCGATACAGGGGACCGCGCACTCCACCGTGACGTCACATCGCGTGAGTGCAACCCCTCCACCGCGATTTCGGGCGTCCAGGCGTTACGTAAGGTGCCACCTCCACGGCTGCAATTACGTAACGACCCCAGGGGGCCCAAATACCACCTTAGCAACAGCAAGCACGACCTAGCGACGATACTTACACCGAAAACCCTACGTCACCCGTGCTTTGACATAGGGACTGACCACCTGACATGACGTGACATTTCCTCCTCCATGAAACGCGTTATGTAACGAGAAGAAAGGTATAAAAGCCCGCCGCACGGGCGACTCAAGGCATCAGTCTAAATAGCAGAATCGTACTTCACGTAGCTTTTGCTCTCGAGCCCAGCATCTTTCATATGCTGTTAGAATTAGGAGTTCAGCGTTAGTTTCCTCTATCAGCCCGCTCGACTCGTGGTATCGCGCCGGGAGGCAGCGGCTGTATAGTTGTATCCGTGAGCCCCGTACTCAGATTATCGCGATCGGAGAACGGGTTAGCTTCTACGGCGAAGGGATCTATCGTTTTGCAACGTAGCTATCGCGTCGCCAGACTCGATCCTTCTCGAAGCGAGGGAATTAATCGAATTTGGATTTTTTTTATCCTGCGATTAAAAAACCGAGTGAGAGAAGAGTGCTTCGTACCGCCCGATAGGCCTCTACGCCGTCCCCTTGTTAGCTCAGACTTCATAGGGAGAGAAGCGCGAATATTGAGTCAATACCATCTCGACAAGCGAATAATTATTTAATCCGCGATTTATCATTCGATTTAATTCATCAGGCCACTATCGTGACAAAAAGAAATTATAGAAAAAATTGAAATTGAGTGTAAAGCTCCACACGATAGACACCGAGTCTCTCGTGTGAATATTTATCAGAAATAATTAGTCACAAATATTTTTGCTACCGGTCCTTCTGACCGCTTGAACGGGTAGAGTAGGGAGAAATCGGGCTGAGCGAGGAACGCAAATTAGGTGGCACCGCCTCACGGTGTCGCATTTGGGAAATACGCACGCGTTCCGGAAGTCACCCGATTTAGTAAATAGGAGCCGCGCACCCCGCGTCTTAACTTCTCCTATTGACCCATCCACCCTTGCCGATGATGAAGGGTCACGACACTCGAGCAGCGCGAAATGCGTGAATGAGAGCAGGAACATCCACTGAGGCAATTCCGAACAACAAAAATCCTAAAGATCCTTTCCAGTGCAATTTGATTTTTTCTCCCTCGAGTCCCGAGCACGAACCTCCATCCTCTCGACGAGACCGACCAGAGGACAAATTATACACGCGAGCTTCTCCGAGTAAATAAACAAAAAAAACCGATACACGCGAATTCAACTGGATCCCGGAAAAATTCGCGACTCGCAGAAACTCGAAACGTTTCAATATGTGGTTACCGATACGCTATAGATATCGTTATCGTAACGCGCACGCGTACTGCGGTTTGCGATTACCGATTTTTGCGGTTTGCGGTTTGCGATTCCGATACGCTATAGATATCGTTATCGTAACGCGTACGCTTGCTGCGGTTTGCGATTACCGATTTTTTGCGGTTTGCGGTTTGCGATTACCGATTTTTTGCGATTTGCGGTTTTTAAAAGGGAAAAAGTGAGTTAGAACCGGCACAGCTATACTACTTGTGTTCGGAACCACTGATTATTTTACGGGTTTCATAATTTGTTGACGTTCATTGTTTTAGTAATTCGATTTGATTTTATTTTACTTATTGACATTATTTATCGTCGTGACTAGAGTTTCTGATTTTGTTTATTTATTGGTTTTATTTATTGATCGTGACGTTTATTTTATTTATTGACGGTTTTATTCCTTGACTTTTGTTAATTAATTAGTTTACCGGTTACATTCGTTTATTTATTTATTCTGACCTCTGTTTTTATTAACTTGATTTATTTATCTCTTGACTATTGAGTCGTTTTTATTATTTCTATTTATTGACATGGCTAATTTATTTATTTGTTGCCCATTATTTATTTGTTGATGCGTTTCGATTTTTATTTTATCACGTGACTTTATCGGGAATCTTATTCAGTGACTTCGTTTATTAACTTGACTTATTTATTTATTTATGTTCGTTTGACGTGGTTTTCGAAACATTTTATTGCGGATTTTGCGACTATTGTTGGGGAGGCCGCCGCCTCTGCCGGAGGTTAGTGATTCGGTGCTGCGTTGCGTTGCCGGTGGGAACGCCATTTGTTGTGATTTCGTGTAATTCGTGTCTATCGTGGACATGCGTGTGGAATTGATGCTCCTTGATTTTATTAAATTTTTCCTAATTGACCTTTTTCTGCTCCACGCTTCGAACAGGTTTACCGTCGACGTTACCGAGATTCTTTCAGGTTACCGAGTCACCCGGTTTATACTGTGGTTACCGGGAGCTAAGACAAGCTATATCACTGAGGTCTCCGAAGGTCGCTGCGCGCTCTGGGAGTCAATGTTACCGAGGTACGCGACCAACACCCGGCGTACCGGAAGTCCCGATATCAAGGATTATCAATGTTTCCCGAAGACGGAGTTTTGAAGATCTCGAGGCCGGAAGAGGCTCGACGCAAGAGAATTACCGAGGCAGCCTCCAGTTTTCTTTTTGTTTTTTCCGGGACCCAGGCCAATTCGAGGTATCCGATTTCATTTTATCTTTGCGCTCCATTTGTTTACTTATCCTTCCTTCTCGACAGGGTGTATTATTCGCCAAGTACTAAGTTTTCTCAATATGGAGAATTTTTCTCCCGAGGACATCGCGGGGTGGACCGACGAGCGAGTCAAAGCGGAGCTGACCGTTCATAATTTGCCGACATTGGGATCGGTCGACACCATCCGAGAGCGTCTTTATTTGTCCGTACGTGTCCCGAGTGGGGACGGAAGTTCGGCCTTGGACCTGATAACGGTCGCCGATGCCTCAAGGGCGATCCTTAGCGCGATTCAGCGTACCGCGTTGGGGAATCCGCCTGCGGGACAAGGTGCTGCCGCGACGGGGACGGGGCAGGAAGCCGAAAACCTCGGGAATAATATGGTTAACGGTAATCGTACCGAGAATCTTGATTCGCGAGATCATGCTCCGGGCATGACGCCCTATGACATCGTACATAAATGGGACGTACGTTTCTCGGGAGTCGTGGGGGAATCGGTCAATGAGTTCTTATCGCGCATCAAGGATGGCCGTGCTCTGGTTGACATCTCAGACGAGGATTTGTTGGACTGTCTGCCATTTACTCTCGGAGAACTGGACTACCATTGGTACAAGGTCGAGCGATCGAACTTTGCCACGTGGAGGGCTTGCTCGGAGGCAATGCGTCATCGGTTCGGGAATCCCGAGTTTCAGGAATCGTTACGCGAAGAAATCCACAACCGCACGCAGGGAGCTGCGGAGTCGGTGTCTGAGTATTTCACCTGCATGCGTAACTTATTCGTTCGCGTCGAGCCTCCGTACCGCGAAGAGGAACAACTTAGCATCATTTATCGACGCTTAATTCCGAGATTGCAGGTCGCGATTCGCCGCGCAGATATTCACTCGCTGGACGGGTTAGAGATCGTGGCGGGTGCGATCGAACGCAGTTATCGGGTCGCCGAAACATATCGCGAGCCGAAGCCTCCCGAAAAGGCGTTACTTCCCGAGTTCGCGTACAATCCGCGAGCCTATGATCCTCCAGGATCGGCTCTTAATCCGCGATACCGTGAACAGGGGGGGAGCGTTTGTCGCGTGAGGATTACGCTCCAGGGGCGAACGTCGCTACGCTTGGTTGTCCTCGGGATAGTCATTCCCGCGGTAATTTTTCTCGAGAAATAATTTGTCGAAATTGCGGACGCAAAGGTCACTTTGCACGGGGTTGTGCCATGCCGGGGCGGGGATCAACTGAACCGGACTGAGGAAGCGTGGGAGTAATATCTCGAATCGGTTTTGTCGGTTTAACTGGAAAGAGTGTGGAGTAGGAGCGGAGAGGTCTTACGTTGGCTACAATGAGCCTGTCGACACGAAAACGGACCACGGAAAAAAACGTATTCTCACCCGTGTCCGCTGGACGTAGGGGAAAAATATGGGTTTAATTGTATTATCTTTGAGCATCGGTTTGTTTGCATGTGAGTGATTGTGTCGTCTCGGTTTGTCCATTTCGGGGTATCTGATGTTTCCCGAGGGGCCGAATCCGTGGGGGGAAATCGGTATGCGATTTCTCGTTTACTCTGTAATTATTTTCTATTGGTATCCTGCGGAAGCACCGAACCTGAGCCGTCGACGTGAATGTCGGGTTAAAAAAGAAATTTAGTTTTCGGGACCTGGGACGGCCATTTTCACGAGCCGGGAGGTCGTGTCAAGGGGGGGGGGGGAGCGTTGTAACGTGGCAAAAATGGGCCACGTTACTTAAGAGAAATAAGCGCTCACTTTCGACAATTTTATTAGCCGACGGCCGTCCGTCGTCCGTCGCAGCTCTGGGGTGGCTCCGCCGGTGCAATTCAGATTAGGAGTTTATTTTATTTAACGGCATTCGGATTTATTTTATGTAATCCTGGGCGGTCGAGGGAGCCCGCGACGAGGAATCCCGAGAGGACCAGCTGCCGAGTCGTCGGGAACACAGCGGGCACGAGTCGTGCCGCCGAGATCAGCTGTATCGAGTCGTCGTCGCTTGCAGCATACTCCCCGCCCGGCTGTCGGAGTCGCGGGATAGCATGGATCCGGGGTAAACCATCTTCCCGGATCGTCGAACTGGTCCCGAGGAAATCATCGGGGCCAGCCGCTGTACCTCAGTAAGGGTTCTTGTTGTAGACGTCGTTGAAGAAATCTTTTCGAGCGTCTGAGGCAGGATCTTCGTCCGGGGCAATAATTGTCCATCGAATTTGCCGCCGGCGTGTCAAGCACACTTGCGCCGAGCGCGACGGGCCGCAGCGTATCAGCGCGCGCGCGAGCGCCGAAGATCGGCGGTCGATGACGGCGATTACCGAGGATGCGGAAACGGGAGCGATTAGGCCGGGTGGGGATAAGGGCCAGGAGAGCGAGCGCGATCGAGGACTCGAGGCAATCTCCGTTGAGGTGTAACGACGAACGGACGGGCGTGTGGGCCATCTTAACCCGTATACCGAGGGGAACGAGACAGAAGGACGAATTCGTCATCCAGCGTTTTCGGAGACCTGGATCTTCTACCGCGGTACCGAACGGGTGAGCTTGTCCGTCCCAGGGACCGTGTTTATTTATTGGTATGTGTCGAGTCTTTTTGCCGTTTATTATATTAATTAAATTCACGTTGGCGTGCGCGGGAATCGGTTTTTCCGGGAGAGTGCGGGCCGCAAGGCCACCGCGGGAGATAACGGGTCGGCTTCTCCGGCATCCGCCGAATCCGCGACTTGACCGTACTTCCATTTGTGCCGTCGCGCTTGTTATTACTTGTTTAGTAAATTCGCGCGTTAAGTCACCTCGGGATCGTGCCCACGGGGAGAACTGATGGGGTTTTAGTAGGAAATTCTCCTCGGCGAGAATTGTCGCTACAATATATAGTAAAAGTGTCGTTGGAATTCCGATCCAATGCTTCGTTTTCGAGAAAATCGAGAAGCAAGAATCCACTTCCGGCATTTTGGAGTAAGTATACTTGGTAGCGTCTCGTGACTTAAAAAAAAAAATTTTAAGTACTTGGCGTCGAGACGCTACCGCGTCTCTTGATATTTCAAGTGAAGTTAAAATAATAGTTCGTTTAAAATTCTATTAAATATTGTAAGTGAAGTTAAAATAATAATTTTTTTCATCGACCACGCCGGACCTCGCGGAACACCTGCAATAGTGCTGACGGTGCATTCGCAGATCTACGCTCGACAATTAGTCGGATCTTCCTCCCGAGCATGTCTTTAATATTCAGTTCGTCTTGAGACGTCGTACCGTGTGTTTCGTCGCGTTTATTTTTTATAATTTTATAACGAACCATGGATGTGCGAATATTCACGACGACCCATATGGATAAGTGCGTCGTATGTGAATGGTCAACGCTAGTGTGCAACAGTTGGGAACGATGCTTGGAGGAGAGCATTTTTGAAGAACAGCCTCCAGTGCTGCGCTGCCCCCTCTGTAGCGTTATACTTCGCAGCAGTGATTATCCGCGACATACGGGAGGCTGCACATACGACGACTGCGTCAAATTGCTCGTGCTGCGGGCTTTGTATAAAACTGGAGTGCGGAATGTGTTAAACAGGAGTGCGGGATATGTTAAACGTGAAAAACAGGAGTGTGCGATAAGCAAAAACTGACGCAGCGTCGTGACACCATTTTTTTTTTTTGAATAAATTTAATAAATTTAATAAATTTAATAAATTTAATAAATTTAATAAATTAAATTAATTAAATTAATTAAATTAATTAAATTAATTAAATTAATTAAATTAATTAAATTAATTAAATTAATTAAATTAATTAAATTAATTAAATTAATTAAATTAATTAAATTAATTAAATTAATTAAATTAATTAAATTAATTAAATTAATTAAATTAATTAAATTAATTAAATTAATTAAATTAATTAAATTAATTAAATTAATTAAATTAATTAAATTAATTAAATTAATTAAATTAATTAAATTAATTAAATTAATTAAATTAATTAAATTAATTAAATTAATTTAATTAATTAAATTAATTAAATTAATTAAATTAATTAAATTAATTAAATTAATTAAATTAATTTAATTAATTAAATTAATTAAATTAATTAAATTAATTAAATTAATTAAATTAATTAAATTAATTTAATTAATTAAATTAATTAAATTAATTAAATTAATTAAATTAATTAAATTAATTAAATTAATTAAATTAATTAAATTAATTAAATTAATTAAATTAATTAAATTAATTAAATTAATTAAATTAATTAAATTAATTAAATTAATTAAATTAATTAAATTAATTAAATTAATTAAATTAATTAAATTAATTAAATTAATTAAATTAATTAAATTAATTAAATTAATTTAATTAATTAAATTAATTAAATTAATTTAATTAATTAAATTAATTAAATTAATTTAATTAATTTAATTAATTTAATTAATTTAATTAATTTAATTAATTTAATTAATTTAATTAATTTAATTAATTTAATTAATTTAATTAATTTAATTAATTTAATTAATTTAATTAATTTAATTAATTTAATTAATTTAATTAATTTAATTAATTTAATTAATTTAATTAATTTAATTAATTTAATTAATTTAATTAATTTAATTAATTTAATTAATTTAATTAATTTAATTAATTTAATTAATTTAATTAATTTAATTAATTTAATTAATTTAATTAATTTAATTAATTTAATTAATTTAATTAATTTCGGAAGGGCAGAGGGTGCACTGAGTGTATCTTCACACTAACGGCGGCGGTGCAACTCCAGCTCAGACTGGGAGACCGGGAGATCTACGCGATATTTGTAGATTTTGTATTTGTATTTGTATTTGTATTTATTTGTTGATAGCCCAACAGGAATACTCCCATTAATAGGGCTTAGAGAGGTACAGAGTAATGTTTACAAACTGAAAAGAGGTATTATATAAGTGTAGTTAATAACTTACGGTCTATGGCTAGGTTATCACTAATGATTAAACGTGACGGCCTATGTCTAAGCAAGTACGCGCATATCTCTCTAGATATTGCCGAGATCGGGGACGTAAAAATATCAATCACAGGATTAAATCGCAAAAAGTTATTTACACTCGAACCTAGTACATAAAGAGGTGAATTCATGTCCGCGTTTGTGGAGGGGAAAGGGAGATAGAACAATGTGTTTTCTCTTCGGTTGTGGGACGGGACCTTGAAGGGAAGTAATTGCAAGAACTGTGGGCAGTCGAGATGGTTCCTAAGGAGTTTGGTGATAAAGAGTATTGACGTGTGAATCCTTCGTTCTTGCAGAGTAAGAAGATTAAATTTCTTACAAAGCTCAAATTCACAGACTCCTCTTTCGGGGTATTTTCCTTCTAGCTTGAAGACTGCCAGCTTTAACAATCTGCGTTGGCAATTTTCGAGTTCTGCGATATACTTAACATACATGGGCGACCAGACGACGGCACCGTATTCCAGCTTCGTACGTACGAGGCTAAAGTAAAGTAACATAACAATATTCGCAGACTGAAATTGCCTGCACGTTCGCGCTAAGAACCCGAGCAGTCGTCCAGCCGCGCAAGTGGTATTCTGAATGTGCTCCTTGAACGTCAGCTTCGTATCAAATATGACTCCAAGGTCCTTACAAGAATTTACACGTTCCAGTGTTTCAGATCGAATATTGTACGCAAATAATATAGTCCTGTGGTTCCTGCTGAAGGTTATAACCTTGCATTTTCCCACATTCAATCCTAATTTATTCATATCACACCAGTCTGCAAGTTTATCAATATCGGCTTGTAGATCGAGACAGTCTCCCGGCGCGCGTATAGCCTTATACAACTTAGCATCATCAGCATAAAGCAACGATGAGCACAAAAAATTTTCCGCGATATTATTTATAAAAATTAGGAACAGTAACGGGCCTAGGTTCGATCCTTGAGGCACTCCCGAGGTAGGTGTAAAGTATGTTGAAATAAATCCGTGGTAGTGCACGGCGTGTTTCCTGTCATAGAGATACGATGCCAAAAGTGTAAGTAGGCATCCTGATATCCCAAGCTCCTCTACCTTAACAAGCAAGACGCTGATGTCAATTCTATCAAAAGCCTTTGCAAAATCTGTGTGAATGACATCCAGCTGATTGCCGCGAGCCATTGCAGTACTGATATCCTGCGTGATATTAATTTATTGATTTATGATTTATTAGGTAGCCCAAAAAAAAAAATGTCAATCTCTGATTTGACGGTGAGCTTCAGCGGCCGAGGTTTCTGCAGCGAAACAGAGAATTTACCAATCCGCACGGGCTTGCGTATATACTTAATTGTATTCTGAGGAATCAATTCCTCGAGGATCTTCTCCACAAGCTGTATGTCATGTTTGATGCGTGTCTCGACCGACGGAGACATACTTTCATTAGCTCCGAAAATAATAATATTATTCTTGCGAAACTCACGCTCCGACATTTCCATCATGCACGCCTTGACGACCTCGACCTGTCCTGCCTGTACCGCAGACGCTCCAGATGTTGCTGTGTGTTCGGTAATTTTCTGTGAGAATGCATCCATACGTCCACTCAAGGTTATGTATCCTTCTTCTACCACTGCTAAGCGATCAATCGAACTGTTCACTTTTCCCCTTAGTTGTTCGATGGATCCATTAACTTCTCCAAATCTCTGGTTAACGTCCTCCCGCAGAGCTCTTACTTCAGTTTTCACTACATCCGATATCTCTTGGCGGAACACTCCAACTTCCGAGCGAAACACTCCAACTTCCGCTCGAAACATGTCACGTATTTGCTCGAGCGTGAGAGGCAAATTCGACACAGTGACAGGTGAGGTAGGTCTCTGTCCACAACAACGCTGAAATGCTCCCGATGGCAGAGCTGGCGTTTGTTTTGCGCATCCAGGATGGTAGGTTGCGCCACACCCCGGGCACGAGGCAAACTCATTCACGATAACCGCCTTACACCCGCGACACTTCTTCTCGAGCCCGACTGACAACGAGTTACTGGTCCCCCCCTTCTTAGACATGGCACGCGGTGTGCACGTTCTGGCCGATGTACACTAACTAGGGCACCTTTAGGCCCGTCACGCAACAAAGTTACTAGCCGTTCCGATTAAATCCTCAGATCGATTGGTTGCCCGGTCCTCGGGATGATCTATCCCCACCGCTTCACACAAATATGGCTGCTACCGAACGCTAAGCCTTAAGAAAAATTGCAGCACTTTTTGCGACGTATACGGTGTTAAATCACTGTTTACAGCCTCGCAAGATAGCACACAGTGATCGCCGCTCACTAACGAACACGAGGGTTCGGATTTTTGCAATGCAGGTTAACTATTACTCAGTAAACGAGTCCCTCAACTGCGCAACGATCTTATACACGTCTGACCGTTATGCTGTCACCTGTACTCCAATTTTAAGCGAGCCTTCGACTCGATTCCGCATACTAATCTTTGGACAAAACTTTTCAATCTCGGCATAAGCGTAAAAATAATAAAAATTATAAAATCATTGTACGAGCAAGCAACGGTACAGGTAAAGAGTCGCGGGCTGTTATCCAATGAGTTCGATGTTTCAGAAGGAGTGCTGCAGGGCGAGTCCCTCAGCCCGTTGCTATTTCTATTGTATCTCGCGGACATAGAAAAATTCTTTAGAACTAGAGGTCTTGAAGGCATTAATATAGACGGAGTAAACGATCTGCTGTTACTAATGTACGCCGACGATACAGTATTACTTGCTCACTCGCACATTGACCTGCAAAGAAAGCTGAAGGCGCTCGAGGAATACTGCGATGCAAATGGACTGACCGTGAATACGACCAAAACGAAAATAATGGTTTTCAAACCGAGCGGGAAGCCACGAGCTATGGCACAAGATGTTACCAAATTTAAGCTAGAAAAAATTGAAATTGTGAACTCGTATAATTACTTAGGGATCCCGATATCTTCCTCGTCATTAGGCGCAGTCGCAGCGCAGATGGCGCTCAGTAAGGCAAAGATAGCCTCAGGGACCGTGCTGTCAATACTCGCCAGGGCAAAAAGTGATGCCTGGGAAGCTTATACCACACTATTTGACAGTATTGTATCGTCTACAATACTGTATGCCTTCCCCACGTGGGGCTTAAGATACTTAGAATTAATCGAGAGAGCACAGTCTGATTTCTATAAGCGACTATTGTACCTGCCGAGAAACACGCCAAATTGGGCCCTTAGGATTGAGGTAGGAGTTGTGCAGCTAGCACTGAGAGCCATGCGACAAAGTTACAAGTGGTTTGTAAAAATTCTAAAGATGCCCGACTCTAGACTTCCAAAACTTTGTATGCTGAGATTAATTAAACTTTCGGCGAACCCTATTGGTGACGAAAAGTACAACTGGGCCTTGCAATTTAAAAAACTATTAAGAGAAATTAACTGCGATGATCTCTGGGGAGTTCTTGATCCAAATCGGTGGGAAGCAAGAATGGAAGAAGCGTTGAAAAACTACAAAGGCCAACTGCGAGAAGCAGACCTTGCCCAAGCTCAAGTCTCGGAAGCGTGTCAATTTAACCTAACGAGGTCGGCAGAGGTAACTCCGGCTAAGTACCTCACGTTCAGAATCCCAATAGCCCACAAAAGAATCTTGGCCCAGTTGAGACTTGCGAACCATTACAATTGTCATCTCTCGTTCAAAAAGTGCCTCGGAAAATTTAAGCCTAATAGTATCTGCCAAAA
Source organism: Ichneumon xanthorius (assembly GCA_917499995.1). Lineage (NCBI taxonomy): Eukaryota > Metazoa > Arthropoda > Insecta > Hymenoptera > Ichneumonidae > Ichneumon > Ichneumon xanthorius. The sequence goes on along the minus strand of CAKJTD010000081.1, from coordinate 308,922 downwards.
TTGTAATTCGGGAGAGCTTGAAACAATGGATCATTTTATCTGTAAGTGCCCTATCTACCAGCCGTACAGAATGCAATACATGGAGAATCTCATCTCGGGCGGTGAACAGCGAGAAGCGGTGGGCAAACTTTTGGCCACGCGCGAGGTGAAGCAGATTAAGGCGATTTGCAATTTCGTAGGGCAGAGTCTATGCCTGAGAGCTTTCTCGTTAAACGAATAATGTTATATCCCGGTTTAAAATATAAGATGCGTTTAATAATAATTACAAAAAAAAAAAAAAACAAATGTAAGATTATACTGCTGTAAACTCCATTGCTATAAGAGACTTATCGTTGTACTCTTGACAAGCAATAAACATATATCTATCTATCTATCTATCTATTAATTAAATTAATTAAATTAATTAAATTAATTAAATTAATTAAATTAATTAAATTAATTAAATTAATTAAATTAATTAAATTAATTAAATTAATTAAATTAATTAAATTAATTAAATTAATTAAATTAATTAAATTAATTTAATTAATTTAATTAATTTAATTAATTTAATTAATTTAATTAATTAAATTAATTTAATTAATTTAATTAATTTAATTAATTCTCGGATGTTACCTAACACCCGTAAAGGGGAGCGGGTAACTCGGTTGAGTGCCAACCGATCGCGTCTCTAGGTGGCGGATAGGAGGGACCAGGGCTCGGGGACCTCTGCAGCCTCGGGGACCGTGTCGCCATGTGACGACCGGTAACCGAGGCAGGAGATCTCAAGGGAACTGGCCTGCGGGTGCTATAGGGAACCTGGCCGGGGTGAAAGCCGACCGGAGGAACAAAAGCCCTGCCGCGGACCAACTTCCCGAATCCTAAGGTGTAAGCTCATCGTGCCGACGGGATGCATGGCACTTGGGAGGTAGTGTCTCTAACGATGCTCGGTGGGTACCAGGCGCCACCCACTTATATTTAAGTCGCCTTGCCTACGCAACAGGCTCTGCGTAGGTCGACTACCCTTTCCTGCTTACTCGTGGGACACAAATGAATGAACCACCGAATAAACAAACAGAACCTGTTGGTGCCAGGACCTCGCAAGAGGGACTGGCACTTGAGTTGGCGGACGATTGTCCTGTCGGGGCTCGGAGTGTTGGGGGAGCGCAAGCTCTACCGACCCCTGTGGACCCGATGGACACGAACGATTGCAAGGAGAAAGGGACAGAGGGCTCAGCGCCAGCCGAGACCTCCGGGCCCTTACAGGAGAAGCGCCGCAGAGCCAGGCGCAGTGGCGCGGCAAGGAGAAGGGCCTGGAAGAGCCGGCAGGCTCTTCTAGCCCTCTCCGAGCAGGGCCGCAGCGACCAGTCGGCGGCGGGTAACTGCGGGGCTGCACCAGTTGAACCTCACGGGACAACTGGCAGCAGCCTGGTAGAAGGCGAGAACACGGACATGGGGGGGACGGCGGGACGGGGCCCTACGCGGACCAGGCCGGCAGACCCAACCCCCCCGGATGCTCGCAAAACCGTGAAGAAGAGTAGGGCTCACCCCAAACCGACTAGCTATGTGGACGCAGTCTCAGCTGGTAGGAAGATGGCCATCGTGCCGTCCAACTATCCCGAGACGGTCCTCAAGCAGGAGGAGAGTGACTTGGTAACACGGGCGCTTCTCGAGGCTTTGGACGCCGTACCCTCTGGGCAGGCGCTACCATGCTTCGATGGGCACCGTTGGGAACAAGGAGCTTTGTGGGTGACCTGCTCCGACGACACGGCGAAAGCGTGGCTGAAGGCTATTGTCCCGACGCTCAAACCATGGGAGGACGCCTCACTCCAGGTTATGGAGAGAGACGGCCTCCCCAAACTTAAAAAGACCTCCGCGGTGTTCTTCGGTACAAAGGAGAACACCGAGGTGCTTTTTAGGAGGCTGAAGCGCCAGAACCCGGCCCTAAACACCGACGTGTGGAGGGTTTGGGACCGGCGGGAGGTGAACGGCAACGTTCACTTCGCACTGAGCGTGGACGCCCCATCCATGGAGGCTCTGGCCAGGGTCGGCAATGCTCCCCACTGCGGACTGGGGCGGGCTCGCTTCGGCGATGCCCCGAACAGGACCGGAGGGAGAGACACTGCCGGCACCGGGGCCGGAGCACCAGAGGTCTCGGAACCCAGGTCGGGTCCGAAACCGGTGGCTGGACATGCTGAGAGGACCGAAGTACCGTGTACAACGGCCCCAGCAACCGGGGTGACCAGCACCGGTGCCCTCTATTGAGGGCGCCTGTGCTGCTGCCTACCACTACCATGGCTCCCGCGAAGGCTAATATGCCTAGCGCGGAGAAACATCCGCCTTCGTATTGGAGGAAGGAGCAGGGACCGGCTGCAGGGGGCTCGGGGATCACAACCCACGGGACCCCGGCGGCCGGGCGCACTCCGTTCCGACCAGTAAGTAGGAAAGGAACGAGGGGCAGGCCGACTATGGCGAGCATGGCGCTCAAGGCGGGACTGGCGGGGAGGGGGCAAGGCGTCCAGAGGACGCTGGACCTCACCACGCCAAGAATCTCTGAGCCGCCGGCTACGACTGTAGCGAGGCCAGCGGACTCGGCCGACAGGGAGGAATAGCGCGATGGATGAACATCGGACTCTTCCCCCCTCGAATCCCCCATCCCCCAACTCCCCAACCCCGAACCCACCCAGTTCCCACATCCTTCCCCCTTCCCTTCCCCACTTTGCTAGGAGACAGATCGAACCTGCAGCCTCGATAGCTGTGGGTAGTATCAGGTGCTCCCAAATTAATTTGCAACACTGTAAAGCGGCCACGGCTGTTTTAAGCCGAGACCTAGCAGTGGAGCAAACAGACATAGCCCTTATACAGGAAACCTGGATTAACGGGGGACTGATTAGGGGTATCGATAGTAATCTGGGCTCGCTTATCCACGCGGAGGCTCCGTAGCTGGGACCGAGGGCCTGCATCTTCATCAACAAGATGCATAGCGCCCTCAAGTTGAACCAGTTCTGCACCAGGGATTTAGCAGCAGCCAAGATTTCAATAAATGTGGAGGGCAGGCGGACCGAGGTAGTAATCTGCTCGGCCTATCTACCTTATGACTCGGCGGTACCTCCCCCTACGAACGAGCTCGCGGCCCTAGTAGACTACACAAGGGCCAGCGGACTAAAATTAATCGTTGGTTGCGACGCGAACTCACACCACACGGTGTGGGGAAGCTCCGACATTAATACGAGAGGCGCTGCACTACTGGAGTACCTCTCCACTACCAGGCTAGAGATTCTCAACAGGAGATCCAGGCCAACATTTGTCACCTCCCGCAGACAGGAGGTCTTAGACCTGACCCTGGCTGTACCGGAAGTGGCATGCAGCATCCTGGACTGGCGGGTGAGCGAGGAGGTAACTCTCTCCGACCACCGTCTGATCAGGTTTAGCTTAGTGGGGAATGCAGCGCTACGCCCTCCGGACTCTTACAGGAACCCCAAAGCCACCGACTGGACAGCCTACGGGGCGGAGCTGGACGGGAAGCTTGCGGAGGGCCGGGAGAGGCCGGAGACGAAAGGGGCCATCGAGCGGGAAGTAAGTTTCTTACGGAACGCTATGATCGACTCCTACGAGGCAGCATGCCCCCTTAAAAGCAGGTCCAGCAGAAAGAAGGTGAAGTGGTGGAACCGTGACCTAACTAGGGCACGGGCTCGCTCCCGGAAGCTGCTGAACAAAGCTTTAAAAACGAACACGGACTCTGACTGGGACTCCTACTGGGGGGCCCAACAAGCTTATAAGAAACTAATCAGGAGATCCAAAGCGGCCTCCTGGCGTGAGTTCTGCAGTGAGATCGAGGCCCTACCCTTAGTGGCCAGACTGCGCAGAATCTTTGTATCGGGGCCTTCGACTCGGCTCGACGGTCTTGTTCTCCCCGACGGGCGAACTACGTCGAGCCAGGAGGAGACCCTGGCCCACCTGTTTGAGGTTCACTTCCCTGGGTCGGTCCTTACGGAACCGGGGGAACCCACAGGCACGGCGGATCCACCCGTAGGGGCGGCCGCCCGGGACTGGGCTACGGCAGCGGAAGTTGTCACATCCGCGAGAATCAGATGGGCCATAGATACCTTCGACCGGTACAAAAGCCCTGGGGTGGATGGGATCTTCCCCGCCCTCTTGCAGGAGGCTGGGGAGGGCCTCATTATACATCTTCAACGTATCTACCGCGCATGTCTTGCGCTGTGCTACGTTCCATACGCTTGGAGGGAGGTCAGGGTCGTCTTTATTCCCAAACCAGGGAAGGACACCTATGACCGAGCCATGTCTTTTAGACCCATCAGTCTGACGTCGTTCCTCCTGAAAACTCTGGAGAGACTCGTTGATAGGTACCTAAGGGAAGGTGCGCTTATCGAAAGACCGGTGCACCATTCCCAGCACGCTTACCAGGTGGGCAAATCCGTGGAAACAGCGCTCCACCATACCGTCAAGGTACTGGAGGGGGCCGTGCACATTGGCAGGTCCGTCCTTCAGGGCGTGTTCATTGACATCGAGGGAGCGTTCGATAATACCTCCTTCGTCTCTATTTTCGAAGCAGCCAGGGGATTCGGGGCGAAGGACTCCGTCATCGACTGGATCCACTGCATGCTTAGCATCAGGTCCGTCACCGCAGGTCTTAGGGAGTCATCCGCGAGTGCGCTCGTCAAGAAGGGCTGCCCGCAGGGGGGAGTAACCTCTCCTATCCTGTGGGTGACGGTCATTGACGGGCTTCTTGCGAAGCTCGAGAGGCTAGGGGTGACGGTGGTGGGCTACGCGGATGACGTGGCGATGCTGGTCATCGGTACCCATCCGGGGGAGATGTCGTGGAAGATGCAACGAGCATTGGACCACGTACAAACATGGTGCACATCGAAGAGCTTGATGGTCAACCCGAGCCAAACGGAGATGGTGCTATTCACAAATAGAAGGAAACTCAAAGTGAGCCCCCCTTCCATTTTTGGCACGGAGCTTAGCTTTTCTACAGAGGTAAGCTACCTTGGCGTCACCCTGGATAGCAAGCTCTTATGGAGAAGCCACATCAACAGACAGACCCGGAAAGCTACGTCAACATTCTGGGCTTGTCGCAGGATGTTCAGCTCAACTTGGGGACTTAAACCGGCTGTGGTGAAATGGATTCACACAGCCATCATAGAGCCCCAGGTGACTTACGCGTCGGTAGTCTGGTGGCCTGCGTTGCAGCGGGAAACCAACAGGAAGACGCTTAACAAGGTCTATAGGCTTGCACTGCTGGGGATCACAGGAGCGCTTCGGACAACTCCTACCCTGGCACTGGGGGCGCTCCTTGACATAGCGCCTCTAGACATCGTGGCTAAGGCCAAAGCGATGGGTGCAGCCGTACGGCTAAAGTTTGGAGGAAAGTGGAAGAGAGCGTGCAGGGGACACGCGTCGCTGCTGAACGGCAACAGGGATCTCGAGGAAGTCCTAGCCCTAGGCGGTGACCGCGGCCCCAGTAGCTACCACTTCCGCCGCAACTACATAGTTACCCTCCCGAGTAGGCAAGAGTGGGAGGAGAACAGTGTTGGGTTGCTGTCTCCGGGGGGACTCGTCTGGTATACGGATGGGTCCAAAACCCCGACGGGGACAGGCGCCGGAGTGTGGTGCGCGGGGCCTAGGACGAGGATATCCTTGGCACTGGGGACCCGCACTACTACACTTCAGGCTGAGGTGCTTGCAATCAGAACCTGTGCGGAAGAGATTCTGCTAAGGGGATACGAGGGCAGGCATATCTACATCTGTTGCGACAGCCGTGCCGCGCTCAGGACCCTCGACTCCATCGAGGTGAAGTCCGAGCTGACACGGAGCTGCATTGCTGCCCTATCGCGCATTGCCGGCGTTAATAGGGTCAAACTGCTCTGGGTGCCTGGGTACAGCGGCATACAGGGCAACACAGAAGCAGACGGGCTGGCAAGACTGGGTTCAGCAGGATCCACAGCGGCCACCCCTACGTCTGTACCGGTAGCCCCGGGCGTTATAAAGGAGATCATGAGGAGATGGACTGCCCAGCAGTTCACTATCCGGTGGATCTCGGCGCCAGGGTCTAGACACGCGAGAGCTCTTTTCGCGGGCCCCTCTGAGAGACTGGGCTCGGAACTGATAGCCCTCGATAGGCAAAAGCTGAGGTGGCTGGTGGGCCTGATTACGGGCCACTGGTTCACCCGGCAACATTTGAAGCGAATGGGGTGGGAGGTAGACTCGCTATGCCGCTTCTGCGGTCTAGAGGAGGAGACCTCCCTCCATTTAATAGCGGTGTGCGAGGGACTAGAGGGGGCTCCACTGAGAACCCTTGGAGCCCCAGCTCTGGATGCACTGCAGTTGGAGGTGACGGGCATTGATGGGCTTTCCGCTTTGCGGAAGAGGCCGAACCCCCGCCCCAACCTTAATGTTCTGCGAGTGTCCCAAAAGGGACCCGAGTACAATGGTTCAGAAGGACTGAGTGCTCGCATCGCTCATCAACAACAACAACAACAATTAAATTAATTTAATTAATTTAATTAATTTAATTAATTTAATTAATTTAATTAATTTAATTAATTTAATTAATTTAATTAATTTAATTAATTTAATTAATTTAATTAATTTAATTAATTTAATTAATTTAATTAATTTAATTAATTTAATTAATTTAATTAATTTAATTAATTTAATTAATTTAATTAATTTAATTAATTTAATTAATTTAATTAATTTAATTAATTTAATTAATTTAATTAATTTAATTAATTTAATTAATTTAATTAATTTAATTAATTTAATTAATTTAATTAATTTAATTGTATGTGATTTATTGCTTGTAAGGGGTACAGTGAAACCCCTATAGCAAGGGGGGGGGCGCAGTTTTCTTACAATTTTTCTTTTTCCTTATTTAATACCATTATTATTATTCCTATTATAAGTATTACTCGTTTTGGGGTTCTGTTCTGGACTAACGCCAAGCGACACACGTTACTTGTCCCTCCTGTCATTTTGGACCACTAGTGACGTAAATAGAGCTCGCTCATAAAAACAAGTGTGATTAGTTGATAGCGCAGCGCACGCGGAGCACTGTGAGTAATAAAACGCGGGCCGGTCAGTTTCATAAAGTTTTATTACGAAGAAAGTATTCGGGCACACCAGCGTGAGTAAGGTTATAATTTCGGCTCTATGATAATGTCTGACACTTCCATAAATACCGACAGTAAAAATCATAGCCTTGCGCAGACACCTACCCTAGCGGCCTCATCTACCTGTAATACCTCAAGTGACACGGCAGTAACGAGCGAGGGAGTGGGGCAGGGCGCCAGTCGTGTGTTCGTCAGCGCTACATCACCGTGCGGTGCCGGTCAAGTCGGTTCGCTCTTAATCGATCTGGGATCCACGCCTGATACATTCCACACACCACTATCGCGCAACAACACAACTGTAGCGAGAAGAGCCGGACGGCCAACGAAAGCCGAGTCGCTTAAATTTAGAGGAAGGAGCGACTCTGCGGGTAACTGCAAGGAAATACTCAAACGCAAAAGAGTCGAGCTCGAGCAAGGGCTTTTGGACAGATATATGGCTGACACTCCTTTCAAAAAATCTAATCGAACTTTACGTTCCCCAGAGACCCCAGCTGCTATACCGATGGATACACGGGCGGTGCCGAGCGGGGAGCTAGACGCACAGGAAATTTCGGATACCTTGGACGGCAAGCACAACACAGCGGACACAATTGATGCAATGCCAATTTTCATGCAGCAAATAATGAAGGAGCTAAACTCGCTGCGTAACGAGAACAATATCAATGCTGAGAAAATCGAGCGGAAACTTACCGAGGCCGCTGCAACAAATACGCAACAATTCAACAGTTTCAAGGTGGAAATACGAGCGGAAGTTAACAAAAACGTTTCAAACTTCGATAATGCCGTGAAATCTCTGGAAGCCAAGTTCCTAGGGAAACTGTCTACTTTGGAAAGCAAAATCGAAGAATCCAATGTGCGGGACGAACTTACGGCCCTTAATGAAAGAGTGTCTCGCTTGGAGTCCCGTCCCGCCACGTCTAACATAGGCGATAACGTGGAGGTTGCAAAACTTCTTAAACGTCTCGATGAACAAGAGAGAGCCCTAAAAAACAACAATATTGTCATCAAAGGACTTGAGCGCGATGACCAACCGGCCATGGTCAGAGTCGAGGAATTTCTGCATCAAGAATTTGGGGTAATAAATGCAGTTTCGGATGTAAGGGACCTCCTACCGAAATTCAACATGCTATTCGTCAGCCTCAGAGGCAGCGTGGTAAAAGAAGAAATAATGCGCCAAAAATCGAAACTCGGAGCTAGAAAAGTTTACATAGAGCACGAGCTCACCCCCTCGGAGCAGGAGATATATAAGATAATCAAGAACAAAGCTAAAGCCTTCCGTGAGGAGGGAAAAAAAGTGAAAGTCTCTTACCGCAAGCTCTGTGTCGATGGAGTATGGATGTATTGGGATCGAAGCAAAAAGCAATTGGAACCGGGACGCGAAAGAGCGGCCTCGGCTGCACCAGCCAACACTAGTTCCACGGTTCAAAAAAACTAGAAGCGATCAGGGTAATCTTTTGGAATGCGCAAGGGATCAGCAATCTCGGAAACAACGAGCTTCAAGATGATATCGACGTAGGATGTTTCTATGAGACCTGGTGCGAATGGGAACAACACCTGGTCTTACCGGCTGACTTAAGGAATCGCTACTGTGTCTGGGCTCCTGCGATTAGGGATAGTGCAATGGGTCGTGCAAGTGGTGGCTTAGTGTGTGTGGTTAAAAAAAGTCTAAACGCGGAGATCGTGGACGTGGCACCCTGGTGGTGTATTGTTAGAATATCTGGTGAAATGTGGCACGCTATTATCGCTGCTTTTTACTTTAGCCCAGCCCTCGATCTGTCAGCCCTACTAGAGCTGCTGCAACCTACGCTTAATGACATTCTCGCGAGATTCCCTGACGACATTATAATTCTCGGCGGTGATTTCAATGCGCGCGTCAATGTCACCGATGATACACCCCCTGAAATTTTCGATGATACGTTATTGTATAAAACGAGAGAATCGTTCGACAAAACCTCAAACGTCAGAGGCTCCCTGTTGCAAAATTTCATGGAAGAAAACGGCCTCGTTCTTCTGAACGGGCGTACGGAGGGTGATAGGCCGGCACATTTCACGTTCACTAACTTTAATGGCTCAAGCACTGTAGATTTAGTTTGGGTCTCAGCCACAAAGCTAGAGTTTATCAGAGACCTTAAGATTGGCGAAGACCTTATGGGGTCTGACCATTTCCCCGTGTTGCTCGAGATATTTGATGAACGCGTAGTGTGTGGCGCAGAGGCATGTAATGCGGTAGCCGATGCGTCGATAAAAACATCTCTGAAATGGATTAACGATAACAGCGCACAATACCAAAATAGCCTTAGACTGTCCCCACGAATATTTTTAAACTTTTCTACGCAATCTATAAATGAATTGAACAGTAATTTGGTAAACGTAATCACTGAGGCAGCACAAGCAGCGAATATGTTCAAACGAGGGGTTCCCACTCCTTCGCGCTGGACAAACAAACTGTGGTTCGATAAAGATTGCAACGCAGCCCGGCGTGAACTGATAAATTTGCTCAAGGTCACAAAAAACTCGAAATACCAAAGGGATGTTCTAAAACTGTTCGTAGCTGAAAGGAAAAAATATAAACAAATGTTAAAAGACAAAAAGTCGTCTTACATGTGCGAGCGTATAGAAAAATTTGCGAATGTGGACAATCCTAAGCTCTTCTGGAGTGTAGTTAAAAGCTGTAGGGCTAGACCGAAACCCCTAAACGGGCCCTCCCTGGAAACGTGGAACGTATTCTTGAGCAACACCTATCTGCCAAGATTAAGGAGCGTCTTTAACTTTGTTCATCCCCCGAACCCACTGCTGGATCAAGCTATAACTTTGGAGGAGCTTATGATTTGTATAACTAAGTCTAAAAACGGGAAAGCCCCAGGAGTAGACAATATCTCGGCGGAATTCTATAAAGCCCTACCGGAAGAGTGGCTATACTATTTACTAGGCATGTTTAACAAGATTCTGGAGTCCGAAATGCTTCCAACTGTTTGGTCAAAGGTCACTCTCTGCATGCTACATAAAAAAGGCAACACTACTGATCCATTAAACTACCGTGGGATTGCCCTCGTAAATAATATTACAAAACTCTTCACGCAAATAATCAACAACCGACTTGAAAAATGGGCAGCAGAGACCGATCTCTTGCCAGAGGAACAGGCCGGCTTCAGAAAGAATAGAGGAGTAATGGATAACTTGTTTACCCTGCAAACTGCAATACACCTCCGGCTTCGTCAGTGCGGTGGTAAAGCGTACGTACTTTTTGTTGATTTTCGTAGAGCTTTCGACTCAGTCCCGCAGGACAAGCTATGGGAAAAAATGTTCAGGCTCGGCATCAGCGCGAAAATAATAAGGATAGTAAAAAACCTATACGACGTCGCGACGCTGCAAATAAAAACAAGAAGCGGCCTCTCGAATGAAGCTGATGTAAGTGAAGGCGTATTGCAGGGCGAAGTATTGAGCCCTCTCTTGTTTATCTTATACCTCTCTGACATGTGCTCGTATTTCCGTGCCCGAAACTGCAGAGGAATAGATTTAAACAGTCACATCGATGTATTAATGCTGCTATACGCGGATGACCTTGCGATTCTGGCATATTCCCCTGCTGACCTTAAAATGAAACTTCGCATTCTGGCTAATTTTTGTGATGAGAACGGTCTTACTGTAAATACACAAAAAACACAAATTATGGTCTTCAGAGCGGGCGGGAAGCTGGGTAAGGACTCCAAAAATTTTCGGTACAAAGTCAATAATGTTGAGATAGTAAACAGATACACGTATCTTGGTGTTCCTTTTTCCAGCTCCTCGCTCGGCCTCCTGGCTGCGAACTCGGCGGTGAACAAAACCAAAATCGCGTCATCGTCCGCCCTGTCTATTCTTGCTGCGGCCAAGGCTGACTCATGGGACGGGATAGTAAAAATGTTCAATAGCACGGTCGCATCCACCCTGCTCTATACCGCCCCCATATGGGGGTTACGATATACCTCGGTACTCGAAAAAGGCCAACTTGACTTTTTTAAGAGGCTTCTACACTTACCGAGATGCACGCCAGGTTACGCGCTGCGTCATGAGTTGGGTATAGTCAGCGTGGCTCTAGCAGTCTTGAAGCTATCTCTCGGTTGGGTCATCAAAATATTGAAAATGGAAGAAAGCAGACTCCCAAAAATCTGTCTCCTTCGTCTGATTCATCTGTCTGCCGCTCAACCAGCCTGTCTTTACAACTGGGTCTCCCAATTTAAGATCATGCTGGGTGATTTAAATACCGAAAATCTGTGGACTAACCCCTCAAGTCAGTATTGGTCGCAGCAAGAAGAGCCTATCCTTAGGAGGTTTGAACTAAGACTGAGAATGGCTGATGTGCAAAAATGCCGTGACTCAAGTGCCTTTCAAATCAAAGTCCCAAGAACTATAGGCGAAAACTACCTCAGTTTCTACCCGGGTAGGATTGCACTAAATTTTGTTCGAGCAAAGGCACAAATCCGTCTAGCGACAAAACACTTTAGACGAATTATATTGTGCAAAGCAATACACCAAATTGATGCCACGAATATCTGTACCTTGTGCAACAGTTTGGAAAACGAGTCGTTAACGCACATAATACTTGACTGCCCAATTTACAGTGAGTACAGAATTCACCACCTGGTGCCGAGATTTAACGCGAACCTAAACCCCGTAGATAATATTATAAACATGCTGGGCTCAAACGACGTAAATGATATTAAAGCGCTTTTCTATTTCCTGGCAAATTGTTTCAAAACCCGAGCCTCACTGTGATACTTAAGAGAACAAGCTGTACTTTTAGTGAATATGTACCGGTCAATGCCGTCACCCATTACACGAGGTAAAATATGTTTTCGTTTTTTTTTTTTTTTTTTTTTTAGTCGTACGCTGTATCTTTTTGTATTGTTTTTAAATTTATTTATTCTGTCGGACTATGTAACTGTTAAATTTCATGTATTATGTTGAACCTCTGCATTCTGAGCCTTGGTGCTCGAACATATGCATAATAAATATATCTATCTATCTATCTATAAGTATTACTCGTTTAGCGAGAACGCTCTCAGCAGCAAACTTTGGCTGACATAGTTGAATATTTTTTTAAATGTTTTTTGGTTGCATGTACATAGTAGTAAACGTAGATCGTCGTCGGACCTTTCTATCGAAATCAAATCGCCTAGATAGTAGGATCTGTGTGGTTCGTACAGTGGGCATCGGAGCATAAAGTGCTTAGCCGTTTCGTTTTCCTGTAAATTGCAATTTTGGCAGTGGAGTTGCGAGTCTAGCTTTCCCATATATTGTTTGTAACTCAGGGTACAGAAGAGGCGGTTTGCTAGCCTTAATTGGGTTATATTTCGTTTAACCGCCAGCGGTAGTCGAAAAGTGAGGTGTTTAGCGGGGCCGTCGTTGATTGACCTAGGGAGGTCCAGTTGACAAGATGATGACAGTTGCCAAGTTTCGAGGTCTCGTGTTTTTAGATGTATTTTGTAACTGGAGAAGACTTCGGCGGTTCTTTTAGACCAGACGACTGGGTCAACATTCTCCCACAGATCAAGTGAGTTTACCTCCGATAAGAATGTTTTGAATTGGCTGATCCAATTGTATTTGCTCTCTTCACCCAGGTTGGCGGAAAGGGTTATCAGTGAAGATCCACCAAGGGCTGATGTCGAGGATTTCCGTCGTCTTGATGGCCGTAAGGATTGCCAGTCCGCCGCTCCCACGTCCCATGGAGTGGTCTTTTACCGCGTCCGCCCAGATGCATGTGTGGTTATTCCAGTGTGACGGCGTTGACGACGGGGTTGACGTTAGCCACGTTTCGTATATACAGTTGACGTCGGCTGTTTGTAGCGTGGGACTATTCTCGGCATTGGAAAATCCATGTACGTTCCAGAAGACAAGGGAGGTTTCCTTTTCCACTCTTAGTTTTTTGGAGGTGCGCTGCTGGTTGAGGTCGATGGGGCCAGATTCAGTGTGGGAAGCTGAACAGAATTCGGTGTTGGCTGCCTCGGAGTTTTCAGTCTCCCCTCGCTTTCGTCCCAATGGTGCCAAACTCCGTCGATTTCAAGCTTGTTGTGTGCGATCTTTACTGTTCTGCCGTCTTCCCGATGTTTTCGTGCTAAGTCGCGGAGGTGTTTTCCGGTTTGGCGTTCTTTGAACGTGAGCTCACCATTTATAAAGATGTCTCTCCCTTTGAGCTGCTTTTTCTTCATAAGTATATCGCTTTTCGTTTCCGAGGAGTCTAGTTTCACGGCGTACATGGTGTTCTTACCGATCGGTATTTGTCTCTGCTCAACTATTTTTACTTCGATTCCAAATTCAGTTGAGAGAAAGTTGTTTATTGTTGCTTTGGCGTTTTTCGGCTCGGTTTTTAAGCCTTTGATTATGATGTTGTTTTTTATTTCTTTTTTTTCCAGATATTCGATTTTCTTTTCCAGTAGTTCCATCCTGCGGCTATCCACAGCTGTTTCGCTTGGAGCGTTCGGCGGTTTTGCTTCAAGTTTTGTTAGTCGCTCCTCGAAGATTCGATTCCTTTCGCTTCCTGTTTCGTCTAGAGTCTGAATTCTAGTTGCGAGATTCTCGTGGGCTTTTACAAGTGCTTCTTTGTTTTTTTTCAGTTCCTCCTTTATCTCGATGAAGTTTTTTTCATGGGTATCGTTACTTTGTGCGATTAGGTTACCCATGTTTGCAAATTGTCTCGCGTTGTCTTCGCTCATTTGTTTTAATTGAGCAATAATCACCTCCATGTTCGTGCAGGGCGGTTTTTCGTCAAAAGAAGTACGCAAAAAAATGGTTGATTCTGTGCTTTGAGAGTCTTGAGTGTTGAGTTGTTTATCTTCCGGGGGGGATCGAGGTGTTAACGCCGAGGTTTTGAAGGCCTTTTGGTCTCTTTTATCGTTTGATTCGGGGGAGTTGTCTGCTATATCTTCGCGCTTTCTTTTTTGTTGGATAAAATCTTTTATCGAACCAGTTGAGTTGCTCCTTTCTCGTTGTAGTCGGCAGTGTGCTGGCGGTCGGCCTCTTGCCTTCGGAGTTTTGTGCGTTGCAGAAGTTAGTGTGGTGCTTACACCGCTAGGCGGCGCTGTAGGGGCATCGATCTTGGTATCGATTGATTTATTCGGATTCAGTAACGTTGATCCCGCCGATGTTTTTCCCCGACAGGTGTCGCCTCCAGGCATTGGGGTTCTGTGTCAACTTCCTTCCTCTTTACTCCTCGCCCCTCGGGGTTATAACCTCAAAGTCGAAATGAACTAATTAGATTAGCCAGATTATGCGTCGTACCTCTATATTATTCTTGGTGTTTGTGGTCCTTTTTGTCCATGACGGGTTCTTCTTTCTTAGCATCTGGCCAAACGTTTTTGTGTGTTGTTTATTGGTCCAGAGATGTCAGAATTATGCGAGCGGTTTCGATGCATGTCTTTCTCTTAGGCAGTTCGCGCCATTCCCCCCTATTAATTTAATTAATTTAATTAATTTAATTAATTTAATTAGCAGACAACTCCCCCGAATCAAACGATAAAAGAGACCAAAAGGCCTTCAAAACCTCGGCGTTAACACCTCGATCCCCCCCGGAAGATAAACAACTCAACACTCAAGACTCTCAAAGCACAGAATCAACCATTTTTTTGCGTACTTCTTTTGACGAAAAACCGCCCTGCACGAACATGGAGGCGATTATTGCTCAATTAAAACAAATGAGCGAAGACAACGCGAGACAATTTGCAAACATGGGTAACCTAATCGCACAAAGTAACGATACCCATGAAAAAAACTTCATCGAGATAAAGGAGGAACTGAAAAAAAACAAAGAAGAACTTGTAAAAGCCCACGAGAATCTCGCAACTAGAATTCAGACTCTAGAAGAAACAGGAAGCGAAAGGAATCGAATCTTCGAGGAGCGACTAACAAAACTTGAAGCAAAACCGCCGAACGCTCCAAGCGAAACAGCTGTGGATAGCCGCAGGATGGAACTACTGGAAAAGAAAATCGAATATCTGGAAAAAAAAGAAATAAAAAACAACATCATAATCAAAGGCTTAAAAACCGAGCCGAAAAACGCCAAAGCAACAATAAACAACTTTTTCTCAACTGAATTTGGAATCGAAGTAAAAATAGTTGAGCAGAGACAAATACCGATCGGTAAGAACACCATGTACGCCGTGAAACTAGACTCCTCGGAAACGAAAAGCGATATACTTATGAAGAAAAAGCAGCTCAAAGGGAGAGAGATCTTTATAAATGGTGAGCTCACGTTCAAAGAACGCCAAACCGGAAAACACCTCCGCGACTTAGCACGAAAACATCGGGAAGACGGCAGAACAGTAAAGATCGCACACAACAAGCTTGAAATCGACGGAGTTTGGCACCATTGGGACGAAAGCGAGGGGAGACTGAAAACTCCGAGGCAGCCAACACCGAATTCTATTCAGCTTCCCACACTGAATCTGGCCCCATCGACTTCAACCAGCAGCGCACCTCCAAAAAACTAAGAGTGGAAAAGGAAACCTCCCTTGTCTTCTGGAACGTACATGGATTTTCCAATGCCGAGAATAGTCCTACGCTACAAACAGCCGACGTCAACTGTATATACGAAACGTGGCTAACGTCAACCCCGTCGTCAACGCCGTCACACTGGAATAACCACACATGCATCTGGGCGGACGCGGTAAAAGACCACTCCATGGGACGTGGGAGCGGCGGACTGGCAATCCTTACGGCCATCAAGACGACGGAAATCCCCGACATCAGCCCTTGGTGGATCTTCGTAAGAACATCTCTACCAGATACAAAACTAATTATTGGAACAGTATATTTTAAACCGGATTTACAGCTAGAGCCAGTCTTAGACATTTTGCAAATTCTCGTGGACGAAATAAAAATAAAATACGAAAACGAAATAATTCTAATAGGCGGCGATCTAAATGCCAGAGTGGGGGAAAACGACTTGCTACCCGCTGAGATATTCGACGAGACAAGCCTCTACGACACAATAATCTCGTCGGATTCCTTAGTTAACCAAAGAGGCCCGCTAGTCTCCGATTTTATGACCGCAAATGGTCTTGCACTAGTCAACGGCAGATCTAAAAGTGACCGTCCGGCTCGGTCAACTTTTATCAGCCGCTCGGGAAAAAGTGTGATAGATTTAGTTTGGATCAGCATAAACGGTCTGAGAATGGTAAAAGATTTGCACGTGGTCATGGAGCCGACGTTGTCAGACCACTTCCCAGTAGAGATAAGATTATGCTGCGAGAATCAAACAGAAACACAATACGAAGAATTAACAGATACATTACAAACTATTACAAGCTTAAAATGGAATACGGAGCGCGAGGTAGCATATTATGATTTCATGGAAAGCTCATCCCGACTGAACAATATACCGATCCCCACAGACCCATCGAGTCTCAACGGAAATTTAATTGACGCGATCCGTGAATCGGCTATCTCTGCTAACATGTCTCACACCTTTAAAACTATTAAAACAAAAAAGAAAAGCAAACCCTGGTACGACAAAGACTGTATAGACCGTAAAAGAGAACTCCGAAATGCCCTAAGAGAATACGAGGCCCTGAACTCGGAGGAAAACAAATCTAACTATCTCGAATGCAAAAAAAAATACAAAAATACGACAGACACAGCAAAAAAACAATACTCGTACCTTATTAAGAACAGCCTTGCGAATTTAAAGTGCCCTGCCGACTTCTGGAGCGCTGTAAAAAAATGTACTTCGAAATCCTATTCCGCGTTTTCCCTACCAATTGAAAGATGGAATGAATTTTACGCAACGGTTTACAAACCTAGAATAAATATCGACATAACATTTTACGGTCCTGGCTACGAAATATTAGACAAAGAAATAACGCTAGACGAACTAAAAAAAACACTCCGAAAGTCCAAAGCCGGAAAGGCGCCAGGTCCCGACCAAATAACCTCAGAATTTCTCAAAGCGCTGCCGCCGAACGGGCTGCAATACCTTCTAAAACTTTACAACGCAGTACTCGAGAAAGAAGCATCCCCGGCGGCGTGGTCTAACGTAATACTCACTATGATCTTTAAAAAAGGCGACAAAGAAGACCCGGCGAACTACCGAGGAATTGCTCTCGTTAACAATGTAACAAAAATTTTTACGGGACTGCTCAGAGACCGGCTCATCAGTTTCGCAGCAGACTTAAAAATTATCCCAGAATCTCAAATGGGCTTCAGGAAAGGCCGAAGCTGCGTTGAGAGTATCTTTACTCTGACCGCTGTGATACAATTGCAACTGAGGCTAGGCGACCGAGAAGTCTATGCCATTTTCGTGGATTTTAAACGCGCATTCGACTCGATACCGCACGCGCTGCTATGGGATAAGCTGTACCGCCAGGGAGTAAGCCCTAAATTTATACGAATTGTTAAATCTCTTTACGACCAACCCACCGTCCAAGTCAAATCTGGTTCAAAGCTTTCAAATGAATTTCAAGTCTCCGAAGGCGTACTACAGGGCGAATCGCTAAGCCCAGATTTGTTTCTCTTATTCCTAGCTGATATTGAAACGTTCTTTAGAAACAAAGGCTTAGAAGGGCTAAACGTTGACGGCACAAACGATATTATAATGTTACTATACGCAGACGACACGGTGATTTTGGCACACTCACATATAGACTTGGCAAAGAAACTCAAAGCACTTGACGAATACTGCACATTAAACGGCCTCGAGGTCAATGCAAAAAAAAAACGAAAATCGTCACGTTCAAAACTGGGGGCAAGCACAAAAAAATAGAAAATCGCTTTACACGTTATAGAGATACGAACATCGATGTTGTCCCAGACTACCTGTACTTAGGAGTCCCAATCGCAAGGTCATCTCTCGGCCTTAAAGCAGCCGTAGCGGCATTAAATAAAGCTAAGGTAGCGTCAAGCGTAACACTGTCTATTCTTGCCAAAGCAAAGTGCGATACATGGGCAGCCTATTCAAGACTATATGAGAGTATGGTCGAGTCTACCCTGTTGTACGCGTTTCCAGCCTGGGGTCTACGATATTGTGAATTTATTGAATCGGCTCAGACATGGTTCTATAAAAGATTGTTATTACTTCCAAAAAATACGCCGAACGCGGCTCTCAGATTAGAGCTAGGTCTTACTAAAATTAAGTACAAAGCAATGAAAAACACATGGGAATGGTATATCAGAGTCCTCGAATTAAGCGACGAGTCCCGAGCGAAAATTTGTATGCGCAGACTGATAACCCTTTCCGCCAACCTGGGTGAAGAGAGCAAATACAATTGGATCAGCCAATTCAAAACATTCTTATCGGAGGTAAACTCACTTGATCTGTGGGAGAATGTTGACCCAGTCGTCTGGTCTAGAAGAACCGCCGAAGTCTTCTCCAGTTACAAAATACATCTAAAAACACGAGACCTCGAAACTTGGCAACTGTCATCATCTTGTCAACTGGACCTCCCTAGGTCAATCAACGACGGCCCCGCTAAACACCTCACTTTTCGACTACCGCTGGCGGTTAAACGAAATATAACCCGATTAAGGCTAGCAAACCGCCTCTTCTGTACCCTGAGTTACAAACAATATATGGGAAAGCTAGACTCGAAACTCCACTGCCAAAATTGCAATTTACAGGAAAACGAAACGGCTAAGCACTTTATGCTCCGATGCCCACTGTACGAACCACACAGATCCTACTATCTAGGCGATTTGATTTCGATAGAAAGGTCCAACGACGATCTACGTTTACTACTATGTACATGCAACCAAAAAACATTTAAAAAAATATTCAACTATGTCAGCCAAAGCTTGCTGCTGAGAGCGTTCTCGCTAAACGAGTAATACTTATAATAGGAATAATAATAATGGTATTAAATAAGGAAAAAGAAAAATTGTAAGAAAACTGCGCCCCCCCTTGCTATAGGGGTTTCACTGTACCCCTTACAAGCAATAAATCACATACATACAATTAATTTAATTAATTTAATTAATTTAATTAATTTAATTAATTTAATTAATTTAATTAATTTAATTAATTTAATTAATTTAATTAATTTAATTAATTTAATTAATTTAATTAATTTAATTAATTTAATTAATTTAATTAATTTAATTAATTTAATTAATTTAATTAATTTAATTAATTTAATTAATTTAATTAATTTAATTAATTTAATTAATTTAATTAATTTAATTAATTTAATTAATTTAATTAATTTAATTAATTTAATTAATTTAATTAATTTAATTAATTTAATTAATTTAATTAATTTAATTAATTTAATTAATTTAATTAATTTAATTAAATTAAATTAATTAAATTAATTAAATTAATTTAATTAATTAATTTAATTAATTTAATTAATTTAATTAATTTAATTAATTTAATTAATTTAATTAATTTAATTAATTTCCGATGTGCCAATGATTGTGCCATGCATTTGTGACAGGAGTGAAAATACAAGCACGAGTGAAAATAAAACAGGAGTATAATCACCAGTGACTCAGTGTCTTCAAGACCACCGAGTGGGAAGCACCGAGCAGCGAATAAGGTAGAATCTAGAAAAAAATCTTTTTGTAAATAATTATTTTTGAAATACATTTTTAAATTGTCGCAAATTATTTCAAACAAATATTAAAAATGATTTTTAATTAATTAAAATTTTATTAATTTTTAATTGACTGTCGCCCTATCCAGTAATTATTAGCAACCCCATCCAGTCATTGGCCACCCCAATTATTGGCCACATTTTTTATATACAATCAGCGGTGCGCTATGACGACTCCAAAACACTCTATCCCCACTTTTATCCCCACCACCTCGAACTACGCTCTCAACGGGGGGCCTCGAGGAGTGGGGATAGGAGTGGGGGTCGCCATAGCGCACCGCATACTACTTATCTGGGATTTGGGCGTGAAGTTAGAGTGTCGCCGTAATATACCCTGACGGGTAAACCTGGGTTCGGCCTCGTGTTGTTGCAACAGAGAGTTTGAGGTAGGTCGTGTACCCGAGGTTCAAATCCAAATTGTACAGGTTCGACCGGTGTGACGGGGCAGAAGTTAGCAGGAGCGCAAGGCGAATGATCGTCCCGCGAGTCTTTGGGGAGCAAAGGCTTTCCACTCGTTCCTTCATCTCCGTCATTATCGCCATCTCCTTTCGAAGTCTGTTTGTTGAGATGCAACAATATATAGGTTACGGAGTCCCAAACGGCTCCGATGAGGTATAGGGACCATCCGTATATGGTGTGCAAAGCGTATCCATGTATTATTGTGTCTATTATTAATTTAATTCCCCTAATGAGCATAATTATTCCGATTAATCCTGCACTGACTGTCCCGAAGATTGAAAAATAACCCCAGGATTTTTCCCAAGAAGTTTCCATAATTTTATTAATTGCTTGTTCGTCAATTAAATTTTCAATCGTTCCACCCTGAGTTATTGTGGGTTGCCCAGCTGTTCCCCTGGCTACTGAGTTTAGGATGGCCGGTCTTTCCGCGGGGAACATGATGTGATCCCTCCAATCGTCTAGGTCTTTTTGCGTGTATATACCGCTGGTCGCAAGATTCTGTGGGTTGCGATAGGTTGTAGCGAAAATTTTACCTCTCGTACATTTTGGCCCCAACTCCCAATGCCCGCGCTCCCTACTCGATCCGCGACTTTGCTCGGTACCGAATCTCGGGGCTCGAACCCACAACGAGATTGACTAATTTTCTAATACCGACCGAACAAAGCCGTCCCCGCGTGGCAATGTGGAAGCCGCTATCTCGCACGCGATTGGGCGCCAGGTACCTCGGTACCACCGCTCGGAAAGCGGCATATTTATATGAGATTCGCGGCGAGTTACGGGGACGAACGAGGGAAGCGGGTAAGGCGAAGCTGGCGAGACTCCGGCTAACTCAGCCCACCTGGGAGAAAATGGTAGAGGGGGTGGACGGGCGAGTGACCGAACGCAATAACAACAATTAATATTTTATTCGTCGTTCGACAACATAATTTCAGAAACCAAAACTCGTAGACAAAATTTATTATAAATACCGGATACAGTCGAAATTATTACCCTAGCCTCGAGGCGCACATGAGAGAGCGATAATGCTGAGTAGGGGATATAGCCGGGGTGAAACTATTGTGGGAGATTAAATGTAGCCAACGGGAAAAACTACTATTGCCCAAAAATTAGATGCAGCCGAGGCAAAATAAACTATGGTCGAAATGGAATGTAGCCGAAAAAGATAACTATTGCCAAAATTAATTGTAGCCGAAAAGATAACTATTACCAGAATTAAATGTAGCCGAAAAGATAAACTATTGCCAGAATTAATTGTAGCCGAAAAAGTTAAACTATTGCCAGAATTAAATGTAGCCGGAAAAGATAAACTATTGCTAAAATTAAATGTAGCCGAAAAAGATAAACTATTGCCAGAGTTAAATGTATCCGGAAAAAGATAAACTATTGACAACATTAAATGTAGCCGAAAAAGATAAACTATTGACAAAAGGGAATGTAGCCAGGGGAAGAATATACTATTGTCGAAAATTAACTGTAGCCGAGACGGAAAATACGGTATTTGCTACGACGAATAATAAACGCAAAATTATTCGAGAAAGATAAAGTCATGAAGAAAAAAAAAAGTGTTGCAATTGCCAGTTAAATTCTATCCTGTATATAGCCGATTCACCGTTCCGCGGGACGCGAGTAAGAAATACAAAGACCAAACGCTAGCTATAGAACGCCAGATAGCCGAAGTAATCGAAAAGGTTCTCGGGACGGGCCGCCCGATGTAAACACGGCGCGCCCGTGACCTTTTCCGTGCGATATAGCCAACACGCGGCCGACCGGCCTAACGAACACTGGTCGACGCGCTTGCCGTCCCTTTGTCTCGCAGGATGTAATGTAGCCCATGTAACCGCGAAATCGCCTGAGACTCGTTATAATAGAATTCGCGGGATGTAGCCGATCGCAATAGGCGAAGGTGACGAAAGTCCCCTCGCTGGTGTTCGAAAGAACGTTCTCGAGATATAGCCGATATTCAAAATGAAGCTCGCGAAATATAGCCGATGTTCGAAAATGAAGTCGCGAGATCTAGCCAGCTAACTAAGAATTGCGATACGCGATATAGAGTCCAGGATAAAATATAGCCGAAAGATACGCAAAGTTAACAAAATAACAATTGATAACACCGGAAGATAAAAGAAATCTTAGCAGGGAGAAAGATAGCCGAGAGAAAACACAAGCATATTGAATAAAGCGGAGAAAAGAAAAGACCAGGGCGAAAAATCTCGCCGGACATGCTTTGCCGGATCCATCCTGCCACTCTGGGCAACAAAAGCGCGACAATAAACGCGAAAAGTTAACGCCACATCTCTAATACAATACTAAATAGAAAGTGGGCCCGGCTTCGGCATCTCCGGCGAGCACAGAGTATCAGAGAGAGAGACGGAAGCTTATCGGTGTGTGAACAGCCCGGGAGGTTAATCCAAAGAATCGCCAAACTGCCACTCTCACCGCACTCGATCACCGACTGCTGAATAAATTAACGGCTCCCCCGGGTCTGACCACGCTAACGCTTCCCCCTCTCTCGCGACTCCCGTATCTAGCCTACGCTAAACGGCTAAGACGCCGGAAGAAACCGGTTCTGCCTCCGGCCGCTCCCCGCTACCCGCGAGAATCTTCCGCTCGCAGCGATGAGTGTCGATATCCACGGACTCCTTCCTCCCAGGATCCGGTGGGGCAAAATGAACGCGAGGGGAGGCCTCCCTCGCGAAATGAGGCGTCCCTCTTCCTCCGCGGTCGGCCCACTCTGTACGCCACATTACTGCACCTCGACGTGCATTTTTCCCTCGTAATCCCCGCAAGTGGAGGCGCCGTGATGAGCGGTCCTCGGTGTCCGTGAATTCGACGGGACAGGAACGGCTCCAGGCCGTGTAGACGAGAGGAACGGGAAACTCTGTATCTCGGTCCAAACCCGCGTCCCTCCGGCCTCCTAGTCCGCGGAAGCAGGTCTCTTGCTTCCGCCTGCTTGTCGAGCGACTTCTTCTCCGGCCTTCTTAGGCCAATCTCCACCGGTGAACACGGTCGGGGCAAAACGGTCCGACGGTTAAGTCGAAGAGTCATGCGACTCTGGTATGGCCTAAAGAAAAACTTAAAGACACAAAAAAAACAACAGGTCGGAAGATTTTTTGTGAATAAAATTAAATTAAAGAAAATTAATAAAAATAAAATAAAATAAAGAAAAGCCCTCGGCGAGTCGACGATCGAGCCGGTTCGACGAGCGGCGTATCAGTTTTTCTGCCTATCAGTTTTTGCCGTGGACTCCTGTCTCTCTAGATGTTCCCTCGCACGGCCTGGCGAACAGCAGACCGGCAGCACTGCCTCCCGGGCTGAAACAATGAAACACACCGGCGCAACTCCGTCTCGGAGCCCAGGTAAACACCTCCGTCCTCGCAATAAGCGTTATGCTCCACCCTGTGCAGGTCTGGTCTTTTTGCACGAAATCGAAGGAACTCTAACGAAGGAAGGAATCCGCAAACCGCGAAGGACCGCCTAATTCGGTGATACTCCCAAAAAGAAAATATTACTGAGCCACAACATTATACTTTAGAAAATGATTAATATATTTCGATCGCAAGTTTACGTAGCCAGTCAAAGTAACAATAATAGCGTGTTGGTGGGGTTTAATACTCTACACGAATATAGTAACGAAGAGAAAGAGCAACAAATGATAATAAGTGTAATTAGCCTATGGTTGAGTAATCTCTTTCCTTTGGTGCTTGAGGGTCTTACGGGATGCATATTTTGCCGATTTAACTGCCCAAAAAAAATAATAATCAAATAAATAAATAAATAAAATGACCTCTAAAATAACACAAAAAAATTTCTTTGGCTGATTTGCCGTCACCGGGTCTTACGGGGAGGTTCTTTTGAATTTCCCGGCCCAAAAAAAAACACACAAAAAAAATAATAAACGGAATTGACCTCATAAAAAAAAACAAAATAAATACTTTTGGCTTGTTCGCCTGTCGTTGGGTCTTACGGGGAGGTTCTTTTTAATTGTCCCTGCCCAAAAAAAAAAAAAATAAATAAAAAAAAGAAGAATTAACGGGACTTGTCTGTCGGGTATGTAGCCGATTCGAATGCCCAAGCGGGAGGTGGACCCCAAAAAAAAAATACAAAAAAAAAAATGCTCGCGAACAGTGCTCGGACTACCACTCGTCCTCTCTCGGTGGGCGGCGTTGCGGCGGATGATCTTCGCCGTGGCGATGCGTGTACCCGTCGTAGTCCTCAACACGCTGGCGGCGTTGTGGCGGGTACTCCTCGCCTTGGTGGTGCATGGGCCAGTCGTCGTCATCCCGCTGCTGGCGTTGTGGCGGGTACTCCTCGCCTTGGTGGTGTCTGGGCCAGTCGTCGTCGTAGGGGCGAGTGCGTCGGTCATTGCTCCATGGCTCACGGTAGTAGGGTGAGCTTCTCTGGCGTCGGGGGCGATCCTCAAAGATTTGTGGCCGGGGGCGCTCCAAAATTTCTTCTCGGGGCACGTTTCGGCCCTGTTGCGGGACCCAAGGGCCACGTGCTCGCCACTCCTGGCCGTATATCGGGCCATTCCCGCACCGACACCCCAGGGTGACCACATCGGTTGCAGTGCCGAGTCTTTGGCAGCCGGCACTTCTGCTTGTTGTGAGATGAGCTGCCGCAGTTAAAACAACGCCCATAACGAGGTCCGGGCGCGATTTCCGGGACTACCGGAGGAGCTGGTGGGTCCGGGTTTCTCTCCGCCTGGTTCACCGGGTCGCGGAGGTGCACCGGGAAGTCGGTCTGCACCCCCACGTCAACCGTCGCGGGTACTTCCGGGGTCTGCGTGGCGACAGCCGGGTTTGGTGGAGCGGCTGGAACCGTCGAGATGACGGGTTCCGCGGGTTCTCCCTGCCTTGAGGCGGCGTCGGCTCGGTCCGTCCAATCCGCCGATGCAGCCTGGAGGGCGAACATCCTCAGCGGCGGAGTATCGGGTGCGTCGCTGGAGGAGGCTTGACCGGGCCATGTGATAGAGGGTATCCCGCCGGCAGAGTCCTCCCTGGGGTGATCGTTGAGGTTCTCGACACCGGTGGCCATTTGTTCCACGCAGCCAGTCCCTGGGCGAGCGGACAGTGCTCGGATCCTCGGTGAGCGAGGGCGTTCACCTGCCGGGCGAGGTCGACCGCTATTGCCGGCTTCAGGGCGAACAACGCCGCGAATTCCCGGGCGTGTGGGCGAAGAGGGTCCCAAAGGGGGTTGTCGTCGATGACGAACGCCCCATTTGCGTCGCGCAGGTCGGTCAATCGCTCGAGGACCGAGTCCGTGGAGAGCAGGCTGTCCGTGTCACTCTCCCGGAGAAGTCCGTCGTTGCCCTGTTCCTCGTCCGCCTGGGTGTCGGTTCCGGCCAAGAGCGCGTCTTCGTCGACGGGATCGTAGTCTTCCTCGCGCACCCCGGCACGTGGTGCGGATGAAGACTGGGGCGGGGTGACTTCTTCCTCTGTCGATATGTCCTCGAAGCCACTCACGTGGACGAACGAAGGTTCGTGGTACAACCCGTTCGACGCGGTGGGAAGGTCGTTCGTTGGGACCTCATCGTCTGGCTCATAATCGAGTACCTCGATTGACGATGACGACGATGGCGAATCGCAGTCTCGTTGATTGCCCGAGGTGCTGTCCGGTGGTACCGACATATTGCTCGACGTGTCCGGTGGTGGTGGTTGCGTCGGAGGTTCCCAGGGAATAGAGCCGATTCGTGAGGGATTATGTAGCCCAGAAAAAAAATTGTGCAAAAGCAAAAAAAAAAAAGTGATGCTGCAAACCGTACGAATGCGTTAGTAAATTAGGCGGCCAAGCCAATAGAGCCCGAACCAAAATAAAGCCAGGTAGAGTCAGAGCGATCAAGAACGGTAAGGAAATGGAATTGAAATGGAAGGAGAAAGAGAAGAGAAGAGAGATGGAGAAAAAATAAATAAAGAAAGAAGATCGCGTACCAAGAGTCACGGGTGATATGCCTTGAGGTCTTGCACGTGGACTTTCCCCCCCCAAGTACCGTTCGGATCGGCCAGTAGCACTACTACCGGGGATAATTTGTGAGTGATAACAAACGGCCCGTGAAACTTTGTGGCTAACTTAGCTGCGATATTATGGGCTGCCGAAGACAATATGCGCTGCCTTTTCAGGACTAAATCGCCTATCTCGTATTCTTTTTCCCGACGCCGCGAATTATAATAGGACGATTGTCGACGATACGCGTCGTCCAGCGAGTGTTGCACGGTACCGCGTAGGGAAACGAGTTTCGTCATGCGTTCCGCTCATTGTTTCGGGGTATTCGGGACAATCGCCTGGTTCCGAAACTGATGAACCAGCGCCGTAGGTCGTGGTTCGCGCCCGAAATTGAGGAACGCCGGGCTCGACTGTATCGAGGTGTGATGCGCCGTGTTGTACGCGAAACGGAATTCGGAGAGATGGGCATCCCATTCGCGATGGTCATCGTCCAGGTAGGCCGTAATCATGGTCTTGACGACCCGATTCACACGCTCAACCGGATTGGACTGATACGGTGATACGGCGGGGTGGTATGGTGGATGATACCAATGCGCTCGACCCAAGTCCGGAGGTCGCGATTAACGTCCCGTTGTCGGTCAGCAATACTCGAGGCGCACCCCATCGGGAGATCACGTCCTCGAGGGTCTCCACGATCCGCTTACCGGTTGCCTGACGCAACGCGGAACACTCTATCCACTTGCTGAAGAGGTCCTGGATTACTAGGATGTAAGTGAATCCGGCCTTACTTCGCGGGAGAGGACCCATGATATCTGCGGCGATGATATCCCACGGCTGCGTGAGCACCCGTTTTCCCATTAAGCCTACGGGCGCGGCCTGCTCGACTTTACTACACTGGCAGACGTAACAGTGACGAACGTACTGTACGACGTCTCGGAACATGTTGGGCCAGTAGTAGTAGATAGAGAGCCTACGGACGGTCTTGTCGATACCGAGATGTCCGGCCTGGGGAACGTCGTGTGACTCCCGCAGGGCTTCGCGACGGTTTTCAAACGGTAGTACTAACTTCCACTCGTGTAAATCTTCTCCTACTTCGATAGACGGGAGTTGAGGTAGCCGATGGTAATGTAGCCGATCGCCCTCCACTTTCCAATCGGGGAATTTAAGTGGCCTTCGCTTAACGTCACGTAGCCTATTCTTATACCAACGGTCCGTTGTTGCGACCGCTGGCCGCAAAACCGCGCAGAAAACCTCAGGTATCCTAGATAGCGCGTCGGGGACATGATGGAGAGCCCCTTTACGATGAATAATTTCGTAATCGTATTCCTGCATTTCCAATGCCCAACGACCTAACCGACCCGTGGGGTTCTTTAAGTTATGTAGCCAACGGAAACTCGAATGGTCCGTGATGACCGTGAAATGGTACCCTTCCAGATAACAGCGGAACTTTTTGATGGCCCAAATCACTGCGAGACACTCCTGCTCTGTCGTGGTGTAATTTTTCTCTGCGTCCTTCAACGCTCGGCTGGGGTACGCAATGACATGTTCTACCTCGTCCATGGCCTGGGTCAGAACGGCTCCCAGTCCGACACTACAGGCGTCGGTTTGTAGCACGAACGGTTTACTGAAATCGGGACAAGCCAAAGTCGGTGGGGCGGTCAAACGCTGACGGATCTCGTGAAATGCTTTCTGCTGGGCGTCGCCCCATACCCAAGGCTGGTTTTTCCGGAGCAGCAACGTCAGCGAACTGGCGGCTTTAGCGAAGTCCGGGATAAACCGACGGTACCAGGATGACATACCCAAGAATCGACGCAGCTGCTTGATGTTACGCGGCGCGGGGTATTCCAATACGGGCGCCACCTTATCGGGATCGACTTGTAACCCGTGACGATTTACCAGAAAGCCTAGATATCGAACTTCGGAGCAGCAAAACTCGCTTTTCTCCGCGTTAATCGTGAGTCCGGCTTGCCGAATCTTCCGGAGTACGAGACGTAGCCAATGCAGATGTTTCTCAAACGTGGGCGTTACGATAATAATATCGTCTAAGTAAACGTACACGTAAGGTTGCATTTCTGGCCCGAGGAGGCGGTCGAGTAAGCGCTGGAATGTGGCAGGCGCGTTCGTTAAGCCAAAGGGCATCCTCCGGAAATGGAAGAAACCCATTCCCGGAACAGTAAACGCCGTTATTTCCCGACTCCGTTCTTCGAGTGGGACTTGGAAATATGCCTGACTGAGATCTAACGTCGTGATATAATTCGCGCTGCGAAGCCGGTCCAAAATACTATTCATCAACGGGATGGGATACGCGTCTTTTTTGGTAACGCTGTTGACTTTACGGAAGTCTAAGCAGAACCGTAGTTTACCGTTTGGCTTTTTAACCATTACGATAGGACTCGACCAATCACTGGAAGATGGCTCGATTATCCCGTCGTTCAGCATTTCACGAACCGATTCATGTATCGCTTTCTCGATCGCGGGTGACACTGCGTAATATCGTTGTTTTATGGCCGGGTGACCTCCCACGTCAATCGTGTGCTCGGTCAAGTTAGTCGCGCCGGGTTTCTCTGGGGCCGCGGGAATTTCTTCCTTAACCAGCTGTTCGATCTGTTGGGCCTGATCGGGTGTTATTTCTCGCAGGCCACAACAGAGAGCGTGAACGGTGCTCGGCCCGGATTGGACCTCGAACTCGTACGAATGCGCGGGGTTCGACTTGCTGTACCAGCGGGCTTCCTCGAAATCGACTACGAAACGTGCAGCTTGGAGGAAGTCCAAGCCGAGTATGCATGGGAGGACTAAGGCCGGAAGTAGATACGCCGTGAATGGGAACGACTGCCCGTTCAGTGTTATTCTCGGGCTGACGGTTTCGCGCGCCACTGCTCGTTGGCCGCCGGCCATCTCCACCCCTCTGGGTCGCGAAGCTTGCCGCGGGATACCTAGGTCGTCCATCCACCGAATGGCGGCTGGTCCAAGAAACGTCTGGCTGGAACCAGAATCGACTAAGGCCCTGATCGGCCATCCATTTATATGGAAGGTTACAAAGAACGCGGTGGCACTCCCTTCGGTTTGTAAATTACTACACCAAAGGGGTTCCGGAGATGTTTCCGCGGTAACCGTAGGTATGTGGGTCGTCTTTGAGTTGGCGGCACGTTCCGCGTTCGACCGGGTCGCTCCTGCCCCTAATGGTTTCCCGAGCACGGGCAGGTCGTGGTCTTAAAGCCAAGCTTGCCACAGCGATAACAGAATAGCTTGCGCGGTTCGAGGCACGCATTAAACCGGTGTTTCGTGCTTTGGCAATTCCAGCACTGCATCGGTCGGCGGGTGTTCGAGGGATTCGTGGGTGGCCCAACGGCCGGGTGCGCGAAGTCTTGTGGAGGCGCGGGACCCCTGAAGGGGTTCAGATCACCCACAGCGGCACTCAAACCGGGTACGTCGGCGGTCGTCGCAGGGGCCGGCGCATGTTGGTTCGCGTTCGGCCAGCGTCGAGTACCGGGTTGATTCCGAATCGCGTTAAGGCTGTCCTGGGGCCATTCAGGGAACTGCTCCCCTGGGACCTCTCCGATTCCCTCTGTCCAGAAAGGATTATAGGGTGACTGAGCGGCCGCGCCTACCGGTGGTACCTCCACAGCGGTGTATGCGTCAGCAGGGGCGGCTGCGCGGGGTGTTCGGGGATTCCGATACGCCAATTCCGGACAGAGCGATTGTTCGGGTGCCGGCGGGGCTCGGTACAAACGGGTGGCTTGATAGCTCTTTTCGACCCTGACCGCGATGTGCTCAAACGAATCGAAATCAAACACATCGTCGCGGTGGATGGCTATCTGCAATCGCGGGAGTAAATTGCGATGCGCGCACTGAATCTGCTCAGCTTCGCTCCAAGGGGGGTTGAGGCGAGCAAATAGGCCCCTTAGGTTGGTCAGGAAGTCCGCCACCGATTCCTCGAGACCCTGCGTACGACGCATAATCTCTTCGCGCAGGGCGTACTGATAATCTGGGTCTCCGAAGCGCAAACGGCACGCCGCCGTAAATTCCCGCCACGTAGTCCAACGACCTTGGTCGTTTCGGAACCACTGTAGGGCGACCCCCGTTAGGAAAAACGGGAGGCAGCGAATGAGATCTTCATCGCTTACTGGGAACAAGGCGCGACCCTCGCTCACTCTGGCGAGGAACGTGTCTACGTCTTGTCCCCTTTTGCCCGCAAATGAAATATTCCAACGTGCGCATGGTATTCAGCACGGTCGCTGCGGACGACGAACCGTGATCATGCCCATGGACGGGTCCCGGCTGTCTTTCGCCTGCCGGAACAGGCGTCTGCGGATGGCCGGTCGATTGTCGCGTATTACTTCCACCGGAACCCCGTGTCCGGGGAATCGCGCCTTGGTTAATCATAGTTGGATCGGGTATGCCGGCATTACTATCCGGGGCGACGGCAGGGGTGGTAATCGGGGCCCCGTAACCGGGGAAACGCGCTGAATAACTCGGCTGTGTCCCGAAGGCTACTCCCGGGCCTGGCTGATAGAAGCTACTCGCGTAGTGCGGGGGATCCGCCCCCCACTGCGGTACCACCCACTGATTCCCGAAGAAGGTCCCAATTCCCGAGTCTCGGGTACTGGTTCCCGGAGGTAGGGCGCAGGCGCCCAAACTCTCGCTCAGGATACCCTGTTCGGTCGTTCGAACCACCTGCTCGCCCGCACGCGTTTGACCTGTTGTCGCCGGGGTGGTAGTACATGGCACCGTGGTTATGGGATCGTCGTGGTCTGACATTGCCGCGGGAGTGCTAAATAAAATAGTAACGCACGCGGGTTAGGTAGCCGAGCTAAGGATATCGGGATAGCGCCCCAGGGAACACGCGAATATAGAGCCGATACGTCACGGGAGACACGTCGTAGAGAGCCGACACGGTAGGGGTGTACGCAGTATATAGCCGATAGGTGGAGGTGTGCACTGGATGTGGAATGTAGCCTATACAGGTGATGGTGTTTTGCTTGACCAAAAAAAAAAAAAATAAACCAAAAAAAAAACAAGTTCCTAGGGCCTCAAAAGGCACCTATGACCCCGTTTTGCAAAATCGGGAACTGCTCGACCACGTGGAAGGGTGTGGGAGTATGCCACAGGGTGACGGTTCCCACGGTCGGTATGAATACCCCAGGAGAAGCCTCGATCGAGATGGTATTGCTCGTATCGATCACCACGCCCTCCGCGATCACGTGCAGTTTCACGATATTCACCCCGTAGGATAAATCCACTTCGAAACTAGCGAGACCTCCTACCAGCTGAGGGTCTTGCAGCACCCAATTGCCGTCCCAAACCGGGGAGGAATTTATCGGCCCTAATTGCACCATTCGAACGGAAACGTCTCAAGATACCGAAACGGCAAGCGTGTATGTAGCCAAGTAGATTCGTGGGCAATCACCGGGAAGGGTCGCGGGTATTTAGCCGATACTGTATGCGGATAGTCGCTGAGAAGGTCATGGGTATTTAGCCGATACTGTACGCGGATAGTCGCTGAGAAGGTCGCGGGTATTTAGCCGATACTATGCGGATAGTCGCTGAGAAGGTCACGGGTATTTAGCCGATACTGTACGCGGATAGTCGCTGAGAAGGTCGCGGGTATTTAGCCGATACTATGCGGATAGTCGCTGAGAAGGTCGCGGGTATTTAGCCGATACTATGCGGATAGTCGCTGAGAATGTAGCCGATAATCTTCGCGAGTTGTTACTAACGATAATGCTCGAGCCAGCCGACCACGCGAGTCGTTGCTAACGATAGGGCCGATAATATACGCAAGTTGTCGCTAATGATATAGCCGATAATTCGCGCCGGGCGTTGCTAATGATAGAGCCGATAATATACGCGGAGAATCGCTAGTAAGTCAAGAATCGCGAACTAAAGCCCACAATATCACTGCTAATGCACGGTGGATCACTAACCTTTTATCACTCACGTAAGGTAGTCAGAGAAGTCCGATCGGTATCGCTGCGCACTACTAACTGATGGCACGGTTCTCTGGCCACCGATTTTAGACCCCTTGTTCGAGGCACGCGCAAGGAAAGGGAAACGGGGAGAAGGAAGAAGAAAAAAAAAATTATTATCTCCGCCGAACTTGGCCCAGGAGGGGTGTTAATCCGTCGTGCTCGTGGTCAACAATCTCCGCCTTTGTATTCGCCATAACAACGGCTTACGCGCTTGTTTACTTCGCGAATAGGTCTTCTGACCGAGCGGCACACCATGCGAGGTACGGTACGCAGGAAAAAAAAACAAAGCCCTCGTTCGCTACTCGAGCTTCGACGAAATTCACTCGCCAAGCTACGTTGTACGAGAAAAACAAGGTCCCAAAAAAAAATGTTGTGTCTATCGAGCTTCGGTGCTCACACAAAGCGACCAAAGGAAGTGTTTACCTCTCTCGCTATTTAGCGGAGAGAATTAATATTGTAAGGTGACCACCAACAGGCTACTAAAACTAAAAACACGAAATATTTACACCTCGCGCTACACAGCGGCGAGGGATAATAATACGAAGAACAGAACAAGTATGAGAACGTTAATCCTGAAATTCCCCGAATCGAAACAACCGAGGATTAACTCGCGCGAAGGGGAGGTCGCACGCGAATAAACGGTTCCCCGCTTTGTTTGCGGATTAGGATTAACGATAGCCCATCTACGAAGAACTAGTCGCCCAAAAAAAAATAATACCACGCTATCTTTCGATTCTAAAGTCGATAACAACACTACTACCTCTGACAATCGCAACCTCACTCTAATAATTGTCACTCGTGAGCCCCACGTTGGGCGCCATTTTGTAGCGAGAATTTTACCTCTCGTACATTTTGGCCCCAACTCCCAATGCCCGCGCTCCCTACTCGATCCGCGACTTTGCTCGGTACCGAATCTCGGGGCTCGAACCCACGACGAGATTGACTAATTTTCTAATACCGACCGAACAAAGCCGTCCCCGCGTGGCAATGTGGAAGCCGCTATCTCGCACGCGATTGGGCGCCAGGTACCTCGGTACCACCGCTCGGAAAGCGGCATATTTATATGAGATTCGCGGCGAGTTACGGGGACGAACGAGGGAAGCGGGTAAGGCGAAGCTGGCGAGGCTCCGGCTAACTCAGCCCACCTGGGAGAAAATGGTAGAGGGGGTGGACGGGCGAGTGACCAAACGCAATAACAACAATTAATGTTTTATTCGTCGTTCGACAACATAATTTCAGAAACCAAAACTCGTAGACAAAATTTATTATAAATACCGGATACAGTCGAAATCATTACCCTAGCCTCGCGGCGCACATGAGAGAGCGATAATGCTGAGTAGGGGATATAGCCGGGGTGAAACTATTGTGGGAGATTAAATGTAGCCAACGGGAAAAACTACTATTGCCCAAAAATTAGATGTAGCCGAGGCGAAATAAACTATTGTCGAAATGGAATGTAGCCGAAAAAGATAACTATTGCCAAAATTAATTGTAGCCGAAAAGATAACTATTGCCAGAATTAATTGTAGCCGAAAAAGTTAAACTATTGCCAGAATTAAATGTAGCCGGAAAAGATAAACTATTGCCAAAATTAAATGTAGCCGAAAAAGATAAACTATTGCCAGAGTTAAATGTAGCCGGAAACAGATAAACTATTGACAAAATTAAATGTCGCCGAAAAAGATAAACTATTGACAAAAGGGAATGTAGCCAGGGGAAGAATATACTATTGTCGAAAATTAACTGTAGCCGAGACGGAAAATACGGTATTTGCTACGACGAATAATAAACGCAAAATTATTCGAGAAAGATAAAGTCATGAAGAAAAAAAAAAGTGTTGCGATTGCCAGTTAAATTCTATCCTGTATATAGCCGATTCACCGTTCCGCGGGACGCGAATAAGAAATACAAAGACCAAACGCTAGCTATAGAACGCCAGATAGCCGAAGTAATCGAAAAGGTTCTCGGAACGAGCCGCCCGATGTAAACACGGCGCGCCCGTGACATTTGCGCACGATATAGCCAACACGCGGCCGACCAGCCTAACGAACACTGGTCGACGCGCTTGCCGTCTCTTTGTCTCGCAGGATGTAATGTAGCCCATGTAACCGCGAAATCGCCTGAGACTCGATATAATAGAATTCGCGGGATGTAGTCGATCGCAATAGGCGAAGGTGACGAAAGTCCCCTCGCTGGTGTTCGAAAGAACGTTCTCGAGATATAGCCGATATTCGAAATGAAGCTCGCGAAATGTAGCCGATGTTCGAAAATGAAGTCGCGAGATCTAGCCAGCTAACTAAGAATTGCGATACGCGATATAGAGTCCAGGATAAAATATAGCCGAAAGATACGCAAAGTTAACAAAATAACAATTGATAACACCGGAAGATAAAAGAAATCTTAGCAGGGAGAAAGATAGCCGAGAGAAAACACAAGCATATTGAATAAAGTGGAGAAAAGAAAAGACCAGCGCGAAAAATCTCGCCGGACATGCTTTGCCGGACCCATCCTGCCCCTCTGGGCAATAAAAGCGCGACAATAAACGCGAAAAGTTAACGCCACATCTCTAATACAATACTAAATAGAAAGTGGGCCCGGCTTCGGCATCTCCGGCGAGCACAGAGTATCAGAGAGAGAGACGGAAGCTTACCGGTGTGTGAACAGCCCGGGAGGTTAATCCAAAGAATCGCCAAACTGCCACTCGTCACCGCACTCGATCACCGACTGCTGAATAAATTAACGGCTCCCCCGGGTCTGACCACGCTAGCGCTTCCCCCTCTCTCGCGACTCCCGAATCTAGCCTACGCTAAACGGCTAAGACGCCGGAAGAAACCGGTTCTGCCTCCGGCCGCTCCCCGCTACCCGCGAGAATCTTCCGCTCGCAGCGATGAGTGTCGATATCCACGGACTCCTTCCTCCCAGGATCCGGTGGGGCAAAATGAACGCGAGGGGTGGCCTCCCTCGCGAAATGAGGCGTCCCTCTTCCTCCGCGGTGGGACCACTCGGTACGCCACATAACTGCACCTCGACGTGCATTTTTCCCTCGTAATCCCCGCAAGTGGAGGCGCCGTGATGAGCGGTCCTCGGTGTCTGTGAATTCGACGGGACAGGAACGGTTCCAGGCCGTGTAGTCGAGAGGGACGGGAAACTTTGTATCTCGGTCAAAACCCGCGTCCCTCCGGCCTCCTAGTCCGCGGAAGCAGGTCTCTTGCTTCCGCCTGCTTGCCGAGCGAATTCTTCTCCGGCCTTCTTAGGCCAATCTCCACCGGTGAACACGGTCGGGGCAAAACGGTCCGACGGTTAAGTCGAAGAGTCATGCGACTCTGGTATGGCCTAAAGAAAAACTTAAAGACACAAAAAAAAACAACAGGTCGGAAGATTTTTTGTGAATAAAATTAAATTAAAGAAAATTAATAAAAATAAAATAAAATAAAGAAAAGCCCTCGGCGAGTCGACGATCGAGCCGGTTCGACGAGCGGCGTACTCAGGGCCGTAAATCCCGCCCACTGCTCGACTAAAAACCGTGCGAGGTGACGGGACGTAAAATGTCACGTCACAAGGTCCAGGTCTGTTCGGTCAATGGTTGGAGGGTCGTAGGCGCTACAGCGTGAACAGGTCGGGGTTCTAATGTATACAGTTCACCCGCGATTTTGTACATGGATGGTACCAAATTATTGCAAGTTACCTGGGTTCCTGTTCTTTTCAGAATATGAGTACTAGGTGTCAGATAATAAGAGTGATTTCCTACTGCCACTGGTAGTTGTGTGTAACATTCTTTTGTTTCCCTGACTCTTATCTCTAGTGCAATACTGCTAGCGCACGCGGTGTGCGTGCGTCGACGGCGTGCGTCGTCCTCGCCGGACTCGGCAGGGAGGTGCTGCCGAACAGCGGCCGCTCGAGCTAGCGCACGTCGCCGCGCTGATTCTCGAACAAATACATTTTACTATGTGTGCCACTTCTCCAGCTAATGCAGCCATATAACCGGGGCCTTTCATAATGTTATATGCAAATTCATCTGGTGTTTGTTTAGCAAGTCCGATTGTGTTTTCTAATACTTGTCTTTCGAGGTTGCATCGTTGGACCAGAATATCGTTATACATTTGTTTAATTTGTTTTTTGATGTATTTTTCCACATACACGAATTTGGAATTTACGTATGTGAATAAATCGAGATTGGCAATAGACAGGGCATCTTTCTTAACAAATGGGTTTTCTCTGTCGGTTTCTACTACCAGGAGTTTAGGATGTTTCGTACGGATCAAGGTGTATCCGCAGACGACTGACCGATCTCGGGCGGTTAATGCGAAAATTACTGCACCTTCCATTAACGAGTATACTGTTTGTTTAAAATCCGTATGTCGGTCGGTAGTCAGGATGGCGCTTCCCTCGTAAAGTACTCCGTAGCGTTTACTATTGTAGCTATCCTCAGGGTAAGGTTCCCAATACATGTTCCCCCCATCTATATCCATGCAGCGGCCCTCATTGAGCTCGCACTTTGTACCTGAACGTAAATGTACTTTATTGGTTTCTACGTCTACGTCGGCAGTATAATCGCGCAAAGTTATTTTCACATCTCCCACGACGTATACCTTTTCCCAATTACCGTATGGGTCAGAATAGTATACGCCCTCACATTCGGAATTAGCTGTTATCGTTCCGGCTATCGATACTGGACGTCTTGTCGTGCCGTTAGGTTTGATTCCGGTTATCTCTGTTGGCCCGATTTTAATACGCCCTTGTCTATATATGTCGGTGCAGACATCACGAGAGACACTGTCCACATATGAATATTCTCCATTAGGGACGTCCATCCTGTGTGACCACATCCCACACCGACGAATTACGCGATGAATTTCTACTTTGCATTGCCTTACATGTATTGATGAGTATTGATTGATTTGGAGTAATTGTATGTAAACGGATATTTCATCAACTTCGACTAAACGATGTCGCATCCTCCAACTTCTAGTAGTGAGACAGTTGTGATATTTAAAGTGGCGCCGGTGCAATTGTATGCGATTAATCCTTCCGCGCGCCAGGACTGGGATGAAGTACCACGAAACCCCATATTAGGTGGAATTCCTTCATCTGTAATATTATTGTTTTTATACTTGCTGGTTTATAATTCGGGTATTTTTAGTGAAACACTTTTCCCTTTTCCTCCCCCTCTTTTTTTATGGGTATTGGGGTATTTCTCGCATGGGCGGGGATAGTTAAGCATATGAGTCTAAAAGAGAGAGGGTTAAAACCTGTATCGGGCCTCTGACGAGTCCCCTCGTTTTTTTTCGATAAAAGCTACGGTATCCTGACATTTACTTTACTCTCTCTTCTCCGTTCACGCGTGATTCTTGTTTTGTTTTTACTTCGTTTTCGTCGATTTTTCTATTTGTGAAATGGTGCGCACTCGTGAGCCTATGACCCCGTCTTTACAAAGGTTGTTAGATCGCCACCCCCCAGTGAGAGGTGCTATAATTATTGAGGTTCAACGTGGTATTCGTCGAGTGCGTTATATTCGTCGGATGTTGAACGATACTGCGTAAGTATATATAGTGTATATATTTTGAGGTAGCCTGATTCTTCTATGGGTTCCAGTTACTCTGGCTTCCACTGACTTTTCTCCCCCTTTTTTTTAGATGGGATTTTCAATACGAGGACATTTTTTACCTGAGGCGCCTTTTCGCGGTTAATCTTCAGGCGCCTCTTGCTCCTCGCCGCGCGCCCCCTAATCCAGAGGTGCAGCCGGTTTGGCGCCGGGCCTTGTTGCTGTGGTTCCGGTGGGTATATTTTATTGATTCTAATTGTGAACATTTTTTTAATGAGATTTCCCTTTTGTTTCTCATAGGTTCTTCTGCCGATTCGTCGTTTTCCTTCTCCTCCTGCCTCTTTAAAATCTCCCTGTCAAAATTCGATTTTTACCCCTTTTTTTATTAATTTTCCTAAATCCCTTTTTTCCAAATTATTTTAAATCCCATTTTCTTTTTATTACTTTTTTTTATATTAATTTGATTTACTCGTCCCCATTATTTTCTGGGGTCTTTAGAATTGTAGACGATTCCTCGTGTGTGAGATTTTTCCCTCTTGGGTCCGAAAAAGGAGGGGGAATCCTACCTCAGTCTCCCTCGTATCTACATCCCCCTCTTTCCTGCTGACCTATTGGTTCAACTGAGAGATTTTCCTTCATCTACCTAGCTATTGGTTGACTATCTTTCTCAAATTTGCGTATGGGGAGGGGTTCGTCGCTTAAATACCAGCGGTGGACCCTTGTGTTCTTTAGTCTCTAGTTTTTTTATCATCAACGAACAATGTCTGGTCTATGGACCAGCTTCGTGAGTTCACGAACGAGCGTATGGAGTTCGGCGGAGCCCGAGTTTGGCTCCACGAACCTCGGGGGCATCGGGGACTTATTTCCCCCTGGGCTGCCCAGATGTGGCGCTACGTGAGGGGTGCCCGGGAGGATCGCCGCTTCGATCGGAATCAAGTGTAAGTGTGACTAGTATGTTTAATGTGTTCATTTTTTCCTTTATATATGAGGCATTCCATATCAATTCAGCAAAAAAAAAAAAAATCCCAAAAAATGTCTGAAAATCAGGTTTAGCGGTTCCAATAGATACACCAAATTTCAAATTTGAAAAAAAAAATTCTGCCGAAATATGCCAATTTTTGCATTTTTCATTTAATCTGTAATATCTCGGGAACGATTAATCGTATCGACATCTCCAAAAAACGAAAATTTGCGTTTTTTCTTGGCCCACAAGAAGAAAATTGATTGAGAATTAATTATGTAATTTCAGCCCACATTTTACGGCAAAATCAACGAAATTATTTTTTTTATGGGAAGGACATCGGATATCGACATCGAAAAAATTGCTTCAAATTCTGTATACGAATGTCGAATTTTTGGTATTTTTTTTCATGGGATTCCCAAACGTTCATAAGTTATAGCAGTTTGAAATACTATTTAAAAGTAAATATAGGTTTTTCATGTTAGGACACTCATCATCTGCAATATCAATTGTTTTATCGTATTCTGCATACAGACCAATATGTTGGGTAAAGCCCGATTTCTAGAAAGAACAATCTTCGGAATGTTATAGCAGTTTGCTGTTACATGTTATCTTGTTTATGTCTAAATTCTATTTTTTTCATTTTGTTGTTTCGTTTTTCTAATTTGTTTCACGACTATGTTATGTAAAAATGATATACAGTTATATAAGCGAATTGGTCAATCAAATAGTTTAACGGCGAGTGACTCCACATTTTTTTTTCATTAACACTTTCAGCGAGGCTGCACTCCAGAAGAGTGCAGCCCTCTGCAAATATTCCGTTCAAAACAGAAACGTGTAAAACTTCGTGAGCTGGTAATTCAATACACTATTCCGAAAAAAAACTCGACGATTTTCACAAATTGCTATAAACTTTTAACGAACGAATACTCCGTGATGGGCTCATTTGTATAAATATTATAGCTGTTTTTCGATATCTTCAACAGTGATATTCTCTACATTTATCGACTGCACTGATGCAAAGTTATACTTTGGGACGTTCTATGCTAGAAGTGACATAACACCACACAATTGCTAGAAGTGACATCCATTACATTTCGATTTTCAAAAATTTAACTTCGCTTAAGGGGATGCTGGAGCTGTTTTTCTTCTTTTTGAACCTGCTTTACCTGTTTTACCGATAGAATTAGACAATTTTTCAGTTCCGACTTAGCATTGTTAATATGCTACGCATATGCGTCAAATCATGCGGGACTATGATATATTGACATAAAAGTGACGAATAGTGAAAACTAAGAAATCGCCTATTTCTGTCGGTAAAAAGGAAAGTCTAGCATCCCCTTAACCGTGTTCATATTTTTTGTGATGAGGGTGGAACGGTATTGAGATTAATATAATTGCATAGGATAACTATATTATCGTCGTAGTTCGTGCTACAACGCGGCTGTTCTCAGGTACCCGTTAATGGCGGTTATCCGAGTTATTAAAAAAAATCCCTGATACGTTGGTACCTATCTATCTGACCGCAGATCTATTTTTAGTATTTCCCAAACCGCAAACCTCTTTCGATGCATTTATGCATCGTAAGGTGGAATACGCCCATCACTCTTTTCGATTGCAGCGTAGCTGTATGAAGCGTTTAAAAAGATTGTGTAAACCTTCGACAAAGATCTAAAATAGCTCGGCCGCAGATATATTGTATTGATTCGAAAAAATAACAAACAAGTCAACCTGCTTAGTGTAAATCTCAGATCCACGACTGAAACAATACTTAAAATTACAATTAAAATCACTCGAGATGCCTCGTAGGTGTGCAAATCCTCTTCGAAATACCGGCGTAATGGGTCATAACGGCAAGAACTTACGTTTGATTTCTTCGACACTTCGAGAAAAATATCCCCATTTGCCACAAAACGCAATGATTTGCGACAACTACAGGAAGAAAACCGGTCATTTTCAAGAAATTGTTGATCCCGCCCCTGTACAACATGATGAAACTTTTAATGAGTCACATGACGATCCATATGAATTGGAAGAGCCAGACTTCAAACGCTTCCGACCATCGTCTCTTTCAACATCGCAGCAAAACATTATCCCTGGGGTTCCATCTGATAATATAGTTAGGCTGGAAGAAGATGAAGCGCATCGTTGCAGGGAGTCATGTTTACTCTCAATTTCGTGCGAGGATAGTTGTTCGGAAGTACGAAATGATGCTTCTAACGATTCAACCGAATTGAAAGAGGATAAAGCAGAACACGACCAAGAGTCTTCGACGTTATTAACCTTAACCAGCCGTCTATCTATAGATAACGTTTCCGATAATTCCTCTGAATCGTGGATGCAAAGTACTTCCGAGAATACTTCTTCTCAAAACAGTAACATGCCTATTTCGTCAATGGCTGCAGATTTAGAGTCCATGCTGGATTCATTAAAGGAAAAGTTCAAGAATCCGCTAACCTCTGATTCTGATAGAATGAGAATTTTGACGATAGCCCCCATATCTTGGAGTGCTCGCAAAATCGCCACAGAATTCGGCACTACGAGACATATGGCCACAAAAGCGCAGAGACTCCGAGCTACAAAAGGCGTACTAGCATCGCCGGTTAAACGGTCAGGAAAAAAATGGCCAGATGAGACCATACAGAAGGTTGGTGACAAAGACGTAATCTCTGTAAAAGTCGGTGGAAACAGGCAGCTGGTTCAAAAATGACATGTGCTCTGCAATTTGAACGAACTCTATCACGCTTTCAAAGCTGCAAATCCAGAGATAACTGTTGGGTTCAGCAAGTTTGCAGAACTACGTCCTAAGCACTGTGTTTTGGCAGGTGCAAGTGGAACCCATTCTGTATGCGTATGCTCGTACCATCAAAATTGCAAATTGATGCTGGATGCAATAAACATTGAAAGTTTAACCAAAAACTGGGCACATCCACTTAGGAATTATAAGGACTGCCTCAACGTAATGATGTGTCAATCTCCGAGTCCTGCTTATCATCTAAATGAGTGCAAACATTGTCCAGGGATTCAACCTGTCAGTGATGATTTGTTGAAACTTCTGAACAATGAAATGATCAATGAAGTAGAGTTTCGAGTGTGGCAAACGACAGACAGGTCAACTCTGCAGACCATTAAAGTTGATACTTTAGACTTTATCAATGATCTCAGCAACCGATTAATAGTGCTAAAACCTTATGAGTTTATTACCAGGCAACAGTCCGAATTTTATGCTCGTGTAAAAAGTAATTTGGCGGAGGGGGAATTTTTAGTACAATGCGACTTTTCCGAGAATTACTCTTACGTAGTCCAAGATGCAGCACAATCGTTTCATTATAATAACGACCAGTGTACTGTACACCCGATCGTGTACTACTATCGAGACGGTGAACAAATCCGTCATCGCAGTATAGTCGTTTTATCTGATAGTCTGCTTTATGACACATCAGCTGTTTACGTAATGCAAGAAATTTTGATCGAAAATATAAAACGGGCACACAGCAACGTCAAGAAGATAATTTATATTACGGACGGAGCTGCACAACACTACAAAAATCGGTATCAAATGGCAAACCTGTTGTGTCATGAAGAAGACTTCGGCGTAAAGGCTGAATGGCACTTTCATACCACAGCTCACGGAAAGACAGCTAGCGATGGGATAGGCGCCCTCCTCAAGAGAGGCGCTGCGCGTGCAAGTCTCCGAATTACGTCGGGTGAACCCATACTTACACCGGAAGCTCTCTATCGATGGGCAAAACAGAATTTACATTCGATAGAAGTTTTTTTTATGAAAAGGACAGACACAACAATGTAAAAAAATGCTTCAACAGAGATTTGCGGCTGCGAAGGCTATTCCGGGGATTCAAAAATGCCACAGCTTCATACCCATGTCGAAAGAAATATTAATCATAAAACGATATTCTGCATCGACCGAGGAAATTATCTTTCCGAAACCAAAAAAAAAAAATGGTCCAAAAGTGTGACAGTGGGCTCACTGTGTGTTGGGTGGTTCCCAACCGATCAATCTATGTAAATGATTGTATGTCATTTTTATCTTGTTAGTAGCAGAAAACATGGAGAATCCAAAAAAAAAAAAAAAAAAAAAAAAAAAAACGGGTAAACACGAAAGATAAAAAAAACACAAAAGCAAAATAAAAAAATTCAAAAACATAAAGAAAGTAAATAAAAAATGTTTAAACATTAACGTATGAAAATAAGTAACACGTATTTTAAGCAGATAATTCTAAGTCCCCCTGTCCAATGCTAAATAAGATGATAAAAGGAGTTATATCGCTCTTTTACCAATTTAATTTTTTACCTTCAATTACAGCTCAATTTCTGCTCAAATAAAAAAAATCAACATTAAACAGCTATAACATTCCGAACATTGTGTTCTCTATAAATCGGGATTTATCCAAAATGTGGGTCTGCACGCAGAAAAAACGGATTATTATTATTTTTTTTTCAAATTGCTATAACTTATGAACGTTTGGGAATCCCATGAAAAAAAAAAAATACCAAAAATTCCACATTCGTATACAGAATTTGAAGCAATTTTTTCGATGTCGATATCCGATGTCCTTCCCATAAAAAAAAATAATTTCGTTGATTTTGCCGTAAAATGAGGGCTGAAATTACATAATTAATTCTCAATCAATTTTCTTCTTGTGGGCCAAGAAAAAACGCAAATTTTCGTTTTTTGGAGATGTCGATACGATTAATCGTTCCCGAGATATTACAGATTAAATGAAAAATGCAAAAATTGGCATATTTCGGCAGGAAAATTTGTTAAAAATTTGAAATTTGGTGTATCTATTGGAACCGCTAAACCTGATTTTCAGACATTTTTTGGGATTTTTTTTTTTGGTGGCTGAATTGATATGGAATGCCTCATATATATAAAGGAAATATAATTATGTTCTCCCCTTTTTCCTAGTTGGAATAAGGATCAACCGGACGCGATGAGCCTTCGCGCCCTGTTTGGGCTGGACCCGTTCGTCGAGGAGTTCGAGGAACGTTGGGATTCGGAGGAGGAGTTTGAGGACGGTGAGGGCCCCGTGTCGTTGGCCCGAAGGGAACTGTTGGGAGAACGGGGGAGGGCCAACCTCCTTGCCTTCGAGACGGCCTGCTACTCGTTCTTGCGGGGGTGAGTCTTCCTGTGCAGATTTTTCATTCTCTCTTGACCTTTCGACGTGTTCGGTCGATTTTCCTTTCTAAATAAATTCCCTTGCTGAGATAATGGAGTGGTGAGTCTGAGTTCACCTTCCTGATTTTATTTCCTTGAGTTTTTTTTCTTTTTTAATTTAATTACTTATTGGTTTGTGTTTTTTTAATTTCAGCCCATCTAACTTGGATGAGGTGGCGACGACGCTTTTAACTCTGATGGGAACTGGGGATGCGAGGAGGACGAGCCGTCGTCGCGCCTCCGGTCGTCGCGGCGTCCGACATTTTCGCCGACGCGGGGGAGGCGTCATGGGACGATCCCGCTGAACACGCCCGATTCGCGGCCAACGTGCTTCGTCGGTTGGAGGAAGTAGCCCGTCAGGGTAAGAGGAAAAGGGTCGAGACGTCGCGGCCCTACCGGCTGCGGAATCGACTCAACGTGTCCGAAAAGTGATTATAGTTCGGTGTTTGTTAATATTATTATATATATATTTTTCTAACTCGTTTTCTTCGTTTTTTTTCCAGTGAGGATTCGGAGGACGACCAAGGTCCCTCCGTGATTAAGCGTCCCAGCCCCGAATCGACCAGCTCGGACGATGAGCCGCCGCCTACGCCGCGCAAGTCGGCGCCTTTAGATAGTGAGTGTCTCCCTTGAGTTTTTCCTTGTATATTGCTTTGTTTTTAAATTTTATTCTAATTCAATTTTGTGTTTTATTTTGTTGCAGAACTCGCAGCCTGGAGGCGTCACCGTCAATTTTTATTTTATATATACAGGGTGTCCCGTAACTAGTATAGAGTATTGAACATACTGGTAGAGCGCGTCAGCCCGAGTAATTTCCTTTTTTTGAAATTTTTCTACGATAAAAATTGGCCGAGTTATTAAGGCTCAAAGTTTCCCTATCGGTGTGCGCAGTTTGAATGTGTGCGTGTCAGAGCGTCGGGCTTGCATTCATCTGTCGATTTTGGAGGGGTAACGCGCGGTGTTCCTACGCGCGTGAAAATAGTCCCGCGACGAAATGTCATCTCGGTTGATGTAACCTATAACAGTGAACAGTAAATGTCCAAATGGATAAAGTCATGTTGTGACATTTAAC
This sequence comes from Ichneumon xanthorius, assembly GCA_917499995.1. Taxonomy (NCBI): domain Eukaryota; kingdom Metazoa; phylum Arthropoda; class Insecta; order Hymenoptera; family Ichneumonidae; genus Ichneumon; species Ichneumon xanthorius. Next base: position 264,122 of record CAKJTD010000081.1, on the reverse strand, counting down.
TTTAAAATAAATAAAATAAATAAAATAAATAAAATAAATAAAATAAATAAAATAAATAAAATAAATAAAATAAATAAAATAAATAAAATAAATAAAATAAATAAAATAAATAAAATAAATAAAATAAATAAAATAAATAAAATAAATAAAATAAATAAAATAAATAAAATAAATAAAATAAAGTGGATGGACGAATAGTGGATAGACGAGAGGAGGGACAGCTGGATAAAAGAAGTGGAGGATCTCGAGGAGAGCGGGGAGAGAGAAGAACCAAAGAAGAATAGGAGCGAAGAGAAAGGGAAGTGAAGGGAAAAGTGAAGTGAAACACAGCAGAGAGACAGAGAGAAACTGGAGGAAATGAAGACTAAAGAGGCTGAGAAGGAAAAGAGCGAGGAGTGAAAGGTAAGTGTGTTAAAAAGAAAGAGAAGGGTAGTATGTAAAGCAAGTAGTTATAACCCTGTCGAAACATTTTACCGTCCTGCACCGTTCATTTCACCAAGGTTTCCTCGCACACATTTAAACCGCAAGTGGACGTTGATGGAACGTTGCTGCAACGTTTAACCTTAAAAAAGACCTTTTTTAACCTTTTTTAACTTTAAAAAAGAATTTATCGATCGTATGAGCAGTAGGACAGTAACCAAAAAATGTTGGTTACTGCCACTGTTCATGCGATCGATGAATATATATTTTTTTCTTTTTGCTTAAGTTTAATCAAACCAATGGCCCCGCTAAGAAACAAGTTAGATGGGCTAATTCCTCATCGGATGATTCTAATTTCAACATTGGTTTGGTTGAAAGTCACATTCGAAGAAAAACAATTAATTGCGATCGAAGAATCGTCGGTGTTAGGTAAATGCCGGTCGAGTTAGGTAAATTTCGTTTACTCACTAAAGCTTACATAAACCAGCCCTATCGGCACAATTATTGTGTACTAAACGAAAAAAGAATTTATCGATCGTATGAGCAGTAGGACAGTAACCAAAAAATTTTGGTTACTGCCACTGTTCATGCGATCGATGAATATATTTTTTTTTCTTTTTGCTTAAGTTTAATCAAACCAATGGCCCCGCTAAGAAACAAGTTAGATGGGCTAATTCCTCATCGGATGATTCTAATTTCAACATTGGTTTGGTTGAAAGTCACATTCGAAGAAAAACAATTAATTGCGATCGAAGAATCGTCGGTGTTAGGTAAATATCGGTCGAGTTAGGTAAATTTCGTTTACTCACTAAAGCTTACATAAACCAGCCCTATCGGCACAATTATTGTGTACTAAACGAAAAAAGAATTTATCGATCGTATGAGCAGTAGGACAGTAACCAAAAAATTTTGGTTACTGCCACTGTTCATGCGATCGATGAATATATTTTTTTTTCTTTTTGCTTAAGTTTAATCAAACCAATGGCCCCGCTAAGAAACAAGTTAGATGGGCTAATTCCTCATCGGATGATTCTAATTTCAACATTGGTTTGGTTGAAAGTCACATTCGAAGAAAAACAATTAATTGCGATCGAAGAATCGTCGGTGTTAGGTAAATACCGGTCGAGTTAGGTAAATTTCGTTTACTCACTAAAGCTTACATAAGGGTGAGCGTGGCCGAGTGGTCTCGGCGCGCGCTTCACACGCAGTAGGCCCGGGTTCGATTCCCGGCAAGCACCAAGAATTTTCTGTGGTGTTTTTATCTGCGAAAAAGTGGTTCGGAACCCACTATAATAGTAGGTCCAGAGGAAAGGACCAGCGCCTCGGTATGGGAAACCGAAAGACTGGGAAAAGGTGTCGCGGGTTCGATTCCCGAGACTGAAGGCCCGTAGGTGAAAGGAAAACGGACGGGGACATAGCTCCGGAGATAGGACGTACGAACTACGACTATATCCGTATGTCCGGGACTACTGACACCTGACGGGGCGCGACGAAGCTCCGGGCCCAAGAATCGAACCGGCGACCGCGGATAAGGAAGGAGGAGGAAGAAAGTGAAGGAGCCCGTAACCCTTAGGGGATCGGTGTAACACACAATACCCAATACCCACTAAAGCTTACATAAACCAGCCCTATCGGCACAATTATTGTGTACTAAACGAAAAAAGAATTTATCGATCGTATGAGCAGTAGGACAGTAACCAAAAAATTTTGGTTACTGCCACTGTTCATGCGATCGATGAATATATTTTTTTTTCTTTTTGCTTAAGTTTAATCAAACCAATGGCCCCGCTAAGAAACAAGTTAGATGGGCTAATTCCTCATCGGATGATTCTAATTTCAACATTGGTTTGGTTGAAAGTCACATTCGAAGAAAAACAATTAATTGCGATCGAAGAATCGTAGGTGTTATGTAAATGCCGGTCGAGTTAGGTAAATTTCGTTTACTCACTAAAGCTTACGTAAACCAGCCCTATCGGCACAATTATTGTGTACTAAACGAAAAAAGAATTTATCGATCGTATGAGCAGTAGGACAGTAACCAAAAAATTTTGGTTACTGCCACTGTTCATGCGATCGAGGAATATATTTTTTTTTCTTTTTGCTTAAGTTTAATCAAACCAATGTCCCCGCTAAGACACAAGTTAGATGGGCTAATTCCTCATCGGATGATTCTAATTTCAACATTGGTTTGGTTGAAAGTTACATTCGAAGAAAAACAATTAATTGCGATCAAAGAATCGTAGGTGTTAGGTAAATGCCGGTCGGGTTAGGTTAATTTCGTTTACTCACTAAAGCTTACGTAAACCAGCCCTATCGGCACAATTATTGTGTACTAAACGAAAAAAGAATTTATCGATCGTATGAGCAGTAGGACAGTAAACAAAAAATTTTGGTTACTGCCACTGTTCATGCGATCGATGAATATATTTTTTTTTCTTTTTGCTTAAGTTTAATCAAACCAATGGCCCCGCTAAGACACAAGTTAGATGGGCTAATTCCTCATCGGATGATTCTAATTTCAACATTGGTTTGGTTGAAAGTTACATTCGAAGAAAAACAATTAATTGCGATCGAAGAATCGTAGGTGTTAGGTAAATGCCGGTCGAGTTAGGTAAATTTCGTTTACTCACTAAAGCTTACGTAAACCAGCCCTATCGGCACAATTATTGTGTACTAAACGAAAAAAGAATTTATCGATCGTATGAGCAGTAGGACAGTAACCAAAAAATTTTGGTTACTGCCACTGTTCATGCGATCGATGAATATATATTTTTTTCTTTTTGCTTAAGTTTAATCAAACCAATGGCCCCGCTAAGACACAAGTTAGATGGGCTAATTCCTCATCGGATGATTCTAATTTCAACATTGGTTTGGTTGAAAGTTACATTCGAAGAAAAACAATTAATTGCGATCGAAGAATCGTAGGTGTTAGGTAAATGCCGGTCGAGTTAGGTAAATTTCGTTTACTCACTAAAGCTTACGTAAACCAGCCCTATCGGCACAATTATTGTGTACTAAACGAAAAAAGAATTTATCGATCGTATGAGCAGTAGGACAGTAACCAAAAAATTTTGGTTACTGCCACTGTTCATGCGATCGATGAATATATATTTTTTTCTTTTTGCTTAAGTTTAATCAAACCAATGGCCCCGCTAAGACACAAGTTAGATGGGCTAATTCCTCATCGGATGATTCTAATTTCAACATTGGTTTGGTTGAAAGTTACATTCGAAGAAAAACAATTAATTGCGATCGAAGAATCGTAGGTGTTAGGTAAATGCCGGTCGAGTTAGGTAAATTTCGTTTACTCACTAAAGCTTACGTAAACCAGCCCTATCGGCACAATTATTGTGTACTAAACGAAAAAAGAATTTATCGATCGTATGAGCAGTAGGACAGTAACCAAAAAATGTTGGTTACTGCCACTGTTCATGCGATCGATGAATATATTTTTTTTCTTTTTGCTTAAGTTTAATCAAACCAATGGCCCCGCTAAGACACAAGTTAGATGGGCTAATTCCTCATCGGATGATTCTAATTTCAACATTGGTTTGGTTGAAAGTTACATTCGAAGAAAAACAATTAATTGCGATCGAAGAATCGTAGGTGTTAGGTAAATGCCGGTCGAGTTAGGTAAATTTCGTTTACTCACTAAAGCTTACGTAAACCAGCCCTATCGGCACAATTATTGTGTACTAAACGAAAAAAGAATTTATCGATCGTATGAGCAGTAGGACAGTAACCAAAAAATTTTGGTTACTGCCACTGTTCATGCGATCGATGAATATATTTTTTTTTCTTTTTGCTTAAGTTTAATCAAACCAATGGCCCCGCTAAGACACAAGTTAGATGGGCCAATTCCTCATCGGATGATTCTAATTTCAACATTGGTTTGGTTGAAAGTTACATTCGAAGAAAAACAATTAATTGCGATCGAAGAATCGTAGGTGTTAGGTAAATGCCGGTCGAGTTAGGTAAATTTCGTTTACTCACTAAAGCTTACGTAAACCAGCCCTATCGGCACAATTATTGTGTACTAAACGAAAAAAGAATTTATCGATCGTATGAGCAGTAGGACAGTAACCAAAAAATTTTGGTTACTGCCACTGTTCATGCGATCGATGAATATATATTTTTTTCTTTTTGCTTAAGTTTAATCAAACCAATGGCCCCGCTAAGGCACAAGTTAGATGGGCTAATTCCTCATCGGATGATTCTAATTTCAACATTGGTTTGGTTGAAAGTTACATTCGAAGAAAAACAATTAATTGCGATCAAAGAATCGTAGGTGTTAGGTAAATGCCGGTCGGGTTAGGTTAATTTCGTTTACTCACTAAAGCTTACGTAAACCAGCCCTATCGACACAATCGAATGTAAGCTAACTCCCTCTATTATCGTGAGGATTATAGTCCAACATTGGATTGACCAAAAAGAGTTTCGCAATGGCATTTATATGATAGTACATTAAAAAAGACTAATGATAGCATCGAGTGAATTTTGTTTGGCATTGGGATTTTCGCCTTTAACATCCCTCGACAGCCTTCAGCTCATTCTGTGACGTATCGAGAAATGAAATGGATCGCGAAATGTGTAACTGCACAATAACCTATGAAATTCGCGTTTTTCTATGTTCAAGCTGTGAAAAAACACAATTTTTAAAAATCACAAGAAATTCTGAAAAAATTCATACTTATTCAGAAAAATAAAAGAAGCATTTTTATGAAGGAAAATACTTAGGTTGCCGGGTAATTTGTTGAATAATAATTTTTCTCTTCAATTTGTTGTTGACAAATTGGAATTATTATTTCACGAAAACAATCCTTGCAGCACCTCCCATATACTTGCTTTTTTCGATTTTTATCCCATCGAGAAGTGGTCGAAATCTTCTCTGAAACTCAAGTTCGGCGGGATTGTACCGCAAGTACTACCTTAAACGGGCGATACCGAGAATGCAGCCGGTAATGCCGATATCGTTATAATAAACTATACGTAAGAAACAAAGAACATTTTTGTATTTTTCCGAATAATTTAATTCCGAATAATTTCCCGAATGTCTGCCAAGTGTCGATTTCCCTTCAATAATTCCACATTTCATTGAGAAATTGCATTTCCGGCGCATGAATCCATGACTGCAAACTCTTGCTGCCCCGACGATTGCCGAATTCCGTCCGGAGTTTCTTCCAGCGAATCATCGCCAGGCAAGGGAATTCATCTGCGAGAATGAAATAAAATTGGTCGAATTTATTTTGTAGTTTCGTTTTAAATGTTCACGAGCGTTCGTCTGTGTGTGCTTTAACCTATTGTCTCATTCATCGAGCTTTTTTCAAGATGGGACATGTTTTCTTACCTTCGCCGATTGTTGTTGCGACTTCCCGCCACTTCACTTTTTTCTCCTCGACTGTCTGCAACTCCTCTGGGAGGCTGTAGTCCCATCACTGGCGACGACCCTTCACCGCTCGAATTAATTTTTTTCCGTGTCAATCTTGTTTTTTTCCGCCTCTTCTCGTACCGCCTGCTCCATTTCTTCCGCCGAATCTTCCTACATAAAACAAACCACAGGATGTATGAATTCACAAATTTAAAATAATGGAGAAAATGAAATTAATAGTGGCAAACTTACCCAACTCATTTTTTCTCCTGTCATCAGATCAGATTCTCCTTTGGTTTAGTTTGATACTGTCAACTGTCGTATTTAAATGATCAAATTTTGATCAGCATTTGTTTAATAGATAGAAAGTATAGTAAGCCATAAACGGAGCTTGGTATCCATTCTTTTACATCCATTTGTCTGAGTATTTGTTTTTTGTAGGATGAATCGAAGAAAGCCACCGAGGGAGACAATGCAAATGGGGACGGAAATGATAAAGATTAACATAATGACAATATTAATTCGAGAGGACACTGTTCGCCGTATACTGTGGAATTATATTGCGTATTTATATTTAAAACGCTTAAAAAAAAAACTGCTGGCCGAGCACAACCTAGCGCTTTTGTGCTCGGCGCAAAAAAAAAACATAAAGTTATGTGTTCCAAATTTATTTTCGAATATTCAATTTTTTACTCTTTTAACTCCGTCATATCCATCATCTTGTCTATTTCTTGCTGTAGAACATGTCAGGCACCTATAGGTTTTTCTGTGATTCCATCGGGACGCAAGGAAATCGCCGTTTAAAAATACGCAAAATCACTCATTTTTGCCATTTTAGCTTTAGTGAGTAAACGAAATTTACCCAACTCGACCGGAAATACCATTGCAGAATTTATGCAATCATTCAATGTTCAAAGGCCTCATAGCGAAACCAGCATGGAGTCCTTATTCAATCGGTGTATCAATGGCTCGTTTATGCTCCATTTCGGCGACAATGTTGGAGGCACTCGCCGAATAATAAAAAAAAATGCAAATTATGAAGATATTCGTCTTATATCGCAGCAGAAAAAAAACCATCGAAAAACTTGTTATATTTTTATTATATTAAAATATTTTTGGACTGAACGGTGAGCGCACGAGCACTTAAGGTTTACGCCCGACTTGGTGGATTTATTTTCAGTTCTCGAGTTCTTCGGGTTCAGTTTATTAATTGTAAGGGTCATTTTCTGTAACAAAAAATGATAATGCGTTAAGTATTATTATGACTATTAACATACAACTGTAATTCTACTCTCATTGACCTCGTTATTATTTTCCCCGTGAAGGTCCGGCAATAATTTCTCAATGTCATTTACTATGCGAGACTGGGATTCCCCTAATTGGGTATAAAATGCATGCTACAAGCTGCTGAGTCGCCCGCTTCTCGTTGAGGCGTGCGCACACAAAGCTGTTCGATTCAGCTGCTCTGCGTGCACGCGCTTATACGAGTAGAGGGTAACTCGACGAGTGTAGTCCGCGTTTTATACACAGCTGGGGGATTCCCTGCCTTGTATAGTAAACTGCTTTCTTCATTTACGGTAAGTGAAAATGCACTTACCTCCTCCCTTGTGGTATACGATATTTTTTCCGATTTCGTTAAAATAACCACATTTCTTGCGTCGCAAAATCGCCATCTTCGCCAATGACCATTACTCCCCGGGAGTAATAGAGCTTCCAGAGGGAGTAATGAGACCTATCACTCCCTAGGGAGTAATGAAATTGTACTGCGCATGCGCACATGTTAATAAATGATCATCGGTCAATAATAGGCTATTTTCCGCCCGTATTGCACGCAAGGGGGAAAAATAGTACATTACTCCACGAGGGCGAAAAACGTTTTTCTAACAAGTGTGAGTTTGCAGCACGAGCCGAAGGCGTATGCTGTAATCACACCAGTTAGAATCGGCCACCTTCTACCCCCTTCGCAGGCATGAAATAGGGCCTTTTTACAGTAGTCGGGAAAAAATGATTTTTGGATGATTGGTTGTGTGTATTTTGTCCATTCACACACATCAGCCTCCCGTAATGCTCGTAATTTTTGAATATGTCCGAATATTTTTGCTTTCTGTTGTCCATCTATTGTAACTCGCGCTTCTACTAATACCTCCATGAATCGAATAGAGTGAATAAGTGGTAACAATGCGAGCACCGTCTAGGGTCTAGCGACGCATTGTTACCACACATTCGCACTATTCGATTTTCCGTGCGATTTCGTAAGCGAGCAAAAATGCCGAAGACGCGTAAATATTATACGGATATATCCCGAAATTTTGACCAATATGGTCGACTTTTGTGCGCAATCGCGTCGAAGACGCACATTCTGGCCACTCCGCCACATAATTTGAAGGGTGCCGATTTGGCAGATGTTGTGAAAAAGGTGTGGTGCGAGTCGGGGCCCACGAACCGGCGAAGGGACTACTTGCGCGTCCATCTTCGAGAAAATTTCGAGTCACACGTCGACTACATTAAAATGAAAAAAATACCGACGCAGTTCGACAAACAATCAAAATTGTAAGTAATTTATTTTTTTTTTTAACACTAATGGATCCATCACTGTAAGCCACACAGTAGTGCGTAGATTACACTGATGTACCAATTTTTCTGAATTGGTGCATTGATTTAATCTACGCACTACTGCGAAAATTACACTGATGGGTAAATGCAGTAAGATTGGTCCATCGGTGTAATCTATGCATTACTACGAATGTATCCATCGGTGTACGCCACGCAGTGATGCATAGATTACGTCGATGGACTAATCTTACTGAATTTATCCATCGGTGTAGTCTCTGGACTACTGCGCAGATTACACAGATGAACACAGATGGCACAGATGGATGGAAAATGGGTAATGCAAGTCACCGCCATTTTCAATTTTTTGGAAAATGAGTAAGTAAACTCGCCTCCATCTATTTTTAGAAAAATTGGTAATGGATCTCGTCGCCATTACTCATTTAAAAAATGGGTAATTAGGGGCAAGTTCCAATACTCATTTTTTGAAAAATGGGTAATACAGACACGTTCCATTACCGATTAAAAAAAAAAGATACTATGTTGAAAGCCATCACCCATTTTTTGAAAAACCGATGATAGAAAGCAATTATCTTTTTTTTAATGGATGATGCATGCCTTATTCTTGTCGCAAATCTTTTTTATCACATAATTTTTTTTACTTTACAGCACAACGCATTACAATCTGGGTTCCTCGGCATCAGAGGCCTTCAGGCAATGGAAGGAGTCGCAGGACAGAATTCGGTCTGTATTTTTTATGGTATTTTTTATTATTTTTATCTAACAAAAAATGCTATGTATTTCTAGAAGCGGCTGGGAGAAGGAGGAGAAGGAGAAGGAGAAGGAGAACCAGAAGCAGGTGAAGCAGGAGAAGGAGAAGGAGAAGGAGGTGAAGCAGGAGAATTATTCGGTCGAGCAACTCTTGGCAATACTTCATGGCGAATGAAAATAAGGTAAGTAAGAAGAGAATTAAAGTTGTATATTAATACTGACAATAACACTAACGCATTGTAATTTTTTTGTTACAGATATAAATCAAGGAGAAGGAGAAGCAGGTGAAGCAGGAGAAGGAGAAGGAGAAGGAGGTGAAGCAGGAGAATTATTCGGTCGAGCAACTCTTGGCAATACTTCATGCCGAATAAAAATAAGGTAAGTAAGAAGAGAATTAAAGTTGTATATTAATACTGACAATAACACTAACGCATTGTAATTTTTTTGTTACAGATATAAATCAAGTCCCCAAGGATGTGTTTAGTTTATTTTATTTTAAAGATTTTTTAAAGTTTTTTTTTGTATATAATAAAATAAAATAAAAATAACAATTGTGCGTCAATATTATTTTTGTCATGAGTGTGTGCGTCTGTGTATGCGTGCGTGCGTACGTCTTTGTACGCGAGATCACAATAGTACATTACTCCACGAGGGCGAAAAACGTTTTTATTAAATTAATCACTTATTAATTTCCATCCCCGTTTCAGGCATAGAAATATGACCACTTTTTAGCACAGTCGGGGAAAAATATAGCGTATGCCACTCGGGAGGAAGTGCCTTTTCACCTCGTGAATTTCTGCCAATCGCTTCGCTCGGGCATCAAACTTCACACTCGGTGAAAAGACGCATTTTCCTCCATTGTAGCCTAATATACTATTTAGAGCCACATCATCTTGCCGAAACTAAAATCGGGCGAATCTTTGTATAGAGGCGCCTTCAATCGTACACTGTTCAATCACACACTCGTTTATTCTTATGGAAATAAATCGTACACCGCAAAAATGTTACATAAGTTCACAACGTCGTTTAATTGTACACTGCAAATACCTCAGATAGAAAAACGTGCCGTCAAACGGGTATTTTACCATTGATACCGCCACCGTGCCGTCTCCGTGCCGTCATTTTTCTATCTGGGACGATACGAGTGTACGATTGAAGGCTCCTCGTTGTACATCCGAAAATCATCAGTCCGAACGCATTTCGTCCGAATAGTCGAACTTCCGAACCTTCATTTTTCTGAATCGGAAACTGCCGAATGTTTATTTTTCCGAATCGTCAAATTTCCAAACTGTATTATTCCGAATCTTCATTTCAGCGAACGTTACTGTTCGGAAATAATATTTAGCGAAAACGTTTAGAGTTAAAGATTTTTAATGTTGCCTGATCGAAATTACGAATGGTTGAAAATTGTGATGAGAATGAAACAACATAATAACGGGGTGGTTTATAATACCACTAATAAATTTGATGGTCAAGCTTGATGATCCGAAAATGTAACGGTCCAGTCTCTTTTCGTCTCATGCTGCAGAAGAGTTTGGAAATAGGGCCAAAAGTCTTCTCGGGGAAGGACGAGATCACATCCCTCCTCGTTCCACCTTGCCGTACGCATCATTCTCTGTATGAACAATTTTTATGTTTTTTAAAAATCGATATTGTATCGTTTAATCGGCAGTATAGTGATAATAATAGTGATGAAATAAACTCTGCTTACGTCGAGTTTTTTAATCAATTTCTCCCACTTCAATTGACATTCTTCAGCAGTGAACGCCTCCGGAAGAGCTTTAGCTACCTTACTGGATGAAAAATTAAACACATGTACGCAAATGAAAAACGTAAAAGCGATAATTATATACGCTGAGAGAATGATCTAGTAAAAATGACTATATCGCTTTAGAGATCTTACTATAGCACATAGTAGTAGGGCACTACTACTATGTGCTATGGTAATTTTTCTTACAAGGAAACATTCCCAAGTGTCCGACCCCGATTTCGATAATTTTTATATATGTTGTAGAATTCGGAAATTTAAGGGACACGTATTTTTTTTATCATCCCTCGTTGATATATAAGGGGTGAAACAGCCCCTCAAAGTTTGGCAGAAAAACAATAATTTAATTTTTTTTCATAGAAGCACTTGACGATTATGAATGAAATTTGATATACATATATATCGAGCCAACAGGACTCAGAAATGGTAGTCTGCATCACGGACGCACCCCTTTAAGGGGGTAAACTACCCCTATCTAAATCTTTTTTTCTTTTTTTTTCGGCGAAAAATAATCGAACTGGAATACAGATAGCATCGTTTTGAAGCTAAAATGATATTACAGTTTACGTGTTTTTGGTTTTTTCCGAAAAACCACTGTTTGACCAGGTATATATATTTCAAGGCTTTCAATATTTCTCATAGAAGCACCCGACGGATTTCAATCAAAATTGGCAAGCATATATTTCAGAGCAACAGAATTAAAAAATGATACCGTCCGACACGCGCCCACCCCTTTGGGGGGGTATACCACCCTGATAATTTTTTTTCAGGATAAAAGAACCGAAAAAAATATAAATCGTATACAGCTGATACTTGCATAAAAAAACTCCCGTTTTCGCTTGGAGGGCGAATTCCTAAAATCCTGTAAACTCTCAATGAGAGTTTACAGGATTTTATTCTACTTTCAAAAACCATAACTTAGCACACGGGATATATATTCGAAGCATAAGTAATATGTGAATTTGATAATATAACATTTCTACAGATGATACTATTTTCATTCCAAATTTATCCGTTCCAATACATGTATGGAATATGGGATATATGGGAATACTCCAAGAATATTAATTCTGGAAAGCAAAAAAATCTTGGGACTGAACATTTCAGAAAATTCTATATGATAAAAATAATGTTCACCAAAAATTTTTGTAACAAAAAATTATGGCTCATATTCATGACAGTAGTGATGATCGTGGAAAAAGTGTTCAAAGCAGAATGCTTTCTTACACCATGAGCATCGTATTATAGGTAGTGCACCGCAAACAGCACATTTCATAACGGAAGATTTTTCGAAAGCAAATTCGACAGGATTTGGAAAACATTCTAATCTGTCGTCTACATAGCCACTTTTATACCAAGCATATTGAAAAAGGGATCGATACCTAGGCGACGATAGTTGATTATGTACAAGTGATTGTAGTTTCATAATATTGTTCCGTAAATGAAGATTGACATCGTAATTGTGTAGGATCGCATTGTCAGAGAAACGCTTCACAAAGTTTTTCCACACCCTAAAACCATAAACGTCTAAAGGTTGAATTCTTCCGGTAGTTCCTTTTGGTATAGTCATCAACACAACATCTTTATCTGCAGGCTTCTTTTCTGCGATAATATTGCTGCAGTGACCGCTCCAGGAGTCCAGTAAAAGTAGGCTTCTTCTTCCAACGTTAGGAAAGAACACCTCTTTTAGCCATGTTTTGAAGTGGTCTGTAATTGCAAAACATTGCTACCAGTAATATTCATGCACATTGCAGTACATCATTACCTTTTGTCATTTTGCCAGATGACGAAGGGAGGAGGTATACATTCGGAGGACGGATTAATGTTTTTTCTACTAGAGGACCAAAGCGACCGCCTGCTTCTTTTAATACTATCAATAGAGGAGATAGTAGTCGCCCATCACAGGAGACAATTGGCTGAATAGTATAACTATGAGTTGTAGATGATATGGATTGAGCAGAACACTCGACTTTTTCCGTTCCTGCATACGTCAACGTACGTCCTGAATGTATTTCAAGCTGGAATCCACTTTGATCAGAATTATATACATTTTCAGGCCCGTATTCTGCTATAAAAGGCTTGACAGAAGCAACAAACTCATCAGCTGATTTTTTCAAATTAGCACTGTCTTCTATCGTCTTTCTTGAGACAAACTTTGTGATTTTTCTTGAAACGATCCGATGGGCTTTTTTGAAATTGTATATCCATTTTGAAGAGGCCACGAAAGGCCTATCGCCACTCCCCTGCTCTCCCCATGCTTCCAGAGCCCATTTTTTGATGTTTGAATCATGGACTATTAATCCAGCTTCTATAGCGTTTCGTAATTTGTTTAATGTAAATTCGGCGATATGCATCAATTTTACTTTCCGCGTTCCTCCTTCGTCCACTTGCTTTGCCCATCTCGTTAATTGACGAGGATTAGTAAGTCTCGCAAATGACTTTTGTACAGTAGAAAACTTGAGATAGCTTTTTTTTCCAATCCGCCAGTACTCTACTGCCCTTTTTTTGTAATGAAATGGGATTTCATCGTTCACAGGACTAGGGCACACAGATGAAGAAGGTCCAGCCACTCCTTCCTCACTCCAATCTTCGGCGTCTTCGACGTATTCTGCGTCTGTTCCGGGAAAGTCGTCTACGAAACCCAATGTAGATTCTTCAGATACTTCTAAAGTGTTGAAGTCCCATATACTGTCCAGAAGAATCTTTTGAATTGATTCTTTCAGAATGATTTCTTGCCGATTGACTTCAGTCGTTGGTAGATACATTGTTTGAAATGTTGCAAGTAATAAATTAAGCACGTTCATTGGATTCACAAACATGTTTAAAATATCGGAACGCACTGATAACACGGCAGGCTCCGAACGCGAAATTTTCAACACCGAATGATGAGGAGTAATGCACGCTCAGACTTTATAAAGAGCCGCACGACTACTTGGGATAACATTTGTCTATTTTCGTTCCGAATTGTTTACACACCTGCCGCCCGAAGTTTTCCGGAAACTTCGAGATCCATTTATATTTTTGGCGTCACGAAAATACGCATGAAAAAAATATGTGATCGGTTATTTTTATTTTATGAAGTCGAAGAACTAATCTTATCTTTATTTTTCCAGAATTATGAGTAGACTCATAATGAAACGATTACCGCATCGTAGAATCTGCCGTGAGGCAGATTCGGTAGAATAAGCTTTACATGTGTGAACTGAATAAAAATAAATCCTAATGCATTTATTTTTATATATTTTTTTTATTTTATTGTAATTTTATTCGTTTCTAATGAAATGAATAAAATTGCGATCCAAATAGTTTCATCTGTAGTTTCATGTTATATTATCAAATCCACATATTACCTATATTTCGAATATATGCCGTGTGCTAAATTATGGTTCTTGATATGAAAATAAAATCCTGTAAACTCTCATTGAACTTCTGACTGCCCTCCAAGCAAAAACGGGAGTTTTTTTATGCAAGCATCCGCTGTATACAATTTATATTTTTTTCGGTTCTTTTATCCTGAAAAAAAATAAATGATCAAGGTGGTTCACCCCCACAAAGGGGTGGGCGCGTGTCGGACGGCATCATTTTTCAATTCTGTTGCTCTGAAATATATGCTTGCCAAATTTTATTGAAATCCGTCGGGTGCTTCTATGGGAAATATTGAAAGCCTTGAAATATATATACCTGGTCAAACAGTGGTTTTTCGGAAAAAACCAAAAACACGTAAACTGTAATATCATTTTAGCTTCAAAACGATGCTATTTGTATTCCAGTTCGATTATTTTTCGCCGAAAAAAAAAGAAAAAAAGATTTAGATAGGGGTAGTTTACCCCCTTAAAGGGGTGCGTCCGTAATGCACACTACCATTTCTGAGTCCTGATGGCTCGAGATATATGTATACCAAATTTCATTCATAATCGTCAAGTGCTTCTATGAAAAAAAAAAAAATTATTGTTTTTCTGCCAAACTTTGAGGGGCTGTTTCACCCCTTATATATCAACGAGGGATGATAAAAAAAATACGTGTCCCTTAAATTTCCGAGTTCTACAACATATATCAAAATTATCGAAATCGGGGTCGGACACTTGGGAATGTTTCCTTGTTAGATGATCGGTAGTTTTTACGAGATTCTTCTCTCAGTGTACTCTAATGGCTTCCCACATGCATCCTTTGCGACGGGCAGAATGGCTGGCAAAAAATCCGAACATTGCGTCGTTGTCGATGCGTTCGTTAATCAGGCCAATAATGTCAGGTCAATAATTTTTTGAAAATTTACGTTTTCATGAAGCATTGAATAACAAATTCGTAAAGTTTTAACGATTTCGTATGAAAATCGTTATCGCGCGATAACTACCTTAAGGAACGAAACGGACCGTAAAAACGGTAAAACGGACCGTACGTTTTTGGATTGGTTATTTGTACGGTTACCCGTCGTGGATAATAACCGCTCTGCAAGCTTACTTACGGTTACTGCTGCGGTTATTTTTTCGGTTACTCAAATAAAAAAACGACCGTTCGCAAGCCCAGACAGCAGCGTGAGCTTTCGCACGTATGGATATTTTTTGCGGTTATTTTACCGGTGTAAAAAGTGATCTGGAAGTACCGTAGAATAACCGAACAAAATTACGGTACTTCCAGACCGGTAACCGTTAACGGTTACTCAAGTTGCTAGGACCGATATTTTTTTTCCGAATATGCAAAAAGTGGCCTTATTTACATTTCGGCAATACATTTTGTCGTTCGATATTTTAGTGCATTTTTTAATAATTTTTTAGATTTTCTTTGTGTACTTTGTTCGCAATTTCCATTAATTTTTTTTTTTTTGTAATTTTTTCGAAATTTTTATCTATTTTTTTTGCAATTCCTATACATTTTTTTTACAATTATTTTGAAATTATTTAATTTTTTCTTTTTTGGATTATTTTCATTTGCAAGTTTTCTATTTTTAATTAGTCACCTCGCTAAATCACGTTTTCTCCCGCTCGTCGAAAATCGGCGACTGTCTACCTCCATTGCAGGTATGAAATAGGGCTTTATTACACTAATTGTGAAAATGGCAGTTTTACGCACCCTTCGGGTGCGCAAAACATTAGCCCGTACTGTTCAACATTTTTTGTAATGTCCGTATAATATTTCCGCGTTTTCGTCATTGTGGTCGCGCCTTAATAACTGCACGAAAATGTGCGAATGTTGGTAACAATGCAGCGTTCTGACACGGTGTTCGAAGGTGTTTACGACAGGTGTTTACGATGCCGAAAACGCAAAAATATTATAAAGACATCACAAAAAATTATGAACAGTATGGGAAGATGTTGTGTGCAATCGCATCAAAGACGCACATATTGGCGAAAGCGCCTCATAATTTGAAGGGTGCCGATTTGGCGGAAGTGATAAAAAAAGTGTGGTGCGCCTCGGGCCCACGAGATATTCGGAGGAATTATCTGCGCGGCCACCTCCGCGAAAATTATCAATTTTATGTGGATTACATAAAAAGAGACAGGATACCGACGAAGCTGAGCGACCAAAAAAAATTGTAAGTACAATATATTTTATTAAAAGTAGTTGGTCCATCGGTGTAAGCCACGCAGTAGTGTGTAGATTCCACCGTCGGACCAATTTTACTGAATTGATCCATCAATTTAATCTACACACTACTGCATACATTACGCTGAAGGATACATTCAGTACAATTGGTCCATGTGTGTAATCTACGCAGTAGTAAATAGATTATACCGATGAATAAATTCAGTAAGATTGGTCAATCGATGTAATCTACCCACTACTGCAAGAATTACACCAATAGACCAATCTTGCTGAATTAATACATCGGCGTAATCTACGCACTACTGCGAGAATTACACGAATGGACCAACCTTACTGAATTGATCCACCGATGTAATCTACGCTGTACTGCGAGAATTACACCAATGGACCAATCTTACTGAATTGATCCGTCGATGTTATCTACGCACTACTGCGAAAATTACACTGATGAATAAATTCAGTAAGATCAATCCATTGGTGTAATTCTCGCAGTAGTGCCAATTGGCTAATCTATGCCCATCGGCATAGATTACGCTGATGCATAAATTCAGTAAGTGCACACCGTGAAAAAAATTCGTATGCAATTTAGCGTAGTGGGACTAGAAGTTTTTATGCACAAACTGGGGCATCAAATTTCATGTACAATTGTGAGCAAAAATTAATGTACCGTGTACTAAAAACTTTAGAAATACTTTACTTTCATTTTATTACAACAAAAGTACTTTAATTTTAATAATTCACTTTAATTTCACTGTAATAGTACATTTCAATACGAGTGTGAAAAAACTTTTTCTGACGAATGTGAGTTTGCAGCACGAGCTGAAGGCGACCGTTGAAATCACACGAGTTCAGAAAACGTTTTTCGCACGAGTATTGAACAAAATTTTATTTCACAAGGTGTGAAAATGGGGGTGTGATCCAGTCCCAGTACGTTAAATTTTATGCAAATATATTTTTTAGTGTCTGGCTTTGGCGAACAATGCTTCTACCTCTGAGGGGAAGCATAATGTTCTTAAGGAAAAAAAAAATTGTAATTGTTTTCGAAACCTAATCGATTGCTTGCCTAATATTATATTCGCAACCCTTTTTTATCAAATAAATTTTTCGCTCTACAGCACAACACATTACAATCTGGGGGCCTCGGCATCGGCGACATTTCAAGAATGGAAGGAGTCATTGGAACGGTGAAGTTGGTATTTTTTTATGGTATTTGTATGGTATTTGTATGGTATTTGTATATCATTTAACAAAAAATTTATGCATTTCTAGAAGTGGCCACATGACGGAGGAAGAGTTGAAGGAGAAAGAGAAAGAGAAAGAGAAAGAGAAAGAGAAAGAGAAGAAAAAGGAGGAGAAGGAGAAGGAGGAGAAAGAGAAGGTGCCGGTGAAGGAGGAGCAGGTGCAGGTGAAGGAGGAGATGGACCCGGTTGAAAAGCTCTTGGTTGACCTCTTCGGGGAACCATAGTACAATAAGTAAGAGGAATTGAATTGAATTGAATTACGGTTGTATATTAAGACTGACAATAACACTAATGCATTGTAATTTTTTGTTACAGATACAAACCTTAAGAAGCATGTAATTTATTTTTATTTTATTTTAAAGTTTTTTCAAACATTTTTTTTCTTTAAAAATAAAAAAAATGATAATATAAAATATTGTATGTGTCAACATTATTTTCGTCATGAGAGTCTGTGTGTATGTATGCGTGCGTGCGTTGTGCATGTTCAACAACGGTTGCTATAACCCTGGTGAAAATAGTTCTCTGAATATCTCTGAAAGTCTCAGAAAATTTCTCTGAACGTCTTGGAAAATTTCTCGGAAAGTCTCGGAAAATTTCTCTAAAAGTCTCGGCAAATGTCTCTGAAAGTCTCGGAAAATGTCTTCGAAAAGTCCTCTGAATTTCTTTCACTTTTCGCACTTTTCAGAGAAAGTCAAAGATTTTTATGATTTTAAATATTTCAAATTGTTCGGAAATTTCTGATTTTTGTTGCCAACTTCTTTGAAAAAACTATGAACTTTGTTGATATTCTAAGCCTATTTCTCTTCTATATCCGGAAACTATTTTCTGAAAAAGTCAACAGATGATGATCTTAGAAATGACATGAACAGATCTTAGAGAAAACGCGTAAGTTCTCTGAAATTCTCTGAACTAACATTATCCGGGAAAATCATAGCATTTCCGAAAATACAAGGTATTTTCTCTGAAAATGTCTACTCTTGGTACGAGTAATATAATGAGTAAATCTCAGGGACGAGTTGTCCCTGAGATTTACTCATTATATTACTCGTCGTGCGTTAAGGGAAAATACGAGTTGTATTTTCCCTTAACGCACTTTATCAGAAAAAATCAGAGGTATTTAGAATTTCTCGGAAAATACTCTGCGTTTCTCTGATATATTATGATTGCAGAAGGTTGTGCAGAGAAAATGGCAGAAATATTTAGCATATAGCAGAGAAAATCAGAGAAAAATCTCGGAAAATCGGTGAAAATCACTGAAACGGTCCATTTAGAGTTTTTCAAACAAATTGTCAGAGACATATTTTCACCAGGGAAACTGATTCGTTTATTTTTATGAATACGTATGAATTTTTTCAGATTATTCAATTAGCTTTGATTTTTTTATATGGAAAAATGTCTTAAAAAACACAATTACACAATAATAAATTAACAAAAACAATAAACAAGAATTAATTGATTTTCTTTTGCTCATTACAGATGTTTTTACCTGCGACGAAGTGTATAGCAGTACAATTATTACTTTTTCTGTTTTTTTTCTTTCGTCGCGTACGACGAATTTTAACTAATCGTTGCTATTGTTACGTCCGGTGAATTTTACCAAAAAAAATTCACTGACGCAACCGGCTGAAAATCCACAAATTTGGAAATAAAATAATAGTCAGGAAAGTCATAGAAAATCCATAGAAAAATTATAACACGATTATTAATTATGCGTCAGCCAGCACTGAATGATTCAATTCAGTGATTGGCATAGCAACAATTGAGTAACTAAAAAAATATCGCAAGGGGTATATTCAGGTTGCTGGACAGGTATCATCGGCAGCGAGCATACCTTAGGCTACCTGAAGATCTCATTGTTTTAATTGAGACCGGAAAGGGCAATCCGAATCCTTAGCTAAATGCGTCGGGAGACGGAGCCTTATCGCTCCAATACATAGCGCGGAGCAACGCACATACGCACACAACGGTGCAGCCAGAGAATCCGTGTGACTGTCTCGAGGCGGCTGATTGGCAAAATCACCGTCGGCGCTAACGAGTGCAGCACCTCTCAGGGCATAATTATTCAAAATATTATTTAAAGTATATTTAATTGTTTTTGATATAAACAACATCGGAATATACCAAATGTGGAGATTTCGCCAGAAAATAATGAATGAATCAATTATCTAATAAAATCACGAATGAAACGAAGTTTGGGTCAAATCGTTAATATAAAGTTGTCATAAACATTTATGACTTATTATTATGTATTATTATTATCATCGGGGAAATTAATTAACACATTAAAATCATAGTTTACTATCACTAGAATAGTCAAATAAAATAGTCAGTAGCAGAGAATTAATTATTATCATCCGAGAAAAATATTTAGAGACATTAAATAATTATCCGTTGAAAAACAGGAATTTATAAGCAATATTTGGAGTAGTTTGAATAATCGGGTGTATAACTTTGGATAGGAAAATCGTAGAAACTTCGTTCAAATTTGTGAATTCTTGTTGTTTAAATCTAAGATTGTCGGAGTAATTTGTTTATCACGAAAATCATTGTGAAGACCGGAATTTTGAAATTATTAAAATAAGCTGCGGAAGACGCTAAAACCGATCGATATTGACCAAAGAAGGGGGCGGCTGATGCAACGGACAGCTCGGAGGCGCGGGTGCCCCCCGATCAAAACAATAAAAGAGGCACCTCCAAGGGCGGCAGGACAGTCGTCGACAGTCATCTTTTGTGGGCCGGAACCACAGTCTTTCGCGGACCGGAACCAGTCGTCTGACACATACATCTACAGTCATTATCCGCGGAAAAATTAACTATTGTCTAGAAGTCTTTGACTTCTCACTGAATATTGTACCAATACAATCGAAAATTCAATACAGTTTCGGAGTCTGAATTTTGGAGTTAACAATCGAATAAATATCCTGATTTATTATCGGATAAATAAATTGAAGTTCAACGAAAGTTATTTCATCTCCTGCATATTTCGACATCGACATTTATTCGGCTTTCTCAACATTCATCCATTATCTTCAAATTTCGCTGAACGATTTCATCAACTTTTCCTGAAAGAAGGAAGGAAGGAAGGAAGGAGGAATTCGGAATTCGGAATCAACATCTCTCATCCATTTTCGATCGTTCCATTCATAAGTGTCATTCATTGACAATCATCGTAAGTCATCGAAACACTTCATTTTCATCCCTCTTGTCTTATTTTTACTTTTCTTTCATGAGTATTTAACTTTGTTTATTTGCCTTCATCTAACTGATCGATTTCAATAATTCGGGGATACTTAATATTCAATCCGTGATTTGGCTATTTTAACGAGGGATAGATTAAAGTAAAGAGCTTCATCGATTTTTCTTCGAGGACGTTTGTCCACCGTCTAGAGCATTGAATCCAACACTCCGCGATAACGTTAGCCTTGACTCAGTGGCAGCGGTCGCGGCCATCGCGGTCCCGTGCATCATCAGGAGTCTTATTTCACTACGCTACTACGGTATGCGAGGCGCACGCGGAGCTTCATATCAGTTCGACGTAGTAAACATCGTAGTACGCACCGAGCAGAGTTAAATATCGAGCCATAGTAAACACCGTATGGTCCCATTCGACCTATATTCTTTTCGACATGCAGACTCAGCCCATCCCTGAATAATTTTCCGAAAGGTTAGATTCAAAAGGGGCACAGTTCTGGTAAAGCGTCACATGCGATAAACGCGTAATAGGGAGAGACATCTCCTTTACCGTAGATGCAGGAAAATGCTGATCAGGACGTAACATAATTTTTGGGGGCTCGTCCGGGATATTAAGAGTTTGCACGTCGAAATTAAATAAATAAATAACTTCAAATAAAATAAAACAAAGTAACACGAAAATAAATAAATAAACAATTTCAAATAAAATAAAAAAAAAAAATAACGAATGAATAAATAATTGAGAAAAATTCCAAATAAATAATCAAATAATTTCAAATAAATTAAATAAATAAATAAACAAATAAAATCAGCAAATTCAATAATGATAACAAGGAAATAAATAAAATATAAATGCCTTACACTCGATCTAAGGGAAGCGTTTCCGATAAATGCCTCCATGAGTATCCAGGAGACAGAAAGAATTCAAAGCCGAAAAATTCAAAACCATTGCCAGTAGTGAAAACTAAAGTGTCAAAATCTACTAATACTCCGGAAAGAATTGAGGACTATATGGTGTCTGACGATTTGATACGGGATCAACAAAAAAATATAGAGCCATGTTCATCCGGAACCAAAGGAAACGGGAGTGACAGTTCTGATCTATCTGATACGGAAGAGCAAAGTGTAATAGAAAATTTAACTGAAAAAGTGAGTCAGGTTGAAGTGCTACCGCAGGGGCTGATAAGATCGCATAGTGAACCTTCGTTACTGAGTTTAGATATTACTCAACTGGCACGTAACTTGGCTAGAGTCAATATTACACCGGGTGTTCGATTTAATTCGGGAATAAGTGCATCGTCAACGCGACTTGTCAGATCTCGTTCAGTGGATACGTCAATTAAATTAAAGTCAGCTATAAAATCGTGCATGAAAGTAGGTTCAGTAAAAACAAAAAGTGCCCCGAGTATTTGTGTTGGTGATCAACTTGAGAAAAATAATAAAACGATCGAATTATCTCAAAATAATAATCCAGTTTTAAGTCCAATAAACGATACGATCGAGTCAAAATCCAGTGCTAACGAGAAAAATAGTGATTGCAGGTCAGGAAAATCCAAAGTAGGGGCTCCATTGAACGAAAATCTGATATCTTTTAAATCTTGTAGTAAAACTTTACCAACACTAGATCAATTGCGACAAATTTTTGCTGTTTGCGGTGCTTCACGTCGACCACCTGTCAGAGTCATATCAGACGAAGTAGTTAAAAATCTTTTTGAAAATATGGACGGGAAAAATGATAGGAACGATAACACCGGAGGAGGCGGAGGAGGCGATAACGGTGAAGGTAGTCGAGGCGGTGGAAACAATATTCCCCCTCGCCGAACAAGCCCATTCATTGGATCGCATAGGTCACTTTTGGGAACGGAACAGTGGCGAGAAGCAGTAAAAATGATTCCAGAATTCGATGGAAAGAAAGGGACTTTGAGTCGTTATCTCGGGTGTTTAGAAGATGCTGCAGCAATGGTGGGACCTGAGTTCGAATTAGACTTAATGAGGGTTGCTAAAAATAAATTAGTGGGTGAAGTATGGAATCGCGTTAGTGGCAGTCGATTCAGTCACATTGCCGATTATATGGATTATCTTCGAAAAATATATGATCCTCCTAGAGACATATATCAATTACAGGGAGAATTAGGAACCATTGCCCAACTAAATAATGAGACAGTAGCTGAATATGCATATAAGATTGAGCAGTTGGTTGCAAAATTAGAGGAGGCAAGACGGTATATTGATGGATATTTATGTGAGGCTGATAAAGAGGCAATCGGAAAAATGGCAATTAATTGTTTTAACCGAGGATTAAAACCCGAAATATTGGATAGAATAAGGGAGGAGAAAACGTCACTTCAGGACGCGATAAGCACAGCATTGGCCATTGAACTTGACGTATCTGATCGATGCAAATTAAGAGATAACGCGAACTCCAAAGTTGCGCCAATAAAAGAAATAGAGAGAGGTGTGAAAAAAGTTGGCATAAAATTTGTTGAACCCGTAGAAGAAGTAACTATGGCACCATTTACTGAAAATCAAAAGATAATAATTTTTCAATTCTGTAAAGGTCAAGGACATTCTGCAGATAAATGTCCCAGAGCACCTAACAATGACGTAATCGATATTTGTCAATTTTGTAACAAACGAGGCCATCTGGCAGATAAATGTAAAAGCATGGGATGTGCAATTTGCGGTCGTAAGGGACATTGGGCTGAAATTTGCAATCAAAAAGAACAAAGTGAAAGTGACAGAACGTCTAATGAACGTTCAAATCAACAACCAGTTCAACAAAATTTCAGACAAGCTCAAAATCAAGGAAGTTTTAATTCAAATAATTATAATAACAATCGTCAAAATTATAATTATAATCAAGGTTTCAATTCAAATCCACGATATAATTTTAACCAAAACCAGAATTCCAATCAAAATTCAAACTTTAATCAAAATCGGAATTTTAATTCCAACCAAAATTTCAATCAGAATTCTAACCAAAGTAGAAATTTTAACCAGAATTTTAACCGGAACCAGAATTATCAGAATCCGAATTTTAACCAAAGTCGAAACTTTAATCAAAATTTTGGTCAAAATCGAAATTTTAATCCAAATTTTAATCAGAATTATAATCAAAATCGAAATTTTAATCCGTCTTATAATCAGAATCGGAATTTTAACCAATCTTCTAACCAGAATCGGAATTTTAATCAAAGTTTTAACCAAAACCAGAATTTTGGCTCGGATTTAAACCGCGGAAATAATCAAATTTCAAATGATCAAGGTGCAATGTCTTATGCTGAAATGGCTAATCAGCCCTCTCAATCAAATAGTTCTAATGTAATATGCCACTACTGTGGAATAAAAGGACATGTAATGTACGAATGCCCGCAACGCATACAATATAATAACAGGCGAGATGCAATACAGGGAAACGAGAGTGGCCAGCCAGTGAAGGGTGCGCCGGCAGAGGCCAAAGCGAATCCGCACCCAATATATTCAGTACAGACTGCACCCGAACCATAGAGGAACAATGTCGAATAATTGATGTATATTTGGTACGGCCGGAAAAAGGAATTATCCCACCTACAATTGAATTAAAAAGTAATGACCTTCAGGATTCTGTTATTATGTTGTTAGATACAGGAGCTGGTAAAAATGTGTTGAAAGAAAAATGTTTGAACGAAAATAATATGATATGTAGAGATGAAATTTTGAGACTTAGCGGAATTACAGATGAATTTGTTTATACGTCAGGATACGTAATACTTGAAACTTTGGGACGAGAAGCGGTGTATCATATTGTGGCTAATAATTTCCCTACTAAGCAAGATGGAATTTTGTCTAATGATTATTTTCGAGAAAATTTGGCTAAAATAGATTATGAATACAGTATGCTCAGGGTTCGCGATAAAGAAATAGAATTTTTTACCCGAGAAAGTATGATTTTTCCACCAAAAACGAAAAAACTTTTCTATGTGAGGATAAATGATGACACGATTCGCGAGGGATACTTGGCTCCTATGGACTTTGGTGAAGGGGTAGTTGTTGAACACAGACTGGTGCAGAACATCAATGGGAAATGTTTTTTCAATATCACTAATAATCGAGACGAACTAATTGAAATACTAATTCCTACCATGAAGTTGGCTAGAAGTCCTGCCGAAATTAAGGGAAAAACGTGGGTAAAGGAAGTAAGAGGAAAAAACGAAGAGAAATATATCATGAGTCGAACGGAAAATAATACAAAACCAGTTGAAAGTGATTCTGGGAGTGACAGGAATAATCTAAGGTTGGAAAATAAAAATATAGAAATACATTGTACGGAAAATAATGAAGAAAATATAAATGTTGACAAAAATAAATGGGTGAAAATACCGTATGAAACGTTTGAAACAGCTTTGAAAAGAGTTAAAAAAGAAAAGAAAATAGAAAGGGAAAAGAAAAAGGAAAAAGATTTAAACAAGGAAAATTCAAGTTCAGTTGAGAAAATACCAGAAAATTCAAGAATAAATCAAGAATTCGCTATAGAAAAGGATAAAGAAAAAGAAGAAAATTCAGAAATAAGTTCAAAAGAACAATCACAGGAATTAATTTTGTCAAGTGAAATGCCAGAAAATGAAGAAATGAATCGATTATTCGTTACAGAAGAAAATAAAAATGAAGCAGTAAATTCAGAAGAAAAATCAGGAAGGTTAAATGAATTACGAGATAAATCTGAGTCAATGATGGAAGAAATAGAAAATAAGAAGGAAAGTTTAACAGAAAATTTTAAATCTCATGAATTTTGTCATCCCTTGATAGGAGTTCAATTTTACGGATCAGAAAAATGTTTTTGTGTCAACGCTAAGCTCCAAGATGAGACTCGATTACCAAAAGTAATAAAATTATTACGACTAACTGGATTAGATAAAGAAGAAATAAAGGCCGTACATGAAATTATTGAGTACGGTACAGATCGATTCCATATACCGGGTGAAAAATTAGAAGCTACAAATGTAATAACACATCGAATACCAACCACTGATGATTTTCCAGTCAATTCTAAGCAATATCGTTTCCCTGAAGTTCACAAAGAAGAGATTAAAAGACAGATAGCAGAATTTCTAGAAGCAGGATATATCAGACAGTCGACGTCTCCATATAATACACCAGTGTGGGTAGTACCAAAGAAATTAGATTCACATGGAAATAAAAAGTGGAGAGTAGTTCTGGATTTTCGGCAATTAAATGATAAAACGATTGGGGATGCTTATCCCTTGCCCAATATTGTTGACATATTAGATCAATTGGGAGGAGCCCAATATTTTTCAGTTTTCGATTTAGCCTCAGGATTCTATCAGATAAAAATGCATCCGGATGATTGTCATAAAACAGCTTTTACAACTCCATATGGACATTACGAGTACGTCAGAATGCCTATGGGATTGAAGAATGCACCTCCGACATTTCAAAGAGCAATGGATATGGTTTTGATGGGCTTACAAGGTCAAGAATTATTCGTTTATTTAGATGATATTGTGGTATACGCAAAAACATTGAAAGAACATAATGAAAAATGCAAACGATTAATAGACAGATTGAGGAAAGCTAATTTGACTTTACAACCTGATAAATGTGAATTTTTAAAGAAAGAAGTTGGATATTTGGGACATGTAATTGGCCGCGATGGTTTAAAACTCGATCCAAAGAAAGTAGAAT
Source organism: Ichneumon xanthorius (assembly GCA_917499995.1). Lineage (NCBI taxonomy): Eukaryota > Metazoa > Arthropoda > Insecta > Hymenoptera > Ichneumonidae > Ichneumon > Ichneumon xanthorius. The sequence continues at coordinate 237,589 of CAKJTD010000081.1, read as the reverse complement.
CGGTCAGAAATTTTCCAAGGCCAACTAACGTAAAGAAAATTCGTCAATTTTTGGGATTAACGGGATATTATCGTAGATTCATCGAGGGCTACGCTAAATTAGCAAAGCCATTAACTAACCTTTTAAAAGATAACACACCCTTTTTATGGCAAAATAGCCAAGAAGAGGCATTTGAAGAGCTTAAAGAGAAACTTTGTACTGAACCAGTTCTGATATTCCCGGATTTTTCAAAACCTTTTGTTGTAACAACCGATGCTTCAGGTTATGCAATCGGAGGAATTTTGTCACAGGGACCTATAGGGAAGGATAGACCAATAGCATACGCCTCACGGACACTTAACGAAGCTGAAACAAAATATGATACTTATGAAAAAGAAGCCTTGGCAATTGTCTACAGCGTTTTGCATTTTAGACCATATTTATACGGGAAAACGTTTACTTTGGTGACTGATCATAAGCCTTTAGTATGGTTTAGAACTTGTAAGGATGGTAACACACGGGTTCTTAGATGGAGATTGAAATTAGCTGAATATGAATACGATGTAGTATACAAAACAGGGAAAACAAATGTAAATGCCGATGCCTTATCTCGAAATCCAATTGTGAGTGAAGAAAATGGGGTGGAGGAAGAAATATTTATCACGGAAGTTAGAGGACGGACGGAATGGACCGATGAAGAGATGCTGAGATTCTTTGTGGATGATAACGATGAAAACGATGGCGTAAGTGATGAAGAAATAAAAGAAGAAGAAGAAGAAGAGGATCCAGGGAAATTATGGAAAGAAAGTTTAAAGATTATTCAATTAGAGGAAAATAATAAAATAAATTCATCATTGGAATCATCGGGCGATGAGGTTCGGCATTTCCATTTCGATCATTCTTCAGTCGATACCAGTGCAGAAGAGGGTTCAGCGGAGGAAGAGATACCATTAGGCAATCCGGTAAACAAGGGAAGATTGGTACGTGGAGCAAAGAAGAAAGCACTCGAGAAAATCAAGGCTAATTTTCAAGCAACCAAACAAGGACAAAGAGAAATACAAGAGGCTGACAAAATAAACAAGAAAAAGAAGGTGAAAATTAAAAAGAAAACTCAACCAATACAAAATACCAAAGAAGATGATACCACGGAGGATGAAGACAGAGAGACCGAGGATGAACCGGTGAAAAAGCCTCGAAGGAAGCAGAAAAATCGGAAAATTATAAAATCCGACGAAGAAGAAATAATACAGCCCCGGAGGAAAAAGAAAATCCCTCCCATACAGGACTCGGACGATAGGGAATCCTCTGAGGAAACAGCCAGGAGCAATTCTGACAAGAATGATAACGACAATAAAGACGAAAATAACGAAGAAAACAGTGACAATAATCAACAATCCGAATTCGAACTCGAATATTCTATATCGCGGAATATTATTCCTTCAAGGGAAATTTTCTTTACTCGCAAGGATTCACTTGTTTATTTTCTAAATTTAAAAGGCGAAGCATTTGACACGGGATCACAAAAATTGACTGATAGAAACGAATTGCCTTATTTTTCAAACCTTAAATTAGGAGTGGTTAGCGCAATAAAGCGAGGGAATAGATATCATATAGCTTTGCCTGTAAGTGATGACTCTGGGGAAGGAGCTTCCTTAATATTAAACCACATAAGAAATGCTATAAGAAGTTTACGAAATTTTGCAGAAAAAGAAAAGATACAAAGTGTGAGTATTTCTAAATCGGATGCTGTTGGAAACGTTCCATGGGATAAAATTGCAAGCGAATTACGATTGGAATTTCTTAATAGTCCGGTAAATATGGTAGTTTGTCATGGAATAGTTCGATATTTGAGTAGGGCAGAAAGAGAAGGAATAATACATGAAATGCATGGATCAGCTGTTGGTGGACACAGAGGGGTCACAAAAACATTTAACAGGATCAGACATAAATTTTATTGGGAAAGGATGAAAACTGATATCGAACGGTTCATACAACGATGTTTACCCTGTCAATTAAAAAAATGCGTCAGAATAAAAACAAAGCAACCAATGGTTATTACCGATACTCCGGGAATAGCTTTCGATAAAGTAGCAATGGATATAGTAGGGCCTTTGCCACGAACAAAGCGAGGTAATGAATATATTCTCACTATTCAGGATCAATTAACAAAATTTTGTCTTGCATTTCCTATTCCAAACGCAACATCGATCATGATCGCTGATACGATGGTAAAATATTATATTAGTATTTTCGGAGCACCTAGAAGTATATTAACCGATCAAGGACGAAATTTTCTTAGCAATCTAATCACACGAGTCGCAAAAAGATTTAAAATAAAAAGAATACGAACCACCGCTTTTCATCCACAGTCAAATGGATCTTTGGAGCGATCACATCACGCACTTGGGGAATATTTAAAACAATACGTAGATAAAAAGTTCGAATGGGATGAATGGGTTGAATTAGCTATCTTCAATTACAATACTAGTGTCCATGAAGGCACCAAACATACACCGTACGAACTGGTTTTCGGAAAATTGGCAAGAACACCATCGAGTGAACCTTTGCAGATGGAGGATAGATTACCGACTTATGAGGATTATTTGGTGAAATTGGTAACACAATTACACGAAATTCGGAAAATTGCGAGAGAAAACTTAATAAAGGCAAAATTAAAATCTAAAGAACGATACGATAAAAATCTTAATGTCAGGGAATTTAAAGTAGGAGATTATGCATTTTTGAAAAGCGGGCCAAAACCAAAGAAACTAGAAAATCAACATGCAGGACCTTTTGAAATAATCGAAGTAAAAGGCAATCAAAATATAAAAATAAAGACCAATAAGAAGCCTATGGTAGTACATGCTAATCGATTGAGATATTCTCATATTAAACCTCAAATAAAATAAAATAAATAAATCAGTAAATAATATATCATTTCCATTCAACATACATTGTTGAATATTGGATAATGATGGTTTAATAATTGATCATTTATGATTAAGATTGCGTTATTTGAGTTATCAAACAAACGTTAATTTTGAAAATAAATAAATCGATAAACACATTCATAAGTAATGGTAATAAATAAATAAGGTCAAAAATTAATACATAAATTTCAATCGAGCATTAAAAATACTATTACAGATAAAATGCAAGCAAGAAATACATCCCTAGCAGGAGAAAGGTTGAGATGGCAACGAGTGACGGGAATGACAACATGGCCGAGAGAAAGCGATGTTAATTATCAGATAAGGGATGAGGTCAATTCAGAGCCTATCGGAATGAATATTCCAGTTGATAACTGTCCAACCATTAGTGGAGGAGAAGAAGTCCAGCCAAGAGGAACTGTAGGGGAAAACATAAGGAGAATTTGCGGTGAATTTGTAAGACAGACTCGGAAGAGCGAGTTGGATTGGAAAGCGACTGCGATTAGGTTGGGGAAAAATCAGATATTGAACATGCAAGAAGAGATAATAGGACGTGAAAATACAATAAGCGATGAAGATTTCTTCATATATTGGGGTGAACTCAGGGACGTTATGCGGGAATTTAATATTGATATAAGACGTGAAACTAATGAGGGACAAAACGAATACGGAGTGTGTTATGTTGTGATGTATCTAGATATCGAACCATTTGTGTGTATTGAGGTAGGAAAGCAGAAAGAAGTGATCGATTTGAAAGGTCTAGGAAAGGTATTAATAAGTATCCGAAGATATTTGACAAACAAACTCCGCGAAACATTTGAGGAGTATAGATAGCAGGAACAAAATAACTCGTAAAGAAATAAATAATCACTTGGAAAAAAAAAAAAAAAAAGAAAAAGATAATAAATAATATATATATATATATATATACAAGGGATAAAGCATGTGAAATTTGAGGTTTCCGTTTACAGAAAATAAAAATGTCAAGCCAGGAGAAGGCGACTGCTCGACTGGAGTGTATGTATGGAAGGGGAGCTGTGTATCTAAACGTTCCCTATACTCGGAATATGACAAGCAATACACATAGGATCCAGGCTGTCTTGGGCAGGTGGAAGGATATCGGAGTCGGCCACAGCGAGGAGGAAGCGAGAGAAGCCGCTGCAGAGGCTTTAATAGAGAGAATAAGCGAAAGTAGAACACCAAGACACGATAAACATTTCGACCTTAGAAAAGAAAATGATCGGTTGATTAAACGCCTTAAGAAACTAGAGTTGACTACGAAAGAGCTGGGGGTAATAGCTATTGAGAAAATAGTAAATAAAATCCGCGGAAACGAAGATATAATCAGTCCGTTTGAGATAATAGATTTGCAATTTGAAGCCATTGAGATTTTCGCAACCTTTGGAATAGCATTGCAAGTTCGGCAATTTCAAAGAGAAAAAGAGACGGGAGTCGCAATGACGATAGATTCAGAAAAAGATAGTGCTAAAACAGTATTAGAGTTTCACGAAAACCCAAATCTTGCGGAGCTAGCAGCCTTGCTGGGGGTCCTGTATTCAGTACAGGGTAGTTTGGGAGTTCAGATAAGAGAAATGCTGCAAGCAGAAGAAATGATAAAAAAACATGAGCAGGCAGAAAAAGAACGAGAAACTACAAAGAGGCGATGGCGCCGAGGACAGAACAAGAAGTAAACGTAGAAAAATATATATATATATATATTACATATAACTTATATGCACTTCATGATCTTATTAGCACATTTGGGAACTATAATACAGAAGGGATAAACCCGTATTTTTTTTGGGAAAAGTGCAAATTATAGTTTAGAAATGCACTATTGGGGTAGAATTAGTATATGAGTAATGTATAAACTCATAAACAATATCTATATGTAACCATTTATATACACATATATATATATATATCCACATTTATATTCAGTAGTAATAGTAAAGGTGGCACAAATTAATAATTATGTTTCAGTGCATCAAGAGCACCTCACCTATGTAATCACCAATATTATGGTTTGTTATCAATAAAAAAAATCATTCATACAAATAATAGACTTTTGTTTTGTTAAACAGATGAGTCGAGAGGTGTGGTCATTAGCGGTGATATGGGTATTTCTTCTACCCGCACCTTCCTCAGGGATGATCGGATATGAGTGTGGGTCGCCATCTTCCAATATCACAACATTGTCTCTGCTGGATGTGGACGAATGTGACGTATCCTCATCATCATTGAACATTTCCTCAGTTCATATTCAGTTGGTTCAGATCAATGAATACGGAACTGTGCACGTTCATCAGTGCAAAATAGAAATCGATCGAGATGTTCGGAAGTGTGGTATGTTTTCGCATACGAGTGACGTGGTTAATGGAAAGGCTTCATATATCTTTGAGGTCTCTCGAGACGTTTGTATGAAAATGCATGAGGTCGGATCTTTTCGAATGGATAATGCGGTTATCATGGGACTTTGTGGTAATCAGACGACGAGTCATCCAGTTATTTTGGCGGGACATTTGGAAGTGGATGGAGGATGCAAGGGTTCATCTTATTCGGATCCTTTCGGAAGCTGGAATGATGTGGTGGTTCTGTCCACAATAAAAATTACCTTGAGGGATTATTATGCATCAGTCGCATTAAAATCAAACAAAGTATATTTGAAGTCAGGAGTTAGATGTGAATTGAATAAGGGACAATGCATGGACATGGAGGGTGGACATACGTTTTGGAATTCAGTTCCAGTGGATGAGTGTGGCGGTAGTGAATACGGAGTATTGTACGTGGGAATGGCTGAGAAAGTAGTCGATAGGGATGCCGAGACTGTATATACCGTAACTACTTCTGATGTTATCTTCGCTCTCGTTGCTCAATCATCTATTAACGTGTGCGGACAAAATTTAATTCGAACGGAACACCCTAGACTACTCATCCACGAGATAAAGGATGGACGAATGTTTTTGCAAACGAAAAAGGTTGACGCGGTTAACATGGACATATACGCGTATGTAAACTCTAAATTCGTGTACGTCGAGAGACATGTACAAACTCAAATTCAACAAGTTTACATTGATCTCTTGACACAAAAGTGTGAGTTGGAGCGGGAAATGCTGAGAAATCGTCTGGCCATAGCTACTCAAGCACCAGATGAATTTGCTTACCATTTGATGAAGGGACCAGGATACATGGCGGTAATATCAGGGGAAGTAGTGCATGTTGTAAAATGTATTCCGACGGAAGTAAAGGTTAGACATTTGGAAGAATGTTATATGCATTTACCAGTATCTAGGGGAAATGTTAGCTATTTTCTGGCTCCAAGAACGCATATATTGATGGAAACGGGTCTACAAACTACATGTAATAGAATGGTGCCGCCAATGTATTTTATCGATGAGGAATGGTATGGAATGATGCCTGGACCAACACTTATTTATCCTCCGGGAACAATGAAGCCTAATACAAAGCCATCGTGGCAATATAACAAAATCAAATCATTAGCAAATAGTGGAATATATACAACAGCGGAATTAGAGCAATTAAGAGAATATATTATGTTTCCGGCAGAAAGGCCTGCAATGTTGAACTCAGTAGTAAGGGGAATGATGGGAAAATCTACAGTTAAACAGGGAGGATCCTTCGTAAAATTACTTGAAGGACCTGAATTGGAAAAGATAATGCAGAACGCGTGGAAAAAGATGTGGGAAAATATAATTGTATTTGGCCATATTAGTGCCGGAGTTATCGGGATAATAATGATAGTTCGAGCCATTAAATTAATAATAGACACGATTATACATGGATATGCTTTACATACCGTTTATGGGTGGTCATTATTTTTGATAGGAGCAGTTTGGGACTCAGTAACAGGATTATTGTTGCATTTAAAAAATGGATCACCAAAGTCCTCAGGGAAATTGGAGAAAAAGAGTAAGAAATCAAAGAATACAGATATTGAATCAGAACAGGTAGAAATACAGGAACAGGTAGAAATGCGGGAACAGGTAGAACTAGGTGAGGAAGAAGTAAATGAAATAGAGCAAAAGAATAAAAATAAAAGAGAAAGTGATGTTGCAAGTCAGACAGTTGAAAAGAATGAAAATAAAATATATCCCAGAATTCCAAGAAAATTGAATTAAAAAAAAAAAAAAAAAAAAATAAATAAATAAATAAATAAATAAATAAAAAAAAAATAAAAAAATAAATAAATAACAACAATAATTAAATAAACAAAAAAAAAAGTTATAAGTATACACATATACATATATATAAATATCTAAAGGAAATAACTTAAAGGAAATAGAGTAAGGAAACCTAAAAGGAAAAGTTACCGGAAAGAATAGTAAAATAGCCGTGTGGAGATGCAGTTGCATATGTACTCTCAGATACGTAGCGTAAAGGAGGGAAAGAGACAGATATATATATATAGAGAGAAAGATAGAGCATGGCGAAAGACCGCACAAAAGGGAGCAGCCGAGAGCGGCTGATGACGTAACATCACGTTGCACCCCGCTAAGGGTAATTCGCAAGCAGGCATTAAAACGGCTGACTGTACGGTGAACACTGTACAGTCGCACCCACAAAATAAATTAAAATAAGAAAGATAAAATGATATAAAATAAACAAATAAATAAATAAATAAATAAATAACTAAATAAAAGAGAGAAATTAGGCTGTAGGAAAATCATCTAATAATAATGTTGAATTATTTTATTTTCTTTTAAGAGAACATGCAGTCAACCAGAAACAAAGGGTACAAATTGGAGCTCACATTAAACGAACAGTGGCCAAATGAATTAATAGAAGATTCGGGAAAAGATCGAGAGTATTGGGAAAAAGGAGGATTGTGGATACCGCCTGAATGGAAGGAATTAAGAGAAGAGATGCTCGCGTTCTGGTTGATGGCAATATATTTAAGTAAGGGATATGTAGAATTAGGAGGTCATAAATATCAACGATGGGGTCAAATAGTTTTACCCCAGGGACAAGATCCAGGATTATTGCTATTTAGGATAGATGAGGGAGTAAAGGAATTACCGGACGAAGGAGATGTACCCGTCCATCAATTAAAATGGGACTGACGTTACCCACTTAGGAACAGTAAGAAAAGAAACGGGTTACTTAATTATCGACAGTATGATCATCAGGGTGAGCGCGAAATTATCGACATAGAGAGAGAGAGAGAGAGAGAAAGAGAGAGAGGACAGATAGGTGCACGCGTCGTCGAACGCACTTCCGCGAAAGAGATAAGGGACGGCCGGATCGAGCCGGAACGGCTCTGTGGAGAGCGAACCGCAGAAAATAAATATATATATAATAAAAGGGGTGGCCTCGCCACGATTAACCTAATTAACATATATTGTGGCTTCGCCACTTTTGAATCTAAAATAAATAAGGGATCAAAAAGGAATTGAAAGGAAAGAGAAATAAAAAGGAAACAGAATTTTAATAAATTTGTTTATTATAATGGATGCATTAAGCATCCATTATATAGAATCAACTACATTAAAGCGTAGAGAAAAACAATATTTTTTTTTTAATTCATATCAATGATGGGAGTCGTCCTCCCGCCGCACACGCAGTCCTGGACGAATTCCCAACAATCTTCACACGATGGCGGAGGGGTCCACTCGTGTGGGCGGATAATTCGGGCGAATCGGGGGTCCTCCCATTCCAGCCTCTCCACAGAGTAGTCCCAGGTAATCCAGGGACCCAAAATGCGGATAGTGGCGCGGTAGAAAATTGACCGGATCTGATGACACATGTTGCTATAAAAAAAAAAAAATAATAATAATAATAATAGTAATGGTAATAATAAATAAATAAATAAGAATAATAACAATGGTAAGAAAAAAAAGAAGAGAAATAAGAAATACTTACAGGTTTTTTTTCAAATAAAGGCTTTTGAGGAGCGAGTTTTAGTGTGGTGTCTCTGCTGAGAGTTGTCAGGCGAATGAAGAGACTGCTCGAGCACTTATCGCTCGGGGGTCTTGGTATGCCGAAACAGTCATTTAGATTTGGCTATCACAGGGTTCAGGTGACAGACTGTACACGGGGGAGCGTCGCTTTTATAAGACACACACACGCACGACAGTAATAATAGTGAACAAAGGAAAAAGAATATGTACAGCGAGTTGACCCAAAAATTTAATTTTGAGCACTGTCTCTACCGAGACCGAGCGTTGTTCTTCGAAGCAACCCTCGTTTTGGGGGGGAGGTGTTACGTCCGGTGAATTTTACCAAAAAAAATTCACTGACGCAACCGGCTGAAAATCCACAAATTTGGAAATAAAATAATAGTCAGGAAAGTCATAGAAAATCCATAGAAAAATTATAACACGATTATTAATTATGCGTCAGCCAGCACTGAATGATTCAATTCAGTGATTGGCATAGCAACAATTGAGTAACTAAAAAAATATCGCAAGGGGTATATTCAGGTTGCTGGACAGGTATCATCGGCAGCGAGCATACCTTAGGCTACCTGAAGATCTCATTGTTTTAATTGAGACCGGAAAGGGCAATCCGAATCCTTAGCTAAATGCGTCGGGAGACGGAGCCTTATCGCTCCAATACATAGCGCGAAGCAACGCACATACGCACACAACGGTGCAGCCAGAGAATCCGTGTGACTGTCTCGAGGCGGCTGATTGGCAAAATCACCGTCGGCGCTAACGAGTGCAGCACCTCTCAGGGCATAATTATTCAAAATATTATTTAAAGTATATTTAATTGTTTTTGATATAAACAACATCGGAATATACCAAATGTGGAGATTTCGCCAGAAAATAATGAATGAATCAATTATCTAATAAAATCACGAATGAAACGAAGTTTGGGTCAAATCGTTAATATAAAGTTGTCATAAACATTTATGACTTATTATTATGTATTATTATTATCATCGGGGAAATTAATTAACACATTAAAATCATAGTTTACTATCACTAGAATAGTCAAATAAAATAGTCAGTAGCAGAGAATTAATTATTATCATCCGAGAAAAATATTTAGAGACATTAAATAATTATCCGTTGAAAAACAGGAATTTATAAGCAATATTTGGAGTAGTTTGAATAATCGGGTGTATAACTTTGGATAGGAAAATCGTAGAAACTTCGTTCAAATTTGTGAATTCTTGTTGTTTAAATCTAAGATTGTCGGAGTAATTTGTTTATCACGAAAATCATTGTGAAGACCGGAATTTTGAAATTATTAAAATAAGCTGCGGAAGACGCTAAAACCGATCGATATTGACCAAAGAAGGGGGCGGCTGATGCAACGGACAGCTCGGAGGCGCGGGTGCCCCCCGATCAAAACAATAACAGAGGCACCTCCAAGGGCGGCAGGACAGTCGTCGACAGTCATCTTTTGTGGGCCGGAACCACAGTCTTTCGCGGACCGGAACCAGTCGTCTGACACATACATCTACAGTCATTATCCGCGGAAAAATTAACTATTGTCTAGAAGTCTTTGACTTCTCACTGAATATTGTACCAATACAATCGAAAATTCAATACAGTTTCGGAGTCTGAATTTTGGAGTTAACAATCGAATAAATATCCTGATTTATTATCGGATAAATAAATTGAAGTTCAACGAAAGTTATTTCATCTCCTGCATATTTCGACATCGACATTTATTCGGCTTTCTCAACATTCATCCATTATCTTCAAATTTCGCTGAACGATTTCATCAACTTTTCCTGAAAGAAGGAAGGAAGGAAGGAAGGAGGAATTCGGAATTCGGAATCAACATCTCTCATCCATTTTCGATCGTTCCATTCATAAGTGTCATTCATTGACAATCATCGTAAGTCATCGAAACACTTCATTTTCATCCCTCTTGTCTTATTTTTACTTTTCTTTCATGAGTATTTAACTTTGTTTATTTGCCTTCATCTAACTGATCGATTTCAATAATTCGGGGATACTTAATATTCAATCCGTGATTTGGCTATTTTAACGAGGGATAGATTAAAGTAAAGAGCTTCATCGATTTTTCTTCGAGGACGTTTGTCCACCGTCTAGAGCATTGAATCCAACACTCCGCGATAACGTTAGCCTTGACTCAGTGGCAGCGGTCGCGGCCATCGCGGTCCCGTGCATCATCAGGAGTCTTATTTCACTACGCTACTACGGTATGCGAGGCGCACGCGGAGCTTCATATCAGTTCGACGTAGTAAACATCGTAGTACGCACCGAGCAGAGTTAAATATCGAGCCATAGTAAACACCGTATGGTCCCATTCGACCTATATTCTTTTCGACATGCAGACTCAGCCCATCCCTGAATAATTTTCCGAAAGGTTAGATTCAAAAGGGGCACAGTTCTGGTAAAGCGTCACATGCGATAAACGCGTAATAGGGAGAGACATCTCCTTTACCGTAGATGCAGGAAAATGCTGATCAGGACGTAACACTATACCATTTAATGTATTTATAATGTTTGGCCTCTTCGAGAAACCTGTCCAATTGAGTTTTCCTTTTTCGTTTTGGTTTTGGTTGTTTTTCATTGTTTTCTCGTTCATCCTTTTTTTCTGTCTGTTCACTCGCCATTTCAGCCTTTTCTTCGCCCCCTTGTACGCCCTCTCGTTCGCCTATTTTTTCACCCTCTTTTTCCTTGTGTTGTCTCTCATTTTCTATTTCGCGTCCTCTCTCGTTTTCTATACCTTCTTTGCGCATCCTCATAATCTCTGCTTCATTATGGTGCTGCATTTCATCCTCCTCTTCTTTCATCAGATCCTCCTCCTCCTTTTCACGTCGTTTCTGGTATGCTAACTCTTCTTTGCCCTGCCTGTCATCTTCATCTCCTTCATTGCCTTGTCTCTCGATTTCCTCTTCTACCTGGCGCTGTTCCTCAATCTGCTCTTGGTCACTCTCTTCTTCACTCTCCCTTTCGCCCTCTTGATCGCCCTTTTTTACCCTCTTCTTCTTTACGCTGCTTTTCAATTCTCTTTTCTTCCTCACACTGCATTTCCATTCTCTCTTCTTCCTCGAGATGTCTTTTAATTCTCTGTTCTTCCTCACGCTGCCTTTTAATGTTCTCTTCTTCTTCGCGCTGCCTTTTAATTCTTTCTTCTTCCTCACGCTGCCTTTCAGTTCTCTTTTCTTTCTCACGCTGGCTTTCCATTCTCTCTTCTTCCTCGCACAGTCTTGCAATTCTCTCTTCTTCCGCTCGCTGCCTTTCAATTCTCTTTTCTTCCTCACACTGCTTTTCCATTCTGTCTTCATCCTCGCGGTGTCTTTTAATTCTCTGTTCTTCCTCACGCTGCCTTTTAATGTTCTCTTCTTCTTCGCGCTGCCTTTTAATTCTTTCTTCTTCCTCACGCTGCCTTTCAGTTCTCTTTTCTTCCTCACGCTGCCTTTCCATTCTCTCTTCTTCCTCGCGCTGTCTTGCAATTCTCTCTTCTTCCGCTCGCTGCCTTTCAATTCTCTTTTCCGCCTCACGCTGCTTTTCCATTCTCTCTTCATCCTCGCGGTGTCTTTTAATTCTCTGTTCTTCCTCACGCTGCCTTTCCGTTCTCTCTTCTTCCTCGCGCTGTCTTGCAATTCTCTCTTCTTCCGCTCGCTGCCTTTCAATTCTCTTTTCTGCCTCACGCTGCTTTTCCATTCTCTCTTCATCCTCGCAGTGTCTTTTAATTCTCTGTTCTTCCTCACGCTGCCTTTTAATGTTCTCTTCTTCTTCGCGCTGCCTTTTAACTCTTTCTTCTTCCTCACGCTGTCTTTCAGTTCTCTTTTCTTCCTCACGCTGCCTTTCCATTCTCTCTTCTTCCTCGCGCTGTCTTGCAATTCTCTCTTCTTCCGCTCGCTGCCTTTCAATTCTCTTCTCTTCCTCACACTGCATTTCCATTCTCTCTTCTTCCTCGAGATGTCTTTTAATTCTCTGTTCTTCCTCACGCTGCCTTTTAATGTTCTCTTCTTCTTCGCGCTGCCTTTTAATTCTTTCTTCTTCCTCACGCTGCCTTTCAGTTCTCTTTTCTTTGTCACGCTGGCTTTCCATTCTCTCTTCTTCCTCGCACTGTCTTGCAATTCTCTCTTCTTCCGCTCGCTGCCTTTCAATTCTCTTTTCTTCCTCACGCTGCTTTTCCATTCTGTCTTCATCCTCGCGGTGTCTTTTAATTCCCTGTTCTTCCTCACGCTGCCTTTTAATGTTCTCTTCTTCTTCGCGCTGCCTTTTAATTCTTTCTTCTTCCTCACGCTGCCTTTCAGTTCTCTTTTCTTTCTCACGCTGGCTTTCCATTCTCTCTTCTTCCTCGCACAGTCTTGCAATTCTCTCTTCTTCCGCTCGCTGCCTTTCAATTCTCTTTTCTTCCTCACACTGCTTTTCCATTCTGTCTTCATCCTCGCGGTGTCTTTTAATTCTCTGTTCTTCCTCACGCTGCCTTTTAATGTTCTCTTCTTCTTCGCGCTGCCTTTTAATTCTTTCTTCTTCCTCACGCTGCCTTTCAGTTCTCTTTTCTTCCTCACGCTGCCTTTCCATTCTCTCTTCTTCCTCGCGCTGTCTTGCAATTCTCTCTTCTTCCGCTCGCTGCCTTTCAATTCTCTTTTCCGCCTCACGCTGCTTTTCCATTCTCTCTTCATCCTCGCGGTGTCTTTTAATTCTCTGTTCTTCCTCACGCTGCCTTTCCGTTCTCTCTTCTTCCTCGCGCTGTCTTGCAATTCTCTCTTCTTCCGCTCGCTGCCTTTCAATTCTCTTTTCTGCCTCACGCTGCTTTTCCATTCTCTCTTCATCCTCGCAGTGTCTTTTAATTCTCTGTTCTTCCTCACGCTGCCTTTTAATGTTCTCTTCTTCTTCGCGCTGCCTTTTAACTCTTTCTTCTTCCTCACGCTGTCTTTCAGTTCTCTTTTCTTCCTCACGCTGCCTTTCCATTCTCTCTTCTTCCTCGCGCTGTCTTGCAATTCTCTCTTCTTCCGCTCGCTGCCTTTCAATTCTCTTCTCTTCCTCACACTGCATTTCCATTCTCTCTTCTTCCTCGAGATGTCTTTTAATTCTCTGTTCTTCCTCACGCTGCCTTTTAATGTTCTCTTCTTCTTCGCGCTGCCTTTTAATTCTTTCTTCTTCCTCACGCTGCCTTTCAGTTCTCTTTTCTTTGTCACGCTGGCTTTCCATTCTCTCTTCTTCCTCGCACTGTCTTGCAATTCTCTCTTCTTCCGCTCGCTGCCTTTCAATTCTCTTTTCTTCCTCACGCTGCTTTTCCATTCTGTCTTCATCCTCGCGGTGTCTTTTAATTCCCTGTTCTTCCTCACGCTGCCTTTTAATGTTCTCTTCTTCTTCGCGCTGCCTTTTAATTCTTTCTTCTTCCTCACGCTGCCTTTCAGTTCTCTTTTCTTCCTCACGCTGCCTTTCCATTCTCTCTTCTTCCTCGCGCTGTCTTGCAATTCTCTCTTCTTCCGCTCGCTGCCTTTCAATTCTCTTTTCCGCCTCACGCTGCTTTTCCATTCTCTCTTCATCCTCGCGGTGCCTTTCAATTCTCTTTTCCGCCTCACGCTGCTTTTCCATTCTCTCTTCATCCTCGCGGTGTCTTTTAATTCTCTGTTCTTCCTCACGCTGCCTTTCCATTCTCTCTTCTTCCTCGCGCTGTCTTGCAATTCTCTCTTCTTCCGCTCGCTGCCTTTCAATTCTCTTTTCTTCCTCACGCTGCCTTTCCATTCTCTCTTCTTCCTCGCGCTGTCTTGCAATTCTCTCTTCTTCCGCTCGCTGCCTTTCAATTCTCTTTTCTGCCTCACGCTGCTTTTCCATTCTCTCTTCATCCTCGCAGTGTCTTTTAATTCTCTGTTCTTCCTCACGCTGCCTTTTAATGTTCTCTTCTTCTTCGCGCTGCCTTTTAACTCTTTCTTCTTCCTCACGCTGTCTTTCAGTTCTCTTTTCTTCCTCACGCTGCCTTTCCATTCTCTCTTCTTCCTCGCGCTGCCTTGCAATTCTCTCTTCTTCCGCTCGCTGCCTTTCAATTCTCTTTTCTTCCTCATGCTGCTTTTCCATTCTCTCTTCATCCTCGCACTGTCTCCTATTCTCATCTCCTTCGTTCTTTTGTGTCTCGATCACCTCATCCTTGCGCTGTCTCTCAATCTTCTCTTGTTCCGTGTCTCGTCTCTTGCTTTCTTCTTCATTGTGCGGTCGAGCCACTCTTTCTTCATTTCTGTCTCCCTCAATCTCTTCTTCTTCCTCATACCAGCCTGGTTTCATCCCGTGCAAGCACATGGAAGCGTGTGCACCCAAGGCGTAATGCGTTTTGCTGCAATTAAAAGAAGCACAATAAACGTAATAATTTGCTATGTAGCTTATCAATATAACCTTCACATTATTTAAGGATGAGTAAATAATAACTTACAATTTAGAATTTGTGTCCAGTTTTTCTTAAATATCGAATTTTTCCAAAAACCGCTCAATGAATTGACATTTTTCTCGGATGGGGATTCGAATAACGTCGATTCTCTTCGTACTGGGCTTGCTGGAATAAACTTTTCCGATCACGATTTTTAAATTCGCGGCTTGAAGATTATTGGTTGCAGATCGGATTTTATTTCGGAACGGCACGATCGCACACAGTATCTTCCCATAAAGCTCAAAATTGAGCGAGATGTCCTTATAAAAACGACTCATTTTTCAGGTACTATTTTCGCCTGACAGATTCTCGTAACTATGGAGATCGCATACGTAACGAACACTTCGCGCTGTAGCTCGATTATCAACTGTTCGATGGATCGATTCATGACTATAGATTTTGATAAGCATTTTTAAATCGGTATTAGGAACATCACTCGTGTGATGGCATGCGAACGGCTCCAATGAACGAGACTCATTGGCTGTACATTAAGTTCTCATTTCTGGGATATCGAGGCGTAGATCTGAAAAATATATCGGTTCCTAAAAGCTACTGGATAAATGGATGGACAAATGGACGAACAAATCGATCTATCCGTCGATCATTCTTTTGCCTTGACTCCGAGACATACATTTATTTATTTATTTATTTATTTATTTAACGGGGTACTCTTTTGCAAATATATTTTCTTATAATTACTCACATAATTTTCAATAATAGTAATATATTTTATTAAAACCCGGCTTTTTTTCGAATAAAATATTAAAAAGCCGATTCCATTCGGCTTTTGTGAATATCCCGCCAAATGTGAGTTTCTGAGAAAATTTGAAACACTTCTCGATAGGATAAAAATCTGAAAAAAATTAAGTATATGGGAGATGCTGCAAGAATTGTTTTCGTGAAATAATAATTCCAATTTGTTATCAACAAATTGAAGAGAAAAATTATTATTCAACAAATTTCCCGGCAACCTGAATCAGTATGAATTTTTTCAGAATTTCTTGTCATTTTTAAAAATAGTGTTTTTCACAGCTTAAACATAGAAAAACGCGACTTTCATAGGTTATTATGCAGTTACACATTTCGCGATCCATTTCATTTCTCGATACGCCACAGAATGAGCTGAAGGCTGTCAAGGGATGTTGAAGGCGAAAATCCCAATGCCAAACAAAATTCACTCGATGCTATCATTAGTCTTTTTCAATGTATTATCATATAAATGCCATTGCGAAACTCTTTTTGGTCAATCCAATGTTGGGCTATAATTCTCACGATAATAGAGGGAGTTAGCTTATATTCGGTTACGCCGATAAGGCTGGTTCACGAATGCCTCAGTGAGTCGACGAAATTCAATCAATTCCACCGGTAGTCGGGTTCCTTTGCATCGCAGAATACACGAATCTTTTATTGGTAAATGCTCAATAGTGACACCAATCCGGGGTCTTGATTCAATCGGTCTATCAGTAACTGGTATACAACCTGTTTCAACGAGAAGGCTGGTTTCACCTCGAGTAAAATAAAAAATGATTGCCTATTATAATGGTATTCGATTTTTGTTAAATTCGAAGTTTGCGTTATTACTTTCAATCGGTACGAGTAAGGGCAGGAGACTTCTCATCGGGACCCTTAACCGAATTGAAGCAACGTTCGCACCCATCTTACGAGTTGCGTAAGACGATAAGGTTTCACGTGAACCATATCTCGAGGCCGCTTCAATTCGGCAAACAGCACAAACCGGAAGAATGAAAGTTTATGACAGTTCATTTGAATCGGTACGCGTAAGGACGGGAGACTTCTCACCGGGACCCTTAACCGAATTGAAGGAAAGTCCGCACCTGTCTTACGAGTTGCGTGAGAAGATAAGGTTTCACGTGAACCATCTCCTGAGGCCACTTCAATTCGGGAAACATCGTAACCAAAAGAATAGCAGTGGCGTTTATTACATTATTTACTTACATTTTCTTACCACGATATCGGCATTACTGGATGCATGATGGGTTTCGCTTCGTTTAATTAAGACGTTTATAATGTATTGTAGAAAGATGTAGAAGGCTCAAATTTCTAACGACGAGCGGCAAGAGACGTATGGGGTGTTATTACCGACCTCCTTTTTAATCATTAATTGATTTATGATGCAAAAGTGGTAAATGCTCTATGGAGGACTTGTTTCGACAAAATCAATTATAGTCCAACATTGGATTGACCAAAAAGAGGTTTCGCAATGGCTTTTTTTTCCTCCGGGATATAAATCGAATACCATTATAATCGGCAATGATTTTTTATTCTACTCGGGGTAAAACCAGCCTTCTCGTTGAAACAGGGAAACCAGTCACTGATAGACCGATTGAATCAAGACCCCGGGCTGGTGTCACTACTGAGCATTTACTAAAAGATGATTTGTTTACTCTCCGATGGACTGGCAAACCACTTCCGGTGGAATTAAAGAGATTTCGGCGACTTACTGAGCATAAATGAACCAGTCCCGTCGGTACAATCGAATGTAAGCTAGCTCAGTCTATTATCACGAGAATTTAAACTCAATATTCGAGTGACCAAAACAAGTTTCTCGGTGGATGTATTTTTCTGCTCGGATATAAGTCGAATATCTTCATAATTTTTTAAAAATATTTAGCGAGTACAACCAACATTCTCACTGAAGTAGAGGATAAACGAGTCATTGATATTCCGATTGAAGGACTCGATGCTGGTTTCGCTATCAAGTCCTTGACATTATAAATAATTGGTAAATTGTGCAATGGAAAGTACCTTCGGTCGAGTTAGATTACGTTTACACACTGAAGCTTACGTAAACCAGCCGTATCGGCACAATCGAATGTAAGCTAGCACCGTGTATTATCGGGAAAATTTCGATTCAATATTGGAGTGACCAAAACAAGTTTCTCGATGGATTTTTTTTCTGCTGGGATACAAGACGAATTCCTTCATATTTTGAATTTTAATTTTTTATTATTCGGCGAGTGCCACCAACATTGTCGCTGAAATGGAGCACAAACGAGTCATTGATACACCGATAGAATAAGGACTCCATGCTGGTTTCGTTGCGGTGGAATTACATAGATTTCCTCTGCTCACTAAAGCTTTACGTAAACCGCATCTGTTTATGGAAATGTATTCCGGGCGTGACTGGTCGGTCGAAATCAGTTGTTTATCGATTTCGTCTGAAGTGCAGTCTGTTCACTGCATTCGTCGAGGATGGCAGATTACACGTGTCAAGAGTACGTTAATATGTTGAAGTGCTTGGGCTGGGCTGAAGGCAATCAGGTGCAAGCTGCTCGACGATACCGGGAACTTTACCCGAACGCGCAACGGTTTCCGAGCGAGGCAGTGATGGCCGCGGCAGAACGCCGTGTATCAGAAACTGGACAAATTCTTCCAGTACGCGGTCAGAATGGAGGACCCCGTGTACGCCAACTGGCACCTAGGAGGGAGGAACGCGTGCTTCGAAAAGTTCAACGAGACCCGGAAACGTCGACGAGAATTGTGGCCCCCGAGGTGGGGATAAGCCGAATGACGGTGTGGCGAATTTTAAAAAGCAACGACCTGAAGCCTTTTCACAAGACGCCGGTTCAGACTCTTCACCCGGAGGATCCTCCACGTCGAGTGGAATATTGCCAATGGTTTCTCAGGCATTATGAAGCCGATAACGAATTTCCCGCGCGTATTCTTTTCACCGACGAGGCATCATTTACGCAAAGCGGTTCCCGCAATGTCCACAACGAGCACGTTTGGTCGAACAAACATCGGAATCCGCATCGAGTCAGAGAGCGCAGTCACCAAGTCCGCTGGCATGTCAATCTCTGGGCAGGGATTATCGGAAACCAACTGGTACAACTATATAGTTGCTCCGTCGGGAATTTTCTATTCTATTAATACATAACTTTTAACACTCTCCTATTTAAACCTTCTAGAGCTCTAATAACCGTTGAGGTAGCTCCACCCCAGCATATAATTCCGTGATTTCATAGTGACATAAAAAGAGTTCGGTAGATAAGTTTTAACATATATCTATATTCAGTAGATGTCTTGCTGTCCTGATCAGGTATACAATATATCCAAGATTTTTTAAGATGTTGTCAACCTCGATTTCTCTCACTTTAGGTACACTATCCGCGTAGCATCCAAAGGTGACACACTTTTTTTTCAATGTTCAAAGTTAATTTGTTTCGTTTAAACCATTGAAAGACTTTCGCAGTCTCCGTTGTAACCCTGTCCAGCAGCGAGTCCTGAGTGTTTCCCGTGTACAGGAGCACTGTATCATACAATTTTTTTTTT
The DNA here is from genome assembly GCA_917499995.1 of Ichneumon xanthorius. Lineage (NCBI taxonomy): Eukaryota > Metazoa > Arthropoda > Insecta > Hymenoptera > Ichneumonidae > Ichneumon > Ichneumon xanthorius. The sequence goes on along the minus strand of CAKJTD010000081.1, from coordinate 218,063 downwards.
TATTACTAAGCATGATTATTCCGCATTGTCCCTGACTATGATTCCAACGTCAGAAAAAAATACGCTTCCTCATTCCGTCGTCCTTGCCTCCGACATTTCACTCATTCCCACCGTTAATAATAATTTTACAGTTTCGACCGATCGTAATTCCGAATCGAGTATCAACGCAGACATACTTACATCTGCTTAATGAGGAGTTACCCCAGCTGCTGGAAGCCGTACCGATGGAGATTCGACAGAACATGTATTATCAGCACGATGGGCACCCTGCTCATACAGCGCTAGCTACTCGAGCATGCTTAGCCGAAATGTTCGCAGGCCGATATATCGATGAAGGAGGAGAGACTCGATGGCCACCACGATCACCCGACCTGACACCGCCGGATTACTTCTAGTGGGGTCACATCGAGAACGTCGCGTACGGCAGAACCCTACCGCGCGATCAAGACGACCTCATGGAGAGGATTCAGATCGCCGTGGATACGATAACACCGGAGATGCTGGACAGATGCCGAGCAAATCTGATGAAGCGTGTTCGTCTTTGCCTCCAAAGGAATGGTAGCCATTTTGAGCAGTGCTTAAGCTAGGTGAAGAAATATCAACAACGAATCTCGTCACCGCGAGAAGGACACGGTGTCCTAAGATCATAATCTGTTGACTATTTCAGAAAATAGTTTCTGAATATAGAAGAGAAATAGGCTTAGAATATCAACAAAGTTCATAGTTTTTCAGAGAAGTTGGCAACGAAAGTCAGACATTTTCAGAATAATTTGAAATATTTAAATTCATAAAAATCTTTGACTTTCTGTGAAAAGTGCAAAAAGGGAAAGAAATTCAGCAGCCTTTTCGGACAATGTTCGAGAATCCGACGTCTCGCCTGAGTCGCGCGAGACGGCCGGGCAGCTGTCGAGTGGCAGCACCTCCCGGGCGCTCTCGCTCGAGCTCACGCGCGATACGGGAAGATGCCGTCGTGCCGTGTGCAACCGGCGTCTTCTCGATTCTTCTTCGTTAATGGCCGCGGTCTGAACACACGTGTTTTTGCTACGCTCATTTTGTACTCGGATTTTCTCACGGTCTGTTCACAGTTCGGCTCACTAAAAACGGTACATCATCACGGGAACGATTCATCCGCGATTTAGCGATATTGTTACGTCCTGAGAATTTTTCCAAAATATTTCAAACCGAATTAACAAAATATTTGAAATATATTAGTTCGTTAAAAATAAACATGGGAAAAATTGCCATTGTTTAATTGGTCGAATTCAAAGTTTCGATAAATAGATAAAATACCTAATGAAAGAATCATCCGTTGTTAAAAATAATTAGCCTTCAGGTGAATTAGGCTGATGTACAGAGGTGACTGTACGAAGCAAATCAACCGTACGAGAGTCGGTAACCTGAGGCGCAAAAATGCAGATAAGGATATCGGCGGAGCGCTCCTCACAGTTGTCGAACATAGGGCCTGCTTGTACGGCGCGTGTCACGATGGGCACGATGTTGAGAGCGGCCGTTGGGCATAATGAGTGCAGCACCTCCTGGACGGTGAATATCGATGAATGCTAGATCATCGTTATAGTCCAGGAGGATCATAGTTGAAATAATAAATGAGGCAATGAATGGAAATCCAGTTTGAGGGACAAATATACGGGAGTGACATAGTATTTTTGGAAATTATTAACAGATTCGGGAAATAAAATAGAGTCAAGAAGTAAGCAAAGAAAATTAAGTCATATCGTCAAATAAAAGATTAAGAAGGGAATAGATATAAAAATAATAAATAATCGATAAATAATCAAATAAAAAAATAACAGGGAAAAATATGGAAATTACGAAAAGGAAAGAAATGCAAAACTATCAATACAGAAATTCAGGAAAATAATCAGATAAAAATTTATGTCAAGAATTGTTAACTTCGCAACGAAAGCTCGTACAGCTTTCATCCAAATTTCTATATTCATAAAATTAGCGATAGAATTTAAGTATTAACAAATTGGAATGTCAAAATTACTGTAAAACTACGAAATTAGAAATATTTAATTAGTCATCAAAGAAAGGAATCAGGTGATGAGAATGGGGAGACGAGGCGCAGGTGTGACAGCGGTGACGCGGGGGTGTCCGGCACCGAGGTTATTTATTCGCGCGCCCACCGCCCATTCGGCACCTTCTTCGCGACCGGGGCACAGACCTCAATATTGGATTGTACTTAGAAACACTAACAAAGAATCTGTAAATCGACTTGTAAAATTTTCGAGCCAGTATTCAGTTTTACCAATTTCAATAAATCATTCGTAACTTTCCAAATCATTCCATCGAGTTTGAGTATATTTCGTCTGAAAATCATTCCATCATCGAAATCATTCATCGTTAAAATCTGGGAAGGACGTTCATTTCTGGAGTCGATCATAATCATCATTCGATTCTGATTCGAAAATTCGGCATTTTGGAAGGACGTTATTTTCGGAAGTCGATCATCATTCGATTCTGACTCGAATATTCATCCAGCATTTGGGAAGGACGTTTCAATTCGATCGTTTAATTTCATCCATCAATAGATTCATTCGATCATTCATTCTGAGGTAAACCCATTTAAATAATATATTAATTTTGGAACGTTATCATCCACATCTGAAAAATCCATTTTCTCTAAATCGTTATTTATCAACATTTATTTACTGTCACCAAAGTTTAAAATATTTCTTGGTCAATTTATATTCGTGTCGGTCAATTTTATTTCAGCTATAACAGTGCGCGTTAAAAGTATTAGGATAGGTCGGGAAAAAACAGTGAGTGAGCGTGTTAGTGAGCTGTCGCGAGCCGTGCGTCGAGGGTGACGCGCGAGAGAGAGATAGCCGCGTATTAAATTCCAGGCGATAGAAAGAGATAGCATCCAGAATTTTCTTGTCCAGTTTAAAATCGTCACTTAAAATCTAGTAAATTCGAACTTTTAACCGCGAATAAAATATCGTCAATTACATATATATACACTCTAGGCCCTATCCCGAATTATTTTCCGAAAGGTTAGGTTCAAAACAGGGCCAAATCCTCGATAAAGCGTCATCTCCGAATAACGTGTAAAGGGAGGATGTAAATTCTCCTTGACCGAGATGGAGTGAAAATTGCTGATCGGGACGTAACAATATTGTTCAAGTCATTTCGGTATCAGCGCGGGTTCATTTCCACGGCAAAGTGCCGAGTCTCTTTCCGCGGGAGACTCGCGCTCTCAACAGGTGTGCGGCGCGTCGAGTCGCACACGGTACAGCTCACCCGGTTTAGTTCGCGGAATAATAAAATCGTGACGGCTCAATTCGGGACTTACATCGACATTTGTTATTGGTTCAGCTCACTGCACAGCGTTCTGTGCATCTGTGTAAATACTGTGGATGAAAATATACGTATTTTCTTTATTATAACTTTCTGGTTACCATCTTTATTTTTCCCTACCCGCTTCGCTATAACTCAACGGCAATTCTCAAACAGACAAATTTTCCGAGACTTGCAGAGATATTCAGAGAAATATTTTCAGCAGGGTTATAGCAACCGTTGTTGAACACGCACAAACGCACAAACGCACAAACGCACAAACGCACAAACGCACAAACGCACAAACGCACAAACGCACAAACGCACAAACGCACAAACGCACAAACGCACAAACGCACAAACGCACAAACGCACAAACGCACAAACGCACAAACGCACAAACGCACAAACGCACAAACGCACAAACGCACAAACGCACAAACGCACAAACGCACAAACGCACAAACGCACAAACGCACAAACGCACAAACGCACAAACGCACAAACGCACAAACGCACAAACGCACAAACGCACAAACGCACAAACGCACAAACGCACAAACGCACAAACGCACAAACGCACAAACGCACAAACGCACAAACGCACAAACGCACAAACGCACAAACGCACAAACGCACAAACGCACAAACGCACAAACGCACAAACGCACAAACGCACAAACGCACAAACGCACAAACGCACAAACGCACAAACGCACAAACGCACAAACGCACAAACGCACAAACGCACAAACGCACAAACGCACAAACGCACAAACGCACAAACGCACAAACGCACAAACGCACAAACGCACAAACGCACAAACGCACAAACGCACAAACGCACAAACGCACAAACGCACAAACGCACAAACGCACAAACGCACAAACGCACAAACGCACAAACGCACAAACGCACAAACGCACAAACGCACAAACGCACAAACGCACAAACGCACAAACGCACAAACGCACAAACGCACAAACTCACAAACGCACAAACGCACAAACGCACAAACGCACAAACGCACAAACGCACAAACGCACAAACGCACAAACGCACAAACGCACAAACGCACAAACGCACAAACGCACAAACGCACAAACGCACAAACGCACAAACGCACAAACGCACAAACGCACAAACGCACAAACGCACAAACGCACAAACGCACAAACGCACAAACGCACAAACGCACAAACGCACAAACGCACAAACGCACAAACGCACAAACGCACAAACGCACAAACGCACAAACGCACAAACGCACAAACGCACAAACGCACAAACGCACAAACGCACAAACGCACAAACGCACAAACGCACAAACGCACAAACGCACAAACGCACAAACGCACAAACGCACAAACGCACAAACGCACAAACGCACAAACGCACAAACGCACAAACGCACAAACGCACAAACGCACAAACGCACAAACGCACAAACGCACAAACGCACAAACGCACAAACGCACAAACGCACAAACGCACAAACGCACAAACGCACAAACGCACAAACGCACAAACGCACAAACGCACAAACGCACAAACGCACAAACGCACAAACGCACAAACGCACAAACGCACAAACGCACAAACGCACAAACGCACAAACGCACAAACGCACAAACGCACAAACGCACAAACGCACAAACGCACAAACGCACAAACGCACAAACGCACAAACGCACAAACGCACAAACGCACAAACGCACAAACGCACAAACGCACAAACGCACAAACGCACAAACGCACAAACGCACAAACGCACAAACGCACAAACGCACAAACGCACAAACGCACAAACGCACAAACGCACAAACGCACAAACGCACAAACGCACAAACGCACAAACGCACAAACGCACAAACGCACAAACGCACAAACGCACAAACGCACAAACGCACAAACGCACAAACGCACAAACGCACAAACGCACAAACGCACAAACGCACAAACGCACAAACGCACAAACGCACAAACGCACAAACGCACAAACGCACAAACGCACAAACGCACAAACGCACAAACGCACAAACGCACAAACGCACAAACGCACAAACGCACAAACGCACAAACGCACAAACGCACAAACGCACAAACGCACAAACGCACAAACGCACAAACGCACAAACGCACAAACGCACAAACGCACAAACGCACAAACGCACAAACGCACACACGCACAAACGCACAAACGCACAAACGCACAAACGCACAAACGCACAAACGCACAAACGCACAAACGCACAAACGCACAAACGCACAAACGCACAAACGCACAAACGCACAAACGCACAAACGCACAAACGCACAAACGCACAAACGCACAAACGCACAAACGCACAAACGCACAAACGCACAAACGCACAAACGCACAAACGCACAAACGCACAAACGCACAAACGCACAAACGCACAAACGCACAAACGCACAAACGCACAAACGCACAAACGCACAAACGCACAAACGCACAAACGCACAAACGCACAAACGCACAAACGCACAAACGCACAAACGCACAAACGCACAAACGCACAAACGCACAAACGCACAAACGCACAAACGCACAAACGCACAAACGCACAAACGCACAAACGCACAAACGCACAAACGCACAAACGCACAAACGCACAAACGCACAAACGCACAAACGCACAAACGCACAAACGCACAAACGCACAAACGCACAAACGCACAAACGCACAAACGCACAAACGCACAAACGCACAAACGCACAAACGCACAAACGCACAAACGCACAAACGCACAAACGCACAAACGCACAAACGCACAAACGCACAAACGCACAAACGCACAAACGCACAAACGCACAAACGCACAAACGCACAAACGCACAAACGCACAAACGCACAAACGCACAAACGCACAAACGCACAAACGCACAAACGCACAAACGCACAAACGCACAAACGCACAAACGCACAAACGCACAAACGCACAAACGCACAAACGCACAAACGCACAAACGCACAAACGCACAAACGCACAAACGCACAAACGCACAAACGCACAAACGCACAAACGCACAAACGCACAAACGCACAAACGCACAAACGCACAAACGCACAAACGCACAAACGCACAAACGCACAAACGCACAAACGCACAAACGCACAAACGCACAAACGCACAAACGCACAAACGCACAAACGCACAAACGCACAAACGCACAAACGCACAAACGCACAAACGCACAAACGCACAAACGCACAAACGCACAAACGCACAAACGCACAAACGCACAAACGCACAAACGCACAAACGCACAAACGCACAAACGCACAAACGCACAAACGCACAAACGCACAAACGCACAAACGCACAAACGCACAAACGCACAAACGCACAAACGCACAAACGCACAAACGCACAAACGCACAAACGCACAAACGCACAAACGCACAAACGCACAAACGCACAAACGCACAAACGCACAAACGCACAAACGCACAAACGCACAAACGCACAAACGCACAAACGCACAAACGCACAAACGCACAAACGCACAAACGCACAAACGCACAAACGCACAAACGCACAAACGCACAAACGCACAAACGCACAAACGCACAAACGCACAAACGCACAAACGCACAAACGCACAAACGCACAAACGCACAAACGCACAAACGCACAAACGCACAAACGCACAAACGCACAAACGCACAAACGCACAAACGCACAAACGCACAAACGCACAAACGCACAAACGCACAAACGCACAAACGCACAAACGCACAAACGCACAAACGCACAAACGCACAAACGCACAAACGCACAAACGCACAAACGCACAAACGCACAAACGCACAAACGCACAAACGCACAAACGCACAAACGCACAAACGCACAAACGCACAAACGCACAAACGCACAAACGCACAAACGCACAAACGCACAAACGCACAAACGCACAAACGCACAAACGCACAAACGCACAAACGCACAAACGCACAAACGCACAAACGCACAAACGCACAAACGCACAAACGCACAAACGCACAAACGCACAAACGCACAAACGCACAAACGCACAAACGCACAAACGCACAAACGCACAAACGCACAAACGCACAAACGCACAAACGCACAAACGCACAAACGCACAAACGCACAAACGCACAAACGCACAAACGCACAAACGCACAAACGCACAAACGCACAAACGCACAAACGCACAAACGCACAAACGCACAAACGCACAAACTCACAAACGCACAAACGCACAAACGCACAAACGCACAAACGCACAAACGCACAAACGCACAAACGCACAAACGCACAAACGCACAAACGCACAAACGCACAAACGCACAAACGCACAAACGCACAAACGCACAAACGCACAAACGCACAAACGCACAAACGCACAAACGCACAAACGCACAAACGCACAAACGCACAAACGCACAAACGCACAAACGCACAAACGCACAAACGCACAAACGCACAAACGCACAAACGCACAAACGCACAAACGCACAAACGCACAAACGCACAAACGCACAAACGCACAAACGCACAAACGCACAAACGCACAAACGCACAAACGCACAAACGCACAAACGCACAAACGCACAAACGCACAAACGCACAAACGCACAAACGCACAAACGCACAAACGCACAAACGCACAAACGCACAAACGCACAAACGCACAAACGCACAAACGCACAAACGCACAAACGCACAAACGCACAAACGCACAAACGCACAAACGCACAAACGCACAAACGCACAAACGCACAAACGCACAAACGCACAAACGCACAAACGCACAAACGCACAAACGCACAAACGCACAAACGCACAAACGCACAAACGCACAAACGCACAAACGCACAAACGCACAAACGCACAAACGCACAAACGCACAAACGCACAAACGCACAAACGCACAAACGCACAAACGCACAAACGCACAAACGCACAAACGCACAAACGCACAAACGCACAAACGCACAAACGCACAAACGCACAAACGCACAAACGCACAAACGCACAAACGCACAAACGCACAAACGCACAAACGCACAAACGCACAAACGCACAAACGCACAAACGCACAAACGCACAAACGCACAAACGCACAAACGCACAAACGCACAAACGCACAAACGCACAAACGCACAAACGCACAAACGCACAAACGCACAAACGCACAAACGCACAAACGCACAAACGCACAAACGCACAAACGCACAAACGCACAAACGCACAAACGCACAAACGCACAAACGCACAAACGCACAAACGCACAAACGCACAAACGCACAAACGCACAAACGCACAAACGCACAAACGCACAAACGCACAAACGCACAAACGCACAAACGCACAAACGCACAAACGCACAAACGCACAAACGCACAAACGCACAAACGCACAAACGCACAAACGCACAAACGCACAAACGCACAAACGCACAAACGCACAAACGCACAAACGCACAAACGCACAAACGCACAAACGCACACACGCACAAACGCACAAACGCACAAACGCACAAACGCACAAACGCACAAACGCACAAACGCACAAACGCACAAACGCACAAACGCACAAACGCACAAACGCACAAACGCACAAACGCACAAACGCACAAACGCACAAACGCACAAACGCACAAACGCACAAACGCACAAACGCACAAACGCACAAACGCACAAACGCACAAACGCACAAACGCACAAACGCACAAACGCACAAACGCACAAACGCACAAACGCACAAACGCACAAACGCACAAACGCACAAACGCACAAACGCACAAACGCACAAACGCACAAACGCACAAACGCACAAACGCACAAACGCACAAACGCACAAACGCACAAACGCACAAACGCACAAACGCACAAACGCACAAACGCACAAACGCACAAACGCACAAACGCACAAACGCACAAACGCACAAACGCACAAACGCACAAACGCACAAACGCACAAACGCACAAACGCACAAACGCACAAACGCACAAACGCACAAACGCACAAACGCACAAACGCACAAACGCACAAACGCACAAACGCACAAACGCACAAACGCACAAACGCACAAACGCACAAACGCACAAACGCACAAACGCACAAACGCACAAACGCACAAACGCACAAACGCACAAACGCACAAACGCACAAACGCACAAACGCACAAACGCACAAACGCACAAACGCACAAACGCACAAACGCACAAACGCACAAACGCACAAACGCACAAACGCACAAACGCACAAACGCACAAACGCACAAACGCACAAACGCACAAACGCACAAACGCACAAACGCACAAACGCACAAACGCACAAACGCACAAACGCACAAACGCACAAACGCACAAACGCACAAACGCACAAACGCACAAACGCACAAACGCACAAACGCACAAACGCACAAACGCACAAACGCACAAACGCACAAACGCACAAACGCACAAACGCACAAACGCACAAACGCACAAACGCACAAACGCACAAACGCACAAACGCACAAACGCACAAACGCACAAACGCACAAACGCACAAACGCACAAACGCACAAACGCACAAACGCACAAACGCACAAACGCACAAACGCACAAACGCACAAACGCACAAACGCACAAACGCACAAACGCACAAACGCACAAACGCACAAACGCACAAACGCACAAACGCACAAACGCACAAACGCACAAACGCACAAACGCACAAACGCACAAACGCACAAACGCACAAACGCACAAACGCACAAACGCACAAACGCACAAACGCACAAACGCACAAACGCACAAACGCACAAACGCACAAACGCACAAACGCACAAACGCACAAACGCACAAACGCACAAACGCACAAACGCACAAACGCACAAACGCACAAACGCACAAACGCACAAACGCACAAACGCACAAACGCACAAACGCACAAACGCACAAACGCACAAACGCACAAACGCACAAACGCACAAACGCACAAACGCACAAACGCACAAACGCACAAACGCACAAACGCACAAACGCACAAACGCACAAACGCACAAACGCACAAACGCACAAACGCACAAACGCACAAACGCACAAACGCACAAACGCACAAACGCACAAACGCACAAACGCACAAACGCACAAACGCACAAACGCACAAACGCACAAACGCACAAACGCACAAACGCACAAACGCACAAACGCACAAACGCACAAACGCACAAACGCACAAACGCACAAACGCACAAACGCACAAACGCACAAACGCACAAACGCACAAACGCACAAACGCACAAACGCACAAACGCACAAACGCACAAACGCACAAACGCACAAACGCACAAACGCACAAACGCACAAACGCACAAACGCACAAACGCACAAACGCACAAACGCACAAACGCACAAACGCACAAACGCACAAACGCACAAACGCACAAACGCACAAACGCACAAACGCACAAACGCACAAACGCACAAACGCACAAACGCACAAACGCACAAACGCACAAACGCACAAACGCACACACGCACACACGCACAAACGCACAAACGCACAAACGCACAAACGCACAAACGCACAAACGCACAAACGCACAAACGCACAAACGCACAAACGCACAAACGCACAAACGCACAAACGCACAAACGCACAAACGCACAAACGCACAAACGCACAAACGCACAAACGCACAAACGCACAAACGCACAAACGCACAAACGCACAAACGCACAAACGCACAAACGCACAAACGCACAAACGCACAAACGCACAAACGCACAAACGCACAAACGCACAAACGCACAAACGCACAAACGCACAAACGCACAAACGCACAAACGCACAAACGCACAAACGCACAAACGCACAAACGCACAAACGCACAAACGCACAAACGCACAAACGCACAAACGCACAAACGCACAAACGCACAAACGCACAAACGCACAAACGCACAAACGCACAAACGCACAAACGCACAAACGCACAAACGCACAAACGCACAAACGCACAAACGCACAAACGCACAAACGCACAAACGCACAAACGCACAAACGCACAAACGCACAAACGCACAAACGCACAAACGCACAAACGCACAAACGCACAAACGCACAAACGCACAAACGCACAAACGCACAAACGCACAAACGCACAAACGCACAAACGCACAAACGCACAAACGCACAAACGCACAAACGCACAAACGCACAAACGCACAAACGCACAAACGCACAAACGCACAAACGCACAAACGCACAAACGCACAAACGCACAAACGCACAAACGCACAAACGCACAAACGCACAAACGCACAAACGCACAAACGCACAAACGCACAAACGCACAAACGCACAAACGCACAAACGCACAAACGCACAAACGCACAAACGCACAAACGCACAAACGCACAAACGCACAAACGCACAAACGCACAAACGCACAAACGCACAAACGCACAAACGCACAAACGCACAAACGCACAAACGCACAAACGCACAAACGCACAAACGCACAAACGCACAAACGCACAAACGCACAAACGCACAAACGCACAAACGCACAAACGCACAAACGCACAAACGCACAAACGCACAAACGCACAAACGCACAAACGCACAAACGCACAAACGCACAAACGCACAAACGCACAAACGCACAAACGCACAAACGCACAAACGCACAAACGCACAAACGCACAAACGCACAAACGCACAAACGCACAAACGCACAAACGCACAAACGCACAAACGCACAAACGCACAAACGCACAAACGCACAAACGCACAAACGCACAAACGCACAAACGCACAAACGCACAAACGCACAAACGCACAAACGCACAAACGCACAAACGCACAAACGCACAAACGCACAAACGCACAAACGCACAAACGCACAAACGCACAAACGCACAAACGCACAAACGCACAAACGCACAAACGCACAAACGCACAAACGCACAAACGCACAAACGCACAAACGCACAAACGCACAAACGCACAAACGCACAAACGCACAAACGCACAAACGCACAAACGCACAAACGCACAAACGCACAAACGCACAAACGCACAAACGCACAAACGCACAAACGCACAAACGCACAAACGCACAAACGCACAAACGCACAAACGCACAAACGCACAAACGCACAAACGCACAAACGCACAAACGCACAAACGCACAAACGCACAAACGCACAAACGCACAAACGCACAAACGCACAAACGCACAAACGCACAAACGCACAAACGCACAAACGCACAAACGCACAAACGCACAAACGCACAAACGCACAAACGCACAAACGCACAAACGCACAAACGCACAAACGCACAAACGCACAAACGCACAAACGCACAAACGCACAAACGCACAAACGCACAAACGCACAAACGCACAAACGCACAAACGCACAAACGCACAAACGCACAAACGCACAAACGCACAAACGCACAAACGCACAAACGCACAAACGCACAAACGCACAAACGCACAAACGCACAAACGCACAAACGCACAAACGCACAAACGCACAAACGCACAAACGCACAAACGCACAAACGCACAAACGCACAAACGCACAAACGCACAAACGCACAAACGCACAAACGCACAAACGCACAAACGCACAAACGCACAAACGCACAAACGCACAAACGCACAAACGCACAAACGCACAAACGCACAAACGCACAAACGCACAAACGCACAAACGCACAAACGCACAAACGCACAAACGCACAAACGCACAAACGCACAAACGCACAAACGCACAAACGCACAAACGCACAAACGCACAAACGCACAAACGCACAAACGCACAAACGCACAAACGCACAAACGCACAAACGCACAAACGCACAAACGCACAAACGCACAAACGCACAAACGCACAAACGCACAAACGCACAAACGCACAAACGCACAAACGCACAAACGCACAAACGCACAAACGCACAAACGCACAAACGCACAAACGCACAAACGCACAAACGCACAAACGCACAAACGCACAAACGCACAAACGCACAAACGCACAAACGCACAAACGCACAAACGCACAAACGCACAAACGCACAAACGCACAAACGCACAAACGCACAAACGCACAAACGCACAAACGCACAAACGCACAAACGCACAAACGCACAAACACACAAACGCACAAACGCACAAACGCACAAACGCACAAACGCACAAACGCACAAACGCACAAACGCACAAACGCACAAACGCACAAACGCACAAACGCACAAACGCACAAACGCACAAACGCACAAACGCACAAACGCACAAACGCACAAACGCACAAACGCACAAACGCACAAACGCACAAACGCACAAACGCACAAACGCACAAACGCACAAACGCACAAACGCACAAACGCACAAACGCACAAACGCACAAACGCACAAACGCACAAACGCACAAACGCACAAACGCACAAACGCACAAACGCACAAACGCACAAACGCACAAACGCACAAACGCACAAACGCACAAACGCACAAACGCACAAACGCACAAACGCACAAACGCACAAACGCACAAACGCACAAACGCACAAACGCACAAACGCACAAACGCACAAACGCACAAACGCACAAACGCACAAACGCACAAACGCACAAACGCACAAACGCACAAACGCACAAACGCACAAACGCACAAACGCACAAACGCACAAACGCACAAACGCACAAACGCACAAACGCACAAACGCACAAACGCACAAACGCACAAACGCACAAACGCACAAACGCACAAACGCACAAACGCACAAACGCACAAACGCACAAACGCACAAACGCACAAACGCACAAACGCACAAACACACAAACACACAAACACACAAACACACAAACACACAAACACACAAACACACAAACACACAAACACACAAACACACAAACACACAAACACACAAACACACAAACACACAAACACACAAACACACAAACACACAAACACACAAACACACAAACACACAAACACACAAACACACAAACACACAAACACACACACACACACACACACACACACACACACACACACACACACACACACACACTGTTACATGAGCAAAGCTCTTTACAATACTTTCTCCAAACGAAGGGATTCGTGTGCTCGAGCGTCCAGGAATTATGGGTTGGTGTGTCAGAGACTTTGTTTATGTGAGACAGTAATCATTTTTATTCGTACGTGATAAACTCTCCTTTGATTACAAGCTTTCTACTCCTTGACTTAATTCTTTTTATTTATTATTGTGCAAGATATTGAATTCCATCGGTCATAAAATTGGTGAAAAACGATTGTTCTTATATTCGGATCTTATTTCTCTTTTTATTAAATAAATTAATTGCTTGAGGCTGGAATATTTAATTGACAGGATTTATTCTTGTGTGAACCGCACTACGCATGCGCTGGCTACTTCTCGGTCGTCGCGAAGTCCAGCTGGCCGCGGTGGTCGGCTGTCCCGTCGTGACGTCACGGCACGGCGATCGACGGTGAAAGCTCGCTCACCTCGCGATTTGCAATTGGTGTTTATTTTGTAATTAAACGGTTTTACTCTGATTTGACGGTACCGGTGCCTTCAGGGACCGTGAATTAAGCACTAGCTGTGACTTTTTCACGTCTTTGGACTTTTATTTTTCACCTTTGCAATTATGACGTTTCTGTCCGGTCACTTCGGTTACTTTACCGATTCGCCCCGATCGTTGTCCCGATTGACACCTTGTCGATTATTTCCCGCACCAAGTTTCACCAATTGTTTATAAGTCTCGCCCGATGCTGTTTTGACAAGTTATTTGTCACTTCTCAGTAATATATAAGTCCGATCGGCACTAAATTTTATAAGTTCGAAGAGGCACGATTTTTACAAGTCCCATCGGCACACTTTTTATAAGTTCAAATGGCATCAATTTTATAAGTCCACTCAGCACGAAAGTTTATAAGTCCTTTTTCGGCACGAGTTTCACAAGTCCAAATTTCACCAATTTTTCTAAGTCCGAACGGCACGAAATTTACAAGTCCAAATCGGCACAGATTTTATAAGTTCAAACTCACCGATTTTACAAGTCCTTTTTGGCACGATTTCACTTTTATCTCACTTTTACTTTTCACTTTTACTTTTCACTTTTACTTTTCACTTTTTGCTGGTATTCCTGGAGAGCTGGTGTAGACCCGGTGAGATGATTAACTGATTGACTGATAAAATCGCCGTCTTTTATACGCCGATTTTGATCCCCCTCTTTGTCGGTT